>OW119925.1:108481439-109698436 GCA_933210815.1 Meta bourneti
TATAACTCGCTTCAATACGTATTTTTGATAGTCCTTTTGATTCCAAAATTACGAGGCATTGGATATTTCCCTTCGGGATGTATCCCGGACCGCCGCCAATAGACCGTTGTGTTGCTCCATTGCGACGTTAATTAATTACCCCCATCTTTTTAGTTTAAAATAGTTGCAAGAATTTAAGAGACATTCACTCTTGGTCAAAAAAACTTAGTTTGCAGATATTTTTAGTTATGTTAAATTCGTTTTAGTAAACTTAACTTTTCTGTAAATAGACAAAAAAAGTACTAATAAAAAAGAAATTAGTAATTGCAAATCAATAGTTAATATTGCGAGTGATTGATGAAAATTTATATGGTGTAATTAGTAAAATTATACACCCTATAATTAGAAAATTTATAGGGTGTTTTAAGTGTATTATTTTAACTTAGTTGTTTCTTTTAATTTGAAAAACACAAATTTTATTTCGGACGAAGGGCTTGCATGACGATAACTTGCCCTGGTCCCAAAAGTGTCTAGCTTCGCCTCTGTCCATTACACGAGATGAAAATTATTTGATCTCTATGAAAAACGATCATCGCAACTTCAATTCTGAATCACCCTGCACAGTACTAGTTTCAGTCTATTGAATCTGTTGGGGGGGGGGGGGAATTTCAATTAACGTCACACTGGAGCAACACAATGGGCTATTGGTGACGGTCCGGGACCAATCCCAAAGGGAAAGATCCGAGGACAACACCACGTAATTTTGAACCACGGTCAGATGACGAGGCAACACCTGAGCTTGAATCTGTTGGGAATTATATAGATGTGGCGAGACGCTACAAATCCTTCTGGTACGGGACTTATTTCAGAATTCACTAAACATATTTATTTCTATTTACAGCATTTGAAGTGAATTCTCCTGAAATAAAATCCCGTATTAGGAGGATTTGTTGCGTCTCGCCTCATCTGTTTACTCCACAACAAGTGGTGACCCGGACGCGATTTCTGATCCGCAGTCGGGAGTTGAGTTGCATTCCCGCTGCAGATCTATTGTGACCGTGAAATGCAAAAAGTCGTTCTCGTGTTTTTACTGCAGGATATACTCTTTCACGCATTCTTAACTACTACTTTCCTATAGGTTATTTTCTCGTAAAGTCACTTTGAGAAAACCTAAATTTCTATGCAACATCAGTAATAACCATCCCTAGATGTGAACCCAAATTCTTGATGTAGCCCGTCTCCGGTGAATTGGCATTTGAGTCACGTGGTTTTGGATGAGTCTGTTGAATTAGGAGGTAGATTAAACGTAAACATAAAGCGTTTACAATTGGCGACTTCCTGGCTCCGAGTTTATCGTTAACCTCGGCAGTGATAACGAGTTGCAAAAAATAATTCACCAATGGCGATCGCCATACTTGGTTTTGAGTTGGCAGCCCTTACCCTTGCAAGCTTCCTCTCAGGGAGTTTACCTTCTTTAAGTACACACGGGCATCACAACCCCAAGGTATCTTAGCGATCTGTCCTCATTTTCGCTTTACCCCTTCATTTGCTTTTGTCTTTTTTGCCCTCCTCGTTCCATTTGCTCGAAGTCGTTTGCCACAGCGTGAAGCCATAAAGCCCCAAAATCAACCAACCCCTGTGAGCTTAACCGCCTTTGTAGAAATGGACTCCCCCAAGATCATATGCCTTCTTATCGGAGCCGCACTATACTATAAATCTGTACTTGAGAATAAGTTTCTTTCCTTTCCCAACCCACCTTCGAGTTGTCGGCGGCGCGGGTTCGATTCCTGTCAGGTTCATGCCTTCCTGGGTGTATTTCCCTCTTCTGTGTCAATAAAACTTTCATTGTGTGTGTCTGTCACTTGATATTGTATGTCTTGTATCTGGGCCAGCATGGCCCTTGCGTCATAAAACCCCCAAAACCAAACCAACTCTTCCTGACCCAACCGGTAACCAACGTAGCATCTGCCGCGAAAGATGATTTTCCCTGCAGTTGAGGAAGATTCAAGCGTTTATCTTAAACTGAAGTGGTAAAATGAATTGGGTGTCTTAGAAATGGGGAGTGTTTTGAAGAATGAGCGGCGACGAAGAAAGAGGGCAAGAGAGTAGGATAATTTTCTAAAGTGACGGACTGTAAAAGTACTGACCTTGTATCTTATGCAACTCATTAATCCTTTCTTGTATTTCAGGTGGTATATTTTACTGCAACCTTCCCGTACGTGATGCTCACCATCCTCTTGATTCGAGGGGTCACCCTCAATGGAGCCATGAAGGGAATCATATTTTATCTGAAGCCGGACTTCACGAAACTGATGGATGGGCAGGTCAGTCATGTGACTCGAGGGAAAAGCTCAACAGTGAATTTTGAATGTGTTAACCCTCCACGTGGTTTCGATGAGATATCTCGTCCATCAAGATCTGACCAATTTTGCTATTGACGAGATATCTCGTCATCACGATATTGCCGATTTTTTTTTATCATGACGAGATCAAGATCTGATCAGTTTTCTTCTAATGACGAGATATCTCGTCAGTTTTGCTAGTGACGCGATATCTCGAGGAGGCAACCACCAGGAGGGTTGAGCTATTGAGAAACACCTTGCACTTTTTCAAACCTTAATTGTGAATGAATAGTTCACAATAAAGATTTGAAAGATGATAATCAGTACACAATATAAAAATTCAGTATACAGCAGAGATAGTTATACTCATTGCACATATACATATTTTCAGTTCCTTCAACTTGAATCTGTTTTGTCTCAATTTTCACTACATAATCATACAAAAAGTGCTAAGATATATTTGTTTTGAACTTGATTGTCTTATTGAGCCAACACAATCAGCTACATTTAATTTGATATTCATCTTGACATTAATTTTTATTCTTCTTATTTCGAAACCTTAATTTTTTTTTGCGTCAACACTTTTCTGCATGGCCAAAATTTAGAGTAATCACAAAACCACTTTTTGAATATACCTAAAAGATTTACGAGCATATATTCTGAAAGTTTGCCTGCTTTTACTTTAGTTTTACTACGTAGTACTTGCAAAAAGAGGTTGATTCAGATTGTAAAGTTAATTCAGTTATTTGGATAGTGGTTTTCGTAGGCGATGTGTTTGAAGGACATCATCGTCAAAAAAAGAAATTAATATTCTCATTAAAATGTATTTGTGTAGCTAAAGTTTTTATTTTCAGATGTAACATAGATGCTTATAAATAGAATTATTTATTGTTAATTGCATCAATTTGCTTACATTTTTATTTTCCAAATGAATATATAAAAATACTACTGTATAAGAATAAGAATGAAAAAATTAATGTTTTGAAAATTCTCCAAAAACAGCATATTTCAGTGCATTTTATACGATGTGTGTGATATTTTTATTTCCTCAATATTCTTAATTCTGCAACTTTAATAAAGGAATAAAGTTTTCTTTTGTCCAATATTTAATAAATGGTTTCCTATACACACATACAGTGGGTCAAAGTGAAAACTGGACACCAGAATGAAATAGATAGTTGTAAACTTGGAACAGACAATTCATATTTACGAGAAATTAAAAGAAAAAAGCTATTTTCACCTCATAATAAAAACCAGTCTTATTTATCAAAATTTTGGATATTTAGGTTGATTTATTAATGTGGTTGTGAGACTTTGGCTAATATGATTATTAATTTTAATCTAATAATTTTACTAGATTATTTTATTTAAACATTTTGACCTATTTTAAGTTTTTATAAGGTAGATACCATATTGATATCTAAAATTGCTTATAGAATTCCACTTGATGTATTTGAAGTCATGTCTGGTTTACACTTTGACTCACTGTATTTACTCTAAAAATCTTCACTTTGTGCTGTTCATATTGTGTGCATGTATTTCAAAGTAGCTTAAAATTTGTCATTTTTCTTCTCTTGAAAAAAATTTTATTATTCGTTTACTGAACGAAAAATTTCTTTTTGAAAAGTGTGCCTGTCAATATAAATATTAAAGTCAGGCTTTCTTTTCAAAGGTGTGGATAGATGCTGGAACTCAAATTTTCTTTTCCTACGCCATTGCTTTGGGTTGTATGACTGCTCTGGGTAGCTATAACAAGTTTCACAACAATTTTTACAGGTAATTAACTATTCCTCCGATATGCTTGCGGTATTCTTCTTTTTGTTCAAACTGTTGATGGGTGTCATGTCATTCTTTAGGCAGTGCATCTTCATAGCATGTCTGAACAGTGGAACAAGCCTGTACGCAGGTTTCGCCATCTTCTCTGTGCTCGGTTTCATGGCAACAGAGCTTGGTGTGGACGTGGCTTATGTAGCAGAAAGTGGTAAGTTTCATTCAGGATATCAATCTCGAGGAGATTGCATTTGTATCCTAAGTTCTCTATTTTAAGGGTTTGTAATTTGAGATGATTAAATCGTTGAGCCAAGCAAATGCTAAATGTAGGGGTTTGTGATTTGTTTTATTTAAAATTTATTTCTTCCAAGAAAGAGTAGTTTTAGGGTGACTACTCCAAGACAGAAGATGTATTTAAGTTAAAAGGCCTACAAGGAAAAAAAATTGTTTCTTAGAACTGGTGACAGTTGAACAGATTTTTGCATCTACAGGGTGGTTTACTACATGAAAATGAACCACCAGATCTGATAGAAATGTTAAATGAAAGGGGTGAAATGTTAAAAATCAATATCAGAACAGTATATTTTCAATGATGTACATTCATAAGAAAGGTGTACAGCATTTTGTTGAAAATTTCTTATTTTTGTGTCATTCTGTACTCCTCAGGCCCCGGTTTAGCCTTCATAGCATATCCGAAGGCTGTGACGCAGATGCCGGCCGCTCCGCTGTGGGCTGTTCTGTTTTTCTTCATGATCCTCATGCTCGGATTAGATAGCCAGGTAACTAGTTAACATTCCCCTTCCTCAGTTATAGTAACACGGTATTGCATTTGTAAAAAAAATGCCTCATTTTGTGACACCTTCCACTTAAGATAAATTAATTATTGATGAGGAAAAACCAGTTTGTGGAAAAACAAATGTGTACCATGAGCTTCAATTAATGTGATACATGATTCATAATAAAATATGAATTGCCAATATACCAAGAATAAATTATTACTGCTATATATACTACTGCATTGTAAGTTAATTTTTGTTGTGGTGACTAAGTTCAACACAACTTTAACATCGTTTAGACTATTGCATTTTTAATCGAGAAATTAATTCGGCATGTGTTGTCAGGAAAATGAAATTTTATGGTCACTGCAAGTCCACTGGCATTAGCCTGGAGTTAATACAGGTGGTTAATGATGTCTCTAAAACCATGTCTACAAAATCAGAGGCTAAATTAAATTTTGGACAGTACTTGAATGAATGAACGGAAGAAAAGCAGAATACTTCCAATGATTGACTATTTTGAAAGCAAATGAACAGTTAAAATAAGTGATTGATGCAGTTGCTTTAAGGTATCTTTGATGCTTACAGTTTGTAGCCATTGAGGGTTTTGTCACTGCCATCGTGGACATGTTTCCTTCGTACCTGAGAGTCGGATACAGAAGGGAGTACTTCATAGCAGCCACGTGTACTGTATCGTTCCTCATCGGGCTGTCAATGGTCACTAATGTAAGTGCCCGTTCATTTTCTCTCTTACTTGCATTGCATTTCCTACTTGGTTGTCTCGCATCAAATGTTGCGGTTCAAATGTCTCACGTCCAGTTTGTTCCGAGATTCCTTTGTAACCCAATCATCAAAAGCTGCCATTGGTTTTAGTGTTGATCATAAGTTGTGTTTAACTCTTCATTCATATATGCCACTGTGGAATGAAAATTGTTTGTGGGGGTGAATTTTGGAAGGGCCAATTACTATTGTTTTCTCTCTATCCATCGGTTCAGTATTTGTATTTTACTGTAGAAAAATGGGAAATTGAAGCAATTATAAATTTCAAAATGTAAGCCAAGTAAAAACAAGTCATAACTTATACCAATTATAAGTAATACCAATAAAAACTTATAATTCTTAACAAATAGAATTTTTTCATTAGATAAAATATACAAACATGATTTTCATTGTAAAACCTGTAACAACTCCTGTAACACTTTGATGGAAAAGCATGATTTTATAGTTCCCTTAATCTTGAATTTATTCGTTACTATACAATTCACGTATTGCATTTTCATTGCTATTATCATCTCTTGAGAATTAAACTAAAACATCAGAATCTTTACTTTCCTATAGACAAACACTAAATATATAAAGTAGTGCACAGTACACTTTATTATTAGTTTCTTTGACGTTTGCAATATCTTAATAAGCATACTTTACCAATTAGATATTTCTTTATTTATATATATCAGACAAACATTACATTACGTATAGCATTCAGCATTCATTTTATTTAGGTAGGTCTTGGAAAATATTTTCTGTGGATAGTGGCATTACTGTTACTTTTTAACCTGTAATGTCCTGATTCACAGAAAAGTCATGAACATATATCAGGAGAAAATCTGCAGTTTCCATTTTAAAAAGCTCATTACTTGCAAAAATATCAGTGTTAATATTGGTCCTTCCAAAACTGACCCGCAATTTTTGTGTTTAGTACCAGTAGTGGTGAATCTAATTTAAGACTTTTCTATGTGTTTTCAAACTTTGAATTGTTTTAAACATTGAATTTAAATATCTTTATTGAAGAAATTTATTTAGATTGCTGTTTAATTTAGTTCTTTGCAAAAATAAATTTAAGTCCATTCAATCCAAGAACCTATGTATGTGAAATATGTTTGTTTATATTTTATAATAATTAAAGTAATCTTTAATGTAAATTAAGTGCCTTCAATTAAAAAGAATCAAATACAAAGTATAATCAACTCAAAGAACAGTCATTCCATAGAACGAAATTGAATTTTCTAAAACGTTATCCGAAGACCCCATTCGAATCAGTTTTATTTTTTAAAATCAGATTAATCACTTTTAATGTTATATTCATGTATATTGATCACTTTCATTTATAATGTTCTATATTCATTGATTCGAGAATGCATAAGGAAATGAAACCTTTGACAAGTAGCTCAAAATAACTTAGAATTCATATAAAAGAAATAATTTAAAAGATATGAACATGGGTTTCATCTGTGTCACGTCTATGAAGAAGTGGAAAGCAGCTTTTACTCAATGATTTAAAATTCTATGTACGTAAAGACCTTTTTAAAAATTATGGTAATGGAATAACCGTTTTTTTTTGTTTTGTAATTTTAATCAGGCATTACATTCTTCAGTATTAAATGTAAATTATTTAGAATTAAAAGTTTCTGCAGTTGATGAGATGAAATAAATATAACTTCTTATAAAAGACGCTGCTTGATTGTGCCAGTCTTGTTTTACTTATCTAAATCAAAATTTAATCACGAAATATTTGTATTTGAAAAAGTATATTATCTACCTGTTCATAAATTAAAATTTACAAAACAAAAATGTATGCAACTTGTTAATTCCACTTGAATTTTTGTGTGAATTTTGTGAATTATTTAAAAAGTACAATGAAAATAAACATTTTAAAACGTATACTACATAAATTAATTAAAAAAATAAGATTATACTGATATAACTATAAAATAGCTGTTATTTATTCATCAAATCTAATAACTTTAGAGTTTAGTTTCATGAGTTGTGTGTAAATTTTAATAAAGGTTTCAAAAGAAAATAGACATTTTTAATAAAAGTTTAATGAATGGAATTCTCAATAATTCTTTTCATTGTACTTAGTTTCATTATTTTCCTGGCTCTTCACTTATATATTTGCTTGTTCTAACACAAACTTTGTACTTATCAGCTTTGTGCAATCAGGAAAACAGAACATTTTAAATATAAAAAGTATACATTTTCAAATGCTAATAAAAATAAACAAGATTAGATTAATTTTCTACCACTGAATATGTATTCAGTATTCAGACTTTTTGCATGAAATTGAATTTAAGTGAGATAAATAGTTTTGAAGGACGTTGTATGTATTATATATGCTCTTTTATTTCTCAATACTGACATTCACCGCCTGAGGTTTTTCTAAAGTTTGTAAAATTACAACCAAAACATAGGCATGTGTCGATAATTTAAAATATTTTTGTAATGATAAAAGTGCCAGAATATTTTATATGGCACTTTAAATGTTGAATCGGTAGTGGCGAGATAGATGCTTTTAATGTGAAAAATATTATTTTCAGTTTCTAAAAGGTAATATTATTAGCATGATTTATTTCATTTAAATTTTTAAAAGTTTTTGAAAAAATACCGAATTCATGTATGTATCATATATTTTGTCCACTGAAGTAGGTTTTTATATTGAATTATCTGTTTTTGTTAAAGATAATAGAACACTTTTAAAAATTAATGAAAATTCTTGTTATTCATTATACAATAGATTGCATTGTGAATCTAAAATAACTCCTTTTAACTTTCCATGATGATTTAAAGAAAGTTATTTCATTCAATAGTTTCCAAAATCCCTCCTACAATTAAAAATGACAAATTACTTTTGATTTATCATTTTCCTAATATATCTAAAATCATTAATTGAATAAAATATTAAATTCATCATGCTCAAGTCACATCTTACTCTAAAATGTTATCTAAAAGATTTCTTGCAAACTGTTTAAAAATGTATTCAATGCCATAAAAAATAATTTAAAAGAAAAGTAATTTCTCTCAGTAATTCAGATTGTCTCAATCAGGTTAATTATTAAATTAATTGTTCCCGTTATAATGTATGCATGGACATTACTTTTGATACAGTGATTTTGTGTGTCATGATTATTTTGCATGTATATTTTTCTGAGTACTTAAAATCAGTGGCAGCTTGTGTGATGCAAGGGTTATGCATGAGTTTTTTCTCTATAATGTTTAGCTTTTTTAGAGTTGGACTAAATTTCCTACTGTTACACAACCTTTTACACCAACGTTGGTAAGTATGTCTTCCATTTTCTCAAATGTGAACACAGTGAACGTCCATATGGAGTACGAAGTGATGACGTAGCGATTGCTTATCAAGTGCCTCTGCATCACTCTCCTTACTGCAACATTGTGGCTACATAAGTATGGCATAAACATTGTATAAAGTAGGAGATGAACTTTAAAAAAATGTGCAAAAATGTACTGTATTACTAAAACTTTCAAAATATTTTATTTATGTTTAGGAATACTTTTTTACAAATGAGATTGATATAAATTCATACATAACGTATCATGGCAGTAAGCAATCCTCCAAAATTCTAAGTTCGACAATTCATTTTTTAACAGATTCTTGACATAAACCTTATATATGAATGTTAGTACTGACATGCACACAAAAATATTTACTTCCAAATAAACTCAAACTCGTGATTCTATTCTTAAAACACAAGAAAATACAAATGTTTTGCTCTTGCAGAAGTAATAGACTGCATACTTAAGTAGTACTTCCCCAGTTATTTTTTATTAATATATATTCACACAATAATCTAAATCCTTCAAAAATTTTCTATTTGATGTAGAATAAAACAAGTACCTTCTACCTTGTGCAGAACAATGAATTCTCGGAATTATATACATAGCATAATACACATTTGAAGTATCCTTGCTCAAATAAAGCAGGGATAAGAAAACTCAAAATGTAAAAAGGAAAGCTCAGTTCCTTTTCTACCTACATTTATATTATAAAAATGGTCGAATGAAAATATGTATGTAAAACTTAATTGACATAATTGAGTCTCAATTATTCACTGCATATTTATAATACAAGTATATAAGGGTATTAAATAGTTTGGAATACTTTTTGAAATAGTTATTCGGAAATCTAGCAAATAAAGAAGCAGTTATTTTGCTTTGGGACAAGTGTAACTTTCTATTTGATGATTCAGAGCAAATTCAAATTGATTTGAAGACAAAATTTAGCGAATATTAAGTACTTTTGCACATTAACTCAAATTTAGTTAGATAATTCTCAGTTTTGAAAAAGTAAAACCAAATTATTAATTTACATGCTTCATCCAACAATTTGGATAAATGGTCGTTTCCCACACATTCTCCCGAAATCGAAAGCTTTTTCACCGATCTGAACTGAAAAAAGGCGTGAAAAACGTTTATCCCAGAATAAAGTTGCAAACATGCAGCAAGGAAGCTTCCTAAGCAATCGTTGCGGGTATCGGGTGATTCTGGCTCTGCCAAGGTCCCTGAAACCTTAATAGAGTTAATGTTGTACCTCATTTTTTAGGGTGGTATGTACGTGTTCCAAGTGTTTGACTATTACTCGGCAAGTGGTATGACTCTGCTGTGGTTCTGTGTCTTTGAGTGCGGAGCTGTGGCCTGGGTATACGGTACGTAACAGTGGTGGCTGTTTCTAACAAAACCTCTAATCTCTGTCCCCATTTCTCAACAAAGGCCAACCAGTCGTCCCTTCGGTTCTCTTTAGATGCCCCGCTTTTTTTTTCCTTGCGCTCTCTACTAACCAGCTCTTCTCTCAGTTCTCATGAACATTTTAAATACACAGATTGGTAAAAGCTCTGCAGATATTGGATTTGTTTGTGTGTCACATGAAAGCAGACTTGTGTAAGAGTTCTCTCTTAAACTCACATTTTTGAAAAGGAGATACCTGAAATACCAGATTTTACCTTTCACTTAGGTCATTTTATTATCATAGAGGTTATATGACAGGTGATAGCTCTTTACATTTTCTTGAACACTTTTCGCTCCTTGCATTGAAACGAAAAGTTTTAAAGAAAAATAATTCAAAATAAACTAAACGTTCATTTAATACAACAGAATTTATAAATTGTGTGCTAAATATTGATCAGTTTCTTTCATGTAAATATATCAGAATAAAAGTGATGTGCTCTTATTGGTTAATAGATGTGTCTACATCATTATCAGACAGTGAGAATAAGAATACATGGACTACGCAAAATGCGAAAGCATTAGCTTTAGGTTTAACAAAAACAACGCTACAAAATGTGTTTGTCAATGAGATACAGCATATTTTTAAACTTTTGTATGCTATCTCTTCATTAATCATAACTGTTTCAGGATTATAAGCATGTCCAGTTAGTAATTTTTAAATAAGCAAATTCCAGTTTCTTTGCCAAGAAATTCCAGTCAAGAAATTTTTAATAAATAAAGGATGAGTAAATTGCAGATATGGATTATAATTTAAGTCTATCTGTTACTACAACCTAGTTAATATAAAAGACTATTTTAAACTCGCTTTTTCAATCTATAAAATTTTGATTAACTACTTTTTTCTCCAACAAATAACAATTTCAGTTACAAATATGGCCCTGTAAATTCGATAGAGTATAAATAATTCTTTCCCAAACAAAAGTTATTTCTGAAATCCTCATCAATGTACCTGTGTATTTCTTTTGAGAGATCAACTATAAAAGTAACTTTAACTGCACTGCACACATTTCCAAAATGAATCCAATGAGAACATGTATGAAATCCTGACACAATAGAATAAAGATTAAGTAAAATGAAAATGATCACAAAAGAAAAAGCATTAAGATACTTTTTAACTTTGAAAAAACATAATCAGAAGTAAAACCATTTTTAAATAAAATATTATTACAATATTTTTTAAGTAAATAACATACTACGAAAATAATTGGAATGTCTAGAATCATTTACATTGGTTTTGATTTTCTTGTGTTCTCACACAAGTCGACGGCATTCCTTTCATAGAATTGAATTAAAGAATTTTTACACCTGCTTTCTTTTTTTCTGTGAATAAGAACTCAAAGGTACTCAAACTCTGAAGTCGTGAAACCCAATTTGCCAAATCTAGTTTAAATTTTATTTTTACGCAAGCATAATTTTTCATTACACATGTGATAATATTACCTGCAAAAAGTGTAACCTAGTAAAAAATATGTTTAATCCATCAAGTAAACTTACAAATGAAGTTACTGTAGTTTTGTTAGAAATGTGTTTTTTTATTAAAATACTATCAGTTATTAACAGAAAATATTAATGGTAAACAGTTTTGGTGTTTAATAAAATTGAACATTTATTATGAGTCTTAGAGAGCATATAGATGTTCAAATATTCTCCTATTTTTAATTCATGCTTAAATTTCAGTACAATGCACATTACATTCAAAAATAAATGAAACATAATTAAAAATTAAGATAAAAACTTAAATGCAAAATATTTTAAGTTAAAGAAAAATAGTATATTTGTTTAGAACATTTTCTAATGTACTTTTAATGAGGTGATCAGCAAATGTAGTTGTTATGTAATAATAAACTTCCTTGAAACAGGAATAAATTAGCAACTGACTTCTTTCAGGTCAGGAAAAGCTCTGGAAAAAGATTAGTAATTTCAATTGATCAGCTAGTGACAAATTAATAAAATATACTTCTATACAACTGATTCGCGTTTCATTTTTCTAAACTTAATTTTCTGTCTCATATTATCTCAATTTCAAAAAGGAGGAAGTACATAGTGTTAGAAAGTGACTAAACTAAATAAATTTAAGCACATTTCTAAAATTTAATTAAAACAATACTTCAAAAATAGTTCAGCATTTCTATGCTTGATATTATGAAAAGTGGGAATTATGTCCTTTTCCAATAGCTTTAATCCATTTTAGAAAAAAAGAAAGTATTAAAATCAGCAATAAGCAAAATGAAGTAGAAAAAGTTTTTAGTGATTTGATCCCCAGGGCTAGGATGGATTAATGACATTTCCTGAACTTTCTATTTTAGGTTGAGTATTCAAAGTTTGAGAACCTGCAATGTTTCACGAAGTTTATTGCTTTTGTCAAAGAGCTAATACATGTTCAGAAAGCAAAATGTTTAAATGAAAAATCTGAACTTGAACTTCATTTTAAAAATAAGGATCAATTTAAAATAATCTTAATCATAAATGTTCATAATATAGTTATAAATTGAGTATACAGAGGCACTTTTCATTAAAAAATCCTCTTAAATATCTCGATTTCTATCGGGAGAAACATTATCAAATATTAGTTTTGTGGTAAAATAATTTGCACTCTTCTGTATGTATTCCCACTCTCTTCATTATATTGGAATTTTCAAAATTAGCTCATTAGCTCTGTGATGGGCACATAAGCCTCGTCAAGCAATCTCTAATATTTATTTTATTACATTTTCTATTTAATTCACATTAAATTCTTACAAAGTAACATGGATTGAGTTCAATTGTATTTGTTTTCCTTTTGTTTGGTTTGCTAAAACGTTTACTAAGTTGTTTGAATTCATGTTTTGTTTGAAATATTATTTATTTGTGAACAATGTATGCAGAGCTTTTCCACAAACACTCAGCGATCTCTTCTTGCTTTTTACCCACAAAATGCAAAACATTTTTAATTACAAAATCTTCTATTCCCAAGTTCATGGAACAAGTAAGTTTAAAGGAACCAATGTGTTTAAAATAAACTTTGAGAAGCATTAATCTTTCTTTTCTATGTTCTAAATTTACACGAAAAATTCATCTTTTATAACTTAATTTTCCCCTTTCAAATCTTTTTCTACTGCAGCGATTCCCAAACTTTACTTGCAAAACATTATTCATGGAACATCAGTTTTGTGGGAGCTTGGTAACAAAGAGAAAAAAGGTGGAATCATAAAAATAACATTTTACTAGACAAAGCATAAACACATCTGTGCTCCTACAAGAATCAATAATAGCTGATAAAGCATTGAAATAAGTTCAATTATTAGCCAAGAGTTTGTGAAGAGGAAATAATTACCCGAGATCCTCCGAGAAGGTCGAGATTTTGCTTTGAATGAGAAGACCAAAGATATCTGGAAAATATGAAAACAGTTGTACTTATCAACTGCTAAGAAATGAGAGTAGTTCGTTTCAGGAAAAAACTAAATCTTTTCTAAAACTATGGATGGCACCATTTTTTGTTTGGAGAACAAATGATTGTTCTACTCTTCTTAAATCTGGCTTTCAGTTTGGATAATTTTATCCGATTATTATTGTTTCTGATTGGTCTGATTGTTAAACTTTGTAGGTCTCATTCTACGCAGAAGATATTTTTAGTCACAGTGAAATAATAAAACAGAATATCGTATTTATTTGGATTTCTGCTTCTAGAAAGAGGCGGCTTTGAATTTTGTTTAATATAAAAATGTGGAAAAGTAAAATATTACCAACATTTAATGGAAAGAATAAATCACTTTGTGCGGAAAGTGATTATTATAATATGGTCAATGCTACATATATTGAGCACTTGGTAAATGTTGGAAGATATTCTTTTGGAAAAAAACACCTCAAGAAAATAAACATTCCTGCTACTTGACATTTGCAATGCAAATTTAATAAATGCTTTGTTAGACACAATACTACAAATTGTAATCAGATTCTTAATCTAAATGCAAACTTATAGAAACTCTACGAAACCTTTCTTTATTTTTCCAAGTAAAATCTTATATCAGATGAGAACAGTCAAATTGCAAAAAAGGACATTCAACTTACAAAAAATAGTTAAATGAAAAATATGTATGAAAAAATTAATTGATTTCTTTATTATTTTATGACTACACAAATGTGCATATTTAAAGTGTTGATGGCTAATGTATGATTTGGAATATCTTTTGAAGCAGTCATAGCTGTCATTTTACAAACTTAGAGCAATGTAATAAATTTCCAAGCACATATAATTTCAAATTAATTTTATGACAGCATTTTGCTGATATTAAATTTTTTGGACATACAGAGTGATTTCTGGCACATTCTGGAAATCTTACAAATAAGACTTCATTATCTGAAAATGTGACAGCCTGTTATTTCTCCCTAGAGAAAATGAAATCTTTCTCGACACTTTTCAGAAGAATGGAACTGGTATTAAACACAACAAGCTAAGGACATATTCAAAAGGGGTTCTGGCACCCCCACCAGAGAATGTTATGGATGATGCGAAAATAAATTATTTGTTGGCTTAATTGATGTAAATTTAAGTTTTGGTATAACCCATCATAATAAAATCATGTACAGTTCTGGGAATATGCAAATATATTTGCAAATGAAGTATGAAAGCAATTTCATTGGTTGCTAAAGCAAGCAAAGAATCCATCTATATGCTAGGCGATTGTTGTCTGAATGGGAAGAGATTGGACAAGACAAGAAAAACCTGTTGAATGAGCAAGGACGTATTCAGAAGGGTCCTCAGACCTTGAGCCTTCCTCAAAATATTTTAAACGCTAAAAAACTGTCACAAATATACACAGAAGCTAATTTAATCAGTGTAAATTGAAGTTTGGTTTATCGCACAGGTAAAAATACCCATAGATATTCAAAAGAAGTTTAAAAAAAATAATTAAATTTAAGGTTTATTTAACTTTTCACTTGGAAAAGGAGACCTGGAGAAAAGATTGGAAATTCATTCAAGATTTCATCCCTGGACTATCTGCAAAAGAGTTTGGGAATCGCTGCCCTCCTCCAAACTAAGCTCCTCGCCCACTGGTTGGTTCGTTCGGCCAGAGATTAACCAGGTTAGGTGTGTTAATGTTGCTGGTGCTTGACTGTCCCTCGAGCAGAATCAATGTTCCCATTGCTGCTTTGGAGGGACAGTGTTAATCTAAAGGTTTTCTTGTAGTGCTATTTGTGTGAAATGGTGGGTGTTGACTATCCTTCAAGCAGGAATGCTTTGGAAGGATAGTGTGATCACTTTGAGGTCGATTGCTGTCGGGGCAATCCGCATACGGGTTTTAAATTCTGAAGGTTCTTTCGAATGACATCTGTCGGAATGTGAGATATACTCCTGAAATTCTTTTGTTCTGGTGTTGCTAACAAAAGAGTTTTCTTAAATTAATGAATCAATGATTCATTAATGTTCACAGTGTATATAGCTCACACTCTGGATAGTAAAGAAACCTTCTCTTTTGCAAAATTTCATTTTTGAATCATGTGTTTGAATCAAATTGCGTGTCTCTTCCTTCAAGTCACTCACTTTTTCATCTTCAAATATGCCATAGCAATGTGTATATACTTTTAAAAAATAATTGAAATGTTAACATATCAGATTGAAAGAAGAGACACATAACCAAAAATTTTAAGCTATATTATAAAAATGAAATAATTTTGTATTGTAAACAATTCACATCATTTGAGCTATTAAATTTTAATTGTTCTTAACCTTTTGTAGATTAGTTATATTTAGATTTTTCAATGCTTCTGATGTATCATGCTGTGAATAAAATTCAAAAGACCTTGATATTGTAAACCAGCATATAGATATGAATACAAAACCATTTTGTAATACAACACTTTAGTTTTGTGTTTCACACTGCTTCTATTTCATTTTTAAAATGTTCAGATGTACCCAAGTCCATCTTTTTACTTGGCGAATTTAAAGAAAGCAGATCCTCTTTTAAAAATTACGTATTCATTTCATGAGTTCATTGAGTGACAATTCTTAATTTTAATACAAATTAATGAAATATCCATGGAATTGAAATACCTGGATAGACCACAGTATGAAGCAAACATAATTAAAGTGTTGTAAGAGCAAGGTCTTTGGGGGTTGCACATGGCAGTCTGTGCAAATAAAGATGTGGGCAGTGGGTCTTTGAATTCATGCTTTATTCTCCACACTTCATCTATCCTCACAGGTGTACGTCGTTTTTATGACAATATCGAAGAAATGTTGGGATTCCGCATCAACTCATGGCTCATGATCTGTTGGAGCTTCATCACTCCTCTAGTTACTGGTGTAAGTAGATTTCTATCAACAATACTAACCACCCATTGTACGTCTTACAGCTGTTGCTTTTAACTACAACTTCCAATTATCTTTGTTTTGTAATTTTTAAAACTGAGTTACTGACTGCAGCAGGGTGGATATTTCCATTTCCAGTTGGCTAGATTTTATTGGTATAGGATTTGCAACTTGTACATTCCATGGTTGCTATAAAACTTTTCGTAGTCAAAGTTTATAAAAACGTATTTCCTATTTTAAACACTAGAAGTTAACAGGAGTAATGGTTATAGTATGAAAGAGTACAAAGAGGATGTATAGTTTTTGCAGCTCATTAAAGTATATACTATTATGATTTTAATAATGAAACTAAGAAATTAAGGATCCATTGCTTATACAATACAAAGATTGCCATGACTAAGTTAGTTTTCAATGTTTAAACTCTTTTGATTTTGGATATTTATATTTGATCAGGCAAGTGAATTATACAATACACATGCAGGGGTTGGACAAAATAATATGAGCACTGAAAATACTTGTTAATAACCTGTGTTGGTTTACCCTTTGCCTTGACTTAAATTTTAGAATAAGCATAACAAAAGGCATCTCACCAAGACATTCTACTTTGGGCATGAATCTATTTAATTAGCCATTTTATTATTTTTTCATTTTGTTTTGCATAATGTTCAGTTATTTTTAAATTTTACTTCGTTATCAATCAAAACAGCTTGAGAACAAAATGGGAAAACATAGTTTCTACTTTGTGTTTTTCGAGCCTTCCTATTTGCACTATCACACATTTCACTTCGTCCCTTTCTACACGTAATTGCTTACTTTTGATTTCTTCCATTGGCAAAAGGAGTATTAGATTTACCATCCTTTCTACATGTCCAACCCCTGTACATCATTAAAGTAAAATTCAATTCTCCAGGTGGCTATTTACAAATATATCCAAACATGGAAACACTTTTAAGTTACAACAGAATTACATTAGTTGAATTTAAAAAAAAACTGATTTTAAGTTCTAAAACAATTTACAACAAAGGTTCAATTTTTTTTCTTTTCATTTGATTCTTAAATTCATTTGATAAGATATGTTATCTATTACATAAACTTAACATGACGGTTGTTTCAGCGAAAACAGTTTCAAGTTCTGCTCACAATAATACTAAAAACTAATTAATTCAACTCAACAGTACATGAAAAGTGTAATTTTGGTTAATGAAAATAAAATGAGTTAATTTTATCTCAATATTCCCATTTTGGATCTTTAATAGGGATAATCACATAATGTAATCTATGACCATATTTATTTCAATAAAATTCTTTTCACAAATCTTTAAATTTTATCTATCACCTGCTAGTGAATTTTCATCTACAATTCCTTCAAAATTCTAAAGATGAATTATAGAAAATAGATGGAATGCTAGATTCAAAGTAAATATTTCATTAAAAATTAATAAATCAAAGTTAAGCAAAACACAATTAATCTAATGGAAATAATTTAATTGAGCTCCATCTTATATTTTATTTTACAAAAATGTACACTTCATTTTCTTTTCAAAATGAATATAAAATGCATAATCCCAATTTAAATTTTCTTCAAATTTTTTACCAACACATATGACATTAAAAATGTTTTTCTCCTCTTTAATATGTTCATTGCATTGACAAAGTTCTAAAGATGGCATTCACATTTATTTCGATTAAATTAATGCTATTATTTATTGGCAACTAGGGTCCATTCAAGGGGCAGCCATTCCTATATTCAAAGCAAAAGTTAGATGCTTGTGATTATCATGAACAAGACATACAATGAGCTTTAAGATAGCTCATCCAAGGGGTTCTCAATTGCAATCAAAAAGATTCTAAACTGGACTTAATGGATGAAATTGAATGAGACATTAATACATAAAATCCATTATGAGATTACTTTTTTACTCAATGAGGTGGTGGTCAATGTGGGAATATTAAAGACGAAACGAAAGATTTAACTTAAAAGATTTGAATTCAGTGAAAAGGGAAAGATTTAAGAATTATAAATTACATATATTTTGCAATTTGAATATATAATCAATCTAATTTTATCATATAACAATATCATTTAATTATAAATTGGCTTGTCTAAAGAACGAATCGATTTCTACAAATCCATGTTACAAGTTTAAGTATGCAATGCACTATAACATAAAATTTTGTGCACTTATTACAAATCTAAATGACATCACTGTGATTGAATTTTCATAACCTGTACCACTTTGATGCTAAAACTCACAGTTGGACTCATGGCGATACTTATATCAGGAATGGAATAAATGATTGTCTCCAAAGATTTAAGGATGGGAAGAAAATGTGAAACGTTGAGAACTTGCATTGGATGAAGGCACAAAGCTGTACTAGTGTCTCTAGTCTACTGGTTTTCAATTTTCTTGCTATCCTGACCATAATTTCCATTTTTATTTAAAATATTTGAAAATCTAACACTTGTTTTTTAATTTAGCCCAAAATTTAAAAAAATGAAATAGAATCCTAACAAGATGCCATTTGCAATGCAACTAAAATGCAAACAGTTTTTCAAAAATTCAAATTTGACCAACTTTTCAATTTAAAGAAGGCAGCTTTGGATGCTTCACATGATACAGCTTTCTGTAGTTGAAAACCATTGGCTATAGAAAGTAGTTTGATAGTATACTGAGTTAATTTGTTATAGAGGGGTCGCAAAGTTGTATTGCAATTTATTAAACTGACAGTCCATGTCAGAAGGTGAATTTTTGATTTCATGTGTTATCCTAAACTTCAAGTGGAGATGATGTGCTTCATTTACACATGTTCTATTTTCACAAAATTGTTTTAGTTAGCTAGACATTTCTTATCCGATTTTAAGTTGTAAAGAATAAACATCAAATCGTGCTTTAAGCTTACAAAAATAGCTGCTGAATGCATAAGGAAGTGTTGGGAAATGATGAGCAGAAGCAAAGCATTTCATGGTAAATATTTCAAGGAGGCGAAATGTTGTGGCCAGTAATGAGCATTCTGGTTATTTACTTCACAAATTGTAGGTTGTCACAGATGCTGCTTGTCAAACTGCATGTTTGTGAGGTGGTAAGAGTTTAATGTACTTTATCAAAAGTGGTTTGAGAACGAGATGTCCGCTGTGAAATTTGTGATTGCATGTCACTTGTTGCACAGTTTCTAGCCATTATAGAAACTATAATGCTCCATCCTATCCATGTTCACCTGGAAATGTATATTTTTTGGTTAGCAAGGTAAACGAACAACTGGAGAGGCATTGTCTATAAGATTTAGGCAGGTAACTGCACTTCTAAAGGCAGATAAAGTACTTCTGGTTCTAAAGTACCCACTCAAGAAGATTTGGAATGCATGGGATTGATGTATACATTTGAAGGGGCTAATTCCAGTTAAGAGGCAGTCAATGGAAAGCTAATTGGCATGGTGTAGTTCTCAAATATTTTGGGTAGTTCTTTGTAACTTATAGTCAAGCTTATAGAATTGTCCCAGTATCAATCAAATACTTGATGCTCTCAGGTTTATTACCTTGATTCTTCATAGCAGTGCACAAAATGTTGTTCCATAAAGTCCACAAACGGCACATGGCTGTATTTGCCGTACAGAAGTACCCAAGTGAATCCTTTATAAGATAGGCACAGGGATGTCCCAGGTGCAATGTCATGGTTAGAGAAGTGGAGTCAATGTTGGATTAAGCACTAATAAGCTCTCAGTAGTTTTGTGGATGTATGAAGTTATGCAAAGTGTGAGGTGTTTCTGTTGGAAAATGGCGACTTCAAGTCCAGAAGCTTTGTGCAATAAAATTTCTGATTTGCATGGAGCTTGTTAAACTGGTTGTGGTATGGATGTGTCATTGAAGAGTAATCAATTTAATCATTGAAAAATCGAGTGCATGCATTTAATTCTTTTGAAGTTCATTTCCAAATGTGGTTTAGTGTATTTGTACAACAAACTCTTTAACTTTCATTCAGTAAATATGCTTTGTACTTTATTGAATTTGCTGTGATTAAATTGCGCTGAATTATATAAATTATGGTGGATTTGCGTTTTGTCGCAATGGAAGCAGCAATTGAAATAATGGATATCAGGTAAGTATTTGTCTTTATTTATCAATCTTGCACGAGCTTTTCTTTTATTTCGAGAATGATACTGTAAGGTTACTTATCATTTTATAAACAGTATTTGTCTCAGCTCTTTACACAAGCAGAATACAAAATATTTTAAAAACAAACAAGCTCTTTTATTTTTCCTAGGTATATCTTTTACACATTATTAAGTACATGCATATAGTACATGATGTTAATATTATTTTCAGTTTCTACTCATATACTAACATGCCTTCAAGATTTTGCTCTTCCTTTTGAGTTAATTTTAGTTTGCTTAATGGTATGATCTTATAACAAATTTTGAATTTAAGTATTCTATGAATAAAATATGTTGATAAATGTGTTTCTTTTACCCTGTAATTTTTGTAGTCTTGTCTATACAATTTTTTTTCTGTGTGTACACTTTCAGTTTGAGTTTTAATCAATAACCACTAAACTATATCTCAGAAAAAAGTTCCAGTATTTTGTCTTCACATGGGATATTTCATTTAACATCGTTTTGATATTTGAGGTTACTAACTGAAAAGTGTGACAGCTAAAATCTTGTTTAGTTCAATGATTGCATGTTCAAGAAACATAAAATACTTTAATTGATTTGTAAATTAGTTATATCTTTTAACTATCAGCAATATTAATAGAATTTGTGAAATCTTGAGTTATCTTTAGCAAATGATGTGGTAGATTTTTAATCATATAGTGATTAGGAATTCTAGGTACAAGAGGATTAAAAGATACTCATATTATTAAAGCATAGCTTTAATAGTTCCTTTTGGATACAATTTGTGATTCCAAATTACCTTTCTCAGTATGTTCTTGTGCCCACTTGATGTCTACAAAATTAAAATGGAAAAATAATTAGGAAAATTTATTTTCAAAATAATAGAACAGCAATTTTGTTTCTGACATTGAAAAAATCTAATTCAGCTAGTTCTATTCAATTTTACATAATTTTAGTAATTAAGAGCAAATTCTTTATTGAAAGTGCAATTTCAATTAAGAAAATCTATAATTAAATATGATCGTGTTTAGAATTTCAATGAATCTACTATACGAGTACTAAAATATCATGCAATCAATGAATATTTTTTGGAAAGAACATTCTGATTGAAGGTTATATCTTTACCATCTTTTTTTTAGTATAAATGATTAGCTAACATTGAGAATAAACCACTATGCGATTTGAGTTTGATTTGTGGACCTTTCGATTGAACGTCCTTTACTTCTTTTGAAGTTACTTCAAGAGATTTTAAGCTTTGGTGTGATGTGAATCTCCCAAATCATCACAGGACCTGTTTCTATAGCTTATGCTGTACAGGTAGAATAAAAATACCAGTCTATATTATAATCAAGATTGCTCTGATGAAAATCCAGATGAACATGATTTGCTAATAAAATGGATAGCTTAAAATATAGCATCTTAGAATATTGAACAATAATACGTTAACTGTAAAAATAATATTATTTATTATTGAGCAAAATACATAAACTTAGGCTTTCACTTTGGTATCCCAATGTTAGCTGGATATAGAAAACTAAGGTGACAGACCAGTAATTGGTTTCCGTGGAGCTATACTTGGCGTAGCTGTGCTATGCAAGACAGAGTCAAGTAAACGGACATACACACAAGGAACGTTTTACTGACGCAGAAGAGAGAAATACACCCAGGGAGGAATCGAACCTGAGCCGCCTACAACTGGCAGGTTGCTAGCGCAGACAAGACATCAGTCTAATCCTTTCATTTTCTCTTACAAACAATGCATTTTTTTAAAAACCCAATGTGCTTGCTGTATGGGCAAGGCAAGTCAAGTCCTTGTCCCACACACTGCTTTGGTGTCCTACTTCTCAGGCTAAAGAAAACTCCTGGAGAATTATTTTTAGCCTGTCAGATTTCAAGATTCAGAAGAAATTAAGACGAATGTACTGGAGTACCTGATAGAGATCCTATAAAGGGTTATTGCAAAAAAGAATTAGAAGATCCACTGACAGAAGTGTGCTAACTCACAAAGGGTCTCTTTTGAAGGGGACGAAGTGTGAATTAATTATGGAAAGTAGTTATATCAAAGGGTCAAAGACTTTTTGATCTGGCCTTGTACTGTGAACAGTAGTCACTGGTTTTCTGGTACATGGGTGTGTTGCATGAGATATGATTCATGAAATTGGAAAAACTTCAGTTTTCCTGCAATGAGTTATTGAATGCAAGTACATCTAATTATCCAACATGCTTGGTTTAGCCTGTCTGTCATAAATGACTTGTCGGTGGTCCTACAATTCCTTTCTTTTACTTCCCAATTTACACCAAATATCAATTTATTTATCCAAATAATTAAAAACAATGTTTCACCCTTATAGCTTGAAAACCAAAAGGAAATTATGATTCGTATGGTAGCTCTGATTAGAATAGAATAGATAAAATAGAATAAATAAAATAGAAATTAATAGAAACATTTTGATAATCGCGAGGGATGTTTCCAAAGTTGTGAGAATTCCAATCAGTTTGAGTAATGTAGGGTTAATGATTCATGTTTTCAGGTCCAGACAGGTTTTCCCAACAATGTTAGTCAATTCTGATCAGTGTGATTTAGCCAAATAGAGATGTGTTTCAAGTGCTAATATTGCAACAATGGAAGATATTGTTAAATTTTCAGGGCCATTATTTTCTTTCTATGGAAAGAGGAGCCTCCCTCAGTTCACCATATAAAGATCTCTTCGCACACCATAGAGTTTTTTCAAATCTGTTCTGTAGATTTGAAAAAGTATATGGTGTGCAATTTTGGGAGTTAGATGACTTATAAACCAATTGATAAAAGAAACTCCCCAAAAGTTTTTTTAATGGTTTAAAAATTGTGTTCAGCCCTGACCCATGCATACAGTTAAATGAAAATTATATTGAAAAATAGCAAAGTATATAAATGAAAATTAATAAAATAAAATATATATAACACTATTCCCGGAACTTTGGAAACACCCCTCGTAGTTATGGATCAAGTCTTGTATTTTGTCCGTAAGAGGCTTCCTTTTCAATATCTTTGCTTTAAAAGTTACTATTCAGAAATGTAGACTATCTCCGTGAACTAATTATGAAATGCACTCTTTCAGGGCATTTTCCTCTTCAGTTTAATCACGTACAAGCCCGTGACATACAACAAGGATTACGAGTATCCTGGATGGGCAATCTTCATCGGATGGTGCATGGCACTTAGTTCTATGCTCTGTGTGCCAGTCTATTTTATATATCAGGTTCTGATAACGCCTGGCACCATGAGACAGGTATGTTAGACAAATCACTTCAATAACATTTGTCAGAATGAGATCAAGGATCTAAAATACTTAATAGTTTGCTTATAGAAATGAATGCAACATTTAGTTCTTCCAATCATCTTATGGACTTTAGTAATTATTTAGGTACATCAATATCATTAAAACATTTTCAAACACTCAGAACATTATTTTTCTTGGAAGACTAGTTACAGAATAGCACCCTGAGATATAAATGACATTACACATTAATATACATATATCGGAAATTGAAAGATCTGAAGATGTATTAAAACACTGCAACAGTTTCACTTCATTTGGACGCTTTATAATTTGCAATAAAACAGGCTTTTTAGCAACATGCACGTTTTGAATTCTAAAAGTACACTGCTGGCCACCGTAAATGCAACACCCTGAAGGAAGCATGCAAATAATATGAAATTTACAACATGCATTAGCGGAGGCGAGATATGCAAATGATTAGAATTTCAGCGCAGACGCACATCACGCGCGCCTGTGGCGCCACTTCAAAGCGCTATTTAAGGCTTGGAGATTTCGACGATTTCAAGTACGGCAATTGTGTTTTTCTTGTGGTTTTTTTAAAAAAACGATCAATTATGCCTCGTAGAAAACAGCGATCATCTTTTGATCAAGTATTCGAGTTCGACAGAGGAAGGATAGTGGCCTACCGAGATTGTGGATTATCTTTCAGGGAAATCGGTAGTCGTGTTGGACGAAACCAAACAACTGTAATGCGGATATGTGATCGTTGGATGCAGGAGGGTACGACGGACCGACGTGTTCGATCGCATCCACCTCAGTGCACCACTTCACGTGATGACAGGCATATTGTGCGTATGGCAGTGACGGATCGCTCAGCCACATCACGAACCATAGCACAGCACATTCAGTCTGTACCGCATCATCCAGTGTCTGCGCGTACCATTCGACGCCGTTTACAGCAGAGTGGTCTGTCCGCAAGACGTCCATTGCTTCGTCTACCCTTGACGCAGAACCACAGACGTTTCCGCCGCCAATGGTGCGATGAAAGAAGGATGTTGACGGCAAAATGGAATGAAATTGTCTTTACTGACGAGTCACGCTTCTGTCTGCAACACCACGATGGTCGGATTCGAGTCTGGAGACACCGTGGAGAGAGGATGCTGAACAGCTGCGTTATGCACCGCCACACTGGTCCTGCACCGGGTATTATGGTATGGGGCGGTATTGGATATCACTCTCGCACTCCTCTAGTACGCATTGCCGGTACTTTAAACAGCCAGCGCTACATCTCCGAGGTGTTGGAGCCAGTTGTCCTTCCTTACCTTCAGGGCTTGCCCACAGCCATATTTCAACAGGATAATGCGCGACCACACGTGGCACGCATTGTCCAAGGGTTCTTCGTCAATCGCCAGATTGAATTGCTTCTCTGGCCAGCTCGCTCTCCGGATCTTTCGCCGATAGAAAACATGTGGTCCATGGTTGCTCAACGATTGACCCAGAATACATCCCCAGCTGCCACACCAGATCAACTTTGGCAACGTGTGGAAGCTGCTTGGTCTGCTGTACCCCAAGAACACATCCAAAGTCTCTTTGAATCAATGCCGAGGCGTGTGGCAGCGGTGATCTCCAACAATGGCGGCTACTCTGGCTACTGATTTTGGCAGGAACCACACTTCACAGAAGTCTATAAATTTAATCATTTGATACTTGGTCAACATGTTATCTACAAAATAAATTTTGTTGCGATATCTCTTGTCTTTCTTGGTGTTGCAATTTGGGTGGCCAGCAGTGTATTAGTATAATTAAAAGTACTCACACAGTTCAGTTCATATTTTGAATTTAAAATTATTTTTCAATATTTTGAACAGGATATGTCTTTTCCCGTGTCTTATCACAATACTCATGAATAATTTAACTAATTAATTTCAGAAGTGGGATGACTGGCCTGTTTAATGATAATTTTTATAAGCATCCACCCTCAGATTTATTACAAGTTTTCACAAAAGCAAAATAAGATATCAATACAATATAGTGCCTATTTTTTGGAAAACTCACTTTTCCACTTAAAATAGTTTTAATTTTAAACCGTGTTGAAACATGAATCACAAATATTTGAGGTATGAACATTTTTAGCATCAAGATGATTTTGAAAGTAGTGTCTATTCTCATAAATTTATTTGTTACATAAGAACAGAAAGGGTGGGACCTATTTATTATATCCCACTGCACATGGTGCAGTACACGGCAATGGAAGAACATAGTACTTTTGAAAAATCTTGGTTCATATTGTACATAAGTTATGGTGATTCTACATTTTTGATTGAGAGTAAATTGTGAGTTCATTTTTATAATGAATAGCTGTTTCTAGAATAACTGTAACTCAAATTCTTTTTCACTTTTTTATTTGAGGTTTAATTTTACAGTTTGAAAATTGTAATTAAGATATTTTTTATCAATACTATTATCAATACTAATATCATGTACATAAATATTTTCTCATTTGATATTCTAAGTGTACAGGGTTGGGTGATGGAAGATACAGGTCCCACTCCCTTAAGAACTATAAAAGTACTAAATTGTTTAATGTCCAAAATACATTCATAAGTTGAGATCTTCATCCATAAAGCTTGTTCCCCCAATTTTTTAGCATAGTGCCTTTTAAAAGGTTAAATAAACGAATTTTGTCTGTTCCATGTTCATTTAAATGAGATTTGATTGTATCTTGTATTGCACAAATGTTTTATGGATACATTATGCAACATGTTTGCTTGTCTTTCTGGGCTAAAGTATTGTGTTTGGATGGATTTCTCCTTACATACAGTTGCAAAGACACATGTGGAACACCTGGTTTTAAAATGTTGCCAAAAGTAGAGGAATAGTTGAATCATTCAAACACCAAATCATGACAAAACTAAGATTCATGAGTCAAAAGATAATTTGTCAAACAATAAAAGCTTTTTAGTTATACTGAAAAAGTAAAAATTCAAATTATTGATTTAAGAAACATTATTTCATATGGAACACCAATCAAATTTGTTACAAACAGAAAAAGAATTTCTCTTTTACATAACAATATTTTTACATTTAGTCTTAAAAAGTAGTAAAAATAAATATATATCACATTTTTACTCTTATTTTTTATTACATTAAACTTTTTCACATTAGAAAGGATTCAGAATGTTTTTATGCAGCATTCTTGAATGCTTCGAATTAGATCGTCCTCCTCAAACCCCAAACTTATAATCCATGTCAATGTTATATTAGATTAGCTTTGTTTCTAGAGCCTCAAGTAATGCAAGTTTCCTACCTAATGGTGTATTTACCAACATTGGTTGTTCAATTTCCTGTTCAACCTAAGTCGGTACACCCCAATCATACTATGATTCATGATTATTTTTACTACTGCCTAAGCTTCCATGTGCAAACAATACTGCTGGCACTTAACTACATAATATATTATAATGCAGGTAGAATTTATGTTACTAGAAGACGATGCATGTTTATGTCTGGAATCCCAAAAGACACTACTGGACTGTGTTGAAATCCTCCATGGGCATAGTATTTCAGTTAAACTCAATTCTCTGCACAAAATATCGTTCAGTTAAATTTTAATTAAAATCTGATTTCCCATAGAATGTTTTCAGTAACTTCAAAGTTTCATTATTTTCCATATTGTGTACACATGTGTTTTGATATAAAAGTCGGACTTGTTTTAAGAAGAAAAAAAAAGGAATTTAACTAGAAAACTGATATTGAACATTCTATGACAAATAATAAAAAAATTTTGAACTTATTTTTCCCTAAATAATTGGCTTTTTAAATGAGCCTCTAAAATATTTTCAGCATCTCGAAATACGAAAATATTTCTATTTAAAAATGGATTCTTGACTGAGGTTCAAAACACAGTAAGAGTGCCTTCCAACACAGAAGTATTTTATACAGGTAGGTATTTAATTAACATTGCACTGGAGTAACACAAAGGGCTATTGGCGACAGTCTGGGATCAAACCCGAAGGGTAAGATCCAAGGACAACACCACGTAATTTTTACATCAGTCAGATGAGCATTTTATACAGGTTCCGATAATTTTTTTTCGGGTTTGATCCCGGACTGTCGCAAATAGCCCGTTGTGTTGCTCCAGTGTGACATTAATTAAAATACCTACCTCTGATCGATTTTTATAACTACCTGTCGAGATACTGCGATGTTCCAAATTATGTACACAAACCCTATTTTCTTATGAAATATAAAATAATAAATGAGCTCTTACCTTGATATAAATACTTGATTTCTTGGAAATTTTCCAGCGTTGGAAGATTTTGACGACGCCTCGACTGCCCATGGCCCTGCCCGTGCATGCGACGGATCCAGACGACCTCGTGAAGCAGAACGGAACGAAACCAAGCAGCCAGTACGAGCAATCCAAGCTATAGTTCCCCACAATTGCAGAGAACTTCAATGTAATGGGTGGGCAATCCCACATAGGAGATTCTGCCTCCCATTGAAAGTACGCATCGACAGCTAGCTACACCAAGATAGTGAACAGCACTCGTAGGACCAGACTGTCCTTGTTCTTAAACAGATTTGGAAGAACTTTGCATTGTGTACGATTCTCAGTACACATGAACCCAGATATTGCTGCTGGAAGTGTGAACAAACTGTTTCAAGTATTTTACTCTTTCTCCCACGCACAGAGGTGGACTTGATTTTTAAAATTTTATTTTAGTTAATATTTTTCATCCTCCTCATGAAGATTTCGATCAAGTCATCCTGAATGTTCATCTAATCGATACAATTCAAATTCACTGTTAAAAACCTTATTTACATTTTTTCCTGAAGGAATTTAAAGACAATGTTTTAATAATCAATATTTCTGCATTTATCATGACTCATTAACAAGTAATATCCATTTCTAATGAACTAGTATTCTTGACAGAATAATTAATTTTTTCAAGATTAATGTTCAGTTGATAACAAATTGAACTAGTTGTAGAGATGACAACCTCTGATTAGATGTTTCAAGATTTTGAAATGTGATTTTCTATCAAGTTTCAGAAATAATATGTACTTTACTAAAAATTTTTCAAAAGTTATATTAACTCTTTTCTAAAACTGGCATTTTAATCACAAGATTAAAATATCAAATTCAATTAGATGTTCTCCATTAGAGAAATATTCCTATAACTTTATTCAACCTTTTTCTATGGGCTCTGGGCATGGATGTTTGCAATGGTTCAAAATCCACTTTAAGACTTAGGTCTGTCTTTTTGGCCCTCATATAGCAAAAAATTGCAAGTGACAAAGCTCACCACTGTCTCCACTATTCAAAATTGATAGTTTTCCAAATAGAATAACCCATTCTGAATTCCATATAATCTCAATTTAGCCTCTGCAAATAGCAACAGCTTCTTGAGATAATGTATGAAAATACTATTAATATTATAAATATTGTGAAAAATTGCTTCGACTGTTTCGACTTTAAAAATGAAAAACATTCAAAAGTTTGAAAAATGTTGCCTCGAGTGTTTCGACTTTAAAAATGAAAATCATTCAAAAGAATGAGAAAAGTTGCAGTTCATAAATTTAAGAGATATGAATTTTGTTTATTGAAACATTAGAAATTGTAATGAAACATAGTAATTGGGGAATATTTGCTTTAACGATGCATAAAGATAGCAAATCCTACCTAGAGATTTTCCACAATTATTTCCCTCTTCGTCCTAGTGAAAGGCAAAAATCTGGAATGGTTGGCATTTCTGTGATTAGTCTTAACATATTACTCATTTGTTGACATTTATAAGAAACATTCACAACATTTTTAAACACAAACAGTACCTCCTGACCCAGAATAATGACCCCTTTGTTTTTCTTAAACATATTTCTCAGACTAGTTGGGTGACCGGCCGACTGCTTAGTTTCAACCATCCACCCATGTATACATGGATGGAGGTCCAGTGGTAAAATGGGATGCCTGTAAAGCCAAGAGGCAATGGTTACATTAAATAAAAGCAGTAAACAAAGGTAAATACAATTTTAAATAATCATAATTATAATTTTATATGGCTTTATCAAACAATTAAAATGCTCTTACGAAATGGGGAAAACACTTCAAGTTAGTTTAATTTATTTTAAGTATACATAAATTCAAAAAATGTAATGAAATAATTATTTTATCAGGATGTTATATTAAAGTATTGCAATTTCCTGCCTTTGGCCTCAAAAATAAATTGTGAAAACTTGTCTTTGTTTCACTTCAAAGGTTATGCAAATACTAACCGAGAAAATCAACCAAATGCAAACACATGAATACTTGAAATCTCAAACCTCTTTTCCCATTTGGATTCGTCCACTGGAGCGTGTTGAATTTTGCAGTTGGCAATACTAATTGGACCAATTACTTTATCTATAATTCTCTTTAAACTTTCAGAAGTGCTACAGTATTTTTCAATCTAAATGCCACCTTCTGAAAAAGTACTTACACTAAAAATGACAATTCTTTACATAATGTAAATTTATTATACCCGTGAAAACATTAAAATTTGATAGCATTTTTGGATATAATTAGGTTATCTTTATGCAAAGCAAGTTTATACAAGTTTGAAACCCGATTTTTACTGAAGTTTTGATGATCTGTATTTGAAAAAAAAAATTGACCACCTCTGATGAATTATTCATTTTATGTTCATTTTCATGTTTACATTTCATTGTTTTTAAAGTTAAGAATTTTGTAGTAAATCATGTTAGAGCATTTTCATTTAATCTAATCAAAATATAAATATACAAGTATATATATGCTGTTATAGTTATAACATTAATAACAAGTGCATTGTGTACAATTTGATAACCCGGTGAATGAAATTTATATTCTGATATACAATTGGGAATTTTTTATTTTTATCTTTCACTAAATACAAATGAAAATTGAACAAATTAAATTTTTGCTGAAATTTTTTTCCCGCCAAATTTGGAAATTTTATCAAATTATAAAAATGTCTAATTTTGATATAAATTTAATACAATTATAAAGATTTTAACCCTAAATTATACAAATCTTTGCAGTACATTTTAACTTTTAATTTTATTTTGTTATCTGCACTAGTCATTACATTATTCCAAAGTATGTATGTATTGTCTTCAGCTATTGTAAAAATGTATAAACTTTGTTAGTTCCCATCCTGTATTTTTATCAGTCCTTTGCAATATGTATATTAGCAATTTTGCTTCAGCAATTCTGAAATACTTACATATTATTTATGTAACAATTTATTTTGCATAAAGTTAGTTCATTTTGCATAGGAAGATGTTTGTAAGCATTTTTTATTATTGAATACCGTTTCTTTGTATACCTAGTTTTCGTAAAGCGCACTCAAAATAATATTTTATTACATTTTAGAACACCTTTGTTCATTATTAAAGTATGCATTTGTCATGTTTATTTTTAAAGATATTTTTTGTGTACAAATTCAAAATTGTCTAAATTAAAAACCAGTTAGTATTGATATTGTTAAGTTTTTATTTAGAAGACAGTTCAAGCTTGTTGCTGTGTTGGGGAGAAATTCTGCTGAACTAACGCTTTTCAATCAGTTTGTCAAATTGTGCTTTAAAATTCTCAACAAGGATGATTTTTTAGAAATGTGAGAAATCACTATTTGCTATTTCTCAAAAATTAAAAATTTAAAACGTTTAACTATATTGAACCCCTAGATAAGAGGTTACATTGAGCTATGCAACCACTAGTATAAGTTGGTCACAAAATTCTCCATTTTTATGCGGACAACTCGTTGTTAAATATTTTATTGCTTATGTTCAGAACTTATTAACCAAGGTTTGGTTCGTCATGCTGCAGTCATTACGAGGGCATCATTGTAAACTACGGAGGTAGGTATTTTAAATTATCGTTGCACTGGAGCAACACAACGGGCTATTGGCGAGTCCAGAATCAAACCCGAAGGGAAAAGATCGGAGAGCACTACGCAATTTTGAATCATGGTCAGATGATGAGATCACAACAGAGCTGGCACCCCATTCTCCATATTTCCACACGCCAATGCGAGGACATTCGAAACCACGACAGATTTAACATGCACCAGTCCCTTTGTAGTCTTTGGTTGGATTCGAACTCGTAACCCTGCACTTGCTAATCCATTACTCTTCCAACTGGGCTTTCCATAGTTTACGGCCCCTGTAAACTATGGAAAAATACATCCTTTTAGCTTCATAAGCTTAGTAAGCCACATCAAAATAACTTACACTAATATGCAATACTTGAAACCAATTACTTTTCCATAGGATCGTCTTCACAACTATGGAAATGAAACTTTTGGTTTGTTGCTGTAGTCAGTTTTTGCTACACAAGGGCAAAAGACTGGGACAAATTAAATTCATTTTTGAAAATAGAAATGACTGAAAATTCAAATTAGATTGCATTTCTATTCAGAAAAATATCCGATAAACCTATGTGCAAGCAAAACGAGTTGGTATATATATGTGGTTTTATTGTTGCTACACAAAGAGATAGTTATACTGTGGGCACTAGTATAACTAAGGGTTCACAAGCACATGTCCATTCTGCAACCTGCAGTTCTCTGCACAACTTCTAACTAGCTTTGACCTCGATCAACACGTTTTCCTAGGATTCTTTCAACCAATAAACGAGGTCATTATGTGCATTGTGTAAAAGCAATACATTTTTCAGAAACACCACGATGCTCAAAGGGTTAAAGTGATTTTGAATCACTGAACATTCATGCCTAGACCAATATTTGAACCTACTAGTTGAACTGAGGGCCAAAGAGCATTCTGGCTATAAGGCTCAATCAAAAATGGACCAAAATTAACAGTGATCAAAGGGAATTATCTTAATACTCCAGTTTTAAGTAATTATTCATGCTTTCAGAGTTACCTCCAGATGAAATCAAAGGCAAAAATAGGTAAAGGCAAAAATAGCCGCTGGTCTCTTCATATTTTTATATGTTGCAATTATAATCCTTAAAAAATAAGATAATAATTAAAACATTATAATAGTGCAAAGCTTTTTGTTGTCCCAGATTAGTTTTCAAGAATCTGAAGTTTCGAAATAATCTACCATTGTTTTATGCTATTGGATCCATAATTCTACCATCAGCTGTTGGCAACTAAAAACTACTCTTGTAGTAGTTTGCAATGTGATGAAATATACCCAGAAACCTGAAGTATTTGGAAAGATTGAGAAATTTTCCAACCACTTCAGATTATATTCAGAATTCAGATTATATCCGTTTAACTTCTGGATTCACATTTTCATCTTACGATAATTAACATGCTTGATAACACTTAAAAACATTGTAAAGAAAAAAAATTGGAATAATTCATAGCAAACACAATTGAAGGCTTTTTGTTCATTCTCAAGACCCTAATGGATAAATGCAAAACACGAAATCCTATTTTCACTACATATTTTTTGCATTGTAGGATTAAAACATATTTTACAATAGTGAAAATGACCAAAGTAATTCAAACACTGACACCCTGCAGCTTTAAAAAGCATTTATTTATACAAAAATGCACTCAAGCATTAACAGGAATTTCATAATAAAAAAAATACATAACAGTATTGCTGAGTACAGTTCTTCGTACAGCTTCTATTGTGATCTAATAGAAAAACAAAAAAATTCACCAGAAAAATAATCGCAAACTTTGGATTATATTTTCTTCTCCACCATTGAATGAAGCTACTGCAAAAAAATTTTTGACGATAGTATGATGATTATTTATCCTTGATTTCAAGTACTGCTTTTACAATGTGGTTTGCATCGATGCCAAACATATCCAACAAGGCACTAGACGGCCCACTACGGGGAACTCCTGAGACAGCAAGGCGAGTGACAACGATGTCACGGTAACAGCCGACTGCACTAGCGACAGCTTCTCCAATGCCACCTGAAGTGAGAAACATTCATTTTCACTTGGCTTTACAGTAAACTTAAGAGTAAAAATGTGAGCAACTTTTTTTCAAACACATCTTACCGTAATAGCAGTGCCTTGCTATTTTATAGACGCATCGAGGTTAGGAGAAATGGGTAGTATAACAATACTGGTGCAAGATACATAAACACAGTAATTTATTTCATAAAATATCAACAAAGAGATCACTAACAGTATAACTTCATATTGTCACTTCACTAACTTCCTAGAACTCTATTCAAGTAATTAAACACTGGATACTAGGAACATCTAGTCTAAAGTGAATACATAAAATCATGCAAGTCACTAGGATTAGACCCCTAAACCATTCTACAAGCATTATGCACTCTGCTACTTTGTATTGACAAGGAAAATCAGGAAATCTCAAGGTAGGAAATTAACATTGCACTGGAGCAACACAACAGGCTATTAGCGGAGGTCCAGGATCAATCCCGAATGAAAGATCCAAGGACACCTGAGCTGGCACCCCACTCTCCAAAGTTCCACACCATGCCACGAGGACATTTGAGGCCACAACAGATCTAATATACACCAATCCCCACATACATGAAAGTCTAGTTGGACTGTTTCGAACTCTACTACTGTGGCCCTTAGGAAACCATAACGAAAGGAAAATACCAAGAGGTAGAACCAATATTGATGTTACACAAATATAGAAACAACCATTTTGAATTGAATTTACACACTAAGAACATCCGCAATCAATGTTACTGGCAGTAAATGCTACCTGGATGGATAAGTAGAGAAATATACATACCTTCATGGTAATGATCTTCTACTGTGACAATTCTGCCACCACATTCCTTTGCATTAGCAACAATAGTATTCACATCAAGGGGTTTGATGGTGAAGGGATCTATGATTCGGATTTTGATTCCTTGTGCCTTTAAGGCAGCATCAGCTTTTGAAGCTTCGTACAGGGTAACTCCAGAAGCAATGACCACAGCAACGTCCGAAGAACTTTTAGTCAAAACCTGCATGAAAGGGGAGATAATTTAGTCAATACACTGAAATACATCAAAATAATCAAGCCTTGGCAAAATATAATTTACATTTTTTCCGTGCAATCTTGTTACGAGGCTTTATTTCCCAATGCTATTTCATTCTTGCATTTAAAATTGTTTGCTAATTTATCTGTTTATTGATACATTTTCAGTATAAATGAGATAGTGGATTATAAAGCTAACTATTTTAAAAGCAAACTTAATATACCAATTTTCAGATCAAGTTAAATTCTTAATATTTTTTATCTAAAGTCAATCAAATATTAAAGTGATAATTTTTGGGGATGAGAAGCAGTTTATTTGTAATATAATTTATATCTTCAACATTTTTAATTGAAATTAAGGATTACTAAAAGTTAGAGTACTTTAGTGTATCTATCACCAACCGAGTTAAGAAAATTTTTTGGAAACAAATTATGGTTCAAAATCTACTTTCACTAGATTATACTTTCCACTATCCTTTTCAACAAAAGTGCAGTGATTTGATGTTTAGTTTAGAATTTCTGAAGTATTCTCAGTTAGTGTAACTACTCCGAGAATATTCACATTATCAAAACAATTTTCATGTTCTTCTATCTAAAAAAGCCCAAACATATATACACATTAAAGTACAATACGATGATATACCTCTGGATTTGGAGTAAGCAACTTTGAAGACACATCAACTTAAAAAAAATGATTCAGTATTCAGTTTTAGTTATTGCGAGAAAATTAAGGTAAATTAATCAAAATATTGATATTTCTCAATTCTTTAAAATAGAAATCAGCCAAATTTCTGTCTTTACACATAAACAATTTTAGAAACCCAAAAGCACTTAAAGATACTTATAAATTTCAATGTTCTTCCAAAGCAATTGCATTCTTTGCATGTGTCATTGGTGTGGTTTTCATTAAAGGCTAGATCAAAGCAGCTCAGTAATTTAAAACCACAAATCAAACAGCTCATTGAATTAGGTTTTCTACACAAATCAATTTTCTTAAAGAAAAAGTAACCTCTTTATGAATCTCCACATCCTTCAACTCTGAGAAAAGTCATATGAGTGAACATAAATGCTTCAGCAAGCAAAACATTCAAGTTTATATTGTGACCAACTCTTGCTACAGATGACATTATGGCAGATACACCAGTCTCATATCTCACTTCAATTTGAAACAATATATATACCTTAGCTTTTCCAACTGCAAAAGGTTCATCATTTGAATACACAACAGGAGTGTTTGGTCGTGATGTTCGGATGAAGCAGATTCCAGGGGTGTTGGCAGCCAACTCACAAGCCCGTTCTGTCGACACAGCATCACTAGGATAGAACACGGTACTGCCTGGCAGAGAGCGGAACAAAGCGATATCCTCCAAACCCATCTGAGATGGGCCATCTTCGCCTGCAGAAAACATAGGCTAATTTAAAAAAGGTCTTTCAAATTTTTAAAGATTCATTTTGTTACATATGAGATATATTCAAATTGTTATGTGTATTTATGCAGACTAAGATAAGTTCAATCATAAACTTGACAGTGATAGTATGTCACTTTAAAAAAGAAACCATTGTAAATATATAAAAATTCACAGAATCAACAAGCAGCAACTACAAAATCAAAAATTGCACCAGTCTAGTATTAATAAATCAATAAGTTTCACTTTAATGCAAATTAAAAAGGAAAGACAATGTTTTCCTACATTTTTTATTTAAAAAAAATAAATATTTCAACGAATGAACTTTTATTGGAAAGTGAAAAACAGTTTGAAGTCTTCAATAAACACGATAAACCCCTGCAAATTTTTGTGTACGTTAGATAATGAAATGTACATCCTAATTTGGTAAAGTGTGATTAGTAATGGATTACAAACATACATCTATAAAAATGTATTTAAAATTGCCATTTGTCAGTGCTCAACACATACCTGCATAACATTTACAATGTTACATTGAGCTTTCCTATCAAAGTTACATTATATATTGGGTTAAACTTTAAGGGCCCTCGGTCCAATTGGAAAACACTTTTCAGAGCCCTTATGTAAAAGAAAACAAGCACTTTTAAATAATGTATGGTGAATATTCCAGAATGGTTGGAGTAGTCAGATGAACCATAAATTTCAGATAGTCACAGGGAGAAACATGGTTCGGTGTCTCTACAAGTATTGGAAATTAAATAAAAAAGACCCAAGAAAGTAGAAAATAGAGGCAGAAACGGAGATGCCAGGTCTTGATGTAGTGTTTAATTTTTATGTGTGGTAGGTATTTAATTAACACAACGGGCTATTGGCAACGATCTGGGATCAAACCCAAAGGGGGAAAAACCAAGAACACTACGTAATATTGAACGAGGTCACACCTGAGCTGGCACCCCACTCTCTAAACTCTCACACCATGCCAACGCGAGGACATGACAGATTTAACGTGCGCCAGCCTCATGTACAAGACTATCTTTGAATGAATTCGAACTCGCAACCCTCCAGTTGTTAATCCTCCAGTTGTTAACCTCTTCCTCTCTTATATGTGTGGTGTTTAAAATAAATGTTTTGAAAACTAATATTTAGTCTTTCGTCTCAGACATAGACAATATCCGTTTCATGAATGCGGGGAGACTAAAGTTTACTGTTGGCTAAAAACTTTTGAGAGCAATGTAAAAGAATAAAAAATAAGCACTTTTAAGAAATGTTTGAACTCTGAAATATTCCCATGAATATCAAACCAAATTACATACCAATGGACACTCCACAGTGGGATCCACAGCACTTAATGTTGGCTTGGGATATGGCAGCCATGCGCAGCTGGTCGGCTGCCCTCGTGTAGAAGGTGGCAAAGGTGCTGGTGAAGGGGATGTTTCTGCCCCTGGTGGAGCAGCCGACGGCTACACCGATCAGATTCTGTTCTGCAATGAAGCACTCGATGAAGCGGTCGGGGTAGGCTTTGCGGAACTTGTCAGAGAAGGTAGAGTTCTTGGTATCTGCGTCCAAGGCAATCACACGCTTGTTGTTAGCTCCCAACTTCACCAGCGCTGTGCCGTAGGCAAGTCGGGTTGCAATCTGTTAAACAGCAAGATTTCAAAATTGATAGTCACTTATAAAGTAATGTAACTGAATTGGCGAGAATGAGTAAACTCCTAGTTAATCAAAATCATTGTTGGCTTAGAGCAGAAATTTATTAACAGGCAAAAAACACTGGCTGTAGTTGTTTAGAGTATTAGGTCAAAAAACAAAAACCTATAAGAGATAAACCATTATATTTTAAACTGTTTAAGCATTTTGATGACTATTTTTCATCATGAAAATAAACAAGTAGTATCTGAAAAAATGGTTAATAAGTTTTGTTCCAAGCCAATAATACATTTTAATATAAAACTTTGAACTCTAATTCCTCATAAGCAGATTGAAAGATTCATGCGAGTCTGTCAGCCCTTATCAGTAGCCATAAAACAATAGCTAAATTACCAATTGAACATTACCTGTGTGTGAATACATAGATTTAGCATATAACTTGATGTACCAATTAAAACGAGTGCAACACAAAATATCTAGTTTAAATCAAATCCTGAACACTAAAATTTACTTTTTAATAAAAGTATTTATGGCTGCTAAAGTAATCTTTTAAATGGTTTTCATAAAAGGTTTAATAGAATTAGGTGTGGATTCAAGCTCAAATCATTGGTATCTTTCTAATGAGCCTAACGAAGTTTTTTATCTTATGTTATGCAATGTCCTACTTCAAATTTCTGAGTTACAGGAAATATTCCATCATTCATGTATAAGCTCTCAAAATAAAGATGCCACTAACCATGTCTCCAAGGCGATAATTAGGTGGCTCAGAAAGAGTGACAGGAGACTTGTCAACTGGCAACACATCATCTATGGGCGAGAGAACAGCTTGAGGAGATGGACAACTGCTCACAATAGCCTTCTCCAACACTTGCACGAGCTCATCAGTTTTGGCACCCATTGGTTTGCCATGCCAGTTCTCCTCATCTTCAATGTCTGCAAAAAGACAACAAATTCTATTTACACTAATATACAGCTTAGCTTAAAGTAATGGTAATAAATGAAGGACAAACGCCAAATAGCTGAAGAATACAAGGGAAATAATCGATAAACTTGCATAATATGTGCACCCAACTTGTCTAAGTGTCAGGACATGAAGCTTTTCCCAGACTGCAATCTATATTTCTTATTATAACAAAATTATGGAAAAGTTTCCAAGATGTCTTTCAACCAATACGTGTGGCTATTTAACACCAGAACTACCAACTTAGTCAAAATCACTTTTGAATATATTGCTTTAAAATTATCGACACTATATAGGTATTATAGAAATTGAAGATTTTAAAAATATAATTATATATCCACATTCAAAAGCTTGGAATTCTTATAATTGGTCCAACGTGTACCTAAATATACCAAATAGGCTTGGTAATTTTAGTTAGCATTTTATACAGGTTGGTCAAAATTGACTGCACACTAATACTATGCAATTCCTTATTGAAAATCAACCCCAAGAAGAATGCAAGTTTCTTGATTGGACTTGGCATTTCAGAGATGGGTACCTACAACTGATTGTTCAACACATGCTCAAATTTCCATATCCCACCAGAAGCTTTATCTTCATTTCCTCTATTTGCTCTCGGGTTATAGTACTACCAAAAGTTAGTTTTTAACACCGCATTTCAGATGATCATCGTAAAATTTTCAAAGTGAATATCGTTGAAATGCCAAAACCAATCGAGAAATAGACTACATATTTTTCAGAGTTGGTTTTTAACAAGGAATCGCATGGCATGCTTACAGTGCAGTGGATTTCGACCAGTCAGTATATAAAAATGTACAGCAATAACTATTTAAATTAATTTAACCCCTTAAGTGTCGCTTCCGTGAATATGACGGGATGGGGTTTCTATCCCTATTTGTTGCCCTCGTGATATTGCAGGGCTGAAGTATTTTTGAAGCTAGACTGAATAGTGCGAACGCCGCTGATATACTTATTTATCGTGCCTGGAAAAATTTGGATGTTTTAGTTCTTATTTGGATCAATAGATGGCAGTGTAAGTTTTTAATGAATTATTATTGCAATGATTTTTGGGACTTCCGGTAAATTATTTCATGTTTTTTTCCGTGCACCGGTTGTTGATTGTAGTTAGTTGATATATAAAAAAGCATTTGCTGCTTTTCTATATGCGAGTCTGATGGATTTGGATGACTCAAGCGATCCGGATAATTTAAGTGTTAGTGAATCCGGCAGTGATTCTGAAGTGAATTTTATGATAGTTCAGATTCTGATGATAGCAGTGATGGAGTCCCATTGTTACCTGGCCTTGTGTGACATACGATTACGCCCGATGTGTTAGATCGTACTCCACCACATTTTAAATTTCTGGAAACGCTGAAAGTAAATGTCAGCTTTGATATAAGTTCTGGCACTATGCAATATTTTGAGCATTTTGTCAATGATGATTTGATTGATCTTATCGTCACCAAAACGAATAGATATGCTGAACAATGTCATGCAGCTCCACGATTTCGCTTCGTAAAAGGTCGAAAAGCTTGGACACCAGTTAGTAATAGATTTTATAATATACATAAGTATATGCACTTTGTGAATAACGAAACTCATGATCCTAATAACCATCCAAAATCCTAAGCTATACAAGATTTGGCCTGTGTTAGAACATCTAAATAAGCTTTACTGACGTGCTATAACTCCTGAGAGTGAAATAACTATTGATGAAGCATTGCTTCTGTACAAAGGCAGTTTATCGTGGCGACAATATATTCCCATGAAACGGTCACGTTTTGGAATCAAATCCTACATGTTATGCGAATCAACTTCGGGATATATATGGTCGCAAATTATATATATTGGAAAAGGTACTATGTTTGACCAGAAATACAAAGATCTGCCTCAGTCGATCCAAGTAGTGATGTCACTTATTAAACCATTGCTGAAAAAACGGACATTGTCACGGATACATATGGAACAGTGAAACAAAATCGTAAAGAAATGCCACCAGAATTGATGAAAACGAAACTAGGAAAAAGTGAAACCCCTGTTTTCCGTTGGGAAAGTCCTCGTCATCAAATGGAAAGACAAAAAGATGTTACAATGTTGTCAACTGTCCATAAAAAGATATGGTTGACATAACGTATCGCAACAAAGTTGTCAAGAAACCAAAGGTTATCAGACTATAACCAAACTATGGGGAGTAGATATTGCGGATCAGTATCTTGGTGATTATTCCATTGCACGAAAGAAAGAAAAAATATTTTTTTTGTAATATTTTTAACATCTATTGGATAAAGCGATACTAAATTCGTTCATTGTTTACAAAAAAACAAGGTGGGAAAAGATCTCATTTGATGTTTCGATTGGATTTAGATGCTCTTCTAGAAACATATCGCTCATTCGACTTCATTCCAAAGAGGGGCCGTCCCAGCTTGGAAGACAATCCCAACCACTTGATTGAACGACATTTTCTAAAACAAATACCTGCTTCAGATAAGAAAAAAACAACCTTCTAGGAAATGCAGAGTCTATTGCTCAAAAAGAGATAAAAGTAATAAGTGCCGAAAAGAGACTAGGTACTTTTGCTGACTGTAATGTTGGACTCTGCATTGCATGTTTTGAAACACATATCACATGCAAAAGAATAACTGAAACGTAATCAATGTTCATCATGACTAATTTGTCACAATTACTTGATATATTATCCATAGCATTTTCAAAACCATTAAAGAAATTAGAAAGAAACCTCCTTTTGCTATCATCCTACATAATCTGTATATCGAAAAGCCAACATTTAGGGGTAAAATTATCATATGTTGGCTTTTTCATGAAACAGCTATAAAACCTTAAATTGTGTCCTAAAATTATAAATAATTGCATATCTCATTTAGAAAGTTCATAAATATTAAATTCCTTGAATAAAATAGTTAATTTTTTGGATGGTTTTCATGAAAAATAAGGGACACTTAAGGGGTTAAGCAAAATTCTCTAAAAACAATTATCTGTATTTGACATTGCATTATAAATGGAACACATTTTTCTAAGTGGAGCAATGGCAAGGAATTCTATATACAGGGTGTCCCAAAAAGGTTGTTCCGCAATTTAGCTTTCTACCATTTGGAGATAGGTAGGCAATGTAAATTGCAAAAGTGCACCAAATAAGGTAATTAAGATATGTGAATAAAATTATCACGTGATAACAATTTAAGTGGATACAGTTTTTAATTTGTATACAACTCCTCTAGATAAAAATCCGAGATGGCAGAAATGTTCTTTACCTGCATCCCTATCGTTAGCAGAAAACTGCATTTCTGTAGGTTGAACAGTAACGGAGGCATAAGGACGCAAAAAAATTTACCTATACCGCTTGTGGAATTTATAGATAAATTACTTTCAAATGTCAAAATGTCCATGCAGATTAAAGAAAATATTAAAACTTACTTGGAAGTCCTTTTCCTTTGTGTGTTTTTGCAACAATAGCAGTAGGTTTTCCTTTACACAACTCTGCTGCTTTAAAAGCCTGAATGACTTCTTCTACACTGTGACCATCAATAACCAATGTATTGAAACTAAAAATTTAAGAGCACTTTAGAAAATAAACTAGCACACAATATAATAGAGCACATAAATTAATTATTTCTATAAACAAATATCTCACAGCAGTACGTTTTTATATTCATGCAAGAACACACCTTGTGTAAAATAGATGTCTCTGAATACCAGTTAACAATTGAATGTGCAGCAAAGTGAAAGGAATATTGTTTTAAAATTGCTCTTTAACAATCAGAACATTCAACTCTTCAGTAATTTAACTTTGTTCCTTCAAAGTAACATTAATATAAATTAATTTCATTTATGTTATGTAGCATTTGCAGCATGTCAAAAAAAAAGATTTCACAGGTTAACATACTTAATCTTTAAAAAGGACATTAATGTTTTAGGCATTAAAAAGGAAAAACACATTTTTCTTTATTTAGTAATTTAAAATTGAAAGATGGATGAACTACGTCCATGCTCTCAATGGATCAATCCATGCACAAGGAACAAATCAGCCATGGCTGACATAAAACTGAATTTAATGAACATCAGTTTTTAAGTAGGTCATGTATACTAATGTGCAACTGCAAAATATTAGGTTCGAGAAATATGCATTTTGTTGTTTATTGATAGTAGTTGAAGGTCACAAATGCAGATTTTTAGAACTTATAGTATACAACCTGTTTGACAACCTCCATTTCAACAAATTATTGATAAATTTAAAATTGTTTTACATTCACAGAAAATGGTTTCTTGGGAAAAGTAATAAAATTTAATAGTCATCAATGCTGAATAAGATTGACAAAAATTAAAATTCTGCCAGTTTCAAATTGCTCTGGTAACTTAAGATATGCAAAAACAATTTTGAAAAATCCATAATGAAAAAGCTTAAGAAATTCCCTTTATCACGAATCAAAATACAATCACTAAATTATAAGTGTTTTTATTTTTAAGTAAAATTCTGGAAAACTGCAATTTTTCTATTTTTAAAATTGATACTTAGATATGAAGAAAACTTTCATGCAATTAAATGCTATGGGGATTCCCCTGTCAAGGTCATTAAACTCAACATGACTAAAGGAAAAATTAGAGAAATGCGTAAACTGCAAAAATAAACTTTGCTACTGTTTGCAAGTAAATCCAATGAAATTGATAATGAATCTGTGACCACCAAAAACAGAGTTTAAGGTCAAGTTTGCACAAAGTATCAAGTTCTTTAATCTGCCTCCAACTGATGTTATTCAGAGTCTGAGCTCTAAAAAAGGTTTAATGAAGTGCAAGCAGCTATTGAGGTTGGTTTTGGGGTTTTATGGCACAAGGGCCATATTTGGCCAGCAACTATTGAGGAATTACTCAACTATCATGCCACATTGATTCCCAATTGTAACGTTTCAAATTCATCAATCACCAGAGAAAAATTTTTAAGGAGAGTTCAACAGTATAAGGCTGAGCTGAATTTCAATTTGGACAGATGCTACAAAAGCAAACACAAGATTTTTATCAGATTAAAAATAAATTTGGAAAAAACATTTTTTTGTTGCAAAATAATTTGTTAGCATAAGTAAAAATTTTAAAGCTTTTTCTAATGAATAATTTGATGTTCTACTCTTATATTCTACTTTATAAGTATAAAAATTGGCATTTTTCAAAGGCTGTTATTTGAAAAGCTTATAAGCTTAAACTGCAAAGAACGTCATTTTGAATTATTGCTTTAGGATTTGAAAGGTGATCCTGGTTTTTTTAACACGCAGTATTGAACACTGCATTCCAGCAAAATATAATTCTTGTGAGGTTCCCTTCATTTAATTTTAACTGTCTATTGAGAGCAGATGTTATTTTATAATGCTCTTGCTATTTTGAAGGAGAAGGAAATAAAATGCAATTTCCAATCCTTCAGCAATCATTTTACCACTCTTAACCGGCATGAATCTCAACAGTATTTTTAATTCCTTTAGCCCAAAGAAATGTTTAAATTCAGAATCTCTTTTTTAAGTTCGTTTTTATGTAGCATTTGCTACATAAAAACAAACTACATAGCTATAAAGAAACTACTACATAGCTATAAAGAAAAATTCAGATTGCAAAAATTTAATACTTTTTGTCTACGTTCAGTAGCATTCGAAGAACGGAAGTTCAAATATATAAGATTTAACTTTGAAGAGTAGTGCAATCACTAAAAGTCCTTTAAATGGAATGAAACAAAATATTTATTTTTGATCCAAAATACACTCATGTCCAAATTTATCTTTACATACCCAATAATAATGATACTCCATGAAATATCCAATCGATGTAATCCATTTTTGCAGGGAACGTGTGAAAGACAAGCCTAATTAGCATTATCCAATCAAAAGTGATCAAACGGTTTGTGATATGCAAATCAAGGTATTACGTCATCCGACGGTGAATCAAGCACTATGCGCAAAGTGAATACAGAATACAATACAGAATTTGATTTCAGTGTGTAAGGACTCAAAACGATTTGTTATAGCTCCGAAGTATAATTTGGAAGAATCTTAAGTGGGTCGAATTATCAGCCGTTTAGAAGCAGAGCAGACAATCATGGAAGCAGCGAGACGTGCGAATATTTCAAGACAGTCAGTCTCTACGCTATGGAAACAATTTCAGAACTGTGGAACGGTTGTAAGGAGGCCTGAATGAGGTCGTAAACGAATAACAGCTTCTCAAGATCGATATCTGGCAATAACTGTCTACTGTTTGGCAGTTAAGTTCAGAGGTTGCAGCCGCGACTGAAACTGTTGTATCACGGCAAACTGTATACTTAAGGCTTAATGAAAAAGGCCTTTATGCTAGAAAGCCAAGGGTATGTGTTTCACCATCTTCACAACAAAAGAGGGATCGCTTTAATTGGTGCAAACAGAACTGGAGTGAACACCAATGAACCCATATTCTCTTTACTGAAGTTTAGTTTAACATCTAATCCTAAACGTGTTTACATCTGGAGGGAGTCAGGAACGCGAAATCTTTCTTTGAACATTATGAAACGTGATGGTATGGGGAGGAATAATGATCGCTGGACATATGCCCCTATATGTTTTCAACAGCGGATCTGTGACCAGCCAGAGTTATCAGGATGAGGTCTTAGAACCTTATGTAAGACTTTTCAGAGGTGCATATGGATCCAACTTTTTATTTATGGATGATAATGCTCGTCCACATAGAGCAAACCTTGTTGATGAATTCCTTGAAAGTGAAGCCATTGAGCAAATACCATGGCCTGATCTGAACCCGATAGAGAACTTATGGGACTATCTTGCAAAAGCAGGTACGGAGACATCCTCCTCCAGATATAAATGCCTGGAAGACCGCATTGCTGGAGGAATGGAACTTTCTCCAAACTGTGGTTAACAACATTATTGCCAGCATTAAAACACATTGTGATATGTGTGTACACGTCAGGAGAGATCACATTCCATATTAAATTCATAAGCCTAAATTTTTTTGAGTTATTCTTTTTTTCTGAACTATTTTTGTCACATATTATTGCCACTTAATGTTTCATGCTACAGTTTTATATCATATGCAAAGCTCTTAAATTTTTTCCTTTGTATTTATGTGTTATGTTATGTATCATTTCACACAAATTTATAAAATTATAGTTCAGTTTCTGAGAAATCCATGATTTTATGCATGCAAAGATAATTTTGGACACGAGTGTATTTTAGGTTTCATCGTTATTCATAAACAAAAAATCCATTATACTCATACAAACAATGTCACAAATTTTATAAAAACCACACCACAGGTTTCTCCCATTTTGTATGGAATGAGTTTTATGCAACGATCAATTTGTTAGCATACTGTATCCATGATTTCAAATTAAGGTCCAAAATAAGCTAAATGTCAACAAATTATGAATAGCTATCATCTTTATTTTCCCAACCTCTTTCTATTTAAAAGATATGCAAACACACAACACATATTCACATAATTTTTTCAAACACTGCAAAATCACCTATGATGCTACAGCACCAATAACCAAGAGCATTTAAAAGGCTCAGTTAGGCACTTTAGTTCCAGAACTCCATTTTCAGGAATGTTATTCACACTAAAGCGAAGACCCCAACATGCATCCTTACAAATATTAAATTACCCTCTTTAAACTTCGGCATGAAGGTATGCTTTTAACGAATCTGTTAATGAATTTTGCATTTTTCTTGGAAATAAAAGTTATGATCAAGAAAAACTAGAAGCATTTGAATAGATAGAAACCAGCTGAATCTCAACCATCCAGAAACACGCTTACCCAAAAGATTCAAGTCTCTTGCGATACACTTCTGTGTCATGCTGGAACATGGTGGGCTCACTCTGGCCCAGTCGATTGATATCAAAGATGGCGACGAGGTTGTCCAGCTTGTAGTACCCGGCAAAGGAAAGGGCTTCCCACACAGAACCTTCTGCCGATTCTCCATCACCGATCAAGCAAAACACTCGATAACTGGAGAGAATGCACCATTACGAAAAAATTAGGTCCATCACACATAAGTCATGATACATCTACATGGCCTTCAATTCAAAGCATTTTAAGTCAATCATTTAAATGAGTTTGTTCGTTTCCAACAAGTTGCCATTACTCATTCTTGGGAACATTCTCATATTGAAGGCTAAAATAATGCAATTTAAAAAAATTAACTTTTGAAAACGTCATGGTTTCCTTTCTGACACTAGTTAAGAAGCCGTCTCCCCCAAAATGATTGGTATTGGTATTTTTCAATTAACGTCACACTGGAGCAACACAATGGGCTATTTGGTGACGGTCCGGGATCAATCCCAAAGGGAAAGATCCGAGGACACCACGTAATTTTTGAACCACGGTCAGATGACAAGGCAACACCTGAGCTGGCACCCCACTCTCCAAACTTCCACACCACACCAATGTGAGGACGTTTGAGGCCACGACAGATTTAACGTGCACCAGCCCCCATTGTACACGACGGTGTTTGGCTGGATTCGAACTCGCAACCCTTCGGTTGCTAGTCCGTTACTCTTCCAACCGGGCCACCGCGGCCCACCCAAAATGATTGGTACTCAAATTGCTGAAATCTGCAATTTTGAAGTTATAGTTGTAATTTTTGGTATTCAGGTAGATTTTAAGTATAGTATACAAAATATGAATTCAAAATTTTAAAAATTAAAAACAATTAATTTAAAAAAATTTGAAGTTTTCTAATATAAGCAGAAAAATAATTTGGCTAAAATTTGAATATTTTTAACATAAAAATATGTAAGAAATAAATTGTCTTCAGTTTTTGCAAATATGAATCAGAAAAAATAAAAAATAATGTAAAAAAACGTGATTTTACACTACAAATATTGTTTTCAAAAATCATAATAAACACATTTCAGCAATTGCTGAAGACAAATTAAAGAAAGATATATGACAATTGTTCCAAATTTCATTCACACCCATGCAGTAGAATTTGACTTATATAAATTTAAATTTATAAAAAAAATATCAAAAATCCACTTCTATGAGAAAAAGGCATTAAAGTTTTAAAATTATGCAAAATAGCTATTTATGAAGATTTATTCATCTGAATTTTTTTTTCAGTAATCTTTCACACATGCTGCTGTTGGACCATAAATATATTATAACATAAAATATAGATCTATTAACAAAATATATTTAACAGCATATTCAACAATAGCTGTTTTTGAAATCGAAACTAATGTCAAATTTTTCACATCAAATATCCAATTTACATTCAAAATAAGCAATCCAAAAGATACTAGTAAGTGTTAGCTAATATATTTTACTTCGCTTCTTTCCTCCTATAAAAAGAAACACTATTTTCAACTGAGGGAAATAGATATGTGGTTTAATTTTCGTGTTTATGTTACAGTAGTAGACGAAAATGAGCGTGGCAGGTGACAACTTCAGTAGTTCCATTTTTAACATTGCAATATAATCGGTTCTATTTAATGTAGCAAGATGAATTCGGTGTCATTGGAAACAGAAAATTCTGAATTTTTTAAAACAATAAAAAATATTGCGATTTTTTGGGATTTTTTTTGAGTACCATACCCCTCCCCCTTAAATATAATTTAAGATAAAAATTACCTTTAGTTTTCACATTTTTTTCTTAATCTATGTAAAAATCAAGAAAAATCCAAAGATAACCTCTTAAATAAACCCTTATGGGTCAAGAGCAACACTTTTAAAAGTTTCAAAAGTTTACACAGAAAACTATTTGTTTTGCAAAAGAATGCTAATATCTTTGACTAAGTACCAAATAACAAAAAATTCATATCAAGATTAATATAACTTGGATTGAAATTTTAAATTTCAAACTGCAAATTAGTTTACAACTCAAAATAATTGAATGTATACCGATATGGATTAAATTGATGTATGTATTGATGTAAATGTATACTGATATGGACCCAAGCACATAAAGTCAAGAAGCATTTAAAGGTTTTCTACAGGTAAAAACAGTTATTTAAATTCATATTACTAAACGAATGTCCACAAGATAAAGAAAAGCTAACAGAAATTACACTCAGAAATTACTATTAGGTGTATGATATAATTGTACCTAGCATTTTCTAAATATTTTCCGGTATAAGCCATGCCAGCAGAGCAACTCAACCCTTGGCCCAAGGATCCAGTAGCAACATCAACAAATGAAAGACGCTAAAATATCAAACACATTCAAACAAAATTTTAGGATAGCTCTCAGAATTTAACTATATAACTACTGATATCAGTTTTAATTACCAATGTTAATACTTAATATAGAACAGTAACAAGCTATTCAGATCTTCCAATAAAAACAGAAAGTTAAGAGAATAGTGCACACTTTATAAAAATTATAATTATATGATGAATCCAATCATATAAACATACAGTGATATATTGATAAACTTTCAGGAAATAAGAAACCAAAAAGATAAAGACAGGAAATATCAAGTTAACAGTGCCATCTGACAGGACTTCCAATACTGCTGTTCTTTTAAACTCAACCAGCTTTTTGTTTAACTATTTTCTTTACTATCAAGTAATTTTTAAGTGAAATATGGAACAGACCAAAATTAACTTATGAAGCTTATCATAGCTAAAGGACACAACTTAAAAGACATGAAGTTGCAAAAGAGAATGAAACAGTATTAATTTATAAATTACTTTGCTTTATATATTTTTCCAGAAAAAATTCCTTAATATACTCAATACGAGATGTTTTTTAGTAAAAAAGGTGATACAATTGTTTTTCATCTTTAGTACATTTTAGTAAATGATTAACTGCAGTAGTTTATTTTTATCAAATGTAAGATAAAAAATGTAAAGATAAAATTAAATGGAGATTGGAAATGAACTTAATTCAAAAAATAAAACCAAAGACAAAATAATTAAAATTAGCAAGTCTTCAAAGGGTTAAAATTGTGGCCTTATGATGCACAATTCGAGCCTTACTGATCATTAGTTTGTCGTTTTAGGGCTAAAGATAAAGGAATAAAACACTCGAAGTTCATTTAAAATTCATTAATCATATCTGCCTCAAAAGCACACTACAATTCCATAATGAATGCTTAATTATAAGTACACTTCTCTGAAATAAACACGAGAATAGAGAGTTTAGTTCAAGTTTTTAAAACATTAATTCCATAAACGAATTAATAAAGTCGTGTTCCATTTCCTAAGCTAAACATAACAAGCAGTAAGATGAAAATTAGCATAAAATTATAAGAAATGGTTACTTTTATCATTTATAACTGGGGAAAATATTCTGAGTATTTTGAAGATCATAATTGAATGCATACATTCAAGGTGTAGTTGAGGAGTGGAACATTAGTATAATTAATTAGCAGAAAAACTGCATGGCCTAACACAAGAATGACCCTTGAAAACAGATGTGCATTGGGAAATTGTACTAATATGACAATATCCAAGCATACATACAAATTCTTATTTTCCCACGTGCAAAGGATGTTTCCAAAGTTATAGGAGTTCTGTTATAAATACATTTTATTAATTTTCAGCTATATACTTTGTAATTTTTCAATATAACAGTTTAACTATGCATTTGTCCCAGAACGAAAAAAAAATAGTCTTTTCAGGCCACCTAAAAGTTTGTACGAGTGTTAACCACTGGTTTACAGCTTGTTCTGTCATACGAGTCCTGAAATCACCAGAGGATTTTCCCATTCTGGACAGACAAGTCACTCTGGACATCCTCTTTCCAAAGAAAGTAATTGCTCTTTGAGAATTTACTGCATCTTCCATTGTTGAATTTAAAAAACATGTCTATTCGTCAAGCGGCCAAATCATACCCATCGGCATCAACTAACATCGGGTTGGTTGATTTGGAATTCAAGGCACAAGGTGCCATAAAACCCCAAATCAACTAATTATTAGACAAGCTGCGCCAAACAAAATGAAATAAAAAAAACAATAAGTCGACTAACATCGAGACAATGTATCAGGACTTGTCTGAAAACATTAGCTATCAGCCCAATTGCAATTCCCAGAACTTTGGAAACATCCTTTCATATATGAATCATTTTTAAATTTCAAATCCTCTTGGGAAGTAAACCTATTTTGCCATAAAGAAGACTTACAGGCGTAGGATGCCCTTCAAGGTCACAGTCGATCTTCCTCAAATTGAGCAGGTCTCCCTCAGGGAACAATCCAGCTTCTGCCCATGCAGCATACAGGATGGGAGCAGCATGGCCCTACAAGCAGAGAAAGTTAACATCAGACAATGCTTCGTTTGTTCCAATAACTACGAAACTATTAATACCAGGATCTGGTAAGTCAGTATTATAGTCATGTTGAATATGTATTCATTGAATTAGGGGAGTTGGCTGGTTTCAGGCTTTGATACAAGGACCATATTTGGCCAAGTTACACCAAACACAAGACAGACAACACAATGAGGGAAGAAAAAGCAGAAGGGTAGACGAGGGTAAAAATGAAAGGGAAGAAACATCATTCAGATATCTCAGCCTGTACACACCTAAAGATATACCCCTGAGGGCCATTGAATTAAGCAACAAGTTGAAACATAAATGTGCTTCCACATCTGGCGTTTTTAGAGGATTTCGGTTCCAAGTTTATCATTTGGTGCCAGAAGCAACAGCAGTGATTACGAGTGCCAAATGTTGGAGGAAAATATAGCGGCAGTTGACATGCCTATGTTTGACAGCTCTTTTCCTGGCAAACTACCATTCAAGTAAGACTTAACCAAGGTCATTTGCCTTCTTATCAGAACACTTCATGCTATAAGACATTTCTAGTGCCTTACAGTTATAAAGAACTAGAATTTTTTTAAAATTTTAAATGCATTTTTCAAAATTAAATGCATTGAAACAGAGCCAAACTACATGATTTTCAATGAATAAATAATCTAAAACCTATAATGCATGAATTTGTTTTCAAGATCCTAATCGCCCAGCCTACCCAGAGGATGTAAGGCTAAACAAGGACATTTGTCAGGCCCCATATAAGGTCCTCAGCCCAAATGGGCAATCAAAATACAATATTCATACAGAACAAATACAAATAGTGAACAAAAGTAATGTTAGACATTGCATTCTGTAGGACAATTTAACTGCTTAGAGACTAGCGATTATAAAATTTAACAAAGTGAGCATAGAAATCAGACAATGGAAAAGTAAGCACAATAAAGAAACATGCCATAAGCATAATTTTATATATCCATATATTTTTCCATGCATCTAACCATTAGAATTATACAATATTTCGGTTAAATATATGGACATTTTTACAGTTCAGTCTCTAATGTATGAATTTGTTTATAAGAATGTTTCTAACTGTACACAACTGGTTGGTTGGATTTTTGTATGATGCAAGGGCCAGCATTCTACATCTTAAATTCTACATTGGGACTACAAAGATGTTAATCAATCAACTATTACATAATTGAGATTTGTGTAATAATTTGAGATACTTGCATTCTTTTTTTTATGACCATTTTCAAAACAAAAAGTCACTAATTGTGTGATATAGCACCAATAATGGATAAGCGTGGTCCCCTAATAGTATTCAAAATAGGAATCCCTAATGGATTCCTACTTTGAATGCCATAAGGGATTTTTGGCCGCCAAAATGATTTGTGAAAGTTTGGTGTAATCTGCACAAATTTTCATGGTCGACGGGATAGTATGCAAGTACCCAATTTGATTATATTCTTGAAGTATAGGTAGTAGATGGATTCTATACATCATTTCGAGATTTAGTCTCGGTTAAAACAGCTTGACAACGAAAAAGGAACATTTCTAAACAAAAAATATTACGATACCTTAGAAAGGACAAATCTGTCACTTGATGGGTCCCTGGGATCCGTTACTTTGAACTTCATGGTATTGAAAAACAAAACCGACATAATTTCTGCCATGGAACAACATGATGTAGGATGTCTGGAAGAAAACATTTTACAGTTGCTTTTAGATTCATGTAACATAAGAAAGCAAATGTTGAATGGCAGCCAAGAAAGTACAGTTGAAAGCACTTAACTGACCAATACATTCACTTGTTAATGCATCAATCAATTTCAACCATTTCCCCAAGGGCTCATGAAAATAAGATCGTCAAACAAATGACAATGCTTGTTATTTCTAATTTGGTATAGGATAAAAGCTGGCAAATGAGTTTTATACTTCCATTTCCTTTGCGATTTAATTTTCAGCAGATACATAAAATTCAAGGATAAAGTAGGGATTCTGTTTGAAAATTCCTCATCCCACAATCTTTATTGTAGGATGACTTAATTATTTCGCTGCTAGGGCTTTTGTTCCAGCACTATTATTTTCTCGAGTTAGTATATCAGAAACATTACATCATTGTTTTATGCAGGTATTCAAATTTTAAAATTGGAATAATTCAACTTAACATTAATTAAAAGCACCCGCTTTTTAACAGAAAAAGATTTTACAGTAAAAGAAATGATTAAACAAGTTGAAAGACCAAGACAGCAAATTTCTTAGTTATTATACGCAGTTTACTCATAAGACAATAGTAATACACACTTAATGTCGAGCTAACTATTTAATGCACATTTCCCAGTTAAATACGAGTTCTCGTTAAAACAGGGCTAGCAATAAGATTGAATAGGAACATGTAAAATGGCAAATCCATTTAAGAGGATGAAACATGAATATCTTGCTACTTTTTTCTTGTTATAAATATTTCTCCATAAAATAATTTAAGTTTATATAATAAATAACTTATGCAAAAGGCAAAAAGCAGTTAACAAAACCCTTGATATGAAAAGACATAACAAACTAGGCAAAATGTCATAATTCTCATGTTATGAAGAGTCTTGCAGTAAGCAACAGGAAAATGGATATTTGGATTGAAAAATCTAATATAAAAATTTCAATTTAGAAAAACATCAATCAATATTTCACCTTTAAGATATGGGGAGAAAAGGAACATTTAACATCATTGTTGAAATTAAAAGGAGACCGCTTTGCAAATAAAATTTTAAATAGTGGTTGGAACACAGGGAGAAGCTTGAATAGCAACACTTCGAAAATGGTCTGAATAATAAGAGTGAACAGAATATTGATTGAATCAAGAACTTATGATTTGATATTAATTGTAACACATAAATGAACCCCAGTTAATCCCAGACAATTCACCATTAACTTTACCTATATTTTTTTCTCACTTAAACAAGTCCAATGATCAGTGTTACTTAGTCAATGAATAACTAAAATAAATACTAGCCAACCAACGTTTAGGAACAGGAAAAATGTGCATTGGTCAATATCTGGTCAAATCACTATTCTGGACTTGGAGAACTTATATTTGCAATTACATATTGAAAATCATGCTTTTTACAAATTTTAATCCCCTTCCTTGCCAGGCATTAAGGATTAAAATCAATTAAAGCACAATTACAAATTAACTCTAGGGTAATATTTTCCGTGAAATTGCACTAAATTGTCAAATACTTGCAACTTTTCCCATTAATGACAGCAATTTACTAAAAGTAGACAAAAAGTTGCATAGCTTCAATGCTAATTTAGTAGATAGAACAGCTACTGCATAGAAAAGGTTATCTACAAATCTCCAAATTTTGAAAGATTGCAATTAGCAGCATGATGAAATGAAACAGCAGCCAACACGTAAAAAAATTAGGAATAACTCACCCTAATTTATAAATTTACGTGCGCAACCTTAGAAAATAAGCCGGTATCTTTGTTTACCAATAGTCCGTGTACACCCGACATTAAGGAAAGGTCAGAGTTAATTGGCTCAATAAAATTCAAGACACTCAGTATTTGCACGATAGGTTAGTTAAAAAATGACATTAAAATACTAAGGAAATAAACTCAACAGTATTGCGAGACTAAAAAAATTTACTTAACAAATGTTTCATACAAATCACTAAGAAAACATTGATGGTTATAAATCATGAAGCGTTCGAAAACCGAATTTCGCCGATAGATAACACGATACAAATTGAAAATGGAAGTACAGGAAAAAAAATCGAAGTTAGAAGTCCAAGAGAAAAATAAAAATACGCATTTCAATAAGCTATTTACGCATAAAACTTACCCGGAATTGCTAGCACTTGTAGCCTTAACGCCATGGATTCGGAGTTTATTGGCAATATCTCGTAACTCTTGAACTGATTTTCCGCCCATGTTTCAAAGTAACCTGTTACTTCTGACAAAGTTTGTCCGAGTTTCGGTTTAGTGACAATGGCTAAGGTGTCCGGGAGAAAGTGCTCAACAAGCAGGTTGACGAGAAAACGATCTTGCACGGTTTACACCGGTTCCAGAAGTGGACCACATGGAGGGGGATTTTAATTTATTTCGAAAGATCCTTTCAGCCAATCAGCAGGCGGCGTTCTGTTACGTCACTGCCTACTGCGGTAGTGGTGCGAGGAACGATAAGTAATCGCAAATGATAGACGAAAATGATTCGACTTTACTATTTCTGGATAGATTAACGGATCGTTCTTTTCTTCATGAAAAGTAACCGAAAATCGCATTCTTAAAAAAATCGGGTTTTTCTCATTCAATTTAGAAAATATGCGTCAAAAATTTTTAACAGAAAATTTTTAAAATTTCTAAGAATGAAAAAACTGGCCATTCAAAAAGATGTCTCCGATCTCATTGGGGAATTTGTATCTTTTTTAGTTACATACCTTAAAACAAGAAAATCGTGTTACTTTTTTAAAATTTGTTTGAGTGTCAACGTGGAAAACATTTTAGTGTTCGCACTTGTATATTTTACGAATTTCTCATACCGATTTCAGTATTTTTGTTTCCGTTAAATTCTCGTTTGAGTTATTCCATTTTTACCAAACTGAACTTCTATTTCATGAAGCCAGACTTTTCTAGCTTTCACAGTAATCAAAATGACTGAAATGAGGGATTTTATAACACAAAACTCCCAAAATTGTTGGATTGTAAAAAATGAGCGCTAAAAATTTAAGTTAGATATTCAGTTTTTATTTCATCTTTCGAAATATTTTAAAAACAATTTTCTCTGTCGATGTTCTCGTTTCAATTTTTCCAAAATTAATCGAAGCTTATTTGTTGATTACGTATATATAATTTTAAATACGTATATATTTATACACTACCTGACATTGAAAATGCAACACCCAGATGGAGTGCGCAGAACTGGATGAAATTTACAGGGTAGACGCAGCTCATCGAGATATGTAAATGATGCAAACTGCACAGCTGTCCCGCGCACGGAGAGTGAAAAAACAGGGAAGGAACCTGCAAAAGTGGTCAGTTTCACGCCGCTCTGTTTGCCAGGTAAATCAAGTTGCAATTTCTTTTTGTGTCTCAGAGGAAACGTCTAGTAGCGGAGAATGCCAGGACGCCGCCAATCAAGACAGTTGCAGCAAACAGACGACTTCACGAGGGGTATGGTGATTGGCCTCAGAAGGGCAGGTTGTTCCATACGTCAAATCTCAGCAGATACCCACCTACAAGCGTCCACGGTGCACCGGTTGTGGCACAGATGGTTGGACCAAGGGAATGTGGCACGTTTGAGGGGTTCCGGTGCAGCCAGAGTGACGTCAGCACGCGTGGACCGACGCATCTGCCGGCAAGCATCGGCGGCCCCGCAAGCCACATCTGTCGCCCTTTTGCAGCATGTGCAGGACACCTTTGATGCTCACATATCATCCAGGACCATTAGCCGCCGATTGATCGCTGGTGGCCTACACTCATGGCGCCCGTTGAGAAGACTACCATTGACCCAACAGCACAGACGTCTCCGTTTGCAATGGTGTCGGGATGGAGTCACGTGGACGACGGAATGGCACAGGGTAGTGTTCTCAGACGAGTCACGCTTCTGTTTTAGCAATGACAGTCGCCGTGGTGGCGACTGTCTGGCGCCGACGTGGTGACAGGGCCAATCCGGCCGCATCTGTGGAACGCCATACCACAAGACAACGCGGTATAATGGTTTGGGGCGCCATCGCCTACGATAGCAGGTCACCTCTGGTCCGTATTCAGGGCACTATGACAGCCCAACGATACGTAGATGACGTGCTGCAGCCGGTGACACTACCTTTCCTTCAGGGGGTGCCCAATGCCATTTTCCAGCAGGATAACGCCCGGCCGCACACGGCACGCATCAGCCAACATGCCCTGCAAGGTACCCAGGTGCTTCCCTGGCCAGCTGTCTCCCCTGATCTCTCACCTATCGAACATTTCTGGGACGTCATTGGACGTCGCTTGTATGCGTTGCCACCGGCACGTTCAGAAGACGAACTCTGTCAAATGGTTGACAGGGAATGGGCAGCCATCCCTCAGGACACAATCCGCACGCTCATTGCGTCTGTACCTAGACGTGTTGCTGCCTGTATCGCCGCTCGCGTATGTCTTACAACCTACTGATCAGACGTTCTTCTGCTCAGTGGCAAGGGTTTAATGTTGCAATAAAGATCACTTATTGCTCGTTGCTGTCTCTCTCTGTTTGCCAAATTTCATCACTTTCTGCCAACTCCTTCTTAGTGTTGCATTTTCAATGTCAGGTAGTGTATATATATATACGTATTTAAAAATTACACCAAAATTATTTTTAAATGAAAATCGTGCACTCTCACTCAATACTTATACGTCTAATTAGACTGGACGTAACAAGTAATAATATTCACCAGTTGTATTAAAATGATACAAGTTACCTTATATACAGGAATAAAGTGATTAAAATCGAAAACAAATTTAATTTTCTTCATTTGATGTGAGTGTTTATGTAAGAAATTAAAAAATATTTATACATTTTTAATAAGTGTTAAACAACATGACCACGAGAGAATATTGAACACAGAACTTTAAAGGGAGGTGTCTCCCTTACTTTTCGAGTTCGAATCCAACCAAAGACCGTCGTGTACAAAGGGGGCTGGTGAACGTTAAATCTGTCGTGGCCTCAAATGTCCTCACGTTGGCGCGGTGTAGAAATTTGGAGAGTGGGGTGCCAGCTCAGGTGTGACCTCGTCATCTGACAGTGATTCAAAATTACGTGTTGTCCTCGGATTTTTCCGTTCGTGTTTGATGCCAGACCGTCGCCAGTAGCCCGTTTGAGTTATTCCTGTGCGACGTTAATTAAAATATCCACATTCCTACCTACCTTTTCTTTTCGAGTAGTAGGTTGCGACAGCGAAGAACCTATCTCAAATCGTTGGAGTGACGTACGTTTGATAATTCAAACTGCTAAAAAGGGGAAAGAAAACTCCTTTCCCCAAACGCTTTTGCGAAACGAAAGAATTTACACCGCCTTTGATGGTTTCCATTCAAAAATTGCTTATCAGAATAGTAAAGGTTGCTCAGAGATAGCTTAGGACAACTAATCGCTATTGGGGACACATTTTGCGACGGGTTGATGCGTTAAAGTGATTTTCGAAGATTAGATTAAAAGGAACATTCGAGAGGAATTCTTGAGTATTGAGTAATTAGCAGGGAAAGCTAATCATCTCAACCTTGTGAAGTGCTTGGATTTAATTGCTAATGTTAGATTGATATATCTGAATAAGTGGGTAAAAAAGCAAAGCAAACTGCAAGTTGTGAGTGGGGATTGGTTGCAGAGAGTGATTCTCAAAATAGGGGGAGGGGACTGATCGCTTATGTTTAACTCACTCAGGTATATAGTATATTGAGTATACACCAAAATGAGATTTCTTCAAAAGCCCAAAACTTAATAAATAATAGTTTGAACTAGATTTTTATAAGAATATGTTGCACACAGTTAGCAACATATTAGGCAAAAAAACGATTTCATATTCGCTGTAATGTTTTTGAAAAATAGGTTTTGATCGTCAAATCTGCAAAATTCTACCAGGCCTATTTAGTACAAAACACAATGAAAAGGAAAAGTTTTATTGCCCATATTTTTGCATCTAGGACCGCTTTTTAGCCGAAGTGCTCAATTGATCCAGATGTCCTAAAGATACCCGTAGATCTAACCCATAAATCTTACCCATAGATCTTACTCGTACAGATTTCCCTCCTAAGTGAGACAAGCTTAGTAGTCAAGGTATTAATTGGCCCCTTTGTTTCTTGTGCTATTCGGCAAGGAATCTTTCTGCCGGAACAGGAGTCCTGAAACATTTGGGTATGAGGACAGATGAGTACGTAAATGTCTGGATATCAGAAATGACTAACATATACGTTTTACAGATGGTCACTAACGACTCGGAGTCAGACCCAGGTAGCACATATATGTTGGCCAATATTGAAAAAAATATTGGCCAATGTAAAAATGACACCCCCTGGCGATATTGCTCAAAATCGATTTCGACATTGATAAATATTTTTTTCTGACATTGCTCAATATCGATTTTCAGCATTGATAAATATTGTTTTCTGACATTGCTCAATATAAGTTTTACGATATTGCTCGATGCTCTTTTTCAACATTACTCAATATCTGCTTCCTAATATTGATAGACATTTTTATTCAATATTAATTAATATCCTTCTCACGGCTTATGTGATTGTTTATTTAGAGGACACACAAGATTACAGCCATCTGAAATTTTTTAAATAATAGAGAATTTAAAAAATATTAATCATTAAAAATATTTATATAGTACTATAATTTATAAAATTGAAGAACACATCAGTTTTAATATTTTAAATTATTAAAAATATGTTAATTACAATTTTTGTAACTATTGCATGTTATATAAATATTTTTTAATGATTTTGTTTAACATTTCTAAACTTATTCATAAAATAGTAAAAAAATTTTGGACGAATCACATGCCGTAATTAGGATATGGACCAATATTGAATGAAAATACAGTTGAACCTCGTTAACACGAACTCTTAGAGGGGAAGGTTATATTCTTCACAATTTCAGTAATTCATGTTATCTGTATAGAATTCAGCGAAATTAAGTTTGATAAGTGTGTTCACATTAACGAGATTCGACTTCTTTCCTAGCATAAAATGGCTATACATCATTTTTACGTGAACAAAATTAACAAATTCTGAAAAATGACAAATCTCTTAAAATGCAAGTGAATTCAGAAAATAAACTATCGAATAAAAAAGTTCATTGAATTCAAAATGCTTTTCTTTTACAAAAAACCTTTTTCTCTGCAAGAGGAAAATTGAATTTGTCCTTCCCTAGAAAGTAATAACTTTCTCCTTCACTACTTTTAACGTATTACCATTTTATATTTCATGACATTCAAGGAAACAATTTCTAAAGCAATACTTTTAGAAATTGTGGCTTACTTGGCTTCTTCAAACCTAAACAGGTGTCCATTATCAAATAAAATTTAACCATTTAAAATCCATTTTTCACCCTTTAAATGTACTCCTCGGTAGTTTGAAAATAAAAAAGAATACATAGTACATGTACAGGTACCAGTTTTTACATGTTTTATTGTATAAGATTTTCAATTCAGAAAATTGTTAGTTTTAGAAAATATTCCAGTCACAAATGTTAGCTAAGCTGCAAATAGCAGCTAATATTTTAATATCTTTCATTTTTTAACTAAGACCAATGTTTTTATTTGGAAAGTTACATAACACTCACATGTGCATACTTTAAGTTCTTGTTCCATTAATTAATTTCTCATAGAAATATAGGGCTATAACAATTTTTGCCAATAGTATAATCTAGCTCAAACCAGCTAAATTGTATTACAATACAACTTGATAAACAGTTACTTGGTATAAAAACAGGTGTAATTCTAAGACAATTATGCCCCTAAAAGGCGATTCCACTATCGACGACTGTAGATACCGGATACCGATATTGGTAGAATGTTGGCCGATGTTATGCTACCTGGGTATGTCAACAACTGCACTTCCACGGACCACCGACGATTGTAAATCTCGGGTTATCTATCGGGAAGACCTATCATCCAGATGGCTTTTAAGGAGTGCACGACGGTAACCCTCCTGGTGGTTGTTTCGACGAGGTATCTCGTCATTTGAAGAAAACGGATCAGATTTTGATGAACGAGATATATAGTCATGAGAAGAAAACTGACCAGATCTTAATCTCGTCATCATAAAAACACCGGCAATATCTTAATGACAAAATATCTCGCCATTAGCAAAATTGGTCGGATATTGATGGACGAGATATCTCGTCGGAACTACTTGAAGGGATAATTGACTGTCCCCCAAGTGTTGACTGGAGAGACGAAAGAAGGAAAGACGATTACAAGAGCTAAAACTGAGCCGAAATATTTTTTGGCGCGCGTCGTCGATAATGGAATCGCCCCTAAAAGGCGATTCCATTATCCCTATTTACAGCGCCCACAACCTAAGGACACAAATCCCTGAATTGGTTTTGCAAATACTGTAAATTCTTGTGTTAAAATAAATAACAATTTGAATCGTTTTTTTGGCTGAGTCGTCGTAAATAGTCCACTACATTACAAAACCAATTACTTCATCCAAAGTGGGGGTTGGAAGGTAGATAATTTACGTCGCACTGGAGCAACACAACGGGATGTCGGCGACGTTCCGGGATCAATCCCCAAGGGAAAGATCCGAGAACAACGCCACGTAATTTTGAACCAGGTCAGATCACGAGGTAATACCTGAGTTGGCATCCAACTCTCCAAACTTCCACACCACGCCAAAGTAAGAACATTCGAGACCCCGACAGAACGTGCAGCAGCCCCCGTGTTCACGAAGGTCTTTGACTGGATAGAGTTTCGAATTCGCAACCCTCCGGTTACTAATCCGTTGCTCTTCCAACTGGGCTACCCTCACCCAAAGTGAGAACTGAACTTGAACAAAATCCAACTAGTGCCGCCTCTATATTTTGTAATGGTGTTTGATATCTTTGGTAAGTCAGTGGAATAGAGTAAAGTGAACCCTCATCACTTGCGCAACGCGTGCTACCGTAATGTTCTTTATTAGACGCATTCATCAGGGAAGAGTGTGGAGGTCACTGATTGATTGGCTGAGAGTGTGTCTGTCAAAATGGGACGAGGCACGTGCAGATAAGATGGAATTCGATACGCAAAGGGATGCAGTCATCGCATCTATTTTCCGGTAAAGGAGGTGAAGGTCGCTCAGAGATGTATGAAAAGGAAATACTGGCACAACCCAAAATCGCGGAAAAAATCGCTTCCTCTTGTCTGTTACAGGTCGATCTCTCATTCGAGGTAGTTGCATACACACTGAGCGACGATTTCTGGCTTTTGAGCCCGACGCAGAATAGTAGTATCGGAAATATATTCTGTGGCTCACAAAACTATTCATCCACCTCACATTTTCACTATTTTCGTGAATTTTGTATGGATGTAGTAGATTTTATGATTTCAAATTTTACCACATAAAAGCTGTCTTTCGATTTCGGTCACATCAAAATAATCGAATTACAAAAACTTTTTGCAGAAAATATTTAAAATGCAACGTGACCCATGAAATCAGACACACGAGTTTTCAGCCACCTGCCGTAGAAAGTACAAATGTTAAACAAAAACGCGAAAGTCAACGTTAATTTTTTTGCATTTTGTTTTACACCTTACTGTTTTAAGTCTAAATAGCATTGTTCACACTATTTGGTAAAAATGAAACCGATTTTATTCCCTTTGGCTTGAAAATAGATTTTCAATAGATTTCACTATTTTATGATGTAAAAAAATGTGTAATTTCTTCAGATTTCCGCACTGACCGAACTCTTATTTGAGCTTCCTTCTTGTTTGCCAGCAAATTTTCCAGTGTTGAAAATTGATAGTGTTGGAAAGCGCTTTAATCCATCATTGAATATGGCTTTTCCATTTGAAGGAAATTCAAATCGACGTTTCTGCAATGGCCACTGTCAAATGCACGCATATTTTATACTGATTTGTTATCGCAGTTGGAGTAGATGCACTTGAATTTACTGCATGTACTAAGGCTCAGTATGCATACATTGATCTTTTTAAAAGAAATTTGAAAAATGAAGGTAAATTTTAATTAAAATACAGATTTTGGTCCACTATATCAGTAATTAAAAAAATAGTGATTTGCAAACAACGGTCTGGTTGGTACATAAAAGATCAAAACAACTTAAAATATATAATTTTTTAGAGATTTACTTCCTAATCATAACCTTTATACGGAAATCTGAAGAAATTGTACATTTTTTACATAATAAAATAGAGAAATCCAATCGTTAAGCAGAATAGAATGAAATTGGATCCATTTTGACCAAATACCTGGTGTTGATTGGTTCGGGGATTTATAGCGCAAGAGCCACATTTGGCCATGATGCGCCAGACATGACATACGATATCAAGTAATATACACCAGCACACAATGAAAGTTTTGCTGACACAGAAGAGAGAAATACACCAAGGGAGGAATTCACCTGATAGGAATCAAACCTACGCCGCCTACAACTCGAAGGTTCAGTGGCATACCCATTGAGCCAATACGGCCTCAAATACCTGGTGAAAAACAATGCTATTTAGACAAAACAATCTAAGGTTAAGACAAAATGCAAAAGAATCTTAAAGACATCGATTTACCCGTTTTTGTTTAACATTTGTACTTTTTACGAAATATGGCCGAATTCTTAAGTGTAGAAGAAATTTCCTGACTTTCGCAATATTATATCTCTTACGGTAGAAGTTACGACCGAAATATCTCAATCCTTTCCGATTCCAACGAATCACAATGTCTTATTGACAGAATTATCTAATCTGGCCCTCTTATCAAGTTTGCACTAACTTAGAGCAGACAGAAATGACAGCTTGACAAACAACGAGGGAAAGTGTCAGGAATCTAAGACTTTTCTTTGAGTGGTAGTTGTGGTAATTGGAAAAATAAAATATCCAGAACGCGATTTGAATATTTTCTCAATGCTCACACAGCATCGCGAATTCCCTTTGGAGACAAAGAACGTAATTTTAAATAATACGTTTCAAAACATCCGTAGAGATCAGGTAGGTATTTTAATTGACGTCGCACTGGAGCAACACAATGGACTATTGGCGACGGTCAGGGATCAGTCTCGAAGGGAAAGATCCGAGGACAACACCACGTAATTTTGAACCACGGTCAGATGGCGAAGTCACACCTGAGCTGGCACCCCACTCTCCAAACTTCCACACCACGCCAACGTGAGGACATTTGAGACCACGACAGATTTAACGACAGTTACGAATGGAAAGCTGAAGTAAAAACGAAATTGACACTTTTGTCAATGAAAAATAGGGAAGTAATTGATATGACAATACCTGGCCATTCTACATAAAACATATTTAAAATCCCTTCTGCCGTTATATAAGATACTTTTGGAAACTTCGTTTTCATGTCAAGTTTTGATTTGTCAGTTAAATTATTCTCTTTTGTTCATCACCTCACCTCGATAAGTTCGGGCAGTCCAAATGAAAAGGAGGTTGACCTTGGAGAAGTCCATTTCGACAAAGGTGGTTGGGGCATAAAGAGGATAAGGCTGTCGTAAGGAAAATCATGAATGGCGATTACCATTTGAGGATTTTTATTTCGGCAAATCATAAATCACTGCCATTCGTTTAGGCCCCGATCGATGACTCGGAGCCAGAATCCATGCTAAAATCACCAATCGCGGAAATGAATTGTTTACGTTTAACTTACCCCTAGCTTAACGAACAGACTCGTTCAAAAACACGTGACCTTGTAACGATCCATTACTTAATTACCCAGGTTAACCAAGATAATGAACTTTTTGAGATGTTTTAGTGTCTTTTAAGGTTTCGGTATCTCTTGTGAGAAGATTCTTGAAATAAAAAAAAAATAATTTTATGATCTCATGTTTGTGGGAAAGCTATACGGTTTATTAAAAATATTACGTAGGCAGTTTCATTCGTTTCCTTACTGCATTTGACATTTTAATTTCCTCTTTTATATTTTCCAACGAGACCAACAGATCTTAGTCCCCGCCGTATAGAGTGATAGTTTAAGAATTTAGGGAAACACAATTATTGAATCAAGCTACACTGGTTTTGGATGATTTTAAGAGACTGTAAGTAATAAAACACTTTTTTTGTGGAAAAATATTTCAATTTTTGTTCAGTATTTGAATGTAAAAATGTATTGAAACCTAAGCAATTGGTCAACATTGCTCCATAAGAGACATACCTAGGTTAATTAATAAACAGTTTTTCTATTTTATATGTTAATGTTTTCGTAAATAATGCTGCTTAAATTCTTATAATTAAGTTGATATAATGTAATAGAAAACGGTAGGTAGGTACTTGAATTAATGTCGCACTGGAGCAACACAATGGGCTATTGGTCCGGGATCAATCCGGAGGTAAAGATTCGAGGACAACACCACGTAATTTTGAACCAAAATCAGATGACGAGGGCAATACATTCAAAAGATTGTTTACTCGGTAGGTAGGTATTTAATTAACGTCACATTGGAGCAACACAGCGGGCTATTGGGGACGGTCCACGACAAATCTAACGTGCACCAGCCTCCTTTGTACATGACAAAGGAGGCTGGATTTGGTTTGATTCGAACTCGCAACCCTCCGGTTGCTAATCCGTTACACTCCCAACCGAGCTACCACAGCCCTCTTGAAGTCTACGAGGACTCGAGAGAAAAATAACTAGTGCCCATGTCCAAATTTTACAAATATTTATGTTCACTTTTCCTCTAGGTATTGACCACCGTGACGATTATGCATTTCATCCGGTTCAAAGATCTTTTCCGCGTTAATTTCGAGAGAAAGCTATTGACTTGACAGCGAATTAAAAAGAAATGGGGCGTAGATTCGGCTATCTGCTTATCTGGGACTCGAACTCCATGTTGGCTGACCGGGTTTATACAGCAACCGTTGCAAAATGTGACCACTGACTCAGTCTTTGCTCGGTGGGAGATAATGAGGGCTTGAAATCCATTAGAGGGTGAAGGTCAGGGCGCGGAAGATTGGGTAAATTACCGACCTGAGCACTGAAGAGGAAAAACGAGTTAAAACTCAAATTATGTGCTCCGTGGAAATTGATGTTTGCGTTTTCTTCTCTTGCTTACGTTTCGTGTATGTATCTGATTGGTCAACAAAAGCTCTTAACTTGCGGAAATTAATGTGGGGAAGAAACATACGAATTGTATCTTGTAGAGTTGCGGGAAAATCGAACCACACCTCTTTATTCACGCGTCGTTCACACTAATGAAATTTAGAGGCATCATTCAACAGAGAATAACGCCTTCAATATCATACGCATCAAATTCACCTAATGAGTCGTCTTCGTATTCAATTACGCGCTAAACTTCATATTTTCTAATGGTAACACCAATTTAAATTTGAATCAGTATCAAAGTTTAACATCTCGAATGCCAATTTTTAAATCATTTGGTCTGGCCGTTTCTGATTTATGGGTGTGGAAAATTTGAGGCCCCTAATGGTAAATTAGCTCCCCAGACTTTTATTGATATCCTCCGAAATAATCTTCCCTTTACATTTATTAATTTTTGGTAGGTAGGTATTTTAATTAACGTCGCACTGTAGCGACACATCGGGCTATTGGCGATTGTCCAGGATCAACCCCGAAGGGAAAGATTCAAGGTAGACGCCTCGTAATTTTGAACCACAGTCAAACATGAGCTGGCATCCCACTCTTCAAACTTCCACACCACGCCAACGTGATGACATTTCACACCACGACGAACTTAACATGCACTAGCCCCCTTTGTACACGACAGTCTTTGGTTGGATTGGAACTCGCAACCCTCCGGTTGCTAGTCCGTTACTCTTCCAACCGGGTTACCGAGTAATTTTTTGGTACAATTAAAGAATCCAAATAAAATCTCCTTTCTGCTTCTTTTTTAAGTTAGTTTCTCACTTGTAATATTGCCCTCAGGGTACATCTCCTTCAGGTGTGTACAGGCTTCACGCACCTGAGGTACTCTAGAGATCTTTTCTTTTCCTATGGGATTTATTGACTTTAGTAATCACGGATATCGCCCTCCCAGGATACCTAAGCGATCTTTTTCTGCTTCTATCCTCCAATCCCTCCTTTTCCCCCTTTCACGACATTTTTGCTTGAAGTTGTCTGTCTTGTGTCTGGCACAGCTTGGCCAAATATGGCTCTTGCGCCATGAAACCCCAAAACAAGCAACCACGTGCAATATTAATTGTGAAACTAACATTTAAAAACAGTAATACGAACTTTTATATGTTTTAGTGACAATCGATTCAAAAGGACTCTACATTTCAGATTTTTCCTCGTAGTAGAAAATACGTATTTCTTTTTGGTAGCGAACAGCGAATATTAAATTTATTATAGTAGAAAACTACCAAAGAAACGTGTGAGGCTTTACTTAATGCCATATGAAATTCTTCTGAATCAATTGATGTTACATGAAGGTTACGATTCATAAATGTTTTCCGAATTTTAATTTAATTTTTTTATTGTACATGAAAAAGAACTTAAAAAAGAACCACCCCTTAGATTTTGTTTGGATTCTTTAAAAGTACCAAAAAGTACAGTGAAAATTATGAAGATTATTTCAAAAGATATTAATGAAAGTATGGGAGGAGAGTGTACTCCAAATTTTCCATATTGAAAATAAGACTCAAATAAAAAAATTCATTTTTTGCTCAGTGAAAATGTGTTTAGAAATTTCCGAATGTTCTTCAGAAAATTATATACTCTCGGTATTATAAATGTCACAAATTAATTTATTGAGATAAAAATATGTATTGATTTAAGTGGCTATGTAATGAATATGAAAAACATCATAAAGTGCTATAACAAAAATGGCACGTAAAAATATTTCCTGCCATTCGGGATGGATCAATATTTCTCCCTCAAGACATCCAATATTTAAATAAAAAGATGCAGCTTGTTTCATCTAACACAGACGGAATCATTATGGAAGTGGTTCACCTTGACAGTAGACTTGAAATTCATTCAACACACATGAAAAGAAAAACTATCAACAATGAGAAAAGTTCCAATGGAAGGTTTCGTGCTTTTAAATGATGATTTGCTTCCTGGAGGTGGAGATAAGAGAAATAAAACAAAATCACGACTCAGGTTTATCGTTGTCTAGCAGGAAGTTTTAGTTAGTATGTTCACTAACAATGTTATAATGTAGCACTTTTTGGAACGGGGTTTTTCCAATTGACCACGCCGACTTGTCGAATATTGTCGAGTATTGTAAAGTCTCACGTTACTACGGGGTTAAATTGAAAAAACATACGTTCGGCTTGAAATGTAGTAAAATATGACGGAAAAGAGCTTTAAAAAGCAATGTAGTAGATATCGAGTTTAGGCGTGTGAAATTTCAATGTTTGAATTTCATTTGATAAATTATAAACTGAAATATCATCACAAAGGATAGTGATTATTAATTTTACAATATTGTTGAGTAAATTAGTTCAAAATCTGCAACTCGTTCAATGACACTAATGTATTTGTTCTTATTTTAATAGCTCAATATCGAAGAGGCGCAGTTTATCCGCTTTTGGTCCTTGCGCCATAAAACCCTAATTACCTGCCAATATAGTCGAACTCGAGCAAATATTTCCAGTCCTATTAACTATGTAAGTTAAGCATCGATAGATTTTGTAGAGGAAACTCTAAGTAATTCTGCTTAGAAGAATTGTATATAAAAGTATTCTACAGAAATCCATGGATGTTGTTATAAAATGGAAGTTTTACAGATCTCGACTGAGAACAATTCTAAGGAACAGAAATTCTTTTGAATTCCATAGAATTCTATAATCCATAAGAATTGTAGAAGAATCTGTAAAAAATGAATTCTATATATTGTACAATACATACAATTTTTGAATTTTGCAAAAAATAAATTCCTCAGAATTATACGGAAGGGAAATTTTGCACGATTCTATGAATCAGACAGAAGTCGAAATATGACTGTAGAAACAGATTAAAAACTTCATTTGTATTCACAAAGGCAAAATGTTTTTATTTTTTTATAGCAATACGCATAAAATACCCATTTCTGTATTGAAACTAAAATTTTGAAATTATGAGTTGAGAATATACTTGGTTCCAAATGGCAATTAAATTAAATTATTATTAATAATAATTTTAATAAATAATAATTTTATTTATGTTGATCAACACTGAAAATAGCATTAATTCCAGAAAATTAGTCATTCTAATAATGAAAAGGCCAAAAGGGTAAAAGTTAGAAACCTAAGGCCAAAAACTGATATATATATATATATATATATATATATAGTCTATACAGTCAAAAAAAATCTATAAAATGACTAATAAAGATCAGTTTTATCATCTAGATTTTAACTTCTTTATTTCAGATTTTGAAATTTTTGAACAATTGACTAGGTTTTATACCGTTACGTCAGTATGTTTTCTAGGTTCGAAATTTTATAAATATTTTCATAGTTTTTATAATAAAGGTTGTGTGCATTTCTGAGTCAGATGTCGCCATGTGCATTTCGCACAGATTTGGCGAGGTTGATTATTTTATCGCTGTAAAGCTGTTTTTCCGGATGGTCATCGATGATTTGAAGAGCAGCTACTATTACAGGGCAGATGAATATAGGATGAAGTGTGAGTTCAAATCCCAGACAGCTGTTACAATGTCTGTATGTCCTGGTTACATCACAGTTAATTTTCATGCCTTTAAAATGTCCTGTGCTCAGTCTGGATGGTGTGGTGGTGTTTTTTCTATCGCTGTTAATTTCACAAATGCGTTGTTTTATTTTAATTTTTTGTAATATGAATTTTACCAAAGCGTTAGCAACAGTAAGCGTTATTAGGATTTGTTCAGTATTTAATTCTCCAGCTTCCTTTCCCAATTATAAAGGTGTCTATTTGTATAAAATAAAAATTGCAGGCCTCAAAGGGTTAAAGCGATGAACCAAACTAAACCCGAAAGTGCGGTCACCCCTAACGCTGCTTGCATCGAAAGTAGTCACGGTTGTAAAAGCACGCCAGACACCCAACGGCGCAACCCCTACATTACATAACGAAAGTGCTGAGGTCTATCGGTATTGCTTCCTTCAATGCTTGCAACAGGTGAAAGCGACTGCGAATGACTCACAATGCGTAGGTAGGTAGATAGTTAATTAACGTCGCACTGGAGCGAAACGCCGGGTTATTAGCGACGGTCCGGGATCCATCCCGAAGGGAAAGATCCGAAGACAACACCACGCGCTTTTGAACCACGGGCAGATGAGGAGGCAACACTTGAGCTGGCACCCCACTTTCCAAACTTCCACACCACGCCAACGTGAGGACATTTGAAGCCACGACAGATTTAGCGTGCGCCAGCCCCCGGTCTTTGGATCTAGTCTCGAACTCGCAATCCTCCGGTTGCTAATCCGATGCTCTTCAACTGGGCTACCGCAGCCTCATTAGGTTGAAAACTAGGTCTCAAACTGGAATTGGGACTACTGCTTACAACCAGATACGAACGCGGGGTTCGTCCACGGCTGGACTTAACCCAAGAAAGCTTATTCCTAATATCAATTAGTCGGTAGCGATCACTTGGGGGGGGGGGACATTTGGGACGGGGAGAAGTAAGAACTTAGCTGCGGATTTTGGAAACAGTCTGTTTCGTTTATATTATATCATTACCAATATTTTCGGAATAACATTTAATCCTTATTGTTGGGGGCAACCAAAAGATATTGGTGTGAGGGACAAAAAGGTTGGACTCGCCGACTTTGACCGACTCTACTATATTCAGTATATCTATTCATTATTTTTGGAGGGAGCGAGCTCTAACTCTAAGAAAATAGGAGACCTAAGGAATTGGGACACGTTTTTTTTATTTATTCATTAGTAACAAATATTCTGTGTTCAATTTCTACGGGCATTTTGTAATCTTATTTGTATTTCCTTTGTAGGGTTATTATGCGGAAAAGTTTTTGTAATTTTTTTATAGGTGGAGACCTATCGCTTTACCTAAATATATTTCGCACGTACACAAATTTACTTTTAAACAGTGGTGGGACCATTATCTGTTATCTATGCCCGTCTACAGAACTCCTAAATACCAAAATATCAAATGAGTTAATATTTATATATCTTAGATACCTTCAATGTTTATTTAGCTTCGCAGTCTTGATACCTTCAATATTTCTATACCTAGCTATCACTATTCCAATTAACGTTGGGGTTATCTGCTAATTCGATTATGTGTCTGGCAATAGACTGTAGTTCGCAGCAGTGAAACTATAATCAGAAAATCTGAAACTACTCCCCACGGCAGTTCTTTGTAGTTTCTGCAGGAAGTGGACTCTTCCGAGAGTCCAGGAAGGAAGCTCACAAGTCGGAAGCTAGACTTCGAGGCGTTCGCTCTTTGCGGAAAGATACATCTCGGAAGGTGAAAGGAATTTCTTTCCATTTACTTCAGCCCTGTTTGAATACGAAAGAGGTGATAATTAGATTGAAAAAATGTTTGTAAATTGGAGTTTCGTATCTTATCAGGGGGTTTGAAAGTTTGAGTTGTTTCAGCTAACTTCAAAGTGTTCTTCAAATAAAACTTTTGTGCTCCTCCTACTTTTGCAGTTAGGGCCCCGCCCCTCAAACACCGGGGATAAATACCAATACAAATAGTAGGTAGGTATTTTAATTAACGTCACACTGGAGCAACACAACGGGCTATTGGTGACGGTCCGGGATCAATCCCAAAGGGAAAGATCGAGGACAACACCACGTAATTTTGAACCACGGTCAGATGACGAGGCAATACCTGAGATGGCACCCCACTCTCCAAACTTCCACACCACGCCAACGTGAGGACATTTGAGATCACAACAGATTTAACGTGCACCAGGCACCTTTGTACACCACGGTCTTTGGTTGGATTCAAACTCGCAACCCTTCCAACCAGGCCACCACAACAAATTGAGGTTGGTTGGTTTGTGGTTTTTATAGCGCAAGGGTCATATTTGGTCAAGCTGAGCCAGATACAAGGCATATAATATCGAGTAATAGATACACAATGAAAGTTTTACTGACACAGAAGAGAGAAATACATCCAGGGAGGTACACACCTGACAGGAATCGAACCTGCGCCGCCTACAACTCGAAGGTTGCTAGAACAGTGGGCATACCACTGAGCCACGATGGCACTTTATTAATTGAGGATAACAGATGGTACTGGCTGTAGCTGAGAAGACGAATTATAAGCGCTTTGTAATATTATATCTTTTTCAACAGATTACAATTTGACAATGTATTTTTTATCGACAAGAAAATAAACATTTAGTGTCTCCGAAAATATATCAGGGAATGAGTTTATGCTCTAAGCTAATGATGTGGGTAATGAAAGGTGCAAAAAAATTAAATTATACACAATAAACAATAAAATAAATAAATAAAACAAACGCATAAATGATTGGAATGGGTAATTGGGATCTGTGTGACTTGGGTATCCTCAGTAAATTCCCCACATTACTAAAGGTTTGCAAAATCTCAGGATATAGAGTTCTGAAATAACATTGTATCAATCGCTTTGGGAATGAACATAAATAATGATGCAAGTTGATGTGCTATTTTTAGCGTGCGTAGAACAGGAGGAAAAATTAAAAGCTGTGATTAATTTTATATTTGTATGAGAAACAAAAAATTGTGGATTTTGACCGACTGTACTAAAACCTTATGCACTGACGAAGGAAGCTACTCAAACATTAAGTTTCAGAAATCTAGTGTACAACCGGGTATAGATAACGATTCATGCAGTTCCTTGCGAGGATGTACAATTCTTTATCCGGTTTGATTGGCTTACGATTGTTTTCATACTGCTCGTTTTGTGGCTAATTTTTGTTATTGTAGGGTCAAAAAAAAAAAAGCACCGACAGGTATTTTCGGCTGGATATGAATCACTGCGAATATCTGTACCTAGGCAGATTCGAACCCTTCAGTAGTTAGTGAGTCATTTCGTAAAGCTAAGTAAAAGCTGACAAGAAACAGTAGACCTGAGTCAATTTGCATCATCACTCTTTAGAGGAAAAACATCGCGAAAAACATTTGAATTCGGAAAGGTTGAAAATAAGTACTATTAACTACATCTCTTCAGTAGCTTCTCTGAAGCGTTCAAACGTAACAATGCGGATAGATTCATGTTATTTTAGGAATCAAGTAATATCAGAGCTAAGAGTGATTTAAAGCGCAATTGTGTTCAGTACAGTTGATTTGCGAGTAAATCTTGCATTTGTTATAAAATTTCTTCCCAAATGCTTTTGAAGTAGTCCTATTGTGTAGAAATATTTCATATTTTCTTCACTCTTGGGAGAAGGTTTTTGAGAAATAATAGATGTGTGAATTTGTATCAACGCAAAAAAAACCCCCAATTATTTATTGCAGTTATGAAAAAAATATCACTATTCAAACGCAATAAAATTTATCAGGTGGCGCCATCTGTGTATCTTTTGAAGAAACATACTAAATTAAAAATATGTAAAGTAAGATTATGTTACATAATAGGGAAACAATGGATAAATAGTTACATTGCATGGTCACTGATCGTTAACTATTAAATAATAAAAAAAGAAAAACTATTCGCAAGCTGCAAAAGTGTTCAGACTTCAATAATGTTGCAAAGAAAGTGCAAAGTTCGCAAAAATAAGGGTTCGTACTCCTTATGAAATTAAAATAAACACATAACACAGAACTAATACAAAAAATAACAAGAAGTATCACAGTGTACGCACAATACTTCTCTAGTTCCGAAATAAGATTTTGGTATTTCAACCATTGCTGAGATAAGATATATTGGGGTGCCTCTTAGTCTGAATATCTCTAATTGATATATTATGTTTTCATTCATGTCTCTTATTTAGATCTCCCAAGCTTATGTTGTCTGCTGTATACCAAGCAATAGAAACCGAAAACAAAAAATAAATTTATTTGAGTTTTATTTTATCAAACATTATTTCAACAAACTCTTTCGACTCTTAGAGATTAGAGACCCCTTTTTCTTAATATTTACCATTTATAATGTTGTTGCCTAGAAATACATACGGGACGTACGACTGTTTTAGGATAAGCTATTAAAATTCGAATTAACATAGCATAGAAAATAAAATTAATGAAAAATAACCAGAGCAGAGTTAAAAAAAAATTTCTTTTCGAAAACCTGTCAAACTTTGAACGAAACAGTGTTTTAATTTCAATATTTTTTTCTCGTTAAGTTGCAAAAAAGTTAGGCCCCTTTAGAATTACTTTTGCTTAAATGCGCTACTTTCTGAAAGTGCGGCATTCATGGCAGGTTCAGAAATAAATATCTATGTGGATCCAATCTTTTTTCTATTCCAATAAAGAGACCGTAATACTAAACGAACATTACAGTGCATGATTTTTTGACTCTCTACGTACATTGTACCTGAGTTGCAAACGAAATTTCTCTCTATTTTATACCAATTACATTAACTTCACAGTGTATTTTGGATTGGTTTTTGACATTGAAAATATTTAATGCTTCCATTCCTCTGAATACTTCCTGGTTCGAAACTAGGTCCAGCCAAAGACCGTCGTGTACACGGGAGCTGATGCACGTTGAATTTGTCGTGGCTTCAAATGTCCTCTCGTTGGCGTGGCGAGGAAGTTTAGAGAGTGGGTTGCCAGCTCAGATGTCCTCGTCATCTGACTGTGGTTCAAAATGACGAGGTATTGTGTCCTCGGACCTTTCCCTTCGGGATGAATCCCGGACCGTCGCCAATAGTCCGTCGTGACACTCTATTACGACGTTAATTCACCTACCTCCCAGCCCCTATTCAGACAGTCACCAACAGTTTAGACGGAAACTTCACTTGCTTTAGCAGCCGAATACTAAATGAACTTTTCATTTGCAATGCAAATATATTTGACTATTTTCAGAGCTGGGCGTAGTTTTTCTACTGATGTGCTTGATAAGATTTAGATCAATTGGATAGCGCAAATATGTATTATAAAGAACATTTTTTGGGGTGGTGTTGGAGGTTGCTCCCTCTGAATATTCCTTGATTACTGATGCAATCGCTCAATGTATAGTTGGTTTTATAAAACAAACATCTATTAAATTGCTGTTCCGTACCAATCCCTGCAACCTTGCAAGACTTTTATCTGGTTTATGAGTTTAGATATAGACTCCAAAGAACAAAGCCGGCGAGAAATCCCTGTTGACTCAGGTGCTCTGAGTCGTCAGGTAAATAGTGCGTCTTAGTGTTCGGTAGCCAGATTGTCTCGCTTAGAAGGTGAACAGAGAACAGAGCTTCAATGCCTGTCTAAGTTGTATTATGCGGTAATATTTTCCCTCGGATTCACAGGACCCGAATAATAAACGACCATAAGTACGCATAGAGGAGTCTGTCAATAAGGTAAGTGTGTGTCATGCTCGTCAAACATGAATTCATAACTTAGCTTTTCTCTAAGTATTGGGTGATTATTACTGGGTAGTGACTAAGTAATTGTGATTTTCGTGATATGAAATAGGGGAACAATATTATCTTGACTACTAGACGGTATGTAGGGCCGACCCTAAATGTTAACGTGTATAGAACAATCATTTATTGAAAATTTGATTTTATATTGTTTTCAGAATCAAATTTCGTGTGATAGTGTGCCATCAATTCCACCCGACTTGTGGTGGTTGTGCGGCAGGTAGTTAATTAACATCACACTGGAGCAGCACAATGGGCTATTGGCGATGGTCTGGGATCAAACCCGAAGGGAAAGATCCGAGGATACCACCTCGTCATTTTGAACCCTTGTCAGATGACGAGGACACCTTATCTGGCACCCCATTCTCCAAACTTCCACACCACGACAACGTGGGGAAATTTGAGGCCACGACAGATTTAACATGCACCAGCCACCGTGTACACGATGGTCTTTGGCTGGATCGAGTTTGGAACTCAGAATTGTCCGGTTGCTAACCCAGTACTCTTCCAATTGGGCTACCACGGCACTAATTGACTTAGTGTGAGAGGATACAATCCGAAAATCTGACCCTGTGTGTTTCGATCAAAATTGGGAATGGATTATTTGACACGACTATAAAAATGGAAAAATCCAGGCAGGGATAAAATATGCATATGTTGGCAGGTTGTTATAAAATACCTGACATAAAGGCAGTTAGTTTATTTTCTTATACACGAGGGGCTCAAAACAGAGGGGTTCATGCAAGATTTCAATAAGCTTTGAATGTTTAATAGATAATTGAAAGCGAATAACTCCTCGATATATCGTTCTTCCTTCCAAGAAGCGCGATATAGGTTGAACCAAGACATATTTACTCTCGCATATCAAAAGTCATCAAGATTTTAATTTTGATGACTTTTGGTATTAACTCGTTTTCTCATGAGAAGTGTAGTAACTCTTATTTAAATTATATTGTCTAACTAGTTTCTCTAAAGTGGTCTGCATCGCATAATGGGCATCTGATTCATGGTAGTATTTACGACTGAGTACCGTAAGATTAATTTGTTTGCTTACCTCTGTATATAGATAGATAAAACAGTAATCTGTTTCACGTGGATAAACTTTAACGTGTTATTTTATTTCCTAGAATTTAAGTTGCAATTTATGAGTGCTTTTTTCATAAAATGCGATATTTGTTCAGGCTAAATGCGAAGAGGCAAACACGATTGCTTTAAATCCAGAAAGAGCCATAAGGGTATGTAATGAATCAAGTTAACATCTGGAGTCTTAAACAGCAGCTGAATCAGTGTAATGACAAACGTAGCCTTAACCCACATCCCCGAGTGAAAGGCATTAAACTGTAAGGTATTAAACCGAGGGTATTAAAGTGAACAATACAAAAAGGTTATTTTCCTATTTGTTTACGTAGTTCTATGCGTTGTAGGAGACAAAGAACTGCAATACGGAACTATGGAACTTTTACTCCATGCCGCAATTTTGTAGTAACTATGTGCATTGTGGGACCTTGTACAAGTGATAAAAGAGCTACATTATCAATACTCCGGAGTCAGGTTATTAGTTCTGGATTTTAAAGCTGAAAGGAAATCCAATATCCATAATGTTCAATTCAAAAATGCTATCACACTATTATGGATACTTGCGTTTTGGAAATTAAAAACTTTACACTCCTTTTACTTGCAGCATTTATTGATAATATTGCTATACGAGGTGAAATTTTTATATTTACGAATATTTTAAAGAAATTTCATTTTAAGTTGTAATTTATGAGAAAAGTGCAGACATCTTTTCTACAGGACTAACATTTTCATTGCTAATTCATGTGATCCGCTGTTATGTTATGGAAAATTGAAGATAATTTCTATCAGCAAAACATTAGCTTCTTTTAGATGTGTAGAAAAATATAAGCAACTGGGAACTTTTTGAACTGAACGATTTGTTTAACATATTAAAATATTCTTCCTACTCCACAATAATTATTTTTCTTGCCAAACTCACATTGATGGGTAACATCATTTAGTTGAAAAATTTAAAGTGTTCTTGAAATTCAAATTTGAAATTTTTTTCAGATGTTTAAAGTCTAAATTACAGTTAATTTATTACTGCTAAATTTATTAGTACACATTTTCATTTTCATTTTTAATTTTTTAAAGTTTTATTTAATTCTTTAAAAATAAAAGGAATAATAATGTTTGATAAGCCATCTTCAATTTGAAATCTTCAAATTCCGAAATTAGAATACATATATTGTAACCTAATTAATTATATATTTTTGCAGTTTTTTAATATTTCCTCAAAAATAATTTGAAATTTTCTGCATATTATTTTTAATTTGTAATTTTTAAAGTGTACCAGGTAACCAGTTGATCAATTTTGTAACAAGAATTCAATTTGAGTACTTTTAAATATCATGTTTTACTATAACCGTATTATGTAAGAGAAGTGCTAATATAGATTACGAAATAGGTTTACAAATTCCTCATAGATGGCAGCACGAAAAGAATAAATTATACTCTCCGAAAGCGCGAAATATTTTAAAGGATCAGATTTCAAGGAAGAACATTATTTACTTATTTAAACCTAGAGGGGGGAGTGGGGGTGATTTCATTTCTTTAATTTCTGAATTTTACAAGTCCTACAGAAAATACAAATTCTTTTAGCAACCTCTTCGCTTGTATTTAAAATATTTATGATTTTGAACTTAATAATCTAGGGAAATTAATTAAGATATTTATTATTTTTTAATATTTCTTCATTTTACCATCTTTATGCAATTGAAAAGAGAACTTAAAAGAATATATGTGGCTAAATTCCATAAATATTCCCATTTCATACCATGTTAATATGGTACCAAGCAAAATTTTATGGGTTGGTTGCTTTGGGTTTTATGGAGCAAGGTTCAAAAACAGAATTTAATTTCTGTTTTGCTGTTAACTGTTGTATTAATGAAGAAGCAATATTTTCAAGTTTGATCATTTAAGTTTAATGATTGCTTAGATAATATTTTTTTGCACTCATAAAACTAGAAAGTAACAAGAAAATCAATAAACAATTAATTTAGGGATCACACTTTTACTTCATGATATTAAGTATCAGGTACTAATTTACACAAATTCTAAAATTAATCTGATTATCACTAAGAGGACAGTAAACTCTTTCAAAATCACCAAAATCGATCGAAAAATCGATTCTTTAATTTTAGCTAAAAAATCAACTGATATTAAATCCTGTGGATAGCAAAAATAATTTTTCAATTACGATAATTTTTGACTGAGTTACATATACGACATCAAAGATATGGAGATAAGTATGGTAAGTCTACTACAAAAAATGTCTTTTCTCCTATTGAGATTTTGACATTCTTCTGATTTCAAAGTGTTCCATGCGTATTTGGTTTTAATAGATTTACTTGAAAATGTTTTTGGGGATAATACTCGAAATCTGTCGTCTAAGTGCAAATAAGAAATTAATCAAGCTTCCAAATTTAGAAATTTTTATTTAAAATGTTGCTTAACCTATGCTTCTTCTTTTGGAAAATTTTAGGTGATTTCGAAATTTTTTTTTTATACTTTACAATTGAAAGATATACTTACCAAATAGTGTTAATTTGATTTATATGTATGCAAACTATAATGTGATCAAAAGTTTGAAAATACATGGAAAATTATTGCTTATGGATTATACCAATTTTGTCAATTTATTAAAATTTTTGACCACGTTTTATGTAATGACTATATTTTTTGGACCAAACGGTTATACATAGGCTTTTTAAAGAAAAAAAACAGCCTGTGTATATTTCATAACAATCGAATAGCTGCAAAAGTTTGTTTTGTAAGTTCACTGTCTCCTAAAGTTGGAGACTTCTTTCTTAGTTGGCAATATACCTCTGTCTCTAATTTCCCTTATTTTTCTGTTCTTCCAACAATCGGATAACTGCAAAAGTTTCTTATGAAAGTCCACTGTCCTCTTAAAGTTGGAGACTTCTTTATTATTTGGCAGTATACGGTCTAATTTCCCTTATTTATCTGTTCTTCCAACAATCGGATATCGGCAAAAGTTTATTTTGAAAGTCCACTGTCCTCTTAAAGTTGGAGACCTTTCTTAGTTGGCAGTATACCTCTGTCTAATTTCCCTTATTTTTCTGTTCTTCCAACAATCGGATAACTGCAAAAGTTTCTTATGAAAGTCCACTGTCCTCTTAAAGTTGGAGACTTCTTTATTATTTGGCAGTATACGGTCTAATTTCCCTTATTTTTCTGTTCTTCCAACAATCGGATATCGGCAAAAGTTTATTTTGAAAGTCCACTGTCCTCTTAAAGTCGGAGACCTTTCTTAGTTGGCAGTATACCTCTGTCTAATTTCCCTTATTTTTCTGTTCTTCCAAATGATTAACGAGGAATGTCTTGTATTTTTAGAACTACTGTCCTTATAAAGATGAAGATCCTCACGCCTAGAAACAGTTTCTCGTTGGACTACACCCCGAGGCAATGGGTCGGCCTCTGCAACACGTTCCTCCTGCTCTTCGTCACCTTCATGTTCGGTCTCGTCGTTTTCAACATGAACAGCCTCGACCAGAGACTCATCAGCGTCCTGGACTCCTCTGTAATGGCCATCGACCTCATCGCCACGGATCTCCTACAGTCACAGACGACCTACTGGAGGACAATCAACGAGGACATCTCCGTGTACTCTGCTTTCTACCACGACATCCAAAGGACTGGAGGAAACTCGGTTCTGCTCATTGGCTCCAGTCCACAGAACACCGTCAGCATCGAAGATCTTCGATGCCTCATCAAGTACGACCAGGAAGACGACATCAACATCGCGTTCGTCGATTACCGAAAGCTCGCCAAATGCAGCAACACCGTCATCTTGTACTGCAACGCGAAAAGCGGAGCCATGCCCAAGAAGGTGGCTCTGGTGTCTTACAGCAACAGCATTCCCAAGCAGTGGATGGAAGTGAAGACGCTTCGGGCTGGAGTGGATGGTCCACCGAAAATCGCAGCGTGCGTTCGACCCTTCAGTGGTAGAGAATCGGTTCAAGAGATTGCCGAGTTTGTTGCCTTCTACGAAACGATCGGCGTGAGCCATTTTTATTTTTACAATCAGAACGCTGGCAGTAATGTAGTGGACTTCACACTCCAGCTCAAAGGTATGGGTCACTCCATTAATCTACTGCCGTGGAATAAACAAGACCCAGTTACTCCCGATTGTCCGATTCCCTTGTTTGAACACGTCCAAGACTGTTCACTCAGAGCAGCCGACAAGTACAGCTACGTCTTGACTGTTGATATCTTGGATTTCGTTGTTCCCTCGGAATATTTCGGGTTGCCGGCGTTGGTAGAAGACGCGAACGTGGCTCACGGAAATTTTTCGCAACTGCGCATGTGTTATGCTAATTTTTGCGAAGCGTCCAATTCCTATTTCAGGAGCGACGATCCGTTATCGATTAAAAGGATGACATTTCGAGGGGGAATACAACTGTCCAACTCTAATTATGTTCTGCGTCTAGAACCAGTCTTACCAGCTCCTTATCAGCTCTCGCCTACTGATCGTCTTACAAATAGGACTCAACTGATTGAAACTCTGCCAGCAAATGAAGTTATGGTTCATCACCATTCGGAAAACTGCGAGTCTAGAGGTACGTTGGATCTTTCAGCGTACAAATACATGAATTTGATGGACCAATCGAATGTTCTTCAGGCATTCAAACAAACTTCGAGAGGCAATTCGAATCAGATTACTTTTGCTGCTACGTGAACACTCCAGTTTGGATGGAGGAAATCCATGCTTGTCTTCCAAATTTTTGGTGCAAAGAACTGAGAAAGGTTAATTTTGTTTCCTATGCCTTCATGGCTTGTATTGATGACGTCGAACTTCTGTTCAGAAACCAAGTCTGCTTGAATAAAGTGAATCAATGCTTTTGGTTTCTGAAATACGTCTTTCATTCGAGTTCGAAGTCAGCAGGAATTTTGAAACTAGCAGCTATATGACAACTAGTAACAGTGGTGCATATTTGTATATTTTCTACTTTGATTCGATTCACATGCTTGTTTTAAACTTTTTGTCCAAAGAACTGGACGTTCAATATGATGATTAAAGAATTGAAATCAGGCTTATAATCTAAATATTAAAGCTATGCAATACTTCTAGAATGCAATACTTCTAGGGAGTGGAGTGGAAAAAACGAAATAAGAAAGGAGTTAAAATATTTTACGTATACATATATAGAGGCTATTACTCTCATAGCTTTCTTAGTGTGGTAAATTTATGCTTTTTCTAAGTTATGGTTCAAGTTGCATGTTGTTTAACCCTCATGGTGGTTTATCTTTGCGTCTAAAACCACAATATAGTGGTAGTCTCTGATGCAAAAACTTGTTCCGAATTGTCACCAGCTCTAGGCAAAGATCTTCTTGTATCTTCATTCCCATTGGAGTAATAGGGCACTTTTGTCTCGCCGAGATATCTCGTCCTAAGCAAAATCGGCTCGATCCTGCACGAGATATCTCGTCGAAACCACTTGGAGGGTTTGTATCATAAAAATGTAACCAAAAGTCACCCAAACGATCATCAATGAAATTACTTCTTGATTGGTAGTGTGTTTTTTCCTCTTTCCTCCGGCAGATTACTTATGTTTACACTGAAAAGCTTTCCACATACTCGAATTTGATGAGGTAGGTAGGTAACTAAAGTCGCACTGGAGCAACACAACGGGCTATTGGCTACTGTCCGGGATCCATCCCGAAGGGAAAGATCAGAGGAAAACGCCTCATAATTTTGAACCACGGTCAGATGACGAGATCAACACCTGAGCTGGCACCTCACTCTCCAAACTTCCACACCAGGCCGACGGCATTTGAGACCTCGACAGATTTAACGTGCACCCCGTGTACACAACAGTCCTTGGCTGAAGAGAGTCTCGAACTCGCAATCCTACGGTTGCTAATTCGTTGCTGTTCCAATTGGGCTACAGCGGCCCTCGAATTCGGGGGGTTGTTCTAGTATCGGGCCCTGTCTTTCGATAGTTTCGAGATTGATATTCCATCTCTGCTCTAAGATCTCCACAAATCATTTCCCCCCGTCCAATATTTATAAGCGGCAAAGCCCTCGCTGTCACCCGAACAGAGCGAATAATACGTCACACACAAAAACAATCACTCTGCCGGGGATTATTCGAAGTGAAGTGAAAGGGGTGCCCTCGAGGGTGTGACGTCACCATCATTGACTCGAGTCATCCGTCATCGGAGACGGAATTAGGGACACAAGTTTTCCAGAAGAAAGTGGATTAGGAGAGGACCCGGGTACAAAGCCGGGCATCATGTTCCTGGAGGATCATCTGCCAAATGAAATAAGGAGTCATCTGCCGTAAGTGGATCATATCTCGGGCAGAACAGAAAAAGGATGATTGTGTCGCGAGCAATTTGCAGAGAGCGGGATTTAAGATGCTCCGATTGCCACAGGGCTGGGTGTTTAAAGGAGATTTCTCCTCCATATCTCCTTATATTCATTGGATTGGACCATGAAGGAAATGAAAAAGTAGGAAGCGGGCTATTTTCGGATTGGGTTTACTTTTTTAAAGCAATTTTCTTTAAAAAGATTTTTCCTTAAATTTCTTTTATTGGTTCGTTGGGAAATATAACTCTTCGTGGTTCTGGTGACCTTTCGGAGCGCATGATGAAATGTGGAATAGTTCTTTTAGTTTCGAGATATCTGTGGAAGCGAATTTTGACTCGAATATCTCTTTCGAAGAATGCTTCGCTTTTTTTGAAAGCGGATTCTTTTTTTTAAAGATGTGCTCTAAAATTTTTATATTTTTTTGCGTATTTTCTGGCATGAGCATTAGAAATCGCTAGTCTTGTAAGGAAAGCTTTCATTTTAGGTTGAACTATTCGGCGAGAGAAAAAAAATGGCTCATCTCTAAACATTTGTGTGACGTAAATCTTGGAAATAAAAAAATTATCTAGATTTTTATATTTGTGTTAATAATTTTTTTTCAGTTGTATGTTAGGGTTTTATGTTTTATGATCAACAAATTAAAATGAGAGAAAAAAAGTACAAACTTTCAGATCATTCTGTAGAATATTTTTGTAACCATTTTAAGATATTTCTGAATCATGAAAACCATTAATTATCGGAAAGTGACATCAAGATAATCAAGACTTTTTAAAAATAGCAATTAGATTTTTAAATATCAACAGATTAAAAAAAAACATAAATAATAATAAATCTTAAAAACAGATTCACACATGTTGACAGAGGTATTTAAAATAAAATTATTTTTACACTTCTACCATAAATATATAGATCCTAATTATTGGTTCAAGTAGTACAAATTGTGGAAATTAAAAATCGAAACACTAGTGAACAAATTGTGTGGTGAAAGATATAAAAAAAAAGGCTCAGAGATATGGTTACAGTTGTAAGTATAAGACAGTTACTCTTTCTATTCACTACATTTAGGTAGTTAATTAACATCGCTCTTGAGCAGCACAACAGGGTATTGGAGACGGATCAATCCCGAGGGAAAGATCTAAGGACAACGCCTCGTAAATTTGAACCACGGTGAGATGACGAGGTACTACATTTAGGTGTAAACTAGGTAGTTGAATTTACGCCACACTGGAGTAATACAACGGGCTATAGGCAACGCGTCGGGATCAATCCCGAAAGGTTGGTTATTTTGGGGTTTTATGGAGCAAGGGCCATATTTGGCCATGCTGAGCCAGACACAAGACATACAATATCAAGAAATAGACATGCACACAGAGTGAAAGTTTTACTGACACAGGAGAGAGAAATACACCCAGAGAGGAGACAATCTCTAAAAGAGAGATCCAGCTGGTTGGTTTTTATGGCGCAAGGGTCATATTTGGCCATGCTGCTTCGTATACAAGACAAACAACATCAAGTAATGGACATACACACTCACAAGGAATGATGATAAAGAAGAGAGAAATACATCCAGGGAGGAATCGAACATGCACCGCTTACAACTCGTAGGTTGTTAACGCAGTGGGCAAACCCAATCACAATGATCACTGGAAAGATCCAAAGTTACAATGCAATCTATTGAAATCTAAATCAAGACTTCTGAACGCGAGAATCCACACGCGATTTTTTTCTAGAGACCGAGGCCGAGGTAGCCCAGTTGGAAGAGTCGCAGATTAGCAACCTAGGATAGAGAGTTCAAAACTCGATCCAACCAAAGACTAGTGTACATTGGGGCTGGTGTACGTTAAATGTGCCAGAAATTGGCATATTTAACGTGGAGGTGGGTTTGGATGTGGTGTGGTTGGGGTGGAGTGGAAGTTTAGAGAGTGTGGTGCCAGCTCAGGTGTTAACCTCATCATCTGAACGTGGTTCTAAATTACAAGGTGCTGTCCTCCGATCTTTCTCCTTGGCCAAACGTGGCCCTTGCGCCATAAAACCCCAACAAACCAACCCAAACCGATCTTTCCCTTCGGGATTGATCCCGGACCGTCACCAATAGCCCGCTGTGTTGCTCCAGTGCGACTTCAATCCCACTACGTACCTATCAAAAGGTAGGTAGGTACTTTAATTAACGTCACACTGGAGCAACACAACGGGCTATTGGTGACGACCGGGATCAATCCCGAAGGGAAAGATACGAGGACGACACCACCTAATTTGGAACCACGGTCAGATGACGTCTAATGAAAAGAGAATTGAAAGTTAGAGGTAGGTATTTAATTAAAGTAGCGTTGGAGCAACACAACGGGCTATTTGCGACGGTCTGGGGGGGGGGTATTTCAATTAACGTCACACTAGAGCAACACAACGGGCTATTGGTGACGGTCCGGGATCAATCCCAAAGGGAAAGATAGAGGACAACACCACGTAATTTTGAACCACGGTCAGATGACGAGGTCACACCTGAGCTGGCACCCCACCCTCCGAACTTCCACACCACGCCAACGTAAGGACATTTGGGGACAGGACAGATTTAACTTACATCAGCCCCTTTGACACGATTGTGTTTGGTTGGATTCGAACACGCAACTCTTCGGTTGCTAATCCGTTACTCTTCCAACTGGGCTACCTTGAAAATTAGTCTCCAAGTGGGAGTAACTTTGACTGTAACTTGCGCTGGGCTGGAAAATGTTGGACGAGTGCTCCTGTTATTCCCGCAACGGATATGGTGTGTTTTTGTAGCGAAGTTTAGATTTTTGTAACACTCTATTTTTCATATATATTTCGCGATTCAATGTCTGAGGTATGTAATTGAATCTATTTATTTTATCTACGACATATGACACAATTGTTCAATTTTGATCATTTCAACTTGTTTGTAAAATGCATGTGATGAACATGTAAATAAACAATGCATACCTTTTGTACTTATTGACATTAGAATTCGAGGTTTTTGAACGTTTTTTAAGGTAAGGTGATTTATAAGTTCACTCTTGTTAGTGACTTTAGGATTTCAAGGCGGATAGTAACTCAGAAAGAAGGTAAACCGATTAGAATATTCGAAAATTTTTGACAAATTTCATAACCTCATTTTTCTGCAGACTAACGCCATCCATTTAGTCCTGTCAGTAGCTGTTTTTAAGATGCGTTTAAAAAGCTTTTAAGTATAGCTAAGTTGGTTGATTGGAAGTTGAATTTACGTAGCACTAGATCAACACAACGGGCTATTGATGACGATCTGGAATCAATCCCGAAGGGAAAGATCCGATGACAACACCTCGTAATTTTGAACCAGACGACGAGGTCAACACTTGAGCTGGCACCCTACTCTCCAAACTTCCACACCATGCCAACGTGAGGACATTTGAGCAACGACAGATTTAACGTACACCAGACCACACGTATACGACGACCTTTGTTTGGATCGAGTTTCGAACTCGCAACCGTCCGGTAGCTAAACTGCGACTCATCCAACTGGGCTACCGAGGCGCTAGCATAACTAAGATCAAATAAACAAACAGATGAAAATCTTAGTTCAACTGGTAGTTCAACATTAAAAGCTTCAAAAAAGATGATAAAGATGATATGAAAAGGTCAAGAGGTATTTAGGTGAAACAAAACATCCATCATCAGGATAAGCGATCAAATCTTTTTTAGTCATTTTGTGAAGCTTTTAATATATAACTAATAGTGCAGGAGAGATCAGTTTAAAGGCACGACTCGCCCACCAAATAGCAAGCCACTATTACATTTTTTCAACTTTATTCCTAATTTATAGGTCAAGTAAACGTTTATCTCAAATCATGCTTAGACTTCTGTACGTATGTTATACTTCTACTAAAAACTAGAACCGTGATTTAATTTTTATAGCATGGGACATTGAAAAAAGTATAAGTATGTTAACGATAAAAACTCTTAAAATTAAAAAATATCAATGAATTGTTTTATAAATTTACTCATTTCATGCAAAAACATGACCAAGTATGACCATGCAAGTTCTCAAGAGTTGAATAAGAAATTGAAAATATAATGTTTTGAATCACTTTATGATTTTGAAATTTTTTTACTGGCAAATATTTTAATTTTCTATCTAGAATGGTTGTATTGGTTGTGTACTTAATGTACACAACCAATGCAAAACGTGACAATTTCCAAAAAATATAGCGTTTGTTTTTGGTTAGTAATACACTCACTGCCAAAAGTTAAGCACGGAGAGGAAAATGTTAATTTCCGGAAGCCATACTGAATTTGAGAGGCTGCATTTCGCTGCAGAGGTAGATGGAAGTATGCAAATATGTTCTGTAACAGCCAATCACGGTTTCGTGTCGAGAAATATGCAAAAAAGGCAGTCGTATAAGAAGCCAGCATTGTGAAGGGTTAGAGGAGTTTCATGTAAGAGTGCTGATAAAAAGTGTTTAGAACTTTCGTACGATTAGTTTTCAAGATAGACGTATTTCTATGGCTTCCAGAAGACGAATGGCAGATAGTGAGCGCTAGCGTTCTGTGGAACGCCTTGAAGCAGGACAATCAATCACAGATGTTGCTCTTTTCTTGTTGTCCGAAGACCTGTGGCCGGTCGCTCAAGGGTTACGACCCCGCGGAAGATCGATATATTGATGTTTAAGCCAAGCGGAATCGAAGAGCGACCTCCACACGTGTGACATCTATGGTTGCAGCGTCCATTGGTAAGACGATATCTGCCACTACTGTTCGCCGAAGGCTACACATGAATGGACTGTACGCCCGGATATCACGAGTTTGTGTTCCTCTATACGTCCAATCCAGAGGGGCACGATTAAAGTGGTGTCGGCAACATGTGAATTGGACTGTCTGATTAGGCCAACGTTAGGTTCACGGATGAGTCGAGATTTGCCCTGGAGTCAGATGACAAGCGTGTAAGGGTCTGGAGAGAACAAGGCACACGCAATCGGCCCCAGAACATCATCGAGCATCACGCATTCCGAGGTGGAAACATCATGGTGTGGGCAGGGATTTCGTTGGGATATCGCACCGACCTGCATATCTATAGACGGGATTCTGTGAGGGCTGTCCGGTATCGGGATGAAGTCCTAGAACCCACTGTGAGATTGTACGCTGCAGCAGTTGGTCATGCTTTCGTTTTAATAGATGATAATGCGCATCCCCATCGAGCCACATCGTTGACGACTACCTGGAGAGTGAGGAGATTGCGCGTATGGATTGGCCGGCGTACTCGCCCGACCTTAATCCCATTGAAAATCTTTGGGATGCCCTCGGCCGTGCTGTGTCTGCACGTTTCCCACCCTCAGTCACTCTCACAGAATTGCAAACTGCTCTACAGGAGGAATGGCGATTACTTGACTCTGGGGTGGTTGATCACCTCATGGAAAGCATGGTCACACGCTGTAAACTTTGTATGAGGATGAGGGGTGGTCACATACCCTATTAATGTCGGTTTTGTTCGTTTGTTTTGGATTTAAGCATCATTTTGTTAATGACTCCAATATGACTTCATCTTAAAATTTATGAAAATTCAAAATTGTTTTACCTTTGTATGTAATTCTTTTTTTTGTTTCATGCATAAACATATTTGCTACTTTTCTGCCGCATTTTGTGTCAATCAAAGTTGTACGTGTCGATATTTTCGCATTTACCGCTTCGTGCTTAACTTTTGGCAGAGTGTGTTTTGGAAACGTTTAAAATTAGACTGCATCTCAAATGAAGGCAATTAGGTCTTGTAACGCGTCTATACGTTTCCACGGTTACCATCCATACTGTTTTCATTCTACATGACGTTAATTTTTTTTTGTCAGTTTCTCGATACTGAACATCTGCTCTAACCTAAAAAGCCTTCAAAATTTTATCGTTTGCTACGCATAAAACATCGAAACTGAAAAAGGTCTTTTGAGTCTAGGATCATGCAATTTTGGTGAGACAATTTACAGGAAATTTGAATCTGCATCTGTTACTAATTTTTAACTATCGTTGAACAAACGATGTTTATCCAAGGCTTGAGAAAATCGAACTTTATTAGTGTTTTATTTGAAGTGAACTCGATTTTAAAACATTCAATCCAATCTATTAGGATTTTAGTCATACAAATGATTGGCCTTTACCACATGAGGAAAAAACGACTAAAGCCACAAAATAATCCAAAGTACTCCTTAAATGATTTAAAAACAAGTTCCATATCAGCGGATTGACCACAATCTGCTGATGATGAAAGTGAATTATGATGAAAATCTACGATTGAAATTAATTTAGGTAAGTAAAATTACTTTGTATTTCAAAATAAGATATTTGTTTACCTTTATGCCAAATTTTAGTTCAAAATAAAAAATAGAATTGAGATAAATTAAGATTGAGACATCACTCGTCAGAAAAAGTTCACAGTTCTATAATTTCAGACTTTTATTTTTATCAATAAAAAGACAAATTAGTGAATTTCAGATTGGTTATAATTTATTCCAGCAGTCCATTGGCTATATTATGGAATAAACTAGTTTGCTTATTTTAATGAGAAATATGAGGAAATGGGTAAACTAACAGGGACTGGATGTTTCACCCTAGGTGGATATGGTGACAGTTTGAATATATAAATAATAAAGTATGATAAATATAGACTATTAAACTTGTCTGCCATTATAAGGTGTTTAGAGAGAAAATATCTTCAAACAATATTTTTTTTACAAGTTTCATCTTGGGATAAAAACGATATCTTTGCATATTTGCTCTAAAATACTCCTAGTCCTGTCTAATTAGTCTCCATAAAGCTAAAAAGGAATTAAAGGCGACAAACCAACTCAGTCGCTTGAAATAGAAAATCGGTAGTCTTCATTTTTAAGTGTTCACATCAAGGTAAACTGCGTGATCTACACATAAATTAAAAGTGCACCGATAAATAATTTCTAGACATATTTTTACACTCAATGCAACGATAACATTTTTACGATTCACACAATTACAGTCAAGGTCCTACGAAACGTTTGTAAACGCTCATTTCTGCGTTTGCTTTCCGAAATTGCGTTTGCCAACCCTAGCAACGTGCAGATGTTTAAACACGTATTTAAAGTTCAAGGATTCTACCCAACCTATTTATACGTTTTAATGCAATCGAAATATTCCTGTGTGTTTAAAATAAAAGGCGCTCTCGATTTATGAATCCTATTCGTTTTAACGATCTTAAGGCTGCAGGGGGTAATGGTGCAACTGGAGGTGTGTGAGCTCAATCACCAATTTAATTTTTTCTGACACGGAACCTTTTTTATTTATAATTGGTTAACCAAACATTTTTGGTATCAAGGTTGGAAGAGTATCGGACTAGCAACCGGAGGGTTGCGAGTTCGAATCCAACTAACGACCGTCGTGCACAAAGGAGGTTAAATCTGTCTTGGCCTCAAATTTCCTCACTTTGACATGGTGCGGATGTTTGGAGCATGGGGGGCAGTTCAGTTGTGACCTCGTCATCTGACTGGTTCAAAATTACGTGTTGTCCTCGATTCTTTCCCTTCGGGTTTGATCCTGGACATCGCCAATAGCCCTGTTGTGTTGCTCCAGTGCGACGTAAATTAAATACCTATCAAACATTTTTGGTTATAAAAATAATTTGTACTAGATGACGTTACGTTGGTTCTAAAGTTGGTTACCTTTGGAAAGGTATTTTACTAAAGTCGGACAACTTATTGCAGTATATCAGAAAATCCCTTTAAGGTGGAGATGTCTAATCCGGGGCACAAGCGATTTATCGCCAAACATGGTAACCTTGGTGTTTTGATCCAGCTTTATGGCAATCCTACATTTCTATTGAAATTCATTAGAATCGCCAAGATGGCCGCCATACTGGCTTTGGACGCCATCTTGATTTGACGACAAAAATTGCTCGGCGACAAACATGCCCCGGATTCGACATCTCTACCCTATTTAAAATCAACAATATCGCAATACATAAAAAATGTATTGCATCCCTAATGTGCTGTGTGGTCTCCAAAATGTTCCCAAGTTGGCGTCTTATGAGCAATGCTAATCATTGCCATATCGCATTACGGTACTTACGTATTAACCGCATGCCAGCGATTAATCGCCAAATCTGCACGTATTAATCGCATGCCAACGACTAAACGCCAAATCTGTTGGAAAGGGTATAAGACAGAAGAACTGGAACAATCTGGTTATATTCACTACTAAGTGAACCACAAATACAATTTCATTGATTCTGAAACTGGCACGCACACACAGAATATAGAACGCATCTGGGAAGTGCAAAATGGCGAAATAAAAAAACATCGAGGAACATCTCGCCACCACCTCGAGTCCCTACCTCGCAGTGTTTATAATGATATGTTTGATGCCATCCTAAGGGCAATTGCTAAACATTTTCCGCCCGAAACAAAACTTGGCTGATATTCGCCAATGGCATGAGGTTAATACGTAAGTACCCGCATTACCTTGGCGACAAAAAAATTGAGATCAAGTTGAGACCGCTCCATTAATTCGCATTTTATCTAAAAATATTATCTTTCAAACAATTTTGCATTACTAAAAATATATTTTTGGATACCACTACAGCACAGATACAGCTTTTAGTTGGATAAAGCTTTAAAGTTACTGGCAATCTTTAATGCCGGAGGAGCGATTTTTATGTGTTGAAAGAATTCTTAGTGGAAATATATTTAATGTAGCATTAGAAATTTACTCGAATATTAAAACAAGAAAAACGATTAAAAAAATTCAGATTGTTTCTTGTTCATGTATACGTTTATAGTGCTTTTAAATATATTATTTTATTTAATGGATTAATTGATAGCTATTTGTTTGTTGACATTTGTTTTGAAATAATTAACAGAACATTCAATAAACTTGTAAATCAATGTATTTAAATTACTATTTGCAAGTAAACATAAATTATTGTTTTGATTGCTATAGAATATTAATTTTATTTATGACATTTTGCTTTCTGTAATTTCCATAATGCGTTATACTTATCTTAAACTTTAGTTTCTAACTTTTTCACGACACTATTGATATCACGATTCGTAAAGGATAATTAAATTAGGTAAAGAACGGTTTTTTAAAATTAAAGAAAAAGCATTTGAAAATCGGATGTTATATATTTCTCCCACCACGTCTAAAGGAATCAGGAGGACTATATAAAGGCATTTTGATATAACATTCTTGCAACGACAGTCCATTCGATGTTGATATAACGCGGGTGTGTAAGAATAGACTGAACGCGAATTTAACTAAAAATTTTAAACTGAGGATTTTATACTTCTAATTGAGGACTTTATTTTTCATACCAAAAGGTAGGTGTTGGAAACAATTTGTATGTTGTTTACATTAAAAGTTTTACCTCTCGATAAAATAATGAAGTTAAATTGTTTTTTAATATTTTATTAATTTGTACTATGCTAGGGAATTATTTGCAACCAAAGGTAAAGGAAAAAGCACTAATTATGGTGTAAATTGCTCTAATTGTGGTGTAAAACCTTTATAATAACAGTCCTCTTACAATATCTGCACTGATATCGTGAGCAGATTGCTGATGGTTCGACAAGCTGAATTATTTTATCTAACGTTTTACATATTTTTTACTGCTATCCAGTGGTAGTATCTATATCCTATTTCAATAAGCATGAGAAAAGCAGAATTTCTTTTGTTCACATATTTCAAAAGTTTATCTCATGCTATACAAAAAGAAACGGAACATTGTTAATTCTAAAATAAAAAATTATTAAAATTGAGCAGTTCGAAATAGTTTTGGTGGCGCCATCTACTGAACATGAACAATACTATACAAATCTTTACAAATAAATTTGACGAGAATCGGGAATATAATTTTCCCCACCGCTCTCTAACACTAAGAATCTATATTGAAAAAATTTTTGAAAGCAAAAGAATTTTTAAATTTAAAATACATGCTTCAATTAAAACATTTATGCGTCTTAAATATATATATTGATTTCGTAATCAGTATATATATAATCAGTATATTAATAATTATTACAATACCCTATTATACTTCATAACTACAATATAGTAGTATATCTACATGTACAGGACGGTTCAATATATCGAGGGAGGACAAGAAAAAAGCACGATCTATCGAAGGGAATGATATAGCTAGGGCAGAGAAAATTTATTTATTGAAATGAATAGGTAAAAATTATGCAATTAATCAATGTATTTTTATGTTAAGTTATTAAAAATTACACGTTAAACACAAAATAGATGATAAAATCTTTTGAAATAATGCTAAGTATGGAAGACTATTTTTGTAAACTAATTCCTTCGCACCTCCTACTTTCGAGCATGGCCAAATCCTTACCAATTCAGAGAGCCGCGGTTGCCAAATTGGAAGAGCAACTAATTAACAACCAGAGAATTGCGAGTTCGAAGCTCGGTCCAGCCAAAGACCGTCATATAAAGGGGCTGGTGCACGTTAAATCTATTATATCCTCAAATGTCTTCACGTTGGCGTGGTGTGGAAGTTTGGAGAGTGGGGTGCCAGCTCAGATGTCTCGTCATCTGACCGTAGTTCAAAATGACAAGGCGTTGCTGTCGGATCCTTCCCTTGGGGATAGATACCGGACCGTCACAATTAGTCCGTAGTGTTACTTCAGCGCGACGTTAATTAATTACCTACAACCTTAACAATTCACCTGAACCTTTCATCATACTCGGTGACTTTAGTGCTGATACTGTGCTTTGGGAAGTTAGGATACTAATTCCCAAACAGCTGATCACCGATCGCTGTCTCTATCTGCTCAATAACGGTGAGGTCACCCACTTCCATGAACCATCCCGCACCTTCCATGCTCTCAACCTCGCTATCTGCTTACTTTCCATCTTACCTTTCTCTTTCTTAATACACAATGCAAGCCATAATCAAGGTTAAACAGTTACAGCAATTTCGTTGGGCTGTTAAATCTCTAGCTGTAATCGTACCTCTGCTAGGGATCTGCGCAATAGCGATCATTTCCCAATATTCGTTACTCATTGGTGGAAATGATCATGTTAGCCCGTCACGATATATCTGAGGCAGCCGACTTGCTTGTTTTAATATCTTAGGCCATTATATCAGAGCAGAGGGTAGCATTGGCGAGATAGTTGCAGCAGACTGATGTTATGATGAAAGCTGCTAATACGGCGATCCTCAAGAAAACTCCCTCCTTTCATAAGCATAGTAAACCTTGGTGGACTCCGGAATGCACTGCCTAAGGGATTTATTGATGGATCCTTTCCACACAAACTTGTTTTTATTCATTACCGACATTGGTTTTATAAACTACATCTAAATTTTTTAATTTCTTTTCTCAGTTTCGATCTGAAATCTACTTTGTTTTGTATTTTTAGACCTGAGCTCTTCATATATTACAGCACTAACAACGTACATCAAATAAACCTCGTTTGGCGCAGCATGGCCAAATATGGCCCTTGTGTGTGCCATAAAACTCCAACCAACCAATTAGAATGCACTGCAGCGATTAAGATCCAAAGTCAGCGTGGGTTTCCACCGATACTCCACAACTGAAAATCTTGCTTTCAAGCGTGCGAAAAATAACTCCCATCGAGTGCGACGTCGCAGTCAAAGAATTTGGATAAAGTATGTTTCAGGCATAACATCTGCCACTCCCTCGAAACAGCTATGGGACTGAGTTCGAAAAGTGATGGGATTGTATTGCGAACATAAGATCTCGTTCGTTGAAGAGAATGTCCGATAAGTCTCTGAATCTGTCAAGATAGACAATGCTATTGCGCGAGCTTTCTCTGCAGCTTCCTCTACCACCAATATTTCAACGCACAAAACATCACGTGGAATCCCGTCATCTTAATTTTCATTCTCGCACCGAACTCGCCTATAACTGCCGATTTGCAGAAAAAGAGTTGAAACGATGCCTTCAGAAAACACGGATGACAGCATCTGGTCCTGATGGCAGCTATATAATGCTCCATCTGCATAATAACTCCCTTCATAACCTGTTACGTCTGTTTAATCGAATATGGATGGAACATACTTTCCGCTGGCTTGGCGCAATGCAATAGTTATACTTTTCTCCAAACCTGGAAAAGATCCCACCAACCCGTATAACTATCAGCCTATCGCACTTACCAGCTGCATGTGCAAGCTTTTTGAAAAGATGGTGAACTCTCGTCTGACTTACATCTTATAGACGACTCAGGCTCTGTTACCATATCAAAGCGGTTTCAGGATTGGCCACTACGGTAGATAACATCTACCCCTATCTTGTCCCTTGATACTCAAGTACGCCGTGCTTTCCTACGCCGAAACCATCTTGTTTCATATGGAAAAGGCGAACGATCACTTTTGGCGATACGGCATATTCCGTGATTTACATTCCCTTGGGTTTCGAAGGTACCTACCGAATTTCATACGGAATTTTCTTGCCATTAGACAGTTTCACGTACGTATAGGTTCTACCCATTCGGATACTTATATCCAAGAATAAGTACCTCAGGAAAGCGTCCTCAGCGTAACCCTTTTATCCATCAAAATAAATGGCATTCTTAACCAATTGCCTCAGACTTTTCAGGGTAATTTGTATATGACTTGAACATTCACTGCCAGGGTGAAGACATGCGGTATGTTGAGCGACAACTGTTTCACTTGATGCGGTGGAGTGTTGAAAACGGTTTCAGCTTTTCCTCTCAAAAGACATCCTGCGTTCATTTCTGCCGACGTCGGAACCTACATCCTGACTCAGAGGTCTTTATGGATGGTAATAGGATGGCAGTTATGGACAGAATAAGGTTTCTTGGTGTAATATTCGACCAGAAACTTACCTTCCTCCCTCACGTCGCGCAACTGCTGATGTCATGCGAGAAAAAGCTCATTCTTTTGAAAATACTTTCCAATGCATCTTGAGGTTTGGAGCGATCCTCCATGCTTAATATCTATCGAGCTGTGATTCGATCTTGACTAGATTGGCTGTGCAGCTTAGTCAGTCTGTTAAGATACTGTGTATCACACCGCACTGTTCCGGAGCTTTTCGCACTTCACCCGTCAAAAGCCTCTGTGATTTGCCAAGAACCATCTTTGGCTTCGACACGTCTTTTGTTGTCGCTACGACTATATTACCGTCTCTTGAGTCACCCAGATCATCCACTGCAAAATTCTCTCGTGGACAGTTCTTATGATCGGCTGTTCAGGAATCAACATTCTAGTATACCAATTTTTAGGTTACGCATGAGGAATGTCAGATAACACACCTCTTTATTCTATAGAAGTGGCAGAACGACCCCTCTTTCCTACTTCGCCGTGGCGACCTCTGAATTTTACTTTTATTCAAATTTTTTCTGGCTACAAGAGGTCAAGTACGAATCCCATTACTTATCGGAAACTTTTATTTCTTATCGTCGTTATTTTAAAGATCACAGCCCTCTACACTGATGGATCGGAAACATCCAATCATGTCGGCAGCGCCTTTGCTGCCAATACATTTTTAGTTTTTCATTACTATCAATCATTTCTGTTTTACGACTGAATTTTTAGCTTTGTATAAAGCTCTAAAATATATTTCACGCCTTGGGATCGGCAATTTTATTTTTTACACAGATTCTAAAAGTGTTTTGGAGTGTTTGATGTTCGATTTTTTAAAACACCCTTTGGCGTATGATATTTTTAAACTTAATAACATTTCGTTGAATACCGGGACAACTCGGAATTATTGGCAACGAATTAGCCGATGTTGTAGCAAAAAATGCCAACGACTTTCAAAACATTTGCGTTTCATATTATGATCTCCGTCATTTTATTCGGGCATCATGTGGAACAAATGGCGCGAAAGACTGGAATGAGCAGAGGAACAATAAAATGCACAATATATTTTCAAGCATAATACTCCTGGCGTCATTATCCTCTAGACGGCTTGATGTTCTTATTATACGCCTTCGCATAGGCCATTCCAGGTTCACACATTGATATTTGTTTATGAAAGAAACCACTCCATCGAGCCATTAACCATAAGCCACATTTTGACTTTTTGTTCACATTTTAAAAATCTTTATCGTCGATATTATAATACCTCATCAATTTTATCGGATTTGTTGAGTCACCCACCTCATCCATCACTTTTTACCTTCCTTCATCATTCAAGTTTTTTACCACATTATAATTGATAAGATTTTAAATTCAATTTCATGAAGTTTTATCTAAGATCTGGACATACCATCTTAGTAATCATTTAAAAAATAAGGTTTTACACCATATCAATTAAAATTTCACCTTTATATTTAAATTTTATGCAACATGTTTTTATTCCTTGGATTTCTCTTTTTACTGTCGGTCTGATTATTCTATCAATCTATTTTCTCATTTTATTGTCTTGTGTTTGGCACAACTTATCCTTTTCTGGATCTTGCGCCATAAAACTCAAATCAACCAACTAACCTTATCAATTCAGTTTAAGATAACTGCTCGAAACAAATGACATTTGAACTCGCAATTTTACAGAAACAGATTGAGATTTTTTCTGCACTTCGCAAAACATTTATCGGGAGACACGTAAAAAAACCCGATATAGCAGAGTGCGATAGATCGAGGCGCTACTGTATATCGTGTGTCAGGGCAAAAGTGATTGCTGATGGGTCCAAAGGAGTCAAATGCATCATTAATTTAAAAATAATATAATAAAAATCGAAACTTAATCTATGAATCTGAATGACGATTATTTGAATCATGGCATGCTTCTTTTTCTTGAATATTTGTGAGAAAGAGTGACATATTCAACTTAAGACTGAAAAGTAGTCATTTTGACAACCCCTTTCACAAAAACACGAAAGATAGATGTGTGTACTTTGCTGTTCATTGAAAGAAAATTGCATTTGTTATCGTTAAAACCGTTCCATTTATAAAACTTTAATACATCCAAATAAAAATTTTAAAATTAAAACCTATAATTGCGACACGCATGAAGAATTCAGTTTGGAACTCCTCATCCGAGGTGCATATATTCAAGCAGGGTTTCATCTCCATCGAATGTAATTTGACCTATCACGATAACCTATGAATATTTCAATACAAGAACATTTCTCATTTGTCCCCCAAAACCAAAACCTCATTCCAAATTCTGTAGATTCTTAAAACCATCTACAAATCTGTCCATCCGAGACCAGTTTCATCAACTGTATTAGTCATTTTCTGAGTTATAGTTAAGTTTTTTACAAGCTCTAAAGAGGGGCTGTATTGCTGAGACTATGCACTTTATCCTGCATTGCTCAAGACAAAACACGCATAAACTGGAGTTAATAAGAAATTTTCTGTGTGAGTCGGACAAAGTGTTTTGTTTTGAAAAATGGTGGGTGTTCTACAAAATTGGCCATATCTTTACCATCGATAAATACTGCAGAACATTTATTTGCACTTACTCTTCTCTTCAATTGTAGAAAAATCTGCGGAGAACATTCCATCACGATTAGTCAAAACCCTCAATGTGCTCCATAGGGAAGTTGCTTGTACTATGATACTAGAGCTGGGTAATAAAAGGGAAAAAATTATTTGTACTGTATCCCTAGGGGCACACCTCCTTTAGGTATCCTCCCTGGGTGTATTTCACTGTCAGTAAAACTTTCATTGTGTGTGTCTATTACTTGATATTGTATATCTTGTGTTTGGTGCAGCATGGCCAAATATGGCCCTTGCGCCATAAAACCCCCCAAACCAATCAACTAGGTGAGTACGGCATCCGTTTTCTGTCTTTAGTGAACACGGGGTTCGCGCAGCCGTGGTACCCAAGCGATGGTTTTCTGCTTTCATCTCATTCTTTTCCGGGCCGCGGTAGCCCAGTTGGAAGAGTAACGGATTGGCAACCGGAGTGTTGCGAGTTCGAATCCAACCAAAGACCGTCGTGTACAAAGGGGGCTAGTGCATGTTAAGTTTGTCGTGGTCTGAAATGTTCTCGCGTTGGAGCGGTGTGGAAATTTGGAGAGTGGGGTGCCAGCTCTGGCACCGGTATCTGACCGTGATTCAAAATTAAGTGGTGTTGTCCTCGGATATTTTCCCTTCGGGTTTGATCCCGGACAGTCGTCAATAGCCCGTTGTGTCGCTCCAGTGCGACGTTAATTAAAATACCTACCTACCTCGTTCTTTTTACCAATCCCTCTTTTCTCCCCTTTTACTTGTTGTTTTGCGTTTGGCGCATCTTGGTCATTTATGGTCCTCGTGCCATAAACCTTTCAACCAACCAATCGTTATACTGTAAGATAAAGTCTGTTTTATAGCATAAAAAACTATAAATCTATTCATTGCATTTAAACCCAATGGCCGTTGTATTGCTCCAGTGTGACTTTAATTAAAATACCATACCATTGTATTTAAAATAAAGCTATAAAGTAAAACGGTAAATGTATGCAGTTGGGCATGTTAAAGGACTCGGAATACACATTTTTCTTCGTGAAAGGAGCGTCATGTAATCTTGTACTGGGTTTCATTACGTAACCTTGTACTGGGTTTCATTACGTAACCTTGTACTGGGTTTCATTACGTAACCTTGTACTGGGTTTCATTACGTAACCTTGTACTGGGTTTCATTACGCAACCTTGTACTGGGTTTCATTACGTAACCTTGTACTGGGCATCCACCCCGACATCCCTTATGTAGATTTATACTGGAGCCCATCATGTAACTTACCCTGGTGAATTTCTCTTTACTGTGTCAGTAAAACTGTGTAAATATATCAATTACTTGATGTTGTCTGTCTTCGTTGGGCCGCGGTAGCCTGCTTGGAAGAGTAGCGGATTACGAACGAGAGAGTTGCGAGTTCGAATCCAACCAGACCGTCGTGTACAAAAGGAGGTTGGTGCACGTCAAATCTGTCGCGACCTCAAATGTTCTCAGGTTGGCGTGGTGTGGAAGTTTGGAGAGTGGGGTTCCAGCTCAGGTGTTACCTCGTCATCTGACTATGGTTCAAAATTGGATCTTTCCCTTCGAGCTTGATTCCGGACCGTCTCCAATAGCCCGCTGTGTTGCTCCAGAGTGACGTTAATTAAAATACCTACCTATCTGTCTTGCGTCAGTCGCATATAGGCCAAATATGTCCTTGCGCCATAAAACTCGAAACCAACCACTGTCATGTCGATTTTTAGAGGAGGCAATGCACACACACAGATGCTCTTCTAAAAAGTGCCAACCTCTTTATACGCTCAAGCACCAATCTCAAAATAACTTTATTTGTGATAGCTAATAGTGCAATAAAGAAACTCACACTGAACCCATTCAAGAAGCGTTGCCATTTAAGAGTACGAAAAAGCGTGGTTAGAATCCAAATTTGGAATCGATTCGAGAGATGAGGTTTGAAAAAATATCGATACGCGATGAAGCGAAGATAAAGTCTCCTTTTTAAAACTTAAGTCTCTTTCTCACTTTAGTCAAAGAGTGCGATGTTATCCCCGAGCCACTGTATTGCCGTTTCTGAAGCAGCACAAATTACTTTTTATTCAGCGCAAGGTATATCCCTCCTTGTATCTTTCGGAGTCATTTACAGTTTTTCGCATTTAGTCTGCTTGTTTGTTATTCATAGAAAGTAAAATGAAAGTACTTTCCTTTCTCGTGTGATGCTCTTCTTTTGTTTGGTGCTGTTTTTTTCTCATTTCGGTACAACTCTTCCTCTGCAAATTCAAATGAATGGGTTATCGGGTTTTATGCCCCTCCCCTTTCCTTTTGTTTCCCCTCCTTTTCTCTCGCAAAGGACAGTGCACGAGAATTTTTTTATCAACCTATAAATTGTTTCTTTTTTAGGAAGGGGTGTTTTTCGCGACTTTCCGAGTTGCTCACTTCGGGTAGTGAGGGACTGTCCTGTCAATTTCGGGCGCCATCGCGGATCAGTGGGCATATCCACTGCGCTAGCACTCTTCGAGTTGTAGGCCGGCGCAGGTTCGATTCTCGTCAGGTACAGTCGCGGAAAAAAAACGAACCATCTCCTTTATTTCAAGCACTATTCAAAAGTAGACCAAATTCAAAAGGAGCGGTGGTATCCTGGTTGGCAGAGTAACGGAATAGCAATCGGAGGGTTGCGAGTTCGAATCCAGTCAAAGACCGTCGTGTACAAAGGGGGCTGGTGCACGTTAAATACGTCGTAGCCTCAAATGCCCTCATGTTGGCGTGATGTGGAAGTTTGGAGAGTGGGGTGCCTGCTCAGGTGTTGCCTCGTCATCTGACCGTAATTCAAAATTACGTGGTGTTCCCGAATCTTTGGGATTGATCCCGTATCGTCTCGTCCCCAATTGCCCCTTTGTGTGGCTCCAGTGTGACGTTAATTAAAATACCTACCTACCAAATTCAAAAATATCCTATAGCGAATAACGTCCTCTACAAATGCAAATGCAAAAAAATGTCAAATTTTGCACAAACAATAAAATTTTAAATGGAGCAGCATGTTTTGATGTCTTAAACAGATTATGCATCGTTAAATTAGTCTAAATATAAAATATCATGACTTTACTATCTTTACAACCGGAGATATTCAATGTTAAAGTTGTTATAAATTTCAGGGATCATCTCCACATTGATAATAACTATTCGTGGATCGAGATTAATTGTAGCTATAGCTACCCGAATTTCAAATTTGAATACTATTTCAAACGTATTTGTTAGCTTGTGCAAACAAAAATTTTATTTATTATGCAAGTGAACACGATTCTAGAATCGTGTTCAGATAATCGTTTGTCAGACCTTTTTTAAACTTTTGGTTGCCTCCTAAAATCGCCATAATGAGGAAAATTTAGCATAACGCAAAACTAACCATTGGAATGAGCAGAAATTTTGTATGATCATATTAGAAGTCCATCTGAATTGATTCCCATCAAAATATAGTAATGTTCCAATTCATATTTTTTCAAACACTAATTTAATAATTATTATTACATACCAAAAATTCTTTTTAAAATAAAATAATAGAAGTATTTTTTTTGGGTTGTTTAACAGTAACATGGTATAAAATATCAGCGCTATAGAGATATTACTTAGGAAGATATCCATAGAAGTCTAAGACACTGATTTAACATTAGGGGCTCCAATCTTTCTGTTCTCGTAACGGTAAGACCCAATGACATGAAATTTGTTATCTGAAGTCGAATTTTGATATAAATTCGAAATTGTGTCGAAATGGGGGGGGGGGGTTCCATTAGAAATTATGAAATTGATACTCAATTCAATATGAAGACGGCCCCTTTTGCAAATTTTATGCATTTGAATTTATAGAAGACGTTAGATCCTGTCAAACGCCATCTTTGAATTTTCTCTACTGGTAAAATTGCTCGAATGAAGAGGGTGTTTTTTTTTCTCCGCGACTATAAATTCCTCCCTGGGTGTATTTCTCTCTTCTGTGTCAGTAAAACGTTCATTGCGTGTGTTTCTTACTTGATATTGTATGTCTGGCGCGGCAAGGCTAAATGCGCTATAAAGGCTAAAAGAACCAACCTTTTAATCTTGATGAATTTTTCATTTATGAGTAACTTAGCCACCACTACAAGTTAACTTGCAATAGAGTAGTATAACTATAGCAATGCTACCATGAAGTATTTTTTTGTTGACTGACGTTGTACTGTCTTTCCACGCGTTTCCACAATTGGTGACTGTTGGGACATGCAAGACAAAGTTAACGTGCACCACCATGAACGTGACGGTCTTTGATTGGATTGGAACTCGCAACCCTCCGGTTGCTAATCAGTTACTCTCCCAACCGGGCTACCACGGTCCTCAGAAAAGAAAATAATATCTTCACTGTAGAGCATAAAACAAGATAGGGGCGACTTTTCTTACTTCGTTTTGGAGAACCATTAATAAAGCTCTGTGTTTCGCTAGTTTGTATGCAGTCAACAATAATTGCTGCATAAATAAACCCTAATAAATATAATATAAATAAAAAAAATAAACCCTCCTGGCGATTTTCTGGACGAGATATCTCGTCAGAAGAAAACTGATCAGATCTTGATGGACTAGATATTGTTGTCATTTGAAGAAAACTTACCAGAATCTCGTCATCATTAAAAAAATCGCCAAGATCTTCATGACAAGATTTATCTTCATTTGCAAAATTTGTCAGATCTTGATGCACGAGAGGGGAGGTCGTGGCTCAGTGGGTATGTCCTCTGCGCTAACAACCTGCAAGTTGTAGGCGGTTCGATTCGTGTCCGTTTCAATTAATTCCTCCCTGGGTGTATTTCTCTCTTCTCTGTCAGCAAAACTTTCTTTGTATGTGTATGTCTATTACTTGGCAGGGCTGCGGTAGTCCAGTTGGAAGAGCAACGGTTTAGCAACCAGAGGGTTGCGAATTTAAATCCAACCAAAGGTACCACAGTCTGGGTACCTTTGGTTGGAATCAAACCAAACCTATATGTGGTACCTGGCAACCAAAGGTACCACATACATGGGTCTCTGGTACCTGGCAACCGAAGGTACCACATGCATGGGTCTCTGGTGCTCGTTAAATATGCCGTGGCTTCAGATGTCACGTTGGCGTGGTGTGGAAGTTTGGAGAGTCTAGTGCCAGTTCAGGTGTTCTCGTCATCTGACCGTGATTCAAAATGACGTCCTCGCATCTTTACCTTCGGGATTGATTTCCGACAGTCTCCAATAGCCCGTTGGGTTGTTCCAGTGCGAAGTTAAATACATACCTACCTAGCATCCTTTTCACAATTACTTGACATTGCCTTGAGGGTAGCTTGGCCAAATATGGCCCTGACGCCATAAATTCCAAAACCAACAATTGTTGCTTTTCACTACATCTCTGTCTTTCCATCTCTAGCAACTATCTCCTATTTAATTTTAATACCATAACTTACGAAAAATGTACATTTCGCTAATACGTAAAGTGAGTCCTGAGATATAGGCGTTGCTCTAATTAGAGCTATGGAAATTATAAATGTCCTGGATCAGGCACTTTCTGTAGTAGAATATTTTACACACATATTTTTGCTATTAGAAATCATGATTCGCTACGAGGATGGCGTTTTCAGTAGTCTACATAATGTTTAGCTCTTTAAAGCTATCTAAATGGCTCTTCAGAAGAGGTTACGACTATACTGCAATATATTATAATTTGTAACTTGTCAAGATTAATAAACTTCTGAACTCAATATGGTAATTTATTTAGTAATAAACCCAGAGATATAGAATTCTGTAACTCTCAGTTTAACTCGCTCTATGAGAGATGAATAACAAATTCTTCTGAGCAATTTCTGACTTAATAAATAAAATATGAAACTAAAATACAAAATTTAAAGCACATATATGCCACAGTAACAGAAATCAAAGTCACACGTGTGGAAAGTGGTGCAGGCAGTCGTTATCCATTGGAGGTGTCATGTTGAAAATTCACCAAAACTAAAACTTCATTAAATTCCTTCAGAAATTAAAGGACGAGTGAGCGTAATGTGATACATCAGAATAAAGGAGGTTGAGTCTTACACAATCTCCTTTCCTTTCTGCCCTCAGGGCACATCTCCTTTAGGTGTATGGGTCGTGTGTGATTCCTTATACCATCCATCATATTTTAGTAGAATGTCCTGTTTTTAACCATCGCAGAAACGCTTTTAGTACTTCTAATTTAACATTGCGGGACTTGATTGGGGAAAAACCCCATTCAAACATTTTAAAATTTTTAAATGATATTGCCTTTTTAAACTATATATAGATTTTACTTTATCATATCTGTACCCCAGAGGTAAAGTGTCGTAAGTCCAAATTGGCTACTTTTCAGAAAAGCGAAAAAACTAACTTTTTACTTATGGAACGAAATGGACATACGTCGTTCTACTCGATCATTAATTCAGAGTAGAAGTCCCTGACAGTTATCACACTTTACCACTAGACAGCGCATTTTTTTATGTAGAGTTGTTGATCTAACTCCAAACCGCCAAAAAGAGACTTACGACAGCTTACCTCTGGGGTACAGATACTATATTACTTGCATCATAAAATACATCGTGTAAATATTCACTGCGTCATTTATATATTGTACATCGCGTTGCTAGACAACGTGTTTTAAACTATCCTCTTATTGAATGCAGGTTTAATACAAATTAATTGCTCATTCATCATGCTTTTAGTGTTGGTCTGGTGAAAATTATGTCTTTAAATCTATTTTCTATCCAGCGTTTGGAGCAGCTTATACATTTTTGGATTTTGTGCCATAAAAACCAAAACAACCAAGCTTTAGGTGCATACGGCCTTCACAGACCGACAGACCCGAGGTGCTCTAGTGTTATCTTCTTTTCCGATGGGGTTTACTGTCTTTAGTAAACTCCCGGGATTCAAAAGCAATCTTTTTCTGCTTTCATCTTATTCTATTCCCCAATTCCTCTTTTCCCCTTTCACGACCTTTTTTACTTGAAGTTGTCTGTCTTGTGCTTGGCTCAGCTTGGCCAAATATGGCCCTTGCGCCATAAAACCCATAAATAATCAACCTTTTTGTTTTCAGAGGCATGTGAGAGAATGCATTGTTAGAAATTAACCCGCTTGGTGGTTATAGATTTGGAGGAAAATTATTGGATTAAGAGACCTGTTATGAAAGTTTATTGACAGAAAAATGCATGATTTTTATTAAAGTGTCGCGCGTGCATCTTAAGTATTGTGGTGGTATTGAGAGCGCGATATAGGTAAGAGAAGAAATAAACATCATGAGTGCCTTTTTTAAGCCGAGGTTAGAGAGGTAGGATAGTTCAAGAGATTAAAGTGGTGCAAACATGTCATTTGGGGACCAAATGGTTGTAGCAACGAGATAACGACTAGCGGATGGAAAGCGTAAAAAGGGAGTTATTCTGGAGTGTTAAGGACTTATTTGTGGTGAATATATATTTTATTGGGTTAATTTTAGTATCGTTTTATATATACGGAGAGTTCCATGTAGGATTATAATAAAAGAAAGTATCATATTATCTTTACTTATACAGGGTGAGTCTAAATTGTTTTTTACAAAATAAGAGGAGTGATAGTACCCATCCAGACGAGCCATAATTACCATGGAACATAGGGTCGCATTCCACTCTGAGAGGCAGAAAAGAGTCAAATTAGAATTTCAACATGAACTTACAACAGTGTTGGGAAAGCGAATGAACGATACCAAAAGTTGCACAATCTGATTGATTGATCAGAGAAAAACTCACAGCAAGTGCTCAAAGTGGCGGCCACACGTGTCGTTGTACAGTTCACACCGGCGAAGGAATGACTGGCGCACCCTCTCGAAGATTCCTGGTGCTGAGTTAATTTTGTCTGCGACAACAGCGATTCTCGCTACGAGATCTTCAGCCGAGTCCACAGGCGTCTGGTATACTAAAGATTTCATGTGCCCCCAGACCAGGCCATCTTGCTTAGGAGAGATGCTACGTAGGCAGGTACAAAACGACGTCAGAGGCGATGACTTGTTCATGCTCGACGCGTTTCGACTTTACTCTTTTCTGCCTCTCAGAGTGGAATGCGACCCTATGTTCCATGGCAATGCTCGTCTGGATGGGTACTATCACCTCTCTTATTTTGTAAAAACAATTTAGACTCACCCTGTATATATCCAATGATTTGTTTTCAAAATGTCTTAGGAGCCGTTGGACGAGTGGCGGATTACAACAGGTGGGTTGCGAGTTCGAAACTTGATCCAATCAAAGACCATCATGTATGCCCCCAAGTGGCATACTTATCTAGAATGATACACTATGTCGTATATATTATTATCGTACTCTTATGTTACAATTAGAACACGCACATTGGATAATTAATTATTTTGGATTATCATATCACGATGAAACTAATTTGATGCCTATTATTTTAATCCTTAGTAACGCTCCTCAGCTGCGCTTAGCCTTCTTCACGGGTAATACATCCGTTGTGCAGTCTAACCAGTTTTGACTTATAGAGACCGTGGTAGCCCGTTTGGAAAAGTAGTGGATTAGCAATCGGAAGGTTGCGAGTTCAAAACTCGGTAAAACCAATGACCGTCTGGGGGCTGGTGCAATCGGTCGTGGCCTCAAATGTTCTCACGTGGTGTGGACGTTTGAAGAGGGGGTGCCAGCTCATGTGTTGACCTCGTCATCTGACTGCGGTTCAAAATTACGAGGTGTTATCCTCGGTTTTCCCTTCGGGTTTGATCCGTCGCCAAATTAAAAATACCAATACCTTGACCGTCACCATTAGCCCGTTGTGTTGGCTCCAGTGTGACGTTAATTAACTACCTATCTGCCTAAAATTTCTTACTTTCATTCATAGACGCAGGATTTTTGTTTGCTACTCTAGTACCCTTCAACATGCATTTCTTGTCATTTGAATTACTTATTTCAATGTTACAAAATTTTCTTTTATTATGGTCTTAAGCGTGACACACTGTACTTCGAAATAGTTTGGTTTAAATAAATTTTTTGTACTATTCTATGAAAAGTCCTTGTACGAAATGAAATGAAAGTGACTCGCACGAGGTATTTAATGCCTGAAGTTATAAAACAGATTTTGATTTCAGGGTCGCATATTTAACATGCATTTCATTAAGCTGCGAGAAAATACTGCAAAAGTTACGTGTGCGATGTCTCGAAACTTCGTGGAAAGCGTTGCAATACTGTCTAACATTTTCGGAAGTAGTTTCCTTTTACGAGGATCGAATAAAAAGTTTGAAAGCACATTAATTCCTTTTATTGTTTTTTCACTGCTACACATTCCGCCAATAATCTTAATGAAGATGGCCCTAGATATAACGTTGCTCAAATAGAACGCATTTTATAGGTCTTGCTTTAAGTCCCGCTCTATTTATGGCAAATTAGATCCCGTTATCAACGGAATACTGGCAATACTCCTCGCGTAGCAAAGGGGCAATGCACTAGCGGGTCAAAGCAAACTCACGTCGAACTTAGTTTTTCATTTGCGACAAAGAACTTTAATTATTATTAGCCTAGCCATAAATAAAATTATACTGGGTTGGCCAAAAAGTTCGCTCGGTTATGCAGACGCAACGAAAACCCGTTATTAAAACGCTCTTGGGAAAAAATTGTCCTCGGATCTTTCCCTTCGGGATTGATCCCAGAACATCACCAATAGCCCGTAGTGTTGCTCCGGTGTGACGTTAATTAAAATACCTGCCTACCGAGGACAACACCACTTAATTTTGAACCACGGTCAGATGACGAGGCACCACCTGAGATGGCACCCCACTCTTCAAATTTCCACACCTCGCCAACGTGAGGACATTTGGGGCAACGACAGATTGAACATGCACCAGCCCCCTTTGTACACAACCGTCTTTGGTTGGATTCAAACTCTTAACCCTCAGGTTGCTAATCTCTTCCAACCATGGGGTTATTTCCGGCATATTTTGGGAGGTGAGATAGGATGAATATTTACAAACTCCTTTCCTCAAAATCAAACCATTTATTCCGACAAGTACTGCTTTAACATAAACCAATTGAAAGCGGTACTCGACAAAAAGCTAGCGGAATCAGTCAACAGAAAAGAGTATACCTGATCCGGCTCTTGCATCAAAAGCCTAAACCAAACGAGCAGAAAAGGTTTAATCACGATAACGCACGTTTTTTTGATGACCAGGAACAAAATGTTACAGCTTGGCTGGAAAGTTTTGATTCATCCACAGCATTCACTCGTTCGGATTTCCGATCCTTACAAATTTTCAATTCCTTGGAATACTGCAAAAGACATAGTTCCTTACCAAGAAAGATAAAAAGTTTTGAAAGGTCGGAATTATGAAGTTGTCTGAAAGATGGTAGAAAGCGGTTTTTCTATAGAGTCGTTTAGGATAGAAAAACGTTACTTTTTTTACTTAAAAGCCGAAACAAACTTCTCAATATTTCATCGTCGCCGAAGGCCTGTTATGTTGCTCCAGTGCGACATTAATAAATACCTAACCTACCCCAATATTTCATTTCCAAACATCAAAGATGGAAAGAACACATCAGAAAATGCTCATTAAAAATGCTGGATAATTGAAGATTAGATCTTTTCCACGATATATCCCAACAAGTGCATTCTTTTTCAAATATCTTCAATATTTGTAACTATTAATTAAATATGGGAATGTGTAGAGTTTGGCCAAGTTTAAGCTAAAGTTAGTTTCATTTTTTATTAATTCTATCACTTTCAGAGAGGTATAGCACTTCTCACATTTCTCAAATCACCATTTTCCACATCATGAGGTTTAACCATATTGTAGTTACAACAAATGTCTAATGCATAAATGTGCTCAGAAGTTCGTAATAGTTCTCCACCGATCAGTCTAAATATTTCGAATCTTACAGATTTCATTTCTTTGAGATATTGTAGTTCCGTTTATTGTTCACCCAAACATTTTCTCGTTTAGCCCAGCTTGTTCTGTTAGGTACTATCGAAGTCTACTCGTGTTTGATTAATCGTGTGTTCCTTTATCGGTAACAGTAGAAGATTGTTCTAGTCTTCCCATTTGAATGAAGAAATTTGATATTTATACATGTACAGAGTGTAACGACACAACTTCATCTACTCTCCGGTAACGAGTAAGATGAAAATCCCCAGCGCTAGTTGAGCAGACAGGTTTCTCATGAAATGCCAATACACGTGTCCCAAATACTCAGTGCTTAACTTGCACATATGCATATTTTTGTTTATTCCGTTGCATACAGATTTGTTATATCTCGTAAACTATAAATGATGTTAATTATTTATAGTTTATAGTTATAAATTTGTTATATCTCGTAAACGTTTAATGATTTAAGCTTTTCTGGATAGGAGGCTCATGTTCGTATCTAAAACGGTGAGTAGGGGGTGCTTAGCTGTGAGAGAGAGAGAAGGGTGGTGCTTGCGCGTGAACACTGAAAATCACTGCGCGGCGTTAGGGAGGTGTAACTTAGGATTTCGAAGAGATAGGACGTTGAAATTGGCGTTGATTTGCAGAGGATAACAGGATCCATAATAATATTGAGCAATAGCAACCGATAAAAAAAAGTTTGTAAAATTTTTAGCCGATAAGTGCTGAGTTGATGAAAACTTTCGCAAAGTCGAAAAAATTAATGCACAGGAAATATGAACAGGAAATGCAAGAATCGTATATCATTAGAAAGAAAACGATCACGTCAACTTCGAGTGCACCGTCGTCTGAACCCATGGGATGACTTTTGGACCTTGCGCCATAAAACCCCACCATTCAATCCAGCCCAGGTGTGACCTCGTCATCTGACAGTGATTCAAAATTACGTGATGTCCTCGATCTTTCCCTTCTGGATGGATCCGTTGGTACTTGCCGTTGTGTTGCTCCAGTGCGACGTTAATTAAATACCTACCTACATTTCAGGACATTGTTTACTTGACGTCGTCTTGTGTTTGGCGCAGCTTGGCCAAACGCGGCCATTTCGCCATAAACCCCCAAACTCTAGGAATTCTGTTTAAGGGACTCCCCACAAACCAGACATCAGTCGAAGTCGCAGAATCGGAACTCGAATTTGCAGTGGGCAATGGTGGGAAGCCATGTCCATTCAATTGGGAATTCTGTTTAAGGGACTCCCCACAAACCAGACATCAGTCGAAGTCGCAGAATCGGAACTCGAATTTGCAGTGGGCAATGGTGGGAAGCCATGTCCATTCAATTGGGAATTCTGTTTAAGGGACTCCCCACAAACCAGACATCAGTCGAAGTCGCAGAATCGGAACTCGAATTTGCAGTGGGCAATGGTGGGAAGCCATGTCCATTCAATTGGGAATTCTGTTTAAGGGACTCCCCACAAACCAGACATCAGTCGAAGTCGCAGAATCGGAACTCGAATTTGCAGTGGGCAATGGTGGGAAGCCATGTCCATTCAATTGGGAATTCTGTTTAAGGGACTCCCCACAAACCAGACATCAGTCGAAGTCGCAGAATCGGAACTCGAATTTGCAGTGGGCAATGGTGGGAAGCCATGTCCATTCAATTGGGAATTCTGTTTAAGGGACTCCCCACAAACCAGACATCAGTCGAAGTCGCAGAATCGGAACTCGAATTTGCAGTGGGCAATGGTGGGAAGCCATGTCCATTCAATTGGGAATTCTGTTTAAGGGACTCCCCACAAACCAGACATCAGTCGAAGTCGCAGAATCGGAACTCGAATTTGCAGTGGGCAATGGTGGGAAGCCATGTCCATTCAATTGGGAATTCTGTTTAAGGGACTCCCCACAAACCAGACATCAGTCGAAGTCGCAGAATCGGAACTCGAATTTGCAGTGGGCAATGGTGGGAAGCCATGTCCATTCAATTGGGAATTCTGTTTAAGGGACTCCCCACAAACCAGACATCAGTCGAAGTCGCAGAATCGGAACTCGAATTTGCAGTGGGCAATGGTGGGAAGCCATGTCCATTCAATTGGGAATTCTGTTTAAGGGACTCCCCACAAACCAGACATCAGTCGAAGTCGCAGAATCGGAACTCGAATTTGCAGTGGGCAATGGTGGGAAGCCATGTCCATTCAATTGGGAATTCTGTTTAAGGGACTCCCCACAAACCAGACATCAGTCGAAGTCGCAGAATCGGAACTCGAATTTGCAGTGGGCAATGGTGGGAAGCCATGTCCATTCAATTGGGAATTCTGTTTAAGGGACTCCCCACAAACCAGACATCAGTCGAAGTCGCAGAATCGGAACTCGAATTTGCAGTGGGCAATGGTGGGAAGCCATGTCCATTCAATTGGGAATTCTGTTTAAGGGACTCCCCACAAACCAGACATCAGTCGAAGTCGCAGAATCGGAACTCGAATTTGCAGTGGGCAATGGTGGGAAGCCATGTCCATTCAATTGGGAATTCTGTTTAAGGGACTCCCCACAAACCAGACATCAGTCGAAGTCGCAGAATCGGAACTCGAATTTGCAGTGGGCAATGGTGGGAAGCCATGTCCATTCAATTGGGAATTCTGTTTAAGGGACTCCCCACAAACCAGACATCAGTCGAAGTCGCAGAATCGGAACTCGAATTTGCAGTGGGCAATGGTGGGAAGCCATGTCCATTCAATTGGGAATTCTGTTTAAGGGACTCCCCACAAACCAGACATCAGTCGAAGTCGCAGAATCGGAACTCGAATTTGCAGTGGGCAATGGTGGGAAGCCATGTCCATTCAATTGGGAATTCTGTTTAAGGGACTCCCCACAAACCAGACATCAGTCGAAGTCGCAGAATCGGAACTCGAATTTGCAGTGGGCAATGGTGGGAAGCCATGTCCATTCAATTGGGAATTCTGTTTAAGGGACTCCCCACAAACCAGACATCAGTCGAAGTCGCAGAATCGGAACTCGAATTTGCAGTGGGCAATGGTGGGAAGCCATGTCCATTCAATTGGGATCATCAAACGAAGCAAACGCTCCCTCACCAGTGTAACTGGTCCCTCGACCAGTAATGTAAATTGGCACCAAGGTTTGAACTCGTGGATCCATTTTCCTGCTCGGAAGCTACTCAGGGCACTTTGCCATTGCTTTTATCGCCTCCTCTGTGATCGACGTAAGTAATGGCGGCAAGGAAAGTGTTTTAAGACTGTTTTCCACAGTTTCTGCTTTTGATAGTCCGAAGTCTCTTTCTTTGCCGCTTTTTGTTTCGCTTCCTTTTATTTGCTCTTTCACCAGACGACCATTAGACGCGGCGAACGGTCTCAAGAGTTTAGCACTAAAACTTCTTTTTCCAAGTGCTTTTCCTTTTTACTCCTTCCTTCCTTTAAAAAACCAGCGGAAAAAATTTCATGTTAATAGGGGTGAAAAAGGAATAAGAGAATATGTTGTTTTGGGGGGTTTTTAGAAGGTTCCATTAAAAATATATGCGGTGGCCGAGAATATGAGTACCGGATGAAGCTTTGAGATGAATTTCGGAGGTCTCGCACAAATTGACGGCAGATTCGTATTTCTGTTTCGCATGTCGGAGTTGCGAGTCTTGTAAAGTAGGTATAGGATGATCGAAGTCGATTCGCAACGTACGTTTTCTTCATCTTGGTGCAGTGCGACTTCGAAAATGTTGTGTGTGTGTGTGTGCCACTTAAAAATAACTAACACCATCACAATCTACTGTGCCTAGTATCGTGAAACACTACCAGTTTAAATAAGTGTGATTGGGATGAATGGAGCATGCCATCAAGTAGGCATGCCTATCCAGAATGTTAGATCATATTAATTATATCTATTATCATTATTTTTGTACATTGTTACATCTATACATCATACTATATTACATTGTATATTCAAGGTATTCTCTTGGGATTATCAAGTCCTGATGAATATGAATCTCACCATGGCCAAACCTGGCCCTTATGCCATAAAAATTCAATCAATCTCACCATGCCAATGATTTTGAGTCCTTGTTGCCCGGTTGGAAGAGTAACAGATTAGCAACCGGAGGGTTGTGTGTTCGAATCCAAACAAAGATGGTCGTGTACAAAGGAGCCTGGTGCATGTTAAATCCGTCGTGGCCTCCAATGTTCTCACGTTGGCGTGGTGTGGAAGTTTGGAGTGTGGGGTGCCAGCTCAGGTGTTTTAGTCATCTGTCCATGGTTCAAAATTACTTGATATTGTCTTGATCCCAGACCGCCGCCAATAACGCGTTGTGTTGCTCCAGTGCGACGTTAATAAAAAACTTCTTAAATACCTTGAGCCCTTGTTATAATCGCTTTTAAAACCATCGTTGATAACACAAACACGAAAACGATGTAAATAATTGAACAAAACATTCTTCCAAATACTGATCTTGGACATTATAACAACAGGTGTTAGAAATATCGTTCATAAATGCAAGTATGAACTCTTTTTTCCAGATTCGAGTCCGTTTTTTGCAGCGCTAAGAGGGTTTACTACTAGTTTACTACTGGTACTAGTTTACTACTTACTACTGGTTTACACTAACACAACGGCCAGTAAGGTTAGACTTCACAATTCACATCGTTTAAATTCTCTGACATACGAATGCAGGTGTTGTTTCTCAGAATTGTACACACTATCATAAGGTAATCCAGTTTGCATGGAAAGTTTTGGTAAACTTTTCTGTGAGAGGATAGTGCTCTTTATCTGCTCATCTTTCATTTTTATCTTTGCTTTAAGTAGACGGTCGTCAGTTACGCTTTCTATAAACGAGACTTAAAATGCTTCGCAAGGCGTGCGGTAGTTGTATTATAAGATTGTAAAACATTTGGATGCAGCTCACGAAATGCTCTTAACACTTTTTATCATCGATAAGGGACGCATTGCTCAATTACGTTCACACCCTAGATCTCAAAATGGCATCAGTCCCGCAAGAAACAGTACGACATGGAACCAATTAGAACAACAAACTCTTTCAAAAACAAATATTACCTTTAAATGATGCCATTTAAGTAATTTTTGCTGTGCTTTACAGTTAAGGGGGCGTAACGTTTCTCGATGGTTCTATACTTCGTTCCTTTGCTTAAAAGGAACGTGGTAGCCCGGTTGGAAAAGTAACACAACCCTCCGGATTAGCAACCGAAGGGTTGTGAGTTCGAGTCCAGCCTAACACAGTCGTCTAGAAAGGGGGTTGGTGCACGTTAAATCTGTCGTGGCCTCAAATGTCCTCACGTTGGCGTGGTGTGGATGTTTGGAGAGTGGGGTGCCAGCTCAGGTGTTGTCCTCGTCATCTGACCGTGGTTCAAAATTACGCGGTGTTGTACTCGGATCTTTCCCGTGGGGATTGATCCCGGACCGTCGTTAATATCCCATTGTGTTGTTCCAGTGCGACGTTAACTACCTACCTACCTACCTTTGCTTAAAAATGGAATATGATCTTTTTATTTCATATAAGACCTGTGTGGGTTTTACTTTGAGAATAACGAGAAGCCCATCCGATCAAATATCTAAAACCTTCGCTGAAAAAAGCTTATTAAAAAGGTGATGTCATCATCTTGCTCATCAATGATTGTGGCAAATTATATAAGGTACTTGGACAAATCCTGTACAAATCAGATGTTGCATCCTTAATAGGGAGTATGGCATTACAATAAAAACAAATTCTCATTAAATGATCGTTAAATCTCATTAAATGATCATGAAATGACCTTATGCGTCAGTCGAATGTGCTTTGCGTACTGTTTCAAATTTAATGGTTAACAATTTGCTAAAAGTGGATCGCAACAAACTTAGAGTTTCAACGTATATCGGATCGTGTTTTCATAATGTGTTCTACGCATTATGATGTATCCAGTAGAATAAATACCATGAAAGGATGAGAAGGTGCGAAAAACGCCCGTCAGAGGTAGAATAGATGCGAGCGAGAGAAAAATGAGAAGTAATATTGTAGGGAGAGGGAAGGAGAAAAGAGAGGTTAGAGAAGAGAAATATATATAAAAGATCTATAGTAGCAACAAAATAGTGAACGAGAGAAGAGAGAAAGGAGTTAGGGCGAGTAGAGAGAAGAGGGAGAGAGAAAGGTGTTAGGGCGAGTAGAGAGAAGAGGGAGAGAGAAAGGAGTTAGGGCGAGTAGAGAGAAGAGGGAGAGAGAAAGGAGTGAGCTGAGTAGAGAGCGAAAAGAGTGAGTTGAAAGTAGACAGAAAAGAGTGGTTCGAGTAGAGAGAGAGAAAAGAGTGAGTTAGATTAGAGGAAGAACAGAGTGAGTTGAGTAGAGAGAGAAAAGTGTGAGTTGACTAGAGAGAAAAAAGTGAGTAGAGAGAGAAAAAGTGAGTAGAGATAGAAAAGAGTGAGTGGAGAGAGAAAAGAGAGTGGAGAGAGAAACGAGTGAGTAAAGAGAGAGAAAAGAGTGAGTAAAGGGAGAAAAGAGTGAGTAGAGAGAACAGAGTGAGTAGAGAGAGAAAAGAGTGAGTAGAGAGAACAGAGTGAGTAGAGAGAGAGAGAGTAAAGAGTGAGTAGAGAGAAAGAAAAGAGAGAGTAGAGAAAGAAAAGAGAGTGGAGAGAGAAACGAGTGAGTAAAGAGAGAGAAAAGAGTGAGTAAAGGGAGAAAAGAGTGAGTAGAGAGAAAGAAAAGAGAGAGTAGAGAAAGAAAAGAGTGAGTGGAGAGAGAAAAGAGTGAGTTGAGTAGAGAGAAAAGATTGAGTAAAGGGAGAAAAGAGTGAGTAGAGAGGAAAGGGTGAGTTGTGTGAGAGTAGAGAGCGAAAAGAGTGAGTTGAGAGTAGAGAGCGAAAAGAGTGATTTGAGTAGAGAGAAAAGAACGAGTTAAAGTACAGAGGAAAGGGTGAGTTGGAATAGAGGTGAGGGAAACGAGGGCATTAAAATAGAGAGAAAAGTGAGTAAAGAGAGAAAAGTGAGTAAAGAGAGAAAAGAATGATCCGGTATAAATAAGTAGCACAAGCAGTGAATATATGATTACTGCCTTATTCGATAAATTGACAAGAAAACACATAAGTGCTGTGACATCTGGTACATGAGAAAAGGAATCCATGGCCACCGTCATTTCTATCAGCCCGAATTATGATCCAGTTGTACAGAAGGAAGGGGGTCGTAAGAAATTTCTCCCAGTGGTGAGTTTCCAAGTTTAAAAGTTATAAGAAGGGCTCGTGATATTTTGAGACCGCGGATATCGGAAGATGACCTGAAAACTTTAACTGAGAATTCTTTTATGCCTGTGCAATCTCATCTTTATCTAGCCCAGTTGGTAGAGTAACGGATTAGCAATCCAAGGGATGTGAGGACGAAACTAGGTCCAACAAAAGACCGTGTACATGGGGATGGTTCACGTTAAATCTGTCATGACCTCAAAGGTCCTCATGTTGGCAAGGTGTGGAAGTTTGGAGAGTGGGATGCCGGGTGAGGTGTTGTCCTCACCATATGAGTGGTTCAAAATTACCTTGGATCATTCCCTTGGGGATTGATCCAGGACCGTCGCCTCTTTGACCGTTGCTCCAGTGCGACGGCAATTAAAATACCTACCAGATCTCTACGAATGTTTCGAAACGTATTAATTAAAATTAAGTGTTTTATCCCAAAAGGGAATTCATGACGAGGACATTTGAGGCCACGGAAGATTTAACATGCACCAGCCCCTGAATACGGCGGTCTTTGACTGGTTTCGAACTCGCAACCCTCAGTCGCTAATCCGTTGCTCTTCCAACTGCGCTATAGCGACCAGAAAGCGAGGGACGCTGTTGGAGATATATTGTTCATTTTGAACAACAGATTATCCAGATTATTCATAGCGAGCAATTCAGTGCTGAAATAAGAGCAATTCATGCACGACTGAGACACCGTTGGCGTGGTGTGGAAAATTGGAGAGTGGGATGCCGGCTCAGGTGTTGTCCTCGTCATATGACTGGCTCAAAATTATGTGGTGTTGTCCTCTTATCTTTCCCTTGGGGATTGATCCCGGATCATCGCCAATACCCCATTGTGTTGCTCCAGTGTGACGTTCATTAACTACATGCCCATCTTCATCTGGATTCTCCTAATTCAGCACAGGTTCGATTCCTACCAGGAGCATTCCTTTCTGGGTGTATTTCTCTCTTCTGTGTCAGTAAAACTTTCACAATGTGCGTGCCAATTACTTGATATTATGTCTTGTGTCAATTACCTGATATTGTATGACTTGTATCAAGTACTTGATATTATGTCGTGTCAATTACTTGATATTGTATGGCTTGTGTCAAGTACTTGATATTATATTGTGTCTGAGGCAGCAGGGCTAAATATGACCCTTGCGCCATAAAACCCCAAAAGCAACCAACCTATTTCATCACTGCCAGAAATAGAGGAAAGTAAAAAAAAAGTACACCAAAGAAAGTAAACCAAACCTCTGTAGCAACCGGAATTCGAACGAAACACAGCCCCAAACTTCCCCCCAGCAGAGAGACCGAGATCTTTTTCTATTTAAGAAGTCGCAAACAATATCGGCCCTGAGCAGCGAGGAAAAAATAAGTAATAAGTGCACAGCCAACAAAAATAAACATCCGACCATGAAGAGCAAGCAGAAGGAGAAGAAATATCTATGCCATTAGCGACTTCCTATCGGACTCGAGTTTCCGCCTCGCTATCAGCAGAGAAACAAGCAGCATACAAATGTCCATCTTGATTGCCCTTCGCTATCTTCTTCCTTGGGAAATCTCTTCCACAGATCCTCACGGCCCCAACGATGCGCGAAATGCCCCTCTTTTCCGGTGTATCGCTTTTAACAGATGGAGTCGTAACGCGCGCAGCATGCGCACGTACGAGGGACTACTTCCGTACCCCAGCGTGGTCCCCCGGAACGACGCGCATACATCAGGAAGGGGCGGAGAGGAGTGAATCGGCGAGGACAGCTCCACAAAAAAGTGTTTATAAATCTTGAAGGGGAAATGTTTTTGGACTCGATCCCATGTTCCAGAGGGAAGTTTTGTTGGGGTTTGTCCAACATTTCGGATTTCAGATGGATGAAATTATTTTTCTGTAGGTGATATTTCTCTCACGGATGCCTGGGATCTTGGCTCCGTTGTTTTCCATAAGTCAAACGAGCGTCTCTGGGAGCAACCAGGGCTTAAGCGCTCCTTTTTCCCCCACGCTGCTTGTGAAGGCTCCTCCCTGGTGGTTGTCTTGCAGATCTTGATGGACGAGATATCTCGTCATTAGAAGAAAGCTGACTAGGTCTTGATCTCTCTCGTTATCCTCAAAAAATCTTGATGACCAGACACTTCGCATTAACAAAGTTGGTCGGATCTTGATGGATGAAATATTTCGTCGAAACCATCTGGAGGGCTAAGGTTACCTTTAAATAGCTGTAACACGAAGTAGAATCGAGGTGTCTTACGAAACTCAGACTCCTTCTAATTTGGGATCCCAGGCACTTTCTTGATCGAGGATTTTGTTTCAGCGTTCCTTCGGTACCATTTTCCATTCGATCTAGCTCTCAGGGACATATCTTTAGGTGTGTACGGACATCATAACCCAGAGGAATCCGAGTTATCTTTCCTCCCTTTTATTTTTAAATAACCTATCCTTCTGCTTTTTGCTCTTTTCTATCCCTCATTGTGTTATCTGTCTTGTGTTTGGCACAGCTTGGACAAATATGGCCATAAAACCCAAAACCAACCAATTCGTACTACATGTAATCCAAAATTCTTCATTGAACTAATAAAAACTGTTGGTTCTTGAGCATTTCCTAGTATATCTAGTGGTCTAACCTTTGGGTGGAACGGAATTCAATGGGTTCTTATCGAATGGATACAGGTGGCCACAGATAGTGGGCACATAAATTATTACATAAGCAATATTTATAGAGAGTGAATAGTATGTACATGCATGCCAGAAAGGAACGCAGTATAGCATTAAGAAACTTGGTTTGAGCAATTCAATCTCTCCTGACATCCGCATCGGTAATTGGCGTCCAGAGTGAGTTGGTGGTCCTAGTTTAACAGATAGGGGAGGGACGCGACAGCAGCAGTAAGCTGACGTGGATGACGTTGCCGGGACACAGGATTATCTCTCGTCTCCATGGCAACGGTCGTGTGCTGTGCACGTGTCAGCGGCTGCATATTACAGGCGGGGTCCCGGTGATAAAGGGGTTGTTTAACGTCGCTTGACAACTATGACCGCACTGTGCAGAGCTCTATATTAATACACACACCGCCGTTACGCGCTCTCATTTCCAGACCGCTGCTTCCTATCGCAGTTGACGCGGCGAAACGTGTCTATTGAGCGTATAACACGACGGATGAGGTTCTTTACGTCCTCCGCAAGGCCTCAGACCGATCCACAGAACAGGAAAGAACTAGTAGGTACGGGATTGGTGCAATTTCCTTGACCACTTTGAAGAGCACTATGCTAAAAACTACGACTATGCTGTAAAAATAACTTTATCTCGAACAACCTTGCACGAATGAATTTTGCATATAAAAAAATTTAGCTTTATGGGATGGTGCCACCTTATGTCCAATTATCTATCTATAGCTCTCCTAGACCATCAGTAAACACGGGGGTCTCGCTCCTGGAATACCCAAGGGATCTTTTTCTGCTTTCACCCCACTATGTTCCCCAATGCCTTTTTCCTTTCACGGCGCCATTAGGATCATGCCATTAGGATGAAATTTATAACTACAGAGTGATATTGTTATTTTGACGCATCTTGACCAAATAGGGTCCATACGCCTCCACGTTACAGAGTGATATTGTACGCGATAAAATCTCCAAACCAATATAATAATTATAACCTTAACAAATCAGTCTATTGTAAAGTCTCCATGAGCTACAATAAGAGCTGCTGAGCGTGATGCTTTGGATGTGTTCCCGGGGCTTGCCAGACTGCTTGTCCACAGTTCATTGATAATGGCTACTTGAGTGGAGGTCTTTGGTGGGCTAGCTACCGAGTGACCGTATCCCAGACATGTTCAATACGTGACATCTGGCGAACGTGGAGGCAAGGGAAGTATCTCCCGTACTGAGAAGAAGACTAACATTTCTAGCACTATATAAAAAAAACTTGCTGAAAAAAGGATTAGGTGAACTTGGAAAGAAAGGTATGATTTGAGTCTTCAATTTCCCTGATGTAGCAGTTGCTGTTGAGATTATCCTTTCGTAGCATCCAAGATCGCGAATGGTACTCAATGGGGCCTCACAACACCGTGCCATCATTCGGCCATCATGACGCTCTACAATGCATTCTGGAATATTGCACTCAACACGATATCTTCTAATGCGGGGCCGCGGTAGCCCGGTTGGGAGAGTAACGGATTAGCGACCGGAGAGTTGCGAGTTCGAATCCAATCAAAGACCGTCGTGTACAAAGGGGGCTGATGCACATTAAATCTGTAGTGGTCTCAAGTGGCCTCACGTTGGCGTGGTGTAGAAGTTTGGAGAGTGGGATGCCAGCTCAGGTGTGACCTCGTCATCTGACCGTGGTTCAAATTACGTGGTGGATCTTTTCCTTCGGGTTTGATCCCAAACCGTCGTCAATAGCCCGTTGTGTTGCTCCAGTACAACGTTAATTAAAGTACCTACCTACCTTCTGATGCGTATGCGGTCATAACTGTAGCCCAGCAGGACTCATCCGTATACACATGTTGCCAGTCAGCATGCCATTGTCTGTGTTCACGAGTCCACTGTCGCCTGAGGCGTTGATGGTTCAAGATCAAGAGAAGTCGCCAGAACGCGTTCAGTCAATCTTAAGCAAACTCCGTAGAATTGTGGAAGCAGACAATACCATAAATCTTGCAGAGCTGTGCTGAACTTGTGATGAAGCCCAACGGTACGTCACTGCTATTCGAACGAGGTGTCTGTCAACCCGTGGGGTCGTCATATTTTGAGGTCCACTGCCGGATTTCGATGTCACGTTCTCTTCAGTTCACTCCTTCACCGTGGCGTTGTGACCCTGTAACGTCCCTAACAGTTCAGTATCAGAAGTCAACACCACTGACCTCTGGCCGAAAATTCCCGAAACATCTGTCGCCACCGTCTAGATGGTCTTCGACAGCAATCCAGATGGTTTTTAGAGGTGCAGGTGATTCAACTGTTTTCCCGGAAAAACCTGACAACAAAGAGAACTGTTGGAGAGCTCGAGCTGAGCAGAGGTTTTTTTTCGTGGTTCTCGGTTTTGAGGCCGTTGAGGAGATCCATTTATGTCTGTTTTTCAGCGTCCATGACCTAGGGATACAAATCCCTATTGTAAAGTATTGTACGTATCGATATTGTAAAGCTGCGTCTACAGCGGCCGCGCAGATCTGCGCCGTGCAAAATGTTCTGTTCGTCGCTGCACGAAAATGCTCAAAACCGCGTGGAACCGAGAAGGACGAACCACGGAACGAGATGTTTGTGGTGGGACAGGTCGTGCTCAGCTTGTTCCATTGTGCTCGCGTCCGTGCTGGAGGTTGTGTGTACGAAATTAAACTGAAAACTTGTTTAAAACAAATTGTTTTAAATGTCCCGTTCTTTACAAAGGCGGCGCATAATCGCGAGTGCCGCGTATATTGTCATTGACGATTTATTAAAGAGAAAGGGGGAAAAAAACGAAATCTGATGGCGCTTTGAATTGACGGAGTGTCTGGTCCATGTCCTTGTCCAACGGTCCAGTATAATAAGCACACACACAAGCAATATCGAAACCCCGATTGTATGTTATCTAGGGACCAGAATCTAAAAACTGTACGAATCAGGAAACGGTAAAACCTATGTCGCAGAAAAACCATCTTTCCAGATTGGGGACGAGGAAATTTCCCGTACGGAAAGGGAGAAAGCGCAAAATCGTGCTTTGACTGTGTTGAAACGTGTCTAGTGGTTCGGCTAAGAATGGGTTTTATTATTGAACGAACGAAATAATGATAGCAGAGTGAATACGAACCGGATCATACGGCGTGCGCGATTGAACTGAAATGCCGTCGAAATACACAAACACTTTCCTTTGATGTATCGACACGGAGCGGATAGTGTTGGCGCGTGTTCGAAGTTGCACAACATTGCGCGGTTCGCCTTCAGAACTGCCCGCGCCTTTTTACGGTTCGGCGCAGTTGAGCGCGGCCTGTGTGGCTTAAAATAAACGTAAGTTTATTTGTAATTTGGGCTGTTTCGTTGTGTTCATTCGCACACCACTCGACCCACTACCTTACATCCCCTACGGGTTAGCAATGTCGAAAATCCACCTTCACGCTGTCAGATATTTCTTCACATTATGACCGATATTTGCTTCGATTGCTGGAGCGGAGACCTTACTGCAGACAGTTAAAGTTAAAGCAGGTCATTCAGTTCCTGAGAATGACCCATAACTGATAAAGCTTTCAGTGCTCCTTATCATTGATTTTTAATTAGTTCATATTTAAACTCTAAAACAGTTTGTCCTAGTAATATAACAGGACCCATTTGTGAAGATATTTTAACTAGTTTATCAGCTCCTTGTTATCTAATTCTCTACAGATGGTGTTCTTTCTCCTCAATTTGTGAAGTATATCCCTAATTTCTTAACAGGTAAATATATCTGAATCTGGATATGACTCCATTACACTGAACACCGTAAGCTGATTCTGTTTCACCAATGCAACTTTATGTTATTTAGTTTGTCATTCGGAGGTATTAGTACCCTCAGGGACACATCTCTAGGTATGTACGGGCATCGCAACCCCAAGGTATTCGTGTGATCTGTCCTCCTGTTTTACCCTCTGCTTTTTGCTTTCTTTCTCGTTGTCTTGTGCTCAGCGCAGCTTGGCCAAATATGGCCCTTGCGCCATAAAACCCAAAACCAACCAACCGGAAGTATTAGAGACGTTTCTCCTGGAAAGCCCTCTACATCATCTGATCGTGGTTCAAAATTACGTGGGGTTGTCCTCGATCTTTTCCTTCGGGTTTGATCCCTGACCTTCGCCAAGTACCCTTTGTGTTGCTCCAGTGCCACGTGAATAACTATCTACATATATGGAAAGCCCTCGTGTAGCAAAGCAGGACCGAAGAGCTACAAACTAAAACATGGAGGCGCCAAAGAAAACGGCTATAGGTTTCGTAAAAGTTAGCAATGAAACATTACACAGAACATGAAATGAATCTCAGGTTTGCAATGCGTGCGCAGACGCGATCTTACTGCATTACATAAAATGTAAGCAATTCTCAGAAGTAAACAATCCGCACCTGAATTTGTTTAAACCGAAAACTTACTCGAGATGCCTTTCCACCACCTGCACTGAAGAGAAACGCACGGATGCACGGTTCGGACTGGGGCGAACAACAGAAAAAACCCCGCGCGAATAAAATCTTTTATCCGAAGTCGTGAGCAGCGTTTCGCGATTCGTGCTCCCCCAAATCCACCGAGTAAAAGTCCCTCTGAGAGACACAGGAAAAACAACACAAAGCAAACTCCCTCACACCGATCGTCCTGTCCAGAACTAGTGCAAAATGTTCGGGGCTGAAAGCAAAAACTCTACGTGATCTCACGTATGCAGGCATCCACACGGTTGCAAAAATCCGAGAAACTCCCGCATCTGGCAAGGCGCCACCCCTCCCCGAGCTTTTGTTTACAATAGAAAACTCACTTTTTCTGCCAACTTTTTGTTCACTCTCGCTCCTTTTTTGTTCCCGTTTTGCCCCTTTTGTGTAATCCATCGGCGACATATAGCCCACAGTAGGCGTCGGTCAATCTGCAGTTGGAAAGCAATCACTCTAATGGAGCTGGCCACTCGATTTTCTTGTGAATCTCGGGAAGAAACCTCTCCCTGTAGCGATATTTTATTCACTAAGGATGTTGAGTTATACGTATTCCCTTACACCCTTCCCCTCCTTCGTTCTTTCCTTCTTCCCCTATTGCAGTTATATTCCTCTTCTCTTTCCTCCCTTCAAAATCATTCAAGATATCGGATGCGGTGTTTTTTTTTGTCTCGTGCGTTCGTATATATTATTTATCGGAAGTCTGGTTAACCACGGTGCACTGTGAGTGGCAGGGAGAATTGTTGGCCGAGGTAGGACTCGGGAAATTCGTCTTTCTTTTTTGGTTCCTGTGAGTGGTTGAGATTCTCTTTTAACTATAGGATTCTGGCAGATAAAAGCCTGTCTGGATGGAGGAGAGAGTCGAATCGCTCTTCTTCCTTTGTGCGATACGTACTGACTTAAGGTAACAGATCGCGTCGAGAATGTCATTCTGAACTCTTTTAACGGCTACCAAACGTTTTGGCTCCACGGCACCCTATGGACCGCGGTAGCCCAGTTCGAAGAGCAACGGATTAGCAACCGGAGGGTCCCAAGTTCGAAATCCAGTCGAGCAAGAGACGTCGTGTACACGGGTTAAATCTGTCGTGGCCTCAAATGTACTTACGTTGACGTGGTGGGGAAGTTTTGAGAGTGGGGTGCCACAGCTCAGGTGTTGACCTCGTCATCTGGTTCAAAATGACGAGGTGTTGTCCTCGTTTTTTTTTCTTCGGGATTGATCTCGGACTATCGCCAATAGCCCGGTGTGTTGCTCCAGTGCGACGTTAATTAAATACCTACCACGGCACCCTATATCAAGAAGTCAGAATATTAGAAGTATTAAATAAGCACATACTTTGAACTCGTATAGCGTCGGATTAGAGCAGGAACTCATTAACTGCAGGTGTTCACGAACCACTCAAGGAACTCAAATGATATTAACTGCAAAACTTCAGGTGTTCACGAACCACTCAAGGTACTCAAATGATCTTTTCCCATGGGGTTTACTGTCTAATAAACACGGGGCGATTCCTCCTTGGGTGGTATTCTGTTCTGTGTCAGTAAAACTTTCCTTGTGTGTATGTTCATTATTTAATATTGTCAGTCGTGTCCTGCGCATCATGACCAAGTATGCCTATTGCGCCATAAAACCGAACCATCTCCCCACCATTGTTCCCCATTCCCTTTTTCCTTTCACGACATTTTTTACTTGACGTTGTCTATCTTATGTTTGGCGCGGCTTGGCCAAATACGACCCTTGTGCCATCAAACTCAAAAACAACTAACTTTATCTTTTGTTCGCTTGTATTTTCTCAGCCGGTTGGAATTTGCGGATTTGCAACCGGAGGGTTGCGAGTTCGAAGCTCGGTCCAGCCAAAGACCTTCGTGTTCACGAGGTCGTTACTTTACACGCTAAACACGTTACGTCGTACACGTTAAATCTGTCATGGCCTCAAATGCCCTCATGTCGGCGTAATGTGGGTTAGGAGAGTGGGGTGCTAGCTCAGGTGTTGATCCCGTCATGTGGCCGTGGTTCAATATGACGAGGTGTTCTCCGATCTTAACCTTCGGGATGGATCCTGAAGGTAAAGATCGGATACCCGCCACCAATAGCCCATTGCATTGGCTCCAGTGTGACCTTACTTCAGCTACCTTCCCCAGCCTTGCACAAATAAGGCGTCGCAACTAATTAAGATTAGCTGAGCTTTACCACTCAGTAGCAAGCGTTTTTCTTTTACTAATATCCCAAAGTCAGTTCCATGTTGCGAAATTTTGTCATCCGTGTATTCAGTTCAGGTAGAGTTCTGTTCGTAGGCTTGTACAGCTCCCGTTAGATGTCACTCCATTCATCGCATCGTTGGTCCGATTCCAAAACTACGTGGTAAGGGAAAATATTGGAATAGTCAAACACCACACCCCAATTTGGGAACCCTTTTAAGTAATTATGCTAAGAAAAGGTTTTTTGAAAAATATTTAATGGATTCAGACCTATAATCTTACATGAATATGTTTTAGACAACAAAAATTTAATTTTTAAGTGTGTTGGCTCTCTTACGTCGCAATTCCTTTGATATCAGAATATCATGAGAGAGAATATTTATATACCTAGCAGTCTTAACCTTTCCAGTGGTTTTGACAAGATATCTCATCTATCAAGGTCTGACTAATTTTACTAATGACGAGATATATCGTCAGCAAGAATGCCGAATTATGATATAGCAAATTTTTGATGTCATCTGGCCAGTTTTACTAATAACTAGATACTTGGTCGAGGTAACCACCAGGCGGGTCAATAGACCTAGAACATTTATGTACCTAGTCGTTATAATTTCAAATAGTTGGGGTATTCCACGTCCTCTGAAAGGGAACGGATTAAGGCAATCGAGGGTGGAAAATCAGATGATTCATCCTTATGCAGGTGAATGATGATATAAGGTAATGTTACGATTGATAGTGAATGATCGATGCTCTATCAATCAATCATTACCTATAATGTGTTGAAATAGGTCTGAACTACTAACCGAACTTGAATCGATCTGTGAAAAGTGGGGTATAGAACAAGCGTTCAGGAAATCTTGAATGCAAGTGCGAAACTGTTTTTTCTATATGAACACTTACCAATGGTATAGTAGATGACGAAGGACGATATTACTTTCATAGGTTTCTTAAATAGTGTTCGCAATACGAGTTTTTATAAAATGCGTTTAAGTTATAAATGATGTTTTGGCCTAAAGATTTCCTCAAAATACCAACCAACAATCACCCACACAGGATAAACGTTTATTCCTCAAGCTTGCAGAATAAAGCACAGGGATAAAAATATGAACATTTATGTGTCGATATCATCCTTCTTGGTATGATAAAATAAATTTAAAAGTAAAAAAGCTAAAAATATGGTTTATTGTGAAACTTTAAAAAATTTGCTGAATAGATTTCACGACATTCATGTTCAAGAAACTTGAAATTTCTGCATCTTTTCATTGAAATTTTCTTAACCAAACTTTTTTCATAGTGACATAATATTAATAAGGTGGGACGAAATAAATGAGAATGCTATCAAAGTTTCTATAGCATCATCCTTCAAAAATTTTCGAACATAAGTTTAACGAAGCGATCCTCTTCTATTGAATACCAAATAAAAGGATTTAAAATACACTGCTGGCCACCGTAAATGCAACACCCTGAAGGAAGCATGCAAATAATATGAAATTTACAACATGCATTAGTGGAGGTGAGATATGCAAATGATTAGAATTTCAGCGCAGACGCACATCACGCGCGCCTGTGGCGCCACTTCAAAGCGCTATTTAAGGCTTGGAGATTTCGACGATTTCAAGTACGGCAATTGTGTTTTTCTTGTGGTTTTTTTCAAAAAACGATCAATTATGCCTCGTAGAAAACAGCGATCATCTTTTGATCAAGTATCCGAGTTCGACAGAGGAAGGATAGTGGCCTACCGAGATTGTGGATTATCTTTCAGGGAAATCGGTAGTCGTGTTGGACGAAACCAAACAACTGTAATGCGGATATGTGATCGTTGGATGCAGGAGGGTACGACGGACCGACGTGTTCGATCGCATCCACCTCAGTGCACCACTTCACGTGATGACAGGCATATTGTGCGTATGGCAGTGACGGATCGCTCAGCCACATCACGAACCATAGCACAGCACATTCAGTCTGTACCGCATCATCCAGTGTCTGCGCGTACCATTCGACGCCGTTTACAGCAGAGTGGTCTGTCCGCAAGACGTCCATTGCTTCGTCTACCCTTGACGCAGAACCACAGACGTTTCCGCCGCCAATGGTGCGATGAAAGAAGGATGTGGACGGCAGAATGGAATGAAATTGTCTTTACTGACGAGTCACGCTTCTGTCTGCAACACCACGATGGTCGGATTCGAGTCTGGAGACACCGTGGAGAGAGGATGCTGAACAGCTGCGTTATGCACCGCCACACTGGTCCTGCACCGGGTATTATGGTATGGGGCGGTATTGGATATCACTCTCGCACTCCTCTAGTACGCATTGCCGGTACTTTAAACAGCCAGCGCTACATCTCCGAGGTGTTGGAGCCAGTTGTCCTTCCTTACCTTCAGGGCTTGCCCACAGCCATATTTCAATAGGATAATGCGCGCCACACGTGGCACGCATTGTCCAAGGGTTCTTCGTCAATCGCCAGATTGAATTGCTTCCCTGGCCAGCTCGCTCTCCGGATCTTTCGCCGACAGAAAACATGTGGTCCATGGTTGCTCAACGATTGACCCAGAATACATCCCCAGCTGCCACACCAGATCAACTTTGGCAACGTGTGGAAGCTGCTTGGTCTGCTGTACCCCAAGAACACATCCAAAGTCTCTTTGAATCAATGCCGAGGCGTGTGGCAGCGGTGATCTCCAACAATGGCGGCTACTCTGGCTACTGATTTTGGCAGGAACCACACTTCACAGAAGTCTATAAATTTAATCATTTGATACTTGGTCAACATGTTATCTACAAAATAAATTTTGTTGTGATATCTCTTGTCTTTCTTGGTGTTGCAATTTGGGTGGCCACCAGTGTATGAAGCCAGAAACTAGCTGAGTGCATCCCCCAAAAAAAATTCGACACCCCAAATCTTCAAAACTGTCCTCTCTATCCAAACACGGACTGGATCTTCGGTGTCATAGAATCCTCTCCTATTTTTTGTCGAAGGAAATAAAAACATAATTAACGGGACATAACACATGAAGAGGAAACAGAAGATGGAAGTGCTCCAATAAAATTCTGCTCAATTATGCATTTGCAGAAGTAAATGACTTCATCGGAAGAAGAAACTTCCTTCTCCCCAACATGATTTATTTCGTATGACATTACGCATCTAATTCGTTCTCTCTCCCCCTTCCGGAAGGGAAATATTGTTCTCGAACTCGCAGTTTCATTTCAATAATCAACTTCAATCTTTCCTTTTTTATCTGGCACGTGACACGGAGCTTTACCGGGGGTACACTGTTCTCTTTTTTCGGATCACCGGTAATAGCCTTTCGTTCGAAAAAATCTTGTTAAGGCAGGGAGGAAATGAGTCCGTTAGAATTATCGAACAGGGACTGATGACTCGCACTTGCCTTTATTTGTTTGGACAGCGCTTGCCTCGTTTTCTAACGCACATCGTAGGGTCTTGGGGCTCATTTCCTCTGGGTGACAACTTCGTGTGCCCCATGTGTTTGTCGACCTTCCTTGGGGCAAGTACGACGTGGTTTCTTCCCACTAAAGTACAGATAGGATGTGAGTCATGGCAATTTAAACTCTGGTCGTTACATAACCTAGTCTCGACTCGTTTCCTCTGGCTGATGATTTCGTGTGCACCAAGTGTTTATCAACCTTTCTTGGACCATGCGTCATCTGATAGCAATGTAGCTTTGTCCTCCACTTATCGAGATAGGATATGAGTCATTTATCATCAACCTTGCTTGCTAAAATATTGCTGTCAATACTTTAGAAAGAGTTCACGACCTTTGACATATCTTTCCTCTTTTCTCATACATGTCGAGTTGACTCATTTCCGAAGACAACTTCGCTTGTCAGGTTTTCTTCGATGTAATTTCCGTATCGTAATGTGGCTTCCTTGTTCAATGGGATCGCGGTAGACCAGTTGGAAGAATAATGGTTTAGCAACCGGAGGGTTGCGAATTAGAATCCAGCCAAACACCGTCGCGTACAAGGGGGCTGATGCACGTTAAATCTTTCATGGCCTCAAATGTCCTCACGTTGGCGTGGGATGGAAGTTTGGAGAGTGGGGTGCCAACTCAGGTGTTACCTTGTCATCTGACCGTGGCTCAAAATTACGTGATGTTGTCCTCGTGTCTTTTCCTTGGGGATGGATCCTGGACCGTCGTCAATAGCCCGTTGTGTTGCTCCAGTGTGACGTTAATTAAATACATACCTACCTACCTCGTTCAATTGGGAAATAAATCGCTAAGACCAAGTAGCAAAAATATACATTGACAAACAAAACTAGATTGGATGAGACGGGAATTCGACCTTCAGTCACTAAAATATTTCTGCAGAACATCTCTTCAAATTGTTTAACCATAATGGTATTTGCAGAGCTTCCGTCACATCCAAATTTTAAAGCGCCCTCAGAGGCACATCTCTTTTAGGTGTGAACGGGCTTCACGAACCCGAGGAACTCGAGTGATCTTTTCTCTTTCCATGGGATTTAGTGTCTTTAGTAAACAAGGGATCTTACTCCCGGGGTACCCAAGCTGTCTTATGCTTTCACCCGACTAATGTGTTTCACAAATCCCTCTTTTTCTCCCCTTTCACGGCATGTTTTACTTGAAGTTGTCAACCAAATTTTAAAGCTGACGAAATTCAGTCAAAACAGTCTGTTGACTTCTTTTTCTTCCTCAACGACAGAATTTTCCTTGCTATTTTTCTGATGCACATGATGAAATCTAGGATCATTTGCTCGAGGAAGATAGATGATACACATGATGTGACACTTGATGCATCTGTCAGCCTTTCTTGAAGCATGGTTAAATTATTGGAAGGTTGTTTTTGAGAAAATTTGGCATGAGCCTTAAGAACATTTAACGTTTGGTCATTAAAATATTTCCGAGAACATTGGCATTTTCAAATATTAAACCGTCACGGTCTTTGAAACGTTTTCCTGTAGAATAAAATCTTAATATTATAGTTACAATCTTCGGTAAATTACATTTTTTGTGGCTCTCAATGACGGATTAGAAAGATCCTTGATCTACTTTAAAAGTAATAGTCTGACGGTAGACCGCCCTATCTTGTTACCCATCTTAGATGTCTCGAAAATTTACTTGTGAAAGGGTAGTAGGGTTTATGGCATTATAGAGTAGAGAAGAAAGTAGTGTATGACAAGAGAAAAAGACAGTCCGAGGTTCACATTTTGATCTATATGATGCAAAAATATTTCAAATTCAAAACGCCTGACGATCAAATTTTAAAATGTCTGAGAGATTGGGATGCAGTAGCGAATATATTTATATAAATTTAGAAATGTCAAAATATACGTAGGCCTTTTTCTGATACAATATATTTTGTCACAGATAAGGTTTTTTGGTTATTATGGTTAGTTATCTACTGCTCCATTCTCCTTTCACGAAAAAGTCTTATTTTTCAATTGTTTCACGTCATCGTGATGTGTTCGCAAAAGACTATGTTCAAGCTTTCAAGTAATTACGAAGCATTTTTAATTTATTTTTCTTTAATTTTTAAGTCATGCTGTGTTGGCTAGGGATGAATTTTCGCGGAATCTCTAATTTAAAAATAGTCGTGACTTAATTTTCAATGCCAATAACGTTAACCATAAGGTCATGTTTATTTAATTTTCCTTTAAAGGGTATTATTTACCTGTTTTTTTTTCAATTCTTCATTCATGATTTTCTTTTGAGAACATGTATTTTTCATATTTTTCAAAGAAATGAGGTTTATTTTTATTGAATGAGATAGTAATCTTTAAAAAAGATCTTTTACAATAAAGAAAAACCACAATTTATATTTTTTGTTAAGGATTTATATATATGTTTTTATTTTAAAAGAAGTTTTAAAATACTAAAACATCAAGCATATCTATGAGGAATGGCGATTCAGTTACATAACAGTTCATTTCGTCATAAGTGCTTGAAACAAATAAAATCAAAGAAAGGATTCAGAATCTTCCACCGGAGAATGGAATTAAAGAACTCCATTTGAATATTAAAAAAATGCAAGATTTCCGTCGCGTGGGAAAAAACCTACTCACTAGTTGCCAAAACATAAATCCATTATTGTAGGGAAAACAAAGAAAATGGAACTCTGAGGTAACATTTCCTGCAACGGCTGAAAAAAGAGGAAACCGGAAAGCCCAAAGAAGGTGTTTCGGGTCGGTAATTTATGTACTTTAAAAGCAACTTCCCGCCTTTAGGAATTAATGATCCTCATTCCAACAGACGCTGCTCGCATGATTCCAGATTATGGGAAATAGAAAGGGAAAACAAAAAATCCCTTTTTCATTTGCGAGGGACTTGTACAATGGCAGAATGGGCTCTTGCATACTGGCTGCGCTATTATTTATTTGTTCCCTGGACCTAATGAATCATCCCTCCCGCGATGGGGGAAGCGGGGATTTCGGATTTGCGTAGACTTTTGGATGTAATTTTAGGTTTTTAGGTTATTGCTTTACCCAGATGAGGCATTTGCACTTTTTTTTCGGAAAAAGGTATTAAACATACCAGTTAATTACCAACGACATCTTCCATCGAATGCATTAGGGTGGATGTCGAAATTGATGTTTTCTTACATGTGTATCAAGATGAAATCGGTAAGTTGGAAAAGTATTCTGTCTACGCCCAAGCATCCATCATTTCGAAGAGGAACGATGATTCAATTTTTCAATGCTGTTAAAAGTGACGATTTTATCCCATCAGCCCGAAAACCTATCTTGAAAACAAATAGTGAATCAGACTGAATCAAGAAAATATGATGTAAAAGCACTTTTTACATCAGACTTTTGCACTTTCGCCCGCACTCTATCGTCATGGACTATTTGTCACCGAATTAAGTGACTGAAACGCGATAGACTCGGCGTTTGATGATTTCTGTATCTGATTGGTTAGTGGTGCTTGTCATGCGCAATAGGCATCCCTAACCTACCTTCCCTATGCCTCCCATAGATGCTAGCCCATTGCCCATCTGATGAGCACAATGGTTATTGTGAATTGTCTATCAAACTTCAGCTTGAAGACAGAGCGTTGTTTGTCTTCTGTCTGTTGCGCTTGGTACTTCAAGATAAAAACCATCCCCGTTTACGGGCCGCGGTATCCCGGTTGGAAGAGTTCGAATCCAACCAAAGACCGTCGTGTACAAAGGGGCTGGTGCACGTTAAATCTGTCTTGGCCTACAATGTCCTCACGTTGGCGTGGAGTGGGATTCCAGTTCAGGTGTTACCTCGTCATCTGACTGTGGTTCAAAATTAAGTGGTGTCCTCGGCTCTTTCCCTTAGGGGTTGATCCAGGACCGTCGCCAATAGTCCGTTGTTATGCCCCAGTGCGACGTTAATTAAATACCTACCTACCATTCCGTTTGCTGCATACTTCGTGTCACGAGTTGCAGACAATATTTTAATTCTCGTGTCCTTTTTATAGCGGCTAATGGACCTTGGACCACGAAACTCAAACCAACCCACCCCTTGGGGAAACCGAAACGGAGATACGATCTTTCCTTTCCCATGGGATTTGCTGTCTTTAAGGATACTCAAGCGATGTTTTCCTGTTTTCATCTCACTACTCTAAACCCAAATTCCTCTTTTTCCCTTTCGCGACATTTTTTTATCTGACGTCTTGTGTTTGGCACAGCTTGGCCAAACATTGCGCCATAAAATCTAAAACCAATTAACCAATCCTCAGGGCACATCGTTAGATGCGTACGGTTTTCATCTTAGGTATCTATTGAGTCATTATTTCCCCATGGGGTTTACTGCCTCTGGTAAAAAAATTCAATCTCGGCTTCTCCAGTTATAAATGTTACGCTATTGAATACAACAGACATGTAATAGTTTATTGAAATAAAAGATAAATAATACCAACTTATGTGCTTGTGTTATACAAGCAACCAAAATTTACCAACTTATATTGACGGAGCCATTTTTTCTCATTGAATCAGAATAAACTTAATAGGATTTATATCTTTCAAAATAGAGCAATCGGAGACGACTAGTCTGTTCGATTCAAAGTTTTAGTCATGCACAATCCTAAGAGATCCAGAATTTCCATATGCTGATGGATCATGACAGGATGATTTTTCAAAGATGAATAAAATTAACATTGTTTCGGGAACTTATGGAAACAATATAACAATCGCTAACCTTTTTGTTAACTCAACGAGAGTGCGTGACGCCCTTGTTTCCAAAAGCGAATTTTAAAGTGGCAGAATTAAATATTGATGCTCTTTAATATTCATGCTGTCGTTTGACGTTGCAGACTGCGAGATCTGATAAGGTGTCGCGTATTCATTGGAGTGCCTTTTTAATAGATAAGGAAGAAACTGTATACCCTGCGTTTTTCTGTTTTAGGTGCAAAGGGAAAATACTGAACGGCGTTATTTACGTCTAGGATTAATATACAGTTCTAATGCGATAAAAATGAAATTATGAACCTATATAGTTAGAGAACGTACATTATTTGTGAGTGAAACTCCACACGTTGTTGACTCATGTATAAGCTGCATGTTCCATTGGGTAGGTCCTCTCAACTAGTAGGTGTGTTATGTGAAGGGAGTACGAGTCTGTATCTTGAAATCCTAAATGTGTAATTGTGTGATAAGTTTTGCTCATGCATTTATAAAGTCATATTTCTTAAATTGATACTTTTTATTTAACACGTTATTTGAATGGTTGATACTTAGACGCATTATGCTCATTATTATTACAGAAATAGTTTTCCTTTACGAAAAGAGGGGCCGCAGTATTCCGTTTGAAGAGTAACGGACTAGCAACCGGAGGGTTACGAGTTCGAAACTCTACCAACCAAAGACAGACGTGTCTATGGGGACTGGTGAACGTTAAATCTGTCGTGGCCTCAAATGTCCTCATATTGGCGTGGTGTGGAAATTTGGAAACTGGGGTACCAGCTTAGGTATTGACCTCGTCATCTGACGGTGGTTCAAAATGACGAGGTGTCCGGGATTGATCCCAGACCGTCGACATTGTATTGCTCCAGTGCGACTTTAATTTGAGTACCAACCCCTCAATTAAACTTTCCAAAAGTTTAGTAGGTAGGTATTTTAATTAACGTCGCACTGCAGCAACACAACGGCCTATTGGCGACAGTCTGGGATAAACCTCCGAAGGGAAAGATCCAATGACAGCACTACGTAATTTTGAACCCCGATCAGATGACGAGGTCACATCTGAGCCGGCACCCCACTCTCCAAACTTCCACACCACGCCAACGTGATGGCATTTGAGACCACGGCAGATTTAACGTGCCCCTTTGTACACGACGGTCTTTGGTTGGATTCGAACTCTCAATCCTCCGGTTTCTAACCTGTTACTCTTGAAACCGGGATACCGTGGCCACTTTTCAAAAAGAAACATACCATTTAGATGTAGAGGAAAAGTACTCATCAACACTATAATATGAACCAGCAGCGTAGCGTAATATTGGGATGCCGAAATGAGATAGAAAGCAAAACTAGATCGTGCCTCTCTTTAGACAACTTTAATAGCGCCCAATAGAAACTATGGATGATCTAATCGCTGTCTTAGGGCTCGAGGCCGTCTAGTAAAGCAGAAAGGAGAAAATGATGGATCATGCGCTACGACCCACTGCGCCGGAGCTCTGCTACCATCCCATTATTCTATACCCCAATCCATCCAAATTATCCGGACTGGATAGTCCTCGATTCGTAGGCTTTCCCCATCTTCAATCGGAGGCATGGGGAAATCTAACTAAAGCAGCCATTGAAAGACACCATTCACAGTAATAAACCATTAGAAGTTGGAATGATCGGGCAACCGAATTCTCTGGTTTATTTTTCAAGGACTTTAAGTGGTAAGAGGCGTCCCATTCGGATTTACGGTACACTCAGGGATACATTCCCTTTCACAACGGACCTGAGGTACTCTTGTGATCATTTCGATTCACATGGGGTTGACTGTCTTCTAAAACAAGGTCGAGCTCCCGGGAGATCCCTCGTGCTCTTTTTCTGCTATCATCCCATTATTCTATACCCCAATCCATCTTTTTTTCCCTTTCACAACGCTGTCAGGTGCATTCCTCCTTGGGTGTATTTCTCTCTTCCGTGTCACTAAAACTTCCATTGTGTGTCTATTACTTGATATTGTATGCCTTGTGTCTGGTGCAGCATGGCCAACTATGGCCCTCGTGCCATAAAACCCCCAAACTACCCACCAAACAGGTAATTCCGAATGAAGGCCAAGTATCTAAACTGATATAAGATAAGTTGAGTCAGTATTCTGCCTTCCTGTGCTCTGGTCCTTGGACTAACTGTATCTACCCTATTCCATTCCTCTAACAGATGTGATCTCGGATTGGTGTAAGATTGACTAAAAAAGTAGGAATAAACGACATGTTAGAATTTGGCAAAACCTGCCTATAGGGGTGGTAAGTAATTAATTACCGTCGCAATGGAACAACACAACTGGCTATTTATTGGTGATGGTCCGGGATCAATCCCTATAGAAATATACAAGGACAACGCCTCGCCATCATAACACGTTTTCTTGACGTTGTATTGTGTACACTCAGGCGACGAGAACAGCACCTGAATTGGCATCCCACTCTCCACATTATGCCAACGTGAGGACATTTGACAGATTTAACGCGCACCATCCTCTTTGTACAAGACGATCTTTGGCTGGAACGAGTTTCGAACTCGCATCCCTCCTGGCCCTTGAGCCATGAAACCCCCCAAACCAACCAACCTTTTCATAACACGTTTTCTTGACGTTGTATTGTGTTTGGCGCAGCTTGGCCTAACAACCAACCTACCCACTTGAATTTACATAGAATCGTGTTTTTTCCGTTAAGTTTTATCGATCTATTTCTTTTGAATTTTGATTTCCTTTAACTGACAGCGCCGGTTAAAAGAAATGACGATAACTAAATCGGAGCAGGAAATGCAGGAGCAGGAAAAGCAGATACAGGTTTTCCTTGCTTTGGTGTTGAATTGCCCCGAGCGTTCGCTCCACTATTCACCACCGCCGTAACCCAGTTCCATCTTCTCAGCAGCACAGTGGAGCTGCTTTCAAGTGTTGCTGGCTCGGCCGACTGCCAGTGACTTCAATTTCGGGCCCCGCCACCTTAACCTTCTCCAGAAAACCGAACGCACGCGATCGCCACCATTCTTAGATTCCCCCCTCCTGCTGGCTCGTCTCCAAGTCCGAGGTTAATTTTTGCTTCCAACCACCTTATCGTCCGAGCTGCCCTCTGGGAACACAACAGGGTGTTGTCTCCGTAATAAAATGGCTGAAAGGAATAATATAGAGGAACGGAAGAAAAAAAAGGGGGACCCGTTATTACAAAAGAATTCATTTGAAAACAACAAGTTGAGAGGGGGGCGATTACCACAGGTGTGGTCGGAAGATAGAACCTGCCTTCTAATTAAGAAGTTTTCGGAGTGCGATATCGCCAGCTAATGAGGAGGTTAAGGGGAGCATGAATAATAAAGAGGTCGTTGTGGATTGGAATGGAATGATTGGGTTGGAAAAAATAACGAGGTGATGGATCGATCCCCTACGCAACTGCACTCGCGGGGTGGACGCGCTTTTTGCATTGTTCTATTCAATTCGCGTTTTTAATGAAAGGACTTGAACCGGCGGTAGGCGTGTGACAAATTTGGCGTTGTAAGCTATCACTTACAACCGTTTTCTATGGAGGAAATGGGTCACGTGACGAGGGGCAGCACAGATTAGAGGCACCTCGGGGGATAAATATGCGCGAGAGCATTCTTGGTTGGATTCCTCTATGTAAATATGGCCACGGTAGCCCAGTTGGGAGAGTAACGGATTAGCAGTTGGAGGGTTGCGAGTCTGAAACTAGGTCCAACCAAAGACCGCAGTATACACTGGAACTGCTGCATGTTAAATCTGCCACTGACTCAGATGTCCTCATGCTGGTGTGATGTGGAAATTTGGAGAATGGGGTGCCAGCTCAGGTGCTGAACTCGTCATCTGACCGTGGTTCAAAATTACGTGATGTTGTCCTCGGATCTTTCCCTTGGGATTGATCCCGGACCGTCGCAAATAGACCGACGTGTTGCTCCAATGCGACGTTAATTAACTACCTACTTACCTCGATGTAAATGAAAATGATATGTTCGCATCAAAATGCTGTAGAAAGGATAACGATGCTGAAGGATAATTTTATTTATAGCGTAGTTCGGTAACTTTCGAATGACACCACTCACGTAGTCCTCACTCCACGCAATCTGAAGTTACACTGGCCCAAAGCTCGACCAGCACCGTAGAAATTCGACATAGCTCGGACCACCCTCCACGTGTCCAGAGCACCTGCGCACTCGGACCCAAGGTCATGTCAGGTACAGATGTTTGTCTTCACGACGCTAAATTTATCTTCTGGATATTTTTTCTAGTTCTGGCCCTCAGAGGCACATCTTTAGATGTGTACTGGCATCCCAAGGTACCTCTCAAGGTAAGAAAGGGAGATCTCTCCTCCCTTTCATTTCAACCCTCGCCAACACTTTTGCTTTTACTTCCTTCCTCATTGTGTTGTCTGTTTTATGATTGGCGCAGCTTGGTCAAATATGTCCCTTGTGCCATAAACCCAGAAAACAACCAAAGAAATAACCAACAAATCAATCTTCTAGTTCTGAAGTCATAATTACGCTTTTTTGCAACGCTCGAATTTTCATGCATGCCTCCACAGTACTGTTTCAATTTTAAAGACGTATTCACTTCAAAAAATCTTTTAATCATTTTTGATATTGAATAGTTGATAAAAATAATTTTAGGAGGAGAGTGTTTTTCTCGTAGCTATTTAAATATAAGGGAACTGCTTCAGTTTTGTAAGGTCTCAGTGGACCGCCAACAATGGTACATATCAAACTAAATTTAAATCCTGTGAACCGGAACAGGCTAGTATATTGAAGGTACTGTCGAAAAGTGTGTGAATGTATTTCTATCAATGGTGTATTTTCTCTCTAAAGTAAAATGTCCTTTTGTTTCGTCGACTCGCGAATTTTGTTTAAGGACTTGTGTTCACGAGAATAAGGAAGTGTAAGTGCAGACAGCGAAGAGTTTCCTTTCAGCGAACGATCAATTTCACGACTGGCGAAATTTCAAACCCTGACGTCGTTAGAAGCGGAGACCGCTAATTATTTCCACACCTCTAACTTCGGGAAATTGCGAGGTGAAATGAAGCGACGCTTCCCGATGACTGCGACGCTCTTCAAGTGAATCATCTGCGTTGATTAGCCTCTCTTATTCCCACTTATCAATTTTAATGAATTCTTTTCCCAATTACGAGCCACTTGTTCTCCGATTCTTCACTCGGCATTTGTTTTAATGAGAACGAAAAAAGATCCCGCTGCCAAAGTCCGACGTTTTCAACAAGGGAACTCTTGCGGAAAAGACATCTACAACTTGCAGATTAAAAACATGATCCGGGAGAAGAGAGAAAAAGCGAAATGTGTGTGGCTCCAACGAACTAAGTTCACCAGAAGTGGCTTAGCACAATAACAAGCTAAGACACTTCGATAAGTTTGAAAAGAATGTTTTTTTTTCATTAAAAATATCAGCCTTTCAGAGTAAAGTGAAAGATTACTGCGTTAATTTTGGACGGAAATAATTGGAGCTTTTTCTTCGTGTGTCCGGAATGAGAAGCGTAAGCCTTTATCACTGAGGTATGAATTATAATGAGGGCAGAAAAGTATTTTTTTATCAGGAAAGAACGCCGTCGAATCACTGCGATAAATATTGTAAGTCGCTTGTTCTGACGAAGAAACTGAGATATTAGGGTACAAGGTTTTCTTTGTTTATCTCGAACACGCCTTTCTTTAAAAAGCTTTCCAAATTTGAAATACTTTATTCTATTTTATGCGCAAATGATATTGATTTGAAATTAATTTTCAATTGTAATTTAATCCATCAGAAAAATACCGAGGCATTCTAATTATTTGTTCTAGTTAAAAACAACGCATTTCATCTAGATGGCCTCTCGGGGGCACATCTTCTTTAGGTGTGCACAGACTTTACGAACCTGAGGTACGCATTTAAAAGGTCTTGCTTTAAGTCCCGGTCTATTTATGACAAATTATCTCCCGTAATCAACGGAGTACTGGGCAATAGTCTCCGCGTAGCAAAGGTGCAATAGACTAGGGGATCAAAACAAACTCACATCGAACTTAATTTTTCATTTGAGACAAAGAACTTTTATTATTGTTAGCCGAGCCATAAATAACATTTTATAGGATTGGCCAAAAAGTTCGCTCGTTTATGTAAACGCAACGAAAACTCCGTTATTAAAACGCCCTTGGAGATACATCTTTAGGTGTGCACGGGCTTCATGAAACCGAGGTGCCGCAGTGATCTATTATTTTCCCATGGGGTTTTTACTGCCTCTGGCAAACATGGGATTCGCGACCTTAGGCAATCTTTATCTACTTTCTTCTATCCATACTTTCTTTTCACAATTTCTTGACATAACCTGTCTTGTGTTTGGCGGAGCTTGGCCAAATATAGCCTTCCATGAAACCCAAAACCAGCCAACTATCTAGATGGTACCATTAAGGAATATAATGATTTGTAATTTTTCTACGGTTGCTTTCACGCGTTGGTGTCTGGCATTGTTTCTGTAAGTAAAATCTTGTTACCCAAATTTGACAGGGGCCGTCGAGGCTCAGTGAGTATGTCCACTCAGTGAGTTAGCCCAGCCATAAATAACATTTTATAGGATTGGCTAAAAAGTTCGCTCGTTTATGTAAACGCAACGAAAACTCCGTTATTAAAACTCCCTTGGAGATACATCTTTAAGTGTTTGTTTTAATGAGAACGAAACTGCTCTAGCAGTCTTCGAGTTGTAGGCGGAGCAGGTTCGATTCTTGTCCGATGCATTTCTCCCCGGGTGTATTTCTCTCTTCTGTATAAGTAAAACTTTCATTGCGTGTGTGTCCTACTTGATATTGTGTGTCGTGTCTGGCGCAGCATGGCCAACCAAATATGGCCCTTGCGCCATGAAACCCCCAAACCAAACCAAAGTTGACACGTTATTGTTAAAAACGACCTTGAGACGAGCAGAATTCGGAATGAAAGTTTTTCTTCTAGACAATGAAAATCAGACTATAAGAAAGATTTTATGCAACAGAAAAAAGAACACAGCACTCCCTCGAACAAAATTCAAATTCTTCGTGTAAATTTTGATCTCAAATAATACCAGACACCGCCGCCTCATTTCCCACTAGACTATGTCAGTCTCTTGGCAGATACGACAAATGATCTATAAGGAAAACATGGCCTCACTAAACTATTTCTTTGTCGTTACAGAAATTCTATAGATATCATAACGTTTGTTTTCATAAGAACTCCATAGCTTTCAAGAGCAATGGTCTCATTTTTCTTTGTTGAGCAGAAACTTTCTATTGCATGATGTAGAAGGAAAACTAAATTGAGGACTATTTATTCTGGATCTCAAATGGGAGCGAAGTCTGGATCGGATTCCCAGAAGGAGCAAGAAGGAAAGCTAATAGTGCCTGAAATGTTTCTGTGCTTTACAGGTGTTGAATAAGCTCCAAATTAATCTTCCGCGTCTAGTAATTAATTATTGTACAAGAGGCGGTCCTTTTCTTACTTGCGACAGAATGAACCGCCGCTGCGGAAGAGTACCTCAACGCTCTCTGCTCCATCTGGTTTGCTTTGCTCATTGACATGAGCAGTTTTTGATGCTATCGACGAGGTTCCATTTCGTAGTGTGATGTTCCCATTTTATGCGTGATGTTAGAAAACACTAAACTTAACATTACAGCACTTTTAACACATAATCGAGTGTATCTTTGAAGGCTCTGAAAAAGTTTAGAAAAAAACTAAAAATATGAAGGTATGTAACCTATTTTAGTTTTTTTTAAAGGAATGGGGAAACTTATGTCTCACCCCTCATCTAGAGCGGGCTGCTGTAGTTGGAAGAGTAACGGACTAGCAACTGGAGGGTTGCAAATTCCAGCCAAAGACCGTCGTGTACAAAGGGAGCTGGTACGCGTTAAATCTGTCATGTCCTCACCTTGGCGTGGTGTGGAAGTTTGGAAAGTGGGGTGCCAGCTCAGGTGTGACCTCTGCATCTGCCGTGGTTTAAAATGACGTGGTGTTCTTGCCCTTTGGGGGTTGATCCCGGACCGTTGAAAATAATCCCTTGTGTTGCTCCAGTGCGACATTAATTAAATACTTACCTACCAGGACATCAGAATATAAAATGAGAGAATATTCACACACCTTAGCAGTCTTAACGCTCCAAGTGTTTTGATGAGATATCCCGACAAAGATCTGATCAATTTTGCTGGACGACATATCTCGTCGAGACAAAACTTCCCTTTTACTCAAAGGAATGAAGATCCAACTAGAGAAAATAAATTTTCCCTTGCCCAGAACTGGTGACCGATTGAAACAGGTCTTTGCAGCAGAGGCTGGCCACTACAGGGCAGTTTTTGACTCAATAAACCACCAGGAGGGTTAATACACGTAGAATATTTAACCATCTTGCCTCAATCAAGTTCCACTGTTCCTGAAAGTGTTAAGCATGATTGAATTTGAGTCATGTTGCATTTTCAGCAGAGTTCGTGTAACGGTATTTCAAGTTTAAAGGCATTTTCGAAATATTTTGTGGCAGAACGCCTGGTGACAACTTTTACGCGTTCCTAAATACAGTGATATCTTATTAGGATTTTTTTTACTTCCGAAACGTCACTAAACTAGTGTATGGAAAATTCCCCAGTGTCCGTAAAGGTTAATAATTTTAAGTGATTACGAAACAAATTGTGATGTATCGAACTAATGTAGGCTCGTTTTTGCAAACGGTTCATTCTCTACTCGGCTGTTAACTTGAACGACAAGACAGTAAATACTGTCTAGGAAGTTTATAGTTTGCATGTTTTTGATTTATTACATTTATGGTAAAAAGATGAAGCCGAAAAATTTGAGAATGGCACACTCGTTTTAAAAGTTTTCTGTTTATCTTGGTGCAAATGGAAATCACTGTTGAAGACCTAAATTAATCACATTGCTTTCCATTTAGCTTAGTTATAGAAGTGTTTGGTTAGTTGTTTTGAGGTTTTATGGCGCAAGGGCCATATTTGAGCATGCTGCGCCAGACACAAGACATACAATATCAAGTAATAGACGCACGCAATGAAAGTTTTACTTACACAGAAGAGAAGAATGCACCTGAGAGAAATCAAACCTGCTCCGCCTACAACTCGAAGGTTGCAAGGGTAGTGGTCATACCCACTGAGCCACGACAGCCCCTATAGCAGAAGAGGACACCGATGATTGGTTATTCATTCAACTGAATTCTGGTAAAAGTTGTAACGGTTGGTGAGTGCTGAGTTTTGCAATTAATTCAACTTAGCTTCATTGAAAGCGGTGAAGGCTCTGTACTTGTTTCCGTTAGTCGCATTCATTTTAATCGCGGTGAGGCGTTTCTTTTTTCAATGGGTAAACAAGGGAATCCTCGCTCGTTGTGTCGAGAGCTGCTGTTAATGCGTTTGTTTGGAAATGCGTCTGCAATGTGCTCATACAGATCGTAACGAAGATTTGTGGGCTCCGTCCAAAAGAGAAACTGCGTCCACGCACGCAAAGCGAGTAACGACGCAATTTCCTGGCTCTTCGCAAGGTGGCGGAAATTTGAAATACCTGTGTGTGTGTAGAAGTCCATTTGTGTTGGGAATTAATATTAGTTTAGATTTTTCATTCTGGCTTGGGAAAAACGCTGTAATACACAAAAACCCCTCAGATAATGGGCAAAGTGATTTTTTTTGGAAAGAAACTTTATTGATAAGACCTCCACCTTGTATGAATGTACATTATACTCAAGAAACATCTTGTATTTTTAGTTTTTAAATGGACCCTTATGTCTCCTCACCAACTTCAAAGCACTCATCATCAATAGATTGTATAAAAAGGTATTTATATAGGGAAATTTTTGGGGCCGTCGTGGTTCAGTGGGTAGGCGTACTGCTCAAGCAACCTGCGAGTTGTAGCGGCACAGGTTCAATTCCTCCCTGGGTTTATTTATCTCTTTTATGTCAGTAAAACTTTTCTTGTGTGTGCTTGGTTCATTACTTGATATTGTATGTCTTGTGTTTGGTTGCAAAGGTTGCTAGCGTAGTGATCATACCCACTGAGCCACGATAGCCCCTATAGCAGAAGAGGACACAGATGATTGGTTATTCATTCAACTGAATTCTGGTAAAAGTTGTTGCTGTAAAAGCTGTTGCAGCATGGCCATTGCGGCAACAGCTCCGGTAGTTCTATCAAAATATAGTCGCGGGTAAGCTACCGGAGGGTTGCATGTTCGAAACTATCTAACCAAAGACCATTGCGTATGTAGGGGCTGGTACACGTTAAATCTGTCGTGGCCTCGAATGTCCTCTCTTTGGAGTGATGTGGAAGTTTGAAGAGGGGATGCCTGCTCAGGTGTTTATCTCGTCATCTGACTGTGGCTCAAAATGAAAAGGTGTTGTCCTAGGATCTTCTCTTTGGGATTCGTGGTTCAAAATTACGTGGTGTTGTCCTCGGATCTTTCCCTCTTGGATTGATCCCGGACCGTCACCAATAGCCCATTGTGTTGCTCCAGTGTGACGTTAATTGAAAATACCAAATACCTACCCTTTGGGATTATTCCCGAATTGTCGCCAATATATCGTTGTGTTGTTGCAGTGCGACGTTAATTATATACCTACCTCGGATTTTTCCGTTCGGCATTGATCCCGGACCGCAGTCAAAAGCCCGTTGTGTGTGAATGTCAATTTAATGATGCGAATATGCTTTCATTTAAATATTAGGTGACTAAATATAGTTTTTTACGAATTTTAATAAGTTGATTGGTATATACTATACGGGTATTTTATCTGCCGTGGATGGCATATGTGGAACATGTAGAGCTTTTAGATGGTAAGGAGGACCTTCTGGCTTAATTTTACCCAGAAGTCTGAGCTGAAGATTTTGTTGAAGAATTTGTGATATGAAGATTTTATCTTCAAATCTCGGACAGCATTATCTTAAGGTTAAGTTGCAAGCATAGTTAAACAGCTACAGAAGACTAAAATTATTATAGTTCGGTATGTAGGAATTATGACAGATTTACAATATATGCACTCATAGACTAGTACGGGTGATAACGCTGCATTTGGAAGTCAAGGTCACTACAACTACCGGCCTGACTAACCAAGTGGTTAACGCTCTGGACCTCGGTTAGAGTCCCGGTCATGGCACTTATGTTCTTAGTGGTTCGGATTTCCCTTTAATTGGAGCATAGATCCAATTAACTTGTGTGTAGCGAAAAAGGACCACGTAATGTCAAATTAAAACTGAAAAGCAAGTTTTGTCCGCTGGCTGCAGTACGAGTTTTAATTGCAGCGATGAACTGCAAAGGAGGTGTTCTTGGAGAAACAGATGCGTTCCATAGTCTGAGACGAATATGCAGGGATCGGAAAAGTTATGGGACATGTTCAGAGGGGGGTCCATCTGTGTCTGGTGATAAGCCGGGCAAAATCAGATGAATATTAAATCTGTGTTTGCTCTAATCCTACATGCGGGATTTCCTTTCAGGATTCCCTTGCAACTCTATCGATTACCATTAATTAACTTTCCCTACAACCTTCCACGTCGGGGACCGGACTTTCATTTGGAGGAGCTTGTTTTTAGGGCAAGTTGAGGAAATGTGTCGGGTGGGATTGCAATGCAAGTTTTCCTTTCTTTTCTCTATTGAGTCAATCAATTGGAGGGCAACAGATTAGAAACCGGAGGGTTGCGAGTTCGAAACTAGGTCCAGACAAAGACCGTCGTGCACACGGGGGCTGGTGCACGTTAAATCTGTCGTGGCCTCAAATGTCCTAATCTTGTCGTGGTGTGGAAGTTTGGAGAGTGGGGTGCCAGCTCAGATGTTCTCGTCATCTGACCATGCCTCAAATTTACGTGGTGTTGTCCTCGGTTCTTTTCCTTGGGGATTGATCCCGGATTGTTGCCAATAGCCTGTTGTGTTGCTCCAGTGCGACGTTAATTAACTACCTACCTTTTGAGTGAACCAATCATTTAGAGCAACGTGGGGTACAGGATAGTGCCGTGATAGCTCAAAAGTCGATTCACGATAACAAACATTACTAGATCTAGATCTAATACTGTTTGCTTGTCTACCCTGCTACAAAGTCTGGATGGTGGTGGTTAGAATAGGTTCAAGTGTCACTATACGGTCATAACATGAGGGTTGACTGGACCGCAGTGACGGATAGGTCCAGCAGGAAATTACCAAGAGCCTATCAAAAAATATTTCGAGTAATATCCATATATTTTTAATGGGCCATGGTTGCCCGATTGAAAGAGTAACATATTAGCAACCGGAGCGACCCAGCCATAGACCGTCGCGTACGTGGGGACTGATGCATGTTAAATCGGTTATGGCATAAAATGCCCTCACGTTCAAGTTTGGTAGGTGATATCTATCCATAGTTTTAAATTCAAGCATTTCAGTTTGTGGATTGTACTTGAACCAGGATACAAGAATAATATATTGTTGACTTCGAGTAGAAATTCCCTGACATTAAAAATATTTTACTGCACAGCTGCTTAAAAACTAATAGTTTTTAGGTAAAATGTTAAAAAAATATTTCTATTTTGAAAGTTTTATGTCTATTTGTTTAAACAAATTACTGCAGACAAATGCCAGTTAATGAGTTTCTGCTCTAAGCCGATGATATAAATGTTACCGAAAACGCTTTTGAATCTTTCTCAGTAAAACATATTTGAATATTGTGTGTTGAAATTAATGTCTTCCTAACAAAGTATTACGATTTTTAATTCACTATGAAGAATTATAGTCCATAGTTTAAGAAGTTTAGAAACAAATTAAATATTTAAATCCTTTAAATTATGCGTGGTTATTCAAAATAGGAGCTAACGTTTTCTTTCACTTTTATTTTGAGATGTAAAGCAGATTTATGTTAATTATATTTAAAAGTGCTGGTAATTTAATATATATAATTTTTCCACATTTATTTGCGTGTTTTGTTATGCTAGTATGGCGAATATATACTATTCTACTTGTCAACCTTCGAGTTGAGACGGCGCAGGTTCGATTCCTGTTAGGTGCATTTCTTTTCTGTGTCAGCAAAACTTTCGTTGTGTCTATTACTTGGAATTGTATGTCATGTGCCTGGAGCAATATGGCCAGATATGGCCCTCTCTCTCTCTCTCGTGCCATGAAACCCCTCTAAACCAACCATCTACTACTATACTTGTGCTATATTTAGCTGATGTAATTGAACTCAATCGAATGTTACTCAGAAGAATGGAGAAAATCTTCATTTTCTTTTCACCACTTCATTTCGCTTAAGTGATGGATGAATGAGTATTCTCTTGTAAAACAAAAAAAATATAATAAAAACATTGCATCACCAAAACGAAACAAGGGAAGTTAGATGAGCGTGGTGTTGACAGAGCTTTATGTGCTTTGCGATTGGTCGATGTGCAAAAAATGAAGTCTGAGTCAATCAATGACTCGATGGAAAATTAGAAGCTGGTAATTAGAAACCAATGGATCTTTATTTTTTAACTTCATTACACGTTAATTATTTCAAGATGAGTATTAATTCAGAAACAGTTGAATAACTCTCGTTTCTTTTACTTTTCGCAGTGAAAAACTTTTCCTTCATTTAAAAAGTGATAAAAGATAAAAGGGTTTGAGGATAACTTTAATTTGTGCTTGGACTAAATACAAGCGCCAATTCTTACATAAACTTAGTTTTATGTTAATTAAGTCAAATAAATCTTTTAAAGCATATAATATTATAAATGTGTTAAATGTTCTGATCCGTTTCAAAGTTGAATGCACATCAGTGACGTCACTCGTATTCAACTTTACATCTATTTCTTGTATATTCTCTATATGATTTGGCCTTATGACTACGAATAAAATATTAGTTATGGTAAAATATAGAACTTCAACAATGTTTAATTAGCCCTCAAGTAAGGAAACGTTACCGTACCAAAACCGCAAGCTTTCACCAACTGGAATACTACAAATATTTACATAAAATGATATGTAGATGTATGTGTATCATAAAAAGTGATTGTGCAGTTTACGAAATTTATAGTTTTTGGCAGAATATAAAACTGAATTTGGCTTTTGCACAACTCATAAATCCGGTTATATAGTCAAAACTGATATGTAGTCTATAAAAGTTGATTTTACTGTAAGAGCTTTGAAAAGTTTTGAATCTACTGTTTTCAACTACGATCTATCTGACAAACTTTCTTTTGCGGTTCTTAGCAAAATATTTTGTTTTGGGAACATTAAATTACTTTACATTTCAGAATAAAGAGGAAACTTGTTTTTCTGTGTCAGGGCTCGAATTTTGTTGACACGCCATCTTTTTGTTAACAATTCGTAGCTAAAGCCCGTACAGATCAAAATTCCTTCCGCAATCTCATAGTTTTGGAAAAGTTTTGTGGGTAATCCAAAATATACTGTTAATGACGTGATATATCAAGATATTGCCGATTTTTGATGATAAGATCAAGATCTGGTTAGTTTTCTTTTAATGACGAGGTATCTCGTCCATCAAGATCTGGTCAGTTTTCTTTTAATGACGAGGTGTCTCGTCCACCAAGATCTGGTCAGTTTTCTTTTAATGACGAGGTGTCTCGTCCACCAAGATCTGGTCCGTTTTCTTTTAATGACGAGGTATCTCGTCCATCAAGATCTGGTCAGTTTTCTTTTAATGACGAGGTATCTCGTCCATCAAGCTCTGGTCAGTTTTCTTTTAATGACGAGGTATCTCGTCCATCAAGATCTGGTCAGTTTTCTTTTAATGACGAGGTGTCTCGTCCATCAAGATCTGGTCAGTTTTCTTTTAATGACGAGGTGTCTCGTCCATCAAGATCTGGTCAGTTTTCTTTTAATGACGAGGTGTCTCGTCCATCAAGATCTGGTCAGTTTTCTTTTAATGACGAGGTGTCTCGTCCATCAAGATCTGGTCAGTTTTCTTTTAATGACGAGGTGTCTCGTCCATCAAGATCTGGTCAGTTTTCTTTTAATGACGAGGTGTCTCGTCCATCAAGCTCTGGTCAGTTTTCTTTTAATGACGAGGTGTCTCGTCCATCAAGCTCTGGTCAGTTTTCTTTTAATGACGAGGTGTCTCGTCCATCAAGATCTGGTCAGTTTTCTTTTAATGACGAGGTGTCTCGTCCATCAAGCTCTGGTCAGTTTTCTTTTAATGACGAGGTATCTCGTCCATCAAGATCTGGTCAGTTTTCTTTTAATGACGAGGTATCTCGTCCATCAAGATCTGGTCAGTTTTGAAAATTATGACACCTCGTCGAGATAACCACCGGAGGATTAAAGCATTTTGGGTCATTTTTCAAATTTTTAGCATAATTCCATCCGGGTGTAAAAAAATTCGTTGAAACTTTCCTGAGTGGCCATTGAGGGTCAAGGTAGCCCAATAGGAAGAGCAACGGAATAGCAACCGGAGGAATGCAAGTTCGAAAATCGGTCCAGCCAAAGACCATCATGTATACGTGGCTGGTGCACGTTAAATCTGTTGTGACCTCAAATGTCCTCCTGTTGGCGTGGTGTGGAAGTTTGGAGAGCGGGATGCCTGCTAAGGTCATCTGATCGTAGTTCAAAACGAGGCGTTGTCCATGTCTCTTTCCATTCGGGATTGATCCTGGACCGTCGCCAATAACTAATTGTGTTGCTCCAGTGCGACGTTAATTAACTACTTACCTACCCGAGTTACCCCCATCTTTCATCCGCGATTTCGTTTTAACTATAAAACAGAAAACAAATAACTCCTCTTCCAACTTCTTTCACCAAATAAAATCCACGATCTACCCTTCCGCCAACGCGAAACAAAACCCTTGTATGCTTTTGTATTGGTAGATGAATCTTCTGCACCTGAAAGAGTAAGGACGGGAGAAAACTCTAGTTTTAACAGTAAACGAAATATCTCGTTTTCCTTTTGGATCTTCGAGTTATTAATTGAAATGTTTGATGCCAAATTCAAACAAGTTTTAGGTAATTTATGGGTCATTGCGTAGGTTATTTTTAGACATTTTTGAAGTCAACATAATCCTAACGCTGGAAATAAATATGAAGTTTCCCTCCTCAAGCATCGGGCCATGGTACCCCTCTTGGAAAAGCAGCGGATTAGTAACTGAAGGATTGCGAGTTTGGAATTTAATCCAACCAAAGACCTTCGTGTACGTGGGGATGGTGTATGTTAAATCTATCGTGGCCTCAAATATCCTCACGTTGACATGATGTGGAAGTTTGGAGAGGGGGATACGAACTCGGATGTTCTTTTCTTTCGGGATGGATCTCGAACCGAAAATAGCCCGTAGCTTCAGTGTGACGCGTTAATGCAGCTATATAACTACCTACTTTCTCAAGTAACAAATGAATTTGAAACCGAAAGGAATAACAAGGGGAAAAGTAAAGCATTAGTAATTAGTTCTAATCCTAAACTTTCAAAAATAATTTAAATCATGACTATTTTTTGAATATACATTTAATTATGTTTAGAAAATTTTCATAACAATTCTGTTTTGATGTATTGACTACACTCCCAAATATTTTTATTTCAATCTATTTTTAAATCTCTTTCTCTAGGAAATAAAACTAACACTTCGCTATAAGCAAATGAAAGTCGCTGAAAAATTGAGAAAGATGTGCTTGAGTGAAAAATTTGTGCTTAACTTATAATCCAATTTGGAAGGCCCTGAAAGGTTACGTAGAATTTTCTCAACACAATCAGGTAATAATTTTAAATGTGTTTGAAGTGTACATTTGCTATGTAAAAATAAGTCTGATCGAGATGTAAAAATAACCCCCATCTTTATTATGTAACAGTTTAATTTCACAATTATTGAAAGATCAAACGTAGAATCAGTAATGCATGTAAGCTCGTTTCCTTATTTTAAAATGCTTAGACATATCAAAGCAATGCATTTCAAAATATTGATGACAGTTAAATTTCTTGAGGATAAAACTTATCGCACTATTAGTCGCCATGTATTTAAAAAGATAAAAACTTTCATATTGCTTAGAAATTACTTATGCAACACAATTGATAAATCCATTGCATACTTATACCGTCGACTTAAAGCTGAAATTCATTGACTTGACATGGGTGGAGACGACACTAAATGATTGTTTTCATGATGAGAAATATGTTGTCCCATCCCTTATATATATATATATATATATATATATAACACTCAAAATTTTTTTATCTATAAACTTATAGTTAGCCTTTAAATAGCTGCGGAGTAAATTTTTTCATCAGTTAGTTTCTGTTCTAAGCCGATGATATACAAACTTGAATTTCAAACGCATTTGACAATAGGTAAACAGAAAAAATATTAGACTTTAATAGTTTTAAGCACATGACTAGACCAGTGGTTCCGGATCTGTGGTTCGTGTGCTCCTGGAATCAGGATTTTGAACGGAGCACAAAAAGGTTTGAGTAATGACGGAATTACGTGGTCTGAAGTAGCTAATTTCTGCGACTATTTACAAATATTGAGCTGGTGCAGGTAGTTTTTCATGAAATCTTTATACAAATTAGTATAGTAAGTTAAATGCAGGTTTAGAATAGTGGATACATACTTTGAATCTCATTTAAAAATCAAGTTACAAACAGGGTTGTATTGAACTTTTGTCATGTTCACAAGCAGGTACTTCCATTTTAAAAGTAGCGTTTTAATAAGAAGTTAAAAGTGTTCTTGTTTATTGTAATACTTGATTCCTTTTAATACAAAAAACATGCCCGATTTGTTTTCGTCTTAAATTGTTTTTCAATATCATTATAATACTATGGAAAAAAAGCGCTCATACATAGACACTAATTTGTTTAAAATTAAACTATATATAACTCGGCCAAAAAACTAACCCAGTTTACTATGTAATCCATCATAATCTAGAATTTCTTAACGAGTCCAATAATTGAGTGCATGACATTGTCATTCTTGCCCTATTACATTTCAGGATTTGTTCGAACTCCCCCATTGATTTTTCTGAAGTGTGAAAAAATGTGTCTTTCTCTTATAGTCTTATAGAACTCTTCTTGAGTATTTTGCGATAAATTAAAGGCAAATTTGAATACCAGCATTCGCAATTTTATGAAAACTTATGTTTCGAATTTTTTTTAAATATTTGTAGAGAAATAATATGAACTTAAGCATATAAATATTTATATTCAATCGAGTATGAAAAACTTAAAATCCGTCCTGAAAATCTATTAAACAAAATAACCTAACATAATTCGTTTTTGTTTGTCCTGGATTCTTGTACGATAAATAAACTATTACCTACACACTGAAGTGATATAAGTAATAGAAAAACTGGTTAACCAGTCAATACTCGGTAAGCCTACCTCGAGAGCGTAAAACAGCAGAAATACGACGGGAATGGACTCCACAAGCTTGCAGAAGTATTCTGTAAGCATTGAACACCTTACTTCCTGCAGAGCGATTCACAATTCTGTTGTATTCCGAGGTGTAGGATCTTTGCGTTCCAACAACTCGTTGGGCATGACATCCCAGATGTGTTCGATTAAGTTGAGATCTGGTGACTAAGACAGGATCTCAAACTCAATTGAAAATTATTCTAACCATAACTTGGCTTGTCTAGACTTGTGTACCGTCGTCTTTGTCCTGTTGGAAGAGGCCAAACCCATCAAAATGAACGCACGACATGAATGCATTCAACTCGCCAGAAAAGATGCACACATAGCGTTCATCTGTCAGACACTTGCAGACGTACCAAAGGTCCCATTAAATGTAAAATAAACAAACCCTTACCATTACGGAGCCACTGCCAGCCTGTACAATACCTTGTTGACATACGAGATCTATGGATTCATGGGGTTTTCTCAACATACGGATCCTACCATGTGCCCGAAACAGTTGGAAACGCGATTCGTCAGACCACGCTTCTCGTTTCCAGTCATCAATGTCCAGTGGCTGTGTTCCCGAGCCAGGTGAGGCGCACAGCTGTTTGTCAAATATTCATCATGGGTATTCGAGTTGGACGTCGGCTCGTAAAGCCTATATTTTTGAGACAACATTGCAGTCCTCACGCTGCTGTTTATTGAGGGCCAAAAGTTGAATCCCGATGTTATTTGAGGCAGTGTTACACGCTAAACACGCGAAACGATTCTTGCCCACACTGCTGTTATAAGTTACATGTTTCGCTAGAATTATTGAAGACACGGTACACCCTTGAAATGGTAGTAAGTGAAAATTCAAATTTTTCCTCTACCTCCGAAATACAATCTCATGAGCTCCCACTGTTAAACCGTTTTGAAAATCACAAAAAATACGATAATTCGCTATTATCATGGCGGAAACTGAACTTGATGCTTCCACAGATGTCTATCGCTCTATACATGCACTGGCAGATACAACCTACGACGCGTGGAGTTGCTACGTATTTCGCATGGGCTCGTCTGTACCAGTTTTTCTGCATTTCAGTGTATATGTGCTATAACTTCACTACCAACCAATCTAAATATTAGAAATTCTATAAGAATAGATGACTAGTGTTTTAAATTTTATATTTTATGTAGAAGGATTAGATATTTTATTTTAAAATTTGAAATAAAAGTGAAACCGTATAGTAACTTTAAAGTTTCAATAGAAAATTATTTTTCTTCTGTAATATTTATATTTGAAGAATATTCATCTCGATTTAATGCCTAGTCGCAAGATTTGGTCGGTTTTCACTTCAAAATTAATTATATTTTAATCCAGTTCTAGTTATAACCTATGAACTTTAATCCTCTCAGAGGTTTACAAGCCATGTATCCGTCTTCCTTTCATGACTTTCTTTTTAATATGTTCTTTCATCCATTTTATATGTAGTATAGGCCGATCTACTTCTTGTTTCATAAACTTATTTCCAAACTAAACTCTGAATTTTAACCAGTTTCGAAGTTTCACCAATCGATTCTTTTCTTCATATACTTCAATTATGTGTATTTTCCTTAGTTCTTTAGGACTATTTATTGTTCTTTCTGCTTTTTTGTTCAATTGCTAATTACTTCAGTTATATAAATATTTTCCAAAGCATTAAAACTCGTTCACTTGATTTTCTCGAGGCAGTTCGGTTTCCAAGTACTATACTTAAATGCTCATTTTAGTTTCGAGAATTTTGGAAATCGCATGTGTCACGAATTATTTCCTTAAACTCGCAAAGACTTATTAAAATAAGTCACAAAGATCAAGTAAATTTAATTTTTCTGAACTCCTGAGGACTTTTGAAAGTAGCTTGGCCTCTTGAGAATAGGTCTAATGTAACCCGCTGAGGGGTTCATAAGCATATCTATTCGTTCGCTAACCCGAAGTCGGACCGCGGTAGCCCGGTTAGAAGAGTAACGAGGAGGGTTGCGAGTTTCGAATCCAAAAAAGACCGTCGTGTACAAAGGGAGCCGGTGCATGTTAAATCTATCGTGACCTCAAATGTCCTCATATTGGCGTGGAAGTTTGGAGAGTGGAGTGTCAGTTCAGGTGTGACCTCGTCATCTGACCGTGGTTCGAAATTAAGTGGTGTCCTCGGATCTTTTCCTTCGGGGATTGATCCCGGACCATCGCCAATAGCCCGTTGCGTTGCTTCACAGTGCGACGCTAGTTAAATACCTACCTACCAACCCGAAGTCTGCCCTGTATGACTTCTAACCAGTTTTGATCTTCTTGGTCCAATATGTCTCCTAGTATTTCGACCAAAGAATATGGTGATTGAGTCATTTATGTTATTTCTAACCAGTTTTGATCTTCTTGGTCAATATGTTTCCTAGTATTTCGACCAAAGAATGTGGTGATTGAGTCATTTATGTGTGTTGCTGGAAAGAGCACTACCAGGAAATCTTGGATCCCTCAAGTAACAGCAACTATATTAACGAGTAATTTCATTATTGACAAAGGAAGTTGTGAAAAGGGTCTTCCAACTGAATGGGAACGTTGGGAACCGAAGAGGCTCCGAACTATTCCATCGGAATCCGTAGTTGGCCCCTCATCCCCACTTGTCGAATATTACTTTTTCCGAAATGCCGGATCAAGTCATGTTTGCAGCCGATATTTGCTCTGGCGGTGGACAGGCGCATGCGCACCGGCCTTCCTCGCTTGTCATGCAGGAGGAGAGTCTCCCGGTCCCCCCCCCCCAATCTCGGTTATCTGCAACCATTGGTATTCCGCTTTCTTAGGAGCCACGTGCCCGGCCTGCCGGAGGAGGTACGGTGATTTGACGGCCGCATCCCACAGGTTGGACGAGGGTAGAGGTACAGGGAGTGTTTGTGAATGGATTGTTGGCAGAGGAATTTGTTTCGTTGTTTGGGATCTGTCGGATGGTTTTATTGGGAAATGCCAGTTTGGAAACTAATCTGTTCATCGACTATAATCTGCTTTTTACGGTAGGTGTCAATTAACGTCGCACTGGAGCAACTTATCGGGAGATTGGCGACTGTCCGTGATCAATCCTCAAAGGTCCGAGGACAACACCACGTAAATTTGAACCACGGTCAGATGACGAGGTCACACCTGATCTGGCACACCACTCTCTAAATTTTTACACCGACGTGAGGAGATTTGAGGCCGCGACAGATTTAACGTGCTCCAGTCCCCTTTGTACAGGACGGTCTTTGGTTGGATTCAAACTCGCAATCCTCCGGTAGCTAATCCGTTACTCTTCCAACTTGGCTACCGCGACCCCTGCCTTTCAAGAAAATCGCAAAATATGACCACGTATGAGGACTTTTCTGGTAAAGCAAATTGCTATTTTGGTAACTTTTTTGTTTCGAAACTTATCAAGTTAATCGAATGCAATTCCAACATATCTCTTATTTTAAGCGTCCACTGCCCTAGAAACCTGCGAGTTGTAGGCGGCGCCTCTTCGCTTCCTGTCAGGTGGATCCCTTTCTGGGTGTATTTCTCTCTTCTGTGTCAGTAAAAGTTTCATTGTGTGTGTATTACTTGATATTGCGTGTCTATTGCTTGATATTGCGTGTCTTGTGTCTGGCGCAGCATGGCAAAATATGGCCGTTGCGCCATAAACCCCGAAACAACCAACCATCTCTTGTTTTAAATGCCAAATATAAAAAAAAATTCTTGTATAGTACTATAAACTTATTTTTCCCAAAACTTTCCGATATATGAGACTGACGAACAGGATTCCATTGTTTGCATTGTGACGGTTAAACGGGCTATAAATTGGGAGTGGGAAAAGCAATTATATTAAAAAAGCGAGTGAGAAAGAAAAAGAAATGGAAAATAAAACTAGATGAAAGGCGGGGTAGAAGTAGAAGAATGAGAATAGGATTGGTTTAACCGTTTATAGGTCGCTCAACGAACTCTTTGCTACATGAGTGTAAATTAGACTGGAACTCATGGTTTAAAGTGGATTACGAATCACTACAATAATCTACGCCAAGATCGGCGTTCGAACACAGAGCCTGTTGATCCAAGAGCCATAGTGCTAACAACTGTCAATCTACTAGTCCTGTATTTTGAAAATAGGAGAGGTGTAGAAGTAAGGGGGTCCGGAAGTCGAAGAAGAGAGGGGAGTGACTAGTTGGGACAGTGACTAGAGGTAGGTATTTGAATTAATTTCGCACTGGGAGCAACTCAAAGGCCTACAGGAGACAGTCTGGGTTGGTTGGTTGATTTGGGTTTGGGGATCCCATTGAGAAGGGAAAGATCCGTTGACAACGCCTCCTCATTTTGAACTGCAATCAGGTGGCGAGGTCAACGCCTGATTTGTCACACCACTCTCCAAACCTCCACACCAAGCAAACGTGAGGATATTTGAGGCCATGACCGATTTAATGTACACCAGCCCCCTCATATACGACTGTCTGATTGGATGCGAGTTTTTAACTTGTAACCCTCCTATTGCTAATCCGCTACTCTTCAAATCGGGCTGGGGTTGTCGTGGCTCAGTGGGTATGCCCACTGTGCTAGCAACCTTCGAGTTGTAGGCGGTGTAGGTTCGATTCCTGTCAGGTGCATTCCTCCTTGGGTGTATTTCTCTCTTCTGAGTCAATAAAAACTTTCATTGTGTATGTATGTCTATTACTTGATATTGTATGTGTTGTGTCTGGCGCAGCATTGCCAAATATGGTCCTTGTGCTATAAAACTCCAAACCAGGCTACTGCGGCCCCTCAAAAGGTGGCCACGTGGGCTTGGGAATCGCCTTCGTCCTATTGGTTGTCGAAGAGCAAACTGGTGTTTTTAATCATGCTTAATAACCATATCAACCAATCAATACTTAATCTGACACAATGATACGTACTTTCTCCCAATACTACGTGACAGATCTTCATCCCAAGCGATCGGGAGAAATAGCATGAAACTGAGCACGTACTCCGTCTATTTGATTGTAAAGTGGAGTGGATCAATGACGTTCCACGACATATCTCGGGCTCGTGGTTATTGATGAAACAGATACGAAAGATGAGATTTGGACTGGTTAGAAGTAGGAGGAAAAAAATAAATTGCCAAGTACACGACGATCTTCCGTTGGATAGTTTCGAACTCGCAACCCTCCTGTGGCTAATCCGCTACTATAACAACCGCGACCCCCTAGTGACTAGGAAAACATTTAGAGAAATAGGGACTAGAAAGAGAATAAAAATAAACTAGAAGGATAAGTGAAGTATGAGATAGTGAAGTAAACGTAGAGGAAAAGATTGAAAGAGAATAGATAATACAGAGATGAAAAGGAGAAAATCAGAAAGATGGAAAGAGAAAAAATGGTTTTTTAGTACTGTCAATGATCAAGCACACTATATAATTTCAAGCTCTCTCAAAATTAATTACGTTTACATATGATCTAGATTAGGGTCCAGACATCTCCACAAAACCAGGTTAGATGACGGGACCCTCATTCGAATGTCAAACTAGCTCCAGGTTCGCATACCGGTCTAGGCATGGATGTTCGTCGTGATCCGGAAACCACTTTAAACCGTCGGTCCCGATCTAGTCAGCCCTCGTGCAGTAAAAGGTGACCGTATAGCTTGCTTGCCACCCAACGCCCACCCTTTGCTGTTGGACCATTTGGTAGCGCTAAGACCAGTAGAGACGAGAAAGCTTCCTCGACTAGTGACTGGTCGTTAGTCTAAGGCCGAGCACTGAAGCAGGTGGGCAGCATCCAGGACGCCCTGACCACACAGCCGGCATTGTGGAAAGGGCAACACATGGATCCTGTGCAGGTGGGCAGCAAGGTAGTCGTGTCCAGTTGTCATCCGGAACAGCGTCACGCCGACGAAGTGACCATATAAAGCTACAAAACCAAACATTTTTACACGTGTACTAATTATAAATATATGAATTTATGAACTGCTCCCTATAGTATTAAAAGGTTTCACATTTCCAGGGGCCCCCTGGACCCACGGCCCCGGTGGTACCCCTCCATAAGGGCCCTTGACATTAAGGATACCACATATTCGGAAGGATCCCAAACAGGAAAAGAATATTAAGTGACAAAGAAATATACATAACTACTTATTTCTCCGAACCTTAAAGAAACGAAGGGGGGATTATTTCTAAATAAATAGGAGCACACACCCCATCATTCGCCGGATATCCATACCGCGTCTCATTTCACGCTTGAGCGTAACTCCGTAAACGCGAACACAAAGAACTATCGACCACGGCTTTTACTACCTCACGTCACTGAGGGCAAGAAATTATTCATTTGAGTCTAAAGGGCAGCCAAGAAAATAGAGAACGAGAGGAAGAGTAGAAAAAAAAGGGGGCTCCTCTTATTCATTCCAGTGCAGCGAGCTCCGGATATTGCTACTGTGGGATTTCCTTTGATGCGATGGCAGTTCGATTCCGCCGTTCAATCTCTGCGATGGAATTTGTCTAATGCGATCTTGGGAAGAGGGGAAATAGTTTAAAACGTAGGCTCTTCTAGTTCCTACCATTAGTGGAATCGATGTGAGGAGATTACTCGTTACTGTAAAGTCTCCTCGAGTTTGTAGGAACTGAAACCTGATCAAATGTTCTTTTGAACTACCCTGAAATGTAAGTTAGCAACAAATGGTAATCTAACTAGCATTACAAAGAATGAATTCGATGGGAGCCGAAAGTATATAAAAGGAAGTTTACAGCAAATGTGAACAATTCTTCCGTGTCAGGGTAAAGTTAAGTCTGACTTTTGATGGCTTCGAAAGAGTCAAGTGCACCATTAATTTAAAAAATGATATATACTTAAAATCAAAATTAAATGCTTCTACGAATCTAAATTACAGTTATTTTTATTATATCGAGCTTCATTTTCTTCCTGAATATTTGTGAGAAAGAAAAATATTCAACTTAAGATTCGGAGAAGTAACCATTTTGACTTAACCCTTTTTGCTTTGACAAGGAAGAATTATAGTAGTATACAATTGACATGAAAAATAAATGTTATACAAGAAATGCAATAAAATGAAAGCAGAATAGGATGCTTTTGAATAATATAAATTGTAGCAAGATGGTCTCCGTTGAAGTGCATATGTGCCCCCAAGGGCACATCTTTAGGTGTGTGAGCAGTTCAGAATTGGGATACCCGGGTGATTTTTCTCTCTTCTGTTTCACCCTTACCTACACTTCTGCTCTTTTACCCTCCTTCATTTCGGAGATAAGGACTCCCCTTGAAAAGCTTTTCGCCGCTCTGTTGCTTTCAGCTCCCAATGGGGAGTAAACCACCCACGTATTTGCCACACCTGGAGATCTGTGTCTCCGGAAAAGGTGATCCTGGTGATTGAGAGACAGTATATCCCCAACATATTACTTTGGCCCCTACTTCGGATAAATAGGGAATGTGCTGCGGTCTCAGTACATTAATAGGTTGGTTAATTTGCCCTGCTTGGACCAAGGACTTGGTTCTTTCATAGCTCCTATTCAAGGCAGAAATAAGAATGACTTGGGACCGTATAATTCCCGGCCAGCACTGGTGCATGTAATCTATATCTCTTGTTGGGCTCCATGGTGGATGGTGACACTGGGAACTCAATATTTATCCCTTTCACTAAGTTCTTTTTCTAACCAATATCCTTCGGTGAAGCATCATGACAAAATGATAGACCAAAGCATTATTTTTGAAGAAAGTTTTTATAATTTAGAGAAAAATGAAGGAAAACTCTAAAATCGGTATCGGCTAGTCTAATACACAAAGTTATCAATGGCGTAATGGGTGAACCTAAACCATAAATGAAAATCAGACCGGAGAAGTTTTGATTCAAGTCGCTAACACAAAACCCAAAAGCCCTGATAGAATGACGAATGCAAAGATGCATACAGGAATCAGAGGACATGGAATATTTTTTAAAAGATATTCAACAGCTGATAATTTTACTTTATACAAAGAGGCAAGAACAATATTGGTAAGAGAACAAAGGCGTTAACAGATTTGTGGGTAAGATTTGCAAATAACATCGATAGCAATATTACGAGTAAATAGTTATGGTACAGGATCAAACAAATTTCGGGGGTTTAACCTTAATAGACAAATACCTATTCTTGAATACAATAATTAAGTCCTCATAAAGATAGAGCAAATAAAATAGCCTCATAACTTTCGAATATATCCAACACTGACCACTATGGTGGCATCTTCAAAAAACTCAAAAATAGAGTTGAAAAGAATAAAATTAGCTTTACCTCAAATCTTTACTTGTACTATTAATTGTAACTTTATTTTATATGAATTAAGAAATATTTATCTCTAGTTCATAAATCCACATCTGGTCCAAATAGTATTATTTACATTATGCTTAAACATCTCTAATAGCTCTTTAAAGAATCTTAATGTTTACAATGGAGTCTGACAAGAGCACGTTTTTTCTCATTCATGGAGATATGCAACCATTACACCAATACTGAAACCCGACGAAGACCCCAAGAATCCCTGAATGTCATATCGCTCTTACAAGCTGCCTATGTAAAATCCTAGAAAAATGGTAAATGCGAGATTAATGCATATATTGGAGGAAAATAATTGCATTTACCCATTTCAGAGATGTCAATCGACCATTGATAACATAATCGCTCTAGGAACGGAAGTACGAAATCCTTCATACAAAATAACGATTTAGTCTCAATTTTCTTTGATACTTAAAAGGTATCGAACGAACATGGAATTATTAGAGATATATACAACAATAATTTTAAAGGAAACTTATTAATATTCATTTAGGAATTCTTGTAAAAACGTTACTTTAGAGTAAAGGTTGGATCCACTTTTTCGGATGTTTTTATTCAAGAGGAATCGAATAAAAACACAAAATACAGGGCAATACAGGAGCAGTCGTGGCTCAGTGGGTATGCCCACTACTCTAGCAACTCTTGTATCTGGCGCAGAATGGCCAAATATGACCCTTGCGCCATAAATCCCCAAGAAAGTCAAAAGCCAGGGCAATACAACACAACAAAACTCAGGGCTGTTTATTGAGCGTCACTTTATTTATCATAAAAATCAATATTATTTCACAATTGCCTCCATTTGTGACATTTATTTGACCTGCAAATTTTGTGTGCAGGAAAAGACACCCGTTTAATAGAATGACAACTACAACATATTAATAAAACAAAAACTGGACAAATATGAAAATGGGCTTAACTTTTCTACTGATAAAACTCCATGCATCCATTTTTGTACGAAAAAATATCTTCATCTGGATCCAGAAATACTTCGTAATAATATTTTAATTAATGCAGTGGGCCATATTTTCGTTAACTATATCAGAATAATTCTATTATTGCTATGTATATCAAACCAAGCTCAAGAAATATGAACATGTAAGCAAGACATTTTAGTAAAATATTCAAAATTGCCGAAGTTGTGCATTTTTTTCTACAAATTCCGCTTTCAGCACCACTACTGCGTCTCCCAGACTGCAACCAGGATAGATAAGATTGGGCCCCTTCCGAAGTTATTTTCTGAATACACTCTAGGATAGCAGTAGTGAAATTGAAAACTCTCCTTACTGTCAACAAGCTACTGTTCAAACAGCTCCTGAAGTGAGGCACATGGACGGAGTTTCAGCTATCAGCTGTCAGTGGATGTGCTTGAATAACCCTCGAAAGTGATTTCTACGAGGTATCTTGCCCATCAAGATCTGCTAATGGATTTGATTATAAGATACCTCATTAAGACAGCCACGAGGAGGGTTGATAGCTGAAGAGATATCTAATAGATACCACGCGTGTCATGTTAAAATTTAAAAATATCTGGAAAATAATTCAGGCATGCAGTTAATTTGTTTGAAACGTTATTTGATTTTATTCGCAGAGCCAATTTGTTTTTCTTCCTACATCCTAACCAGTCCAAATCTCATCTTTCAAATCCGTTTCACAAATGACTACGAGATATGTCGTGGAACGTCATTGATCCGATTGCACCGACTTGCTAATGAAGTAGACGGAGCATGTGCTCACAGCTTCATAATATTTCTTCCGATCGCTCGGTATGAAGGTCTGTCACATATGATTGGGAAAAATACGTATCATTGTGTAAGATTAATTATTGATTAGTTGACACGGTTATTAAGCATGATTAAAAACACTAATTTGCGTTTCGACAACCAATCGGACGAAGTCGATTCCCAAGCCCACGTGACCACACTACTCTTGAGATCTTACGACTGTGGCCACACCCCACAAGCTCCGTCTATTTAATTAGATTGTCGATGTCCGCTTTTTGCTCCAAGCCAGTGGCTCTGCTTGTGGTAGTCGTCTTTTCAGATGTAATATGCGTAAATTGTCTACCCGTCTTGCGAGTTCCCACAAGCACTGTAAAGCGAAAAACCAATCAACGAGAAGAAAACTTTACCTCTAAACATTTTCTCTTGGAGCCAGAAGTTTGAGACCGAAGTTTGACTCCTAAATTCATGGTAGATACAGAAGAGAGCACTTATTGAGTCCCCTTCTACTTGGCACATTATTGATTCAAATTTTAGTATTAAAATGCGCACAAGGATTCTCCGCCGTTGCCGTGCTTTCAGAGTTCCGTTGTTTATGGAAGTTACCTTGGAAAAATTCCAGGAATGTGTAATGGAGCGCACTCCGTTCCTTTCGAACACTTTCCATTCCAGTCGAGATTATGGAAGGGAGTGGGAGGAGTTCGAGATTATATCATCGACACGCCGTATCAATGCTTTGGAAAAGAAAGCGCAGGCTGTAAAGTACGTCTGCCTTTCACAAATGCGATCGATCAGTGCAGACATGGTTTGAAACTTTGGAAGGGGGTCCACTGCCGACAAAGTTAATTTACCTTATTTACATATCTTCAGTATATTCTAAGTACCTTAGAATATACTAAAAAGGGATTTGATTTGAATTTGTTTTGTATGCTCAATAGACATTTACTTGCATACCGAGGTGGGGATTTAGTATATTATATTGTGTGAAATACAAAATTGCATTAGAATGCTAGGAAATCCGTTCTGTGTTTCGGGGTCGTCGTGGTATTTCCACTGCGCTAACAAACTTCTAGTTGTAGGCGGAACAGGTTCGATTCCTGTCAGGTGCTCCCTGGGTGTATTTCTCTCTTCTGTCAGTGAAAACTTTCATTGTGCGTGTATGTTTATTACTTGTTATTGTATGTCTTGTGTCTGGCACAGCATGGCTAAATAAGGTCCTTGCGCCATAAAACCCCAAATCAACCAATCAATCGCTCTGTGTTTCGTTACTGAAAGTTTAAAAAATTAATTTTGTAGTTATAACAAAGGGGTCATTTCAAAGTGATTTAGGATGATTTTAGAATATGTTGGGGTAAAGTTTTACGTACCCCAAGGTTAATATAATACTTAGTCTCATCGAGCTGTAGGCGACGCAGTTTTGATTCCTCTGTAAGACTTACCATGTTTTTATTTCTCTCTTTTGTATCTAAAACTTTCAATGTATGTGTACACTGATGTGCCAGAAAAACGTGTACGGACGAGCCTATTCAAAATACATAGCAACGTCACCTGTGCACGCCATTTGTTGGATACAAGTGCTTGTGTAAAGCGACAGATATCCGCATTAGAATCTAGATCTGTTTCCGCCTAGAGAATGGAAAGTTATCACGATTTAAGTATTCGTGATTTAATATCTTATGAGATCGGATGTATAGAAGTTTGGATTTATCACGCACTATCGTTTCAAGGGTGTACCGTGATTACAAGAATTCTGGAGAAAAAGAACTCACGATTTCAGTGTGACCGCAAGAAGACCAGTGTCGGTTGGCAAGAATTCTTTCACGTGATGGGCTGGTAACACTGCCTCATGTAACATCGAAATTCAATGTTGGACCTTCGTCAAACATCATGTCGTGTGGACTGCAACGTTCCCTCAAAGATATGGGCTATAGATGCCGACGCCAAACTCGAATATTGATGACTTTATACTGAGCTATGCGTCTAACCTGGGCTCAGGAACACCACCACTGAACACTTCATGGCTGGAAATGAGTTTCCTGGTCTCAAGAGTTGATGATAATCTCCACGTCTAGCTCCAGCTGAGACCAAATCCACAAGTTTATTCACCCGCACAAAGTCATACACCAAAAGAGGTTGAGAAAACGGGTCGTCTCGGGACAACTCAGGGCACTCGAGGATGTGTGCTGGGGAGGCCTGGTCGTTTAAGGCAAACAGGACGAATCTTGCGACCACAGCGAAATGTGAGACTCCTCGGATGACCACTGAAAACGGTCTCAAGAGTTGCATTTCCAACTGTTTCGGGCAGCCATTTCGTGAAAGTCATGGATCCAGCATGTCAACAGGGATTGTACAGGTTGGTGATGGGGAGAGAGAGACTACGCAATGATATGGAGTTCTTTTTATCTGTCATTCAATGAGGACCCTGATACGTCTACGAAGGTTTCTGATAGGTGAACGATATGTGTGCGTCCTTTCGTCATTTCTGATGAGTCGCCCGTTCATGTTCGTCTTTAATTTTGAAGGGTTTGGTCTCTTCCTTTAGGACAATGCGCTGTCACACGATTCTAGATACGCTGAATTATGATTAGAGAAACATTCCTCTGAGTTTGGGGTCTTGCTATTCCCACCTAGGGTTTGTCATGGCTCAGTGGGTATGTCCACTGCGCTAGCAACCTTCGATTTGTAGGCGGTGCGGGTTTGATTCCTGTCAGCTGCATTCCCCCTGTGTGTATTTCTCTCTTCTGTGCCAGTAAAAACTTTCATGTGTATGTATATCTATTACTTGATATTGTATGTCTTACGTCTGGACCAAATATGGTCCTTTCGCCATAAAACCCCAAAACAACCAACAATTCCCACCTATGTCATCATATCTCAACCTCATCGAACCTATCTGGAATTCCACACAACGTGCTGCGGAACACAGAAATCCTACACCTCGGAATACAATTGAATTGTGAACCGCTCTGCAGGGAGTATGGTGTTCAATGCCTATAGAATACTTCTACAAGCTCGTGGAGTCTATGCCCCTTTGTATTTTTGTAGCTTTTCGCTCACGTTGGAGGCCTACCAAATATAAGACTGGTGTACCTTTTTCTGTCACTTCAGTGTATGCCCGTTATTTGACGTTGTCTGTCCAATGTTTGGCACAGTTTGACCAAATATGGTCTGAGAAGTGGTACCTCGATGCAAGAAATGCTCATTTCAAAAAAATCAAAATTCAAATTTAAAAGACGGTTTTTAATTCAGTTTATTACTAGTCTTCAAAACACAACTAAGATTAAAAGGAAATGAAGCGACATGGGAAAGATTATAAAATAGACACATCTCGAAATCTAATCGGTACTTGAAAGTTATGGGTTTCCATTCCCTTTGAGTGAATTGGAAAATGTTTAAGTTTAGAAATTGTCTAAGGGTTTGGTATTGATTTAGGTTTTGTTGTCACTAATTGGTTTTGATTTATTTTTTATGCTGTGGGGTACCAATTTAATATAATAAAATACTAATGTAAGTCATGTAGCAAAACAATTAATTTGTGGTTAGATTAATAATCCTTTAACTCTCCTAGAAGAGAGACAAACCAAATCTTCATTCTCAATTAGAATCAGTGATATCAGTAACCGAAAGTTTTTTGTCCGTCTGCAGTCGTAGAATCAGTCAGTAGAATTAGCCTTTGAAACAAAAAATGCCCACAAAACAGATCTTCTACAGACATTTTTTGCTACAAAGGATATAACTATAAAGGGCTGTACAGCTTAACGAACATTCCAAGCCATTACAAACATTTGAACTTGAACCCGGATTCGAGGCCTGTTGTGTCGATTTGTTTTGTCTTTTCAGTTAGCCCTCGAGTAATAAGAAATGACCGTAGAACAAACACATGGATCAAACCCTCAGTAATACATATTGATAACGAAAATTATCATCAGATAAATTCTTTCTGCTTTTGAGAATTAAATGGCAGGGGTTCTCAATACCTTTTCGGTAGTAAAAAGCACGTGTTGGGTGATGTGGTTTCAGTCTGACAGGGTTTTTTCTGTAAAGGTAAATTTAGTGAGCTAGTATTTTAGCAACCCGTGACGTAACTGAGTGTTACTCGAACGAAATTTCAGCATGTCGCTTCCCAGAATGAATACTAAAAATTAAGGTAGTGCATCGGCTAAACGACGATAAACCAAATTAGCGCTTAATAGGAAGTATTTTTTCCCGTGGTTTGTGTTCACATTGAAAAACCTTGAGCTTCCTAAAGAGCGGTTAGTCCGAAACATGTCTACACAATCCTCCCGTATTTATCTTCCCCACAGAACTCATCCGGCACGGCATTCAAATAAAGAGTAACGGCACAATTTGGAAAGCTTTCTCCTCCTTTTAAATCATTCATTTCATCTGATGTGTGCGGGGGAATAAATAGCGAATTGTTTACAGCTCCTCGGTCCACTTAATGAGCGTAAATTTGTGCATCTCAAGGAACGGCCGCTCCGCAAATAATAAATGGACGGCGCGGATAACTCCAAATTACGATTCAGGAAGATATTAGGGTTTGAAAGGGGAGTTGGAGTAATGCATATTTATGCAGTCGTGGAAAGACGGGAAATGCGAATCTCCGGAAACGTTTCAACGAGAGGTTTTAAATTGGCGCACGATGGCTTGCCTTTGAGGGGAATAAGGTTTATTTTCAGACTGGAATCGAAAATATTATGAAAATATTTTAGTCGCTTATATTCAGACCAAATAGATCGTGCAAGAGGTGGCACTCTAGAAACATGTTAAGCACACTTTAAGTGACGCAGTAGTTGGTAAAGATTCGAGGGCGCAATACATGGCATACTAGTTGGTAAGGATTCGAGAGGAAAATACGTGGCACAAATAGTTAGTAAAGATCTAAGGTTACACTATGTGGCACACTAGTTGGTAAGGATTCCAAGTTACAATATGGGGCACACTAGTACAAATTATATGACACAGTATGTGGCACACTAGCTGGTAAAGATTCGAGAGTACAACATGTGACACATTAGTTGGTAAAGATTCCAGGGTACAATATGGGTGCACATTAGTTGGTAAAGATTCGAGGGCACAATACGAGGCACAGTAGTTGTTAAGGATTTCTAATTACAATACGGGGCACACTAGTTGGTAAGGATTTCAGATTACAATATGGGGCACACTAGTTGGTAAGGATTTCAGGTTACATTATGGGGCACACTAGTTGGTAAGGATTCCAGGTTACAATATGGGGCACACTAATAAAGATTCGATGGCACAGTATGTGGCACACTGTCTGGTAAAGATTCGAGAGTACATGGGGCACACTAGTTCGTAAAGATTCGAGGGCACAGTATGTGGTACACTTATCGATAAAGGTTCGAGGTCACAATAAGTGACAAACTAGTTGATAGATTCGAGGGCAAGAGTTGATACACTAGATACTTGAAAACTGTTAAACTTTGATTAGTACACTAGTCGGTAAAAATTCAAGGCCACAAAATATTCCACACTAGACACACGAAACCTATTAAGCAAACTATAAGTAACAGACTAGTAGGTTGATTCGCCATTTCTTGATGTAGTCAATTATTCGGAGGGAGTTTTGTGTTGTAAAGGGGATGATATCGTTTGTGATTGACGTTTTTCTTAAACACATGGAGAATGAATATATTTTTGGTTTTGACAATTGTGAGTAGTTTTCAGTTTTACGATCTCTGATTAGTCATCTTCAAAAGAATAACGTACAATCGTATGAAAACCTACAAATGAAGATTTCCCACCAAAGCTGTGTTTTTTAACGATTTCACTGAACTGTTGGGGAAAACTCCCTCTTCATTCCTGTCAAAGAAATGCACCTACACACTTAACTCTAGGGCATGGGTGTCTTGACAGGACTAGGAATCTCAAGGAGATGGTCGTGACCCTGTGGGTTCACATGTTCTAGCAATCTGCGTTTTGTAGGTGGCGTGGATTCGATTCCTGTAATTTACCATGTATCCTTTGAAAATTTTCTTGTGTATGTCCACAACTTCATGTTGCATGTCTTGTGTTTGGCGCAGCTTGGCCCTTACGCCGTAACATCCAACCCAACCAGGAGACAATTCCAACGGTCAGCGAGACTACACTGGATAGTCGAGAAGAACGGTTGATCAAGATTGAACATAAAATATATTTTGGGATTCCCACAAGGAATCAGTTGTAGACGGCTATAGTTCGATTCCTGTCAGGTTCATTCCTCCCTGGGTGTATTTCTCTCTTCTGTGTCAGTAAAACTATCATTGTGTGTCTGTCTATTACTTGATATTGTATGCCTTGTGTCTGGCGCAGCATGGCCATATATGGCCCGTGCGCCACAAAATCCCAAAACCAATCAGCCCACAAGGAATCTGATGTTGAACCAATAGGCCTTTCAGCCTACAATCCACTGTTTAAACGACCCGATGCGACTATACGATGATCTCGGACATGTTGTACGAGACATTATGTGGAACGATTGTCAAAATGACTGGAACGCACAGAGTAATAACAAGCTCCACTGCATCCTTCCAGACATCTCAGTGTGGCCTACGTTTCCAGCATGCGCTCCAATGTACTTTTGAATCGTTTTCGAATCGGACACACGTTTTACTCACATGAATCTTTTATTAAGAGAGACGGTGCCTGTGGGGTACCTTTTACTGTATGCCATACTTTGGTCGCTTGTGTTTGTCGTACATGGTGAGGATGCTTTTAATCATCACCATCAATACTTTTTCCACATATCAAATTTTAAACCTGCAGGATTTGATTGGGAAGATCCCCACCCAAATCTTTTTAAATTTTACAAACCATAAAAATTTTAAGTTCCAGATATTTTATTTTTCATATTTATGTAATTTCATCAAAACTTTTTACTATCACTCACTATTTTATATTGGCGACGATAACTTCATATTTTTCTGTTTCATCGTCTCCTTTCAATATTTATTTTTATTTTCACATTTAATGTATTTTTTAAATCTACCATTTATTATTGGCTAGAAAATTAATCTTAAAGTATTTTATTTATAATTTACTTGATTACGCTCTATCTTGTGTTTGGCGCAGCTTGCCCGCTTTTGGATCTTGCGCCTTAAAACCTAAATCAACCAACCAGATGGGACTTTGAATATAACAGCAAAACACATTTCTGATCAAAGAATAATTAACCTTACCATTTGGTCTAGTGTTTTTACTGTATTGCCTAATAACCATTAAGCACTCTTCTAAGTAACATACAATGACTCTTAAATATCGGATGAGTTCCACACGCATATATCCGTTCTACAACCTGAGGTCTTTCCTGAATGATTTCTAACCAGTTTTGACCTTAACCAATAAAATGTTTCGTGGGATTATTTCAACCAATATGTGTGGTTATTTATTAGTGTGTGAGTGTTGGGAGGAAAAAGTAATACTACTCGGAAATCTCGCAATGTTCAGAGGGAACCAACAGTTCTAGATGGGTTGGTTGGTTGTTTTCGGGATTTTATGGCGCAAGGGCCATATTTGGCCACAGTTCTAGACGGGAAGATCCACCTGAAGTTAGTTTGAGGCACTTGGAACGAACGTAGGAGAATAACTAAATTGAGAACATTAATCTGGAGCAGAGGTTGAGATTTGTGCTTTCAAGGAACCTACTCGAAAAGGGTAAATCCTTACATGGATCAGGTATTGGGGGTGATGCTATATAGCACAGTATTCAGAACCGGGTTAAAAATAGATTTGCGTGTTGGAGTAGCAAAGTGGAAATCATTTTCCCTTTTTCTTAGATTCATCATCTTCTGGGCCTGATCAAATGAATATCAACAATAATAAGCATATTAAGATTATATTTTAAATGTTATTTTCTTAAACTCAGAATTTAAAAATCGATATTGTTTCTGCATTTTGACGATATGTAGGTCGATAATCTATATATAAAACGGAGAAGTCCACAAACATCCTCTGTCAACCTGATATAAGATTGGTTTACCTACCACGGAGCTTAGCAACTAATAATTTTAAAGTTCAAAAGTCTGTTAATGTACCCGAATTTTGTACCGATTTGAAGGGATAATTTATCATTATATTGGATGGTCAGAATTGACAGCACACTAAACATAGCACGCTATTCCTTGTCGAAACCCGAAAAAATTATCCTGTTTTATGATTAAACGTGACTGGGAAATATTCGAGTTCATTGTTTTATGACGTCACTTGTGGTCATTTGAAATTTTCAGCCCTAAGGACACCAATCGAACTATTCTTTTGTTGTCCTCGAGGAAGACGGCACCTGAGAGTAAATCGAGACACGTGCTAAAAATAAAAAATATGGACAACTCAATTAAATCGCACCAGGGATAACCAAGCGACCTTTTTCTGCTTTTATCCTATTCTATTCTCAATCCCTATTTTCCCTTTCACAATATTTTTCACATGAAGTTTTCAGTCTTGTGTTTTTATCGCCATAAAACCGCTAAACAACATAGTTTAATACGCGATCGGATTTGCATATGATGGTACTTTATATAGGTCATAAAACTTTGGACGCGACAATCTCACAAAGCCACGTCCAATCGAGAAATAGGATAGTATTAATTCGGGTAGGTTTTTGATTAGGGATAGCTGATTTTGATCACCCATTAGAACGACAGCAGAAAACGCGATCGAACCGTCGCAAAAAGTTGACGGCGGAGCGAACCGACCTGAGTCGAAGCTAGATTCAGTCTTGCGGTTTTAGGGAGGTGAAACAGCAGGAGCGAGCATCCTTTCCGAAGCAAACAAGGAGGAGGATCGTCTGTCACCACCGAGTCTGAATCGGTTTATCCGAGAGCAATCGCATCCTGCCGCAGTGAGGGGGTCTCGACTCCCGATCCGGGACGGTTCCTTTTTTGCGCGCCGGAGCGCGAGAGACGCGTCCTACCCGGAGTCCCGCGTCCCTTCTGCGAGAGCGTGAGGGCGCTGGGGCGGGAGGGCGCATGCGCGCAGGGGGCGCGGCGGGCAGCAGCATCCCCGAGGCGCGTGCCAGTGGAGCGCGTGCGGGCTGTCTGACCAACATGGCTACTCTGCAGAATGGGGTGGCCGAGCAGCACAAGACGCCGGCGACCCTCTGCGGACCCGCCAAGGAGCAGGACGCGATCAAGCTGTTCGTGGGCCAGATCCCCCGCAACCTCGACGAGAAAGACCTGCGGCCGCTCTTCGAGCAGTTCGGCAGGATCTACGAGCTAACCGTCTTGAAGGACAAGTACACGGGCATGCATAAAGGTAAGAATTGCGTAATCGCCCTCCCGCGTGTTGCCCCTGTTTGTGTGGTGGACGCCCCCCCCTACCACCCTGACTCACGTGGCGGCAGGTGGCAGCTCCTGACCCGTTAAGCGGACCCTGAGTTCCTTTGCTTTCCCACTTCGGATCACTCGGGGGAACTTAATAATAACTTTGTCTATTAAGTGAGATTTAACAGTTCCTACGAGTCTGATGACAGTTGAATAGTTATGAAATTAAGCAGGCTTTTCTTCAAACCATGCTGTGAAAACTACTTACCAACAGTAGAATCGTGAAGTAGTTTTTATCTACGTGATGCTATAGAAAACAATTCGAGTTAAACGAACTACAGTAACTTGTATTACATGATTCTTTGGGGTTGTAGTTTTGTGTGTTCATTCAGTGTTTCGGTTTGTCTTATCCGGTTTTTCCGGCTCTTGGGTAATTTTGTTCTGACCAGGGATCATCAATTCGGTTCACTCACGGAAACTTTCTAATAACTGTCTACTAAGTGAATTTTAAGCTCCTACAAGTCTGATGACAGTTGAATAGTCTTGTTGGTGTTTAAGTGATATTCAGTAGCTTTTCGTCAAACCATGATGTTGAAAACTATTTGTCGACAGAAGAATCGTGAAGTAGTTTCTACCTACATGATACCGTTGAAAAAATTCGTGTGTTAAGTGAACTATAGTAACTTGTATCACATGATTGCTTGGGTTACAGTTTTTTGTGTCCATTCAGTGGTTCGGTTTGTCGCTCTTGAGTTAATTTTTCTGTGCCAGGGAATATCATTTCTGCTCACGTAGGGAACGTTCTAACAACGTTGTCTATTCCGTGAATTTTAACAGTTTCTACGAGTTTGATGCCAGTCGAATAGTTGTGTGTTTAAGTGAAATTAGACAGCTTTTCGTTAACGTTGAATATAATTTGGAAGAAAGAATCGTGAAGTTAGTTCCTATCTACGTGATTCTTGATAAAACAATCGTCTGTTAAATGAATTATAGTAACTTGTATATATCTGATCACATGATTGCTTGGATGACACATTTTTGTGTGTCCATTAGGTGGTTCATTTTGTCATTCTAGGGTCATTTTTAGCTCTACCAGGGCTCATCAAACCATCGTGTTAAGTGAACTTTCATAGCAATTTCTGCCCACATGATGACAATTGAATATTTTTCTTCATCTATTGAGTGAATTGTTAATCCCTGCGTGTCTGATGAGAATTGAATAGTTTCGTGTCTGTTTAAAGTGAAATTGAATAGTTTTCTTAAAAGCTGTGACTGACACAATTTGTGCGTGTGTGAATAGTATAAGAACTCTATAGTAGTTTCTACCTGCATGATTGTCATTGAAAGCATTTTGTCTATTAAGTGAACTATGGTAGCTTTAATTATCTATATTATGACAGGTGAATAGTTTTATGTGTCGTAATTTTTTAGATATACTTGGGCTTATCAGATGAACTTTCATAGTGATTTATTTCTACTCATAATGAGGAACTTCCATAGTGATTTCTACATGGTGAAGACCTTTCGTAGTGATTTCGACACACGTACTAGTAGTTGAATAATGTTAATTTATTAAGTGATCTGTAGGAAACTGCGTATTCCACGTGGATTGAAGTATCTCTCTACAGTCACTTATTGCTATACCACTGCGTATCTGATGACAGTTGAATAGTTTCGTGTCTGTTAAATAAGTTAAGTTTTTCCATACATCGAAAAGAAAACAATTTTTATATTTAGGGAAGGTATAGTTCCTACCTAAGTGATAGCATTGAAAGCAATTTGTCTACGAAGTGAAACTTGTAGTTTCAATAAATTTGATGACAGGTGAATTGTTTTGTTTGATTAACCCTCCAAGTGGTTTCGACGAGATATCTTGTCCATCGAGATCTGATCAAATTTTGCTAATGACGATATATCTCATCATCAGGATGTTGCTGATTTTTTATGATGAGATGAAGATCTGTTCATTTTTTTAATAACGAGACATCTCGTCAATCAAGATATGGTCAGTTTTGCTAATAACGATATGCCTTGTCGAGACAAGGTGAGGAGGTTTAAGGTGATTTGGTTTGTCCCTTTATGGTAACGTTTCTTGCAACACCAGGGCTCATCAAACTGATCTGTTAGAGAACTTACATAGTAATTTCTACTCACATTATGGTACTTGAATATCTTTGTCCATTTATTAAGTAAATTGCAATAATTTCTATGTCTATTAGGTAACGTATTAATCAGATGACAGATGAGTACTTAATAAGAGATTTAATCTCTCCCTGTAAGGTCACTTCTGCTTCACCAAGTCTGATTCCAATCTTGTTTTGTGAATTCTGGTATAAATTCATCTAATATGACAGCATTGAATATTTTTATCTGTTGCGTGGACTGAAGTGATTTATATCTGAAAGATAAAATGATTCTGTCTAGATAGAGAACTATAGTGATACCTAATAAAATTGATTTCTACAGTTGATTCCTGCTGAAAGTTAAGTTTTTCTGTATTGAGAGAAAACTCCTACTTCCCTCTACATTTGACTGCTGGATAGTTTCTGTACCCTAAGCCCATTTTAATAATTAGTCAATTACCTTAAGTACATAGACTACTACTTAAGGTAGTTGAAAAGTATATCCATAAGGGGCTTGGTTTGTAGCTGTGAAGTTATTATTGTGCTACACAAGGACTCATTAGACAGTAGTTAGTGAACAGTAGTAAAAAATTTCCATCTTTCTGATGATAGTCAGATAACTTTGTTTTCTAAGTTAATTTCAGTTCTACCTGCATGTCTTATGACATCTGAACGTGTTTTGACTATATTCTGTTAAGAAAAGTGTTGTAATTGTTATACATCTACTGAAAATTGAATAGTTTTGTGAACGTTTTAAGGAACTACCAATTTCTACTTGTTGATAGTTGATTCTTTTGTCTTGCCCATTTAAGTACTCTAGTAATTTCTACATACTTTTAAATTTAATTGTTATGTGAGGGCGTTTATTAAGGGAACTAGTAATTTCTATCCTCACGATAGCAGTTTAATAGTTTTTGCTACTTAATATAATGTAAGTAGTGAATTATATGTCTTATGTCAACTGCATAACTTCGTTAAAGTGAGCTGCTGTAATTTTTTTCCAAACGATAGAGTTGAATTGTTTTAAGTAAACTTTAGTGCATTAGTATGACACTTATCCATTTAAATTTTAGCAACTTATAAGTACGTGATAGAAAGTTAATAACTTCCTATCTGGACAACGGACTGAATTATTTCTCTCCTACTCTGAGTTGAATAGTTCTGTTTATCCATTATGTTTAAGTTGTAGAAGTTTTTACATGTCTGATGACAATGTTGCTTTGACTTTAATTTCTATCTATCTGAATTTGTCTACCAAATACATTTTGATAAATAGTTGGCTACAAGAATCTATATTTCAATAGTTTTTCTTAACCATTAAAACGAACTGTAGAACTTTTTATCTGCCAAATGGGATTTTGATAGTTTTGTTTACCCCGTGGTATTAGGCCCAGTATTTTACATGTATCTGAACTGCAACTTCTGACTAGTAATTTCTACGTATTGCCATTGATAAAATTTAACATTAATTAATTAACACGGTGGAAAAAGGAAAATTCTTTTCTGTGTGTAAATATGTGTTAAATTTAAAGTCTACATATATGAAGGCAATAGACGAGTCAAAAATAGTTTTACGTGCTCATTTGTTAGGGAAAACCAGTCTTAAGTCAGTAGATGAACTATTATGAGCCGTTTTAAGTTGATGCCACAAACTTTAATGCTCCACAACTAATCTCTTGGGGGATAGGCGCAGTCTTCAAAGTAGGAAGGCTTCCCTCCTTGCAGTACGTAATTACCACGCAGTTAAGGAAATATTGATGTGCCCTTAAATTTCTTCGCTTTTATTAGAAAGTTTACATAAGAGATGCGTTTAAATTGTGTTACATCAGTTATGCAGGTGACAAATCATGGTTTTAAACACGAGTTACTAATACCACCTCTCTCTCTATTGAGTAAAAATTGTTATTAACAATTCACAGGTTCTTAATATGACTTCAGCTCAAAATGAATTCTTAAGATCAATTTTAAAGTTATTAATTGGTCACGTCCCAAAATCAAACCGGGATTAATGCTTTCGTAGAAGTATGAGGTTTAGAAATTCAGATTAGGTTTTAAAGAATAGAGAAAAATTGGTTTCAGTGGAAACTGAATCTTCCATTACCTCGATAAAAAAATTAATACCTGTCATAAAAATTATCGGGGACGCCGTGGCTCAGTGGGTTTAGTCACTGCGTTAACAATCTGCGAGTTGTAGGCGATAGGAGTTGTAGCGCAGGTTAGATTCTTGTTGGTTCGATTTTCTCCTAGGTGTACTTTTCTATGTCAGTAAAACTTTCCTTGTGTGTAGTCTATTAACTCGCAGTGGTTTGGAACAGCTTGGCAAAATATGGCCTTTTGTGCCATTAAACCCAAAACCTACCAACCTCCATTTCTTTCGCCAGTCGTGGAACAAATTGATACGATACGGCCCAGGAATAACCTTCACAAATTAGAATGTCTGAAAATATCAGTTAAGGTTTCAATTAATTATATCTTTGGTCTCAGTCATTCTGATATGCAGCCTGAAGTATAAATAAAAGACAATTTTGGAATTAGATTTTATCCAAATGTTTGTTTCTTACCTATGCAACTATGCTTGTAACGAAACAGCATCTACAGATTAATTCCTGGTCCTATAAGGTAAATACTTTATTTTACATAAGATATTTATTGTGTGTCTTTTAAACCTTTGAAAGTTTGTTAAGGGCATTCCAGTGAGAGTTTATGAATATTTATACTTCACTTAAGCAAACTAGTTTAATAAATAAAACAATCTAAAAACCATCGTACGAGTACTATCTAATTCAGATCCAATAGCCCGTTGTGTTGTTCCTGTGTGACGTTAATTCAACTACCTACTTCTATTAATTTAAGTAGAAACGGCCAATGTCTGGACATTGGCCCTTTTTGCAGATTGTACTGATTCTCAATGATATAAATAAATGAAAAACGGCGTTTTTAAGAAGTAAGATGATGGGTGAGGCCTGTTAAGGCAGGAGGAATAAAAAAATTAGTGCTTCTCAAAGCACATCTTGTGCACAAAGTGCGTCTTGCACGATTAATTCTCTGAACTCTCCATTGATGGCCAGGATCAGCAATTACTAGCCTAGCTCCCGAAATCTACACTTTTCAAGAAAATACTTTTCAAATTTTCACAGCAAAACAATCGAGGTTTATTAAGTATGTCTATTTAAATACGTAGTTTTCTTTTACTTAAAAATCAAGTGTGGTAACTGAAAAAAGAGAAGTGTTCCCTCTACCATTTGAGCACACTACGTGAGAGAGAAACACATTAGAATTGATGATAAACAAAGAGTATATCAGACAGCACATAACAAGCTTTTAAAAGTCATTACTCAAGGGAAAAGACGCCACAAAAAGTATTACTTAAGTCCTGATTTATGCGAGGCGCAAAAGTATGGGCCATACGTAGAGCAATGCAAAGAGAACGAAACTTTCCCTGTTTTGTGTTCACCATCCACTGTTGAAGAACTTAACCTATACAGGGATTAGTGCTTTGGCCAAAAGAAAAGCAAATACTTACCAGTTATATTTTGTAACTTGGAGCGTGAATTAATAACAGAAAATAAACCATTTAAGACCTATGCATAGCTTCTTCGAACCAGAATACACTCACATGGAAATGGATATAATCAATGCGTCTATAGAAAAGACTAGAAATAAAGCATTGATATTGAAGTACCCTATGATTAGTGAAACTATTAAATCACTATCAAGAAAACCTACGTTGTATAGTGAAAATGCCTCATCTTGAGTTTTTATTTTCATGATTCTCTCATGTTCAAGACTTCATACAAGGGCATTTAAAGAAAAGAAAACTTTGTTGAAAACTAATTATTGCTTATCCACTTATTTCTTATTTTGAATTCTTTAGAGCATTTCTGCCTGAATAATAAGGCGCAGTAAGATACAAGCAATTAAGAACAAGAATTAAAGGTCAAACTCCGTCAACCCCCACCTTATGTTTTGGAGTTAAAATTTTGCGGTTCTAGAACTTGTAGCACTTCAGAAAGCATCGCAGAGAAGTACTGTTGGCCCAATTTAAAGTGCCTTTTAAAGAGTATCACGTAGTTATTAAATTTTCAAAATATTCAACGCAAAGTAGTTGTTTTCAAAATGGAAGTCGGATCAGTGAGAAAAATTTACAAGAGGGTTATTTCTGCAATTTTGGGCCGTTTAAAGACAAACTCAAATCTTTTTTAGTAGTATAGAAAAGGTAATTATAGCCGTTCTGAACAATGTATTGAAATAAAGGATAATTATATTAAAAAATAAAAACGCTTGATTCTATTATCTTTTTAATAGCATTGAGTCAGGAACTTTTACAACATACTGCGTGCTTTTACAAAATGGAAAAACTGGATGAAACGTGACATTTAATTAAATGGAATTCCCAGTAACGAGTTGTTAAGTCATAGTGGCAATAATAATGCAATACAGTAATTATTTCGAAATTAAGTTTCTCCAGGAAAGTTTTTAAATAAGAACTGCATGTACACAAATGGATTGTTGCTAGACAATTATTTTGAAAACTTGCCCAATATTATTAATGTATTTTCTCGTTTTTTTCAGCATTAAAATACAATTTAGAAATAGCTTTTATGAAATACTGAGGTTTTGGGCTATTATAGTGGTTAATTTTTCCTGGTAGCTTTGTTTTTTCTGAACTTTTCAAAATGCTTCTCCACTACAATAATGTTGCAATCGAAAATTTTTGAATCTGTACTCATTCTATAACTATGGAAATGCATTTATCTTATGGTTTTTAGAACGCCTGCTTTTGAACAACACATTTCTTGCAGTCAAAAAGTAATAGACAAGTGAAAATATAAGAAATGTTTAATCGTTTCCCTTTGTGTTTATACTTGAGCTTTAAGGCTGTTTTAAGCCATAAAAATTGAAACAGAAAACTGCATTATCGGCAATAACTAAGCAATTTATTAAACATCTTGTAACTTAGTTTCGAATGCTTTGTTTTGATGATAAGCATTTTACAATAAAAAAACAGCTTTTACAGAACATTATATTTTTGGTAAATATAAAAAAACTTCCTCCAATTGTTTTTAGATTTCATATCTGAATTGTATACCATACGGATAACAATACGATTTTTAAACTAGCAAAAACGTTTAGGAAAAACAGGCAACTGAGTTAGACAAGTATAGCAATTAATTTATTAAATATCTATTCCGTTTACGTATTTCCCAAATTTGTCATTGTACGTTGAACCTAGTATTTATTGAGACACTGCATTGTTGGTAAATTCTACTTATGTTTGTTTCACAGCAAGAACTTTCTTACAATCCAGAAACAGCATTTGCAGGCACCTGCTTGTTGGTAAATTTTACTCATATGTTTGTTTCATGGAAAGAATGCTCTTGCAATCAAGAAACACCATTTACTAGCAACTGGCTGTTGATATATTCTACTCATGTTTGTTTCGTGGCAAGATGTCTCTTACAATCCATAAAAAACATTTACAGGAAAGAGATTGTTGGTAAATTTTAAATATCCTTGTTTCACGGCAAGAAGCCTTACAATCCAGAAACAGCATTTACAGGCAATTGATTGTTGGTACTTCAAGTCAAGTAAACATTTCTTTAGAGAAGAAATGTTTACTTGATTATTTCCACTTAAATGTTACGATTAAGAAACAACTTTTACAGGCAAGCTTATTGCTTTATTGTACTCAAATGCTTGTTTCTCGGCAAAAAATCTTTTACCATCTAGAAACAACATTTTCAGGTATCACAATTATAACCCAGAAGTAACTTATACACAGTAATTGCATTGATAGGTATAGTAAAGTTTTCAAATATAATAACAGCAAATTCCCCCTGTTCTTTAAACTAATTTGTAAGTTTGAATATACTGCTTTGAACACGAAATAAATTACAAACTCAAATGGTCACAAGCTGAGTACTTTATCAAATGTGTAAAAAATTGATCCTAATGTATGTTTTTTTTCTAAATAAGACACGATCAAAGACCTACTTTGTAGATAACTGCTTTGTTGGAAAATGCTATTCTCAAATGCAAAAAAATGAGGGCAAATTATGGTAGTTTTATTGATGGTATTTATTCACACGGGGGGGGGGTTACCACTAACAGCTTAATTGAGTTTTTGTTTCTCACCTTTGGAATCCCTAACAAACTTAGAGAAACAATTGTTTTATTTAAAGAAAAATATCTTAAAAATTAATATTAGCTTCAAAATGTTTCTGGGATTTTCAATTATGGAAATTTAATTTAAATTACCATTTCTTACAGCTTTTTACAGATGATACTTTGTAGCAGTAAAACGCTTTAAAAACAAATTACAAGCATTCACCGGCAATAATGACATTTGGCGTTTTTAAAAGTTTTTTAAAATACACCCCCCGGACATCAAGTCGGGGGCAAATAAAGCTACAAAGATAGAAAACATCAGCAGGAATAAGCCAGTTGAATAAATATTAGTTAATAAATAGTAAAAATAATTTACTAGAAATCTATATTTTTTAGAAGACAGAAATTGTATGACTTTATTAGTCCTGAAATATCTTTAATTTCATTTTCACGATAGAAAAATAAATAAGCATACATATTTAAAAATTTCATTTCAGTGAAATTAAAATTGATCACGAGGTTAAATTTTTAATTACATTTTATGTTCTAAATTAATTTTTTTGAAACGTTATAAAACGGATTTAAATTAATATTTTGAAGAAAGATAGTATTTCTTGAAGAAAATTTTTTGCGAAAGATGTGTATTACGCGTAATTCAATATTTGCATCTTCAGAAATAATTCATTCTAATAAATTTATTAAGCCCAATCATACAAATATTTTCTAGAATTACACGGTTACCAGATCTTACTCTGCTGAATTCAATTAACTTATTTTTATTGTATGTTACTGATATTGTTTTCGGAACTTCACTCTTGAATTTTATTTCCTCCGAGTACTATATTTCAGTAACTAGTTTAAATGAATTTATGTAATGCATGATTTCCAGTGGGAAGATTAATTTCAACTATAAAGCAATCCTTAAAAAATGTTTGAAAATAACATTTAAAAGATATAATTTAGATTAATCACATTTTATTGATATCAAGTCTTAGGTCAATGGTTAGAAGATTGTGTGTTGTAGGAAAACTGGAATTGGCAAATCGACCAATTTCAGCACAAACAGTTATGACAGACTGGTTACAATATCGGAATAACATTGAAATGAATAACAATTCACTTTTTAAAGAACACGTTTACATGATTTTGTTTTCCAAGGTAACATACCTGGCAAAGAAACATCTGATTTAGCTGCAACTTATATATGATGTTCATGCGATATTTTTTTAATCCATACATTCTTTATTTTTATGTAAATTTTATCGAAACAATAGAAGACAATGGGTCAAACGAAGGTGGCGAACAAATATCTTTTACTTTCGGATTCAATACCCATTTGGGGGCCGTCGTGGATTAATGGGTATGCTCACTGCGCTAGCAACAAGTGAGTTGTAGGTGGCGTAGGTTCGATTCCTCCCTGGGTGTATTTCTCTTTTCTGTGTCAGGAAGAATTTCCTTGTGTTTGTATGTCTATTACTTGATATTGTATGTCTTGTGTCTGGCGCAGCTTGGCCAAATATGGCCCTTGCGCCATAAAACCCAAATACTCCCCAAGCGTAAGCAATTACACTTTTTATGTGACTGTCCAAATTTTAAGAGTTCCCCGACAACTCCACTTCGCAACTACAAATTTTAATTTTAAATTTCTTTGAAAACAACCCACCAGAAAACAGTTTCATTTCTTTAAACGTTGATGTTTACTTTTAGGTTTAAAAAGCCATTTTCACGCCATGATTTCCTTTTTATATTTTGATATTACTTTGTCTACACAGTGTAACCCGCTCTTGTGTCAAATCTATAACCAAATCAAAATAATCAAATTGAATTATAACAAAAGCATGAAAACTAGATTTTAAAACTTGTAAGTTGAATTCTAGTAGGCATAGTTAGTAAAAAGAGGATACCGCAGACTTACAGCAGAAACTCATTGATTGATATAAGGAATGCTACAGTACCATTGTTTAAAGACTAATTACTAATTTTTAAGTCGAAGTAAAAACTTTAAGCATTTTGATAGTGTTATATTTTTCAAACCGATTACAACATGGCAATATGATCTTTCTCATTAAAATAAGCATTTAGTGCCACCGAAGAAATGTCAGATAATCAGATTCTTTGCGAGTTCGAATCCAACGAAAGACTATCGTGTTCAAAGGGGGCTGGTGCACGTTAAATCTGTCGTGGCCTCAAATATCCTCACGTTGGCGGTGTGTAGAAATTTGGAGAGTGGGGTGCCAGCTCAGGTGTGACCTCGCCATCTGACCGTGGTTCAAAATTACGTGGTGTTGTCCTCGGAACTTTCCCTTTAGGGGTTGATCCCGGACCGTCGCTAATAGCCCGTTGTGTTGCTCCAGTGCGACGTTAATTAAAATACCTATCTGAGCCGACGATATGTTCCAAAACCTATTGAAATTGTCCAGTCAAAAAAGGCTTTAAGATAATCCAAGGTAACATGAATCCACACACTGCAGGGGGATATTTTGAATAAAGGGGGGGGGGTGCTCAGAGCACGTATCTGCATTGTTTGAGCTCATGAAGAGGGGTGCTCGCTCGTGCTTGAAAATACTTGGGAGGATTCAGTGATAATTGTGGTGTATCACTACGAAAAAAAATAGATGGAGTAGGTGAGGTCAGTCACCCTCGTAGGCTGGTTCCTGTCAATAGTGATTGAGGATTGGGTGGTTTGAATGTGTATCATCGGGTGTTGAATGGTTTCAAATATTTTGAAAATTTGCCTAGTAATTTTCGGGGAGTAACTAAAATACCGCAAAGGAATTTTTTATGCTTAATTGTTATGTTTGATGGAATAAAAGGAACGCACCCATCCGCTATAAGTACGTTCTAGCCCTTGTTTTAGCTCGATATTGTTTGACACTATATTTTTATTGTAAAAAGTACGATCATAGTATACCTGCCTATCCGTACGAATTTGCCATACAACGTACTGATTTTGGTTGAAATGTACTGTCATACGGGCGTTGTTTTGGGAAATTTGAAATAAAATTTAGATATTGATTTCAAGAGAGTTCTGTTTTCGATCGCGAATCCAAACAGAAGCTCTGAGGAGAACAATCCTCCTTCAGGTGTGTCACAGAGGTAGTGATCTTTACTTTTCCCATGGAGTTTACTGTCTTTAGTAAATACTCCAGGGTTACTCAAGCGATCTTTTTCTGCTTTCATCCCAGTATTCTATTTCACAATTCCTCTTTTTTCCCTTTCACATTCTTTTGCTTGAAATCGTCTGTCGTGTTTGGCGCAGCTTGGCCAAATGACCCTTATTAAGGGTTATACGGCTCTTGCGCCATAAAATCCCAAAACAGGAAGAAAATTCTGTTGTCTGAATATGGACAACAGATTATCCGTTCTCAAAGTTTGTTTTTCCTCTTGCTGTTTTGTGCAATTACAGGATTGACTTCCCCCAGACATTGCATTTTTCAGTCCGAGAAATATCAACGGAAAGGATTATCTAACAGTTTATGCATGGTTGTGCTTTACAGTTGACAGCAACTAATATACTAATGACTAGTCAAGGAGTGGTTTATCCTTCCCCGTCTCTTGAATTTTCAAAAAAAGAGATTCCAGATAATCTTTATTTGTAAACCAACGAATGCTTATCTTTTCTGAAACAAAGGAGGTCCTCGTGGTATAATTAAACGGAGAACAAAGAGTTTAAGAAAAGAGAAAAAGGTGGGCATCTCAATATAAAGATCGATCTTCGATTTCTTTTTTCTCTCGCCCAAATTAGCTAAAAATATCTTTTTTGAAAATGGCGAAATCGCCACTTTATAAAACCTTGTATTGAAAATTCTAAATAATCTGTTGGGCCTATAATCGCCTATGAAAAATTGTAAGATTTCTAAAATTCACGTGCTGGCAGGGGTATGGTATTATCTTATTACATGCAATAAATATTTCAAATAGAAAGGGGTTTCCATTTTGAAATTGTTTCAGAAAACAGTCGGAATGAACGTTTTTTTGCTGTTTGAAAACACGAAATTGCATACTTTTGTTCATAGAGTACTATTTCTAAGCAGAAGACCCCTTGGGGCGGGGCACGTCTTTAGGTGGGTACGGGCTTCACGAAACCGATGCATCCTAGTGATCTATTTTTGAGTTATAGGTGGCATAGGTTCTAGTCCTGTTATGTGCATTCCTCCCTGGGTGTATTTCTCTCTTCTGTTTCAGTAAAACTTTCATTGTGTGTCGATCTATTACTTGATATTATATATCTTATGTCTGGCGCAGCATGGTCAAATATGACCCTTGCGCCATAAAACTCCAACAAACCAAACCAAACCAAACCTAGTGATCTATTCTTTTCCCATGGAGTTTAATGCCTGTGGCAAACATGAGGGTCGCGACCCCACATTACCCAAGCCATCATTCTTTACTTTCTCCTCTCAATCCTTTCTTTTCACGATTACTTGACATTGTCTTGTGTTTGGCTCCGCTTGGCCAAATATGATCCTTCCGCCAAAAAGCCCCAAAGCTACCTAAGCAAAAGTTTATGCCACCTGCTGAAGAAAGGAAATGATAAACATTCATTTTAGTTAAGTAAAACAATGTGTTAAAAGGTCTAGTAACTTGCTCTTTAATGGCGAAAACATTAGAAATTGCTTTGTGAAAACTGTTACGGTGAATGATGCACATTTAATATTTTCCAGATGTTACATTATTTCTAGTGAAACTAGTTGATATAAAGAGTTATATTATATTATATTTTTCTGTCGTAATGTCTGAAAACTGAAATAATGTTTGCCTAAATATTACTGTTTATAATATTTTATATTGCTTGTAGGAGCTATTTAACTTTTAGTTGTAAGTCATATCAATAAACTGGCTGAATAATTTTGTATCATAGAAAATTTGTTTTGGTGTTTTCCTAATATTCCGATGAAGTTTATTCAAGCAAACAAAATTGATAAAATATTTGACATTCGTGAAATTGTAAAATCTTACTTCCGAGTTTTTAGAGGACTTCCGTTTAAAAGTTGTTTCCTTTTGACATCGTTTTATAATTTTATTTAAAGGCTCCCTTCACGCTAAATATACTAATATTTGAAACTTTTAATTTTAATATAAAATATTTAAATTTTCAGCTACGAACGATGTTAGATTATTACAGTTGCTTATACCGATGTATTTTTTATCGTATATCGTAAATACAAAATTGTGTTGAAATTCCTGGAAATTTTCAAATACTTATCAATTGCTTTAACAGTATTTGAGAGCTTTTCTTTTAAAAACATTTGTAACAGAGTTACGCACCTGGATGTGTACACATACATTGAAATATTAGAAAATGTTAACAGAAAATTTAAGAAATTAAATACAAACTGAAGTATTGATAAAAACTCACGTGAAGCGTGACGAATCGCCAAAGATTCCGTACTGTTACAAACCAAACCCGTTCAAATGCGTAGTAAATGTTCCATACAAATGTTAAGTTCCATGGATTGTCTCAGAAAACCCATTAAACATCTCTTTTTCGCATAGGAAATCTAGCTTTTGTGTGAAGGGGCCGTTTAGTACCATTTAATCTGATTGGCATTTTTCGCCATTCTTACAACCAAGCTTGCTACTCTTACTAATTAAAGGCCGGCCCCAACAGTTTTCGTCTTAAGGGGCTGCTGCCACCAGGCAAAAAGGGAAGGGGGTGACAAAAGGAATCGCGAAATAGTAGAGTAGTAGATCCAACTTCCCATAGGGGAGGGCTGAAAAAATCAATATCGTTCGATACGTCGTCATAGCTTGTTCACGTCAGAGGTCATCGCTACACCCCTCCTCGTTCAATTCCACAATCGTGCCGACCCCCCGATTTCTTTCTTTTATTTTTCTTTCTTCCCTTTCCGGCTCTCTATTCTATTTAATTCCCCCGCTTTCGCCCCTATCCCCGAGGGTTGCTACCTTGCCTCCTCTCGCGAGTTTCTTTTATCGTTGCGAGGGACTTTTTCCTCTGCCTACTTATTTTCTCTTTATTTCTTTGATTCTCCTCCTCCCTCGCCAGATAAATACGGAGCGGATAAAGAGGACGTGCTTTAGCTGCGAGCAGGCCGCGTAACGGCCTCGCTGAAACGCATGGAAATGATTCAGGTTGTTAACTGCTTTTTATTCGGGTTTCGATTTTTTCTGCCGCACGCTTTTCGGCCGCGCGCCTGTGCGCCGAGGGAAAGAAAACAACCTGGGGCTGGCAGTAGGGGGAACCGTGGGCTTCTGGAACTGCGAGGAGCCCCTTGTTTATTTACTGAAGTGGACAACGAGCTTTGTTGGAGTTGGGAAACTAACTACCACATAACCGTATAGGAAATTTCTTTCTTTTTTATGTTAGAATGTTTTGTTTTATGCATGTTGTATAATAAAGAAATCAAGATCCTAGTCGCGATGAAGACAGTCGTTAGAGTTTGAATCCATTGGGGTGTGTTCGATTTCTTCGTGGGTGAAATCTAACTCCTTTGTCAGTAAAACTCTCATTGTGCTTGTTTGTCCATTATTTGACGTTGTCTGTCTTGTATTCGGCGCAACTTGGCCAAATATGGCCCTTGTCGCATAAAACTCAATGCAACCAACCAACCATTGAGGAGTCTAACGTTGAAAACTCACCACTTGAATGTTGAGGCAGGTATATCTAGGGGAAATAAAAACGTTAATCCTTCAGTAATGTTAAAAACGAATTAAATCACAACGAGCGCAATACGAGTGCGTTTGGGCTACCTATAATGAGTGAAACGGCTCTGCTTTCCTTCTAAGGGGGCGATCACGGCAGCTCGGTTGGAAGAGTAACATATTAGCAACCGAAGGATTGCGAGTTTGAATTCAACCGTCGTGCACACGGGACTCATGCACGTTAAATCTGTCATGGCCTCAACTGCCTGCTCCTGTTGTTCCTCAGCTCCTCCTCAACTGTTGGCTTGGTGTCGAAGTTTGGAGAGTGGGGTTCTAGCTCAGGAGTGACCTCGTCATCTGACCGTGGTTCAAAATTACATTGCGTTGTCCTAGGATCTTTCCCTTCGGGTTTGATCCCAGACCGTCGCCAATAGCCCATTGTGTTGCTCCAGTGCGACGTTAATTAAAAATACATACCATAACTTCTAAGGGGCTCGAAAAAGAATGAGTAATTGAAATTTATAATTGCACTAGGGGATAAGGATTAGAAAAAAATTATCGTATTAGAGGGGACCTATTAAGGAAGCTAATTGGCATAAAAACCTGTTTTTATAAGAGCCGCAAGTTCAATTTGAGTGTTGCAGTATGTAGCGGACGATGGAACGGAAAAATAAGCTTGAGATAGCTGGTTTGTGTAAAGCCATGGTCAGCGACGTGGGAATGGTCAAGTTTTAAGTGGCGTAATCATGCATTGGGGACCAGATGACTAGCAATGAGACAAAAACGTGCCAATGACCAGTGTAAAAAAATGGGAGATACTCTCGAATTTATCTGATGAATGTTATATTTTAAGGGTTTAAACTTGGTAATGTTTCTTACATATGATGGTGTTACTCTATCGCATAATTTCTAGTGATCTTAGTTCCTGTAAGCAAATGCTTCAATTTGTGTATTTTCCTTAATTGTTTAAGAAGGTTTATTGTTATTCTTACTTTGTTTTGTTTATTTGCTAATTACTTGAGATAGTTCCGAAAGCATTGAAACCCGTTCACTTGATTTTCTCGAAGCAGTTCTGTTTGCAATTACTTTAGTTAAATGTTCATTTTAGTTTCGAGAGTTTTGGGAATCGCATCTGCCAAAAATTGTTTTCTTAAACTTGCAAAGGCTTATTAACATAAGTTACGGAGATGAACCAAATTTGTTTTTTCTCAAGACCTGAGGACTTTTGAAAGTAGCTTGATCGCTTGAGAATAGGTCTAACAACTTGACGCTCAGATATTCGTTCTGTAACCCGAAGTCTTCCCTGCAGGATTTCTAGCCAGTTTTGATCTTCTTGGCCAATATAATGTTTCTTAGTATTCTTTCAACCTATAGATGTGGTTATTTATAGTGAATGTCGTGAGAAAAAAGCAGCACTATGAAGTCTCGTGATTATCAAAGAATTCAAACCAACACAAAAGGGAACTAAGAATCCAACAAGGGAATGACCAACTGATGTTGGAGGCATTTGGAACACGATCATAGGACTAAATTAATCTGGAGAAGAGGTTGAGGTTATGTGTTTTCCAGTTATCTATTCAAAGAGGATAAATCCCTTCATGGACAAGGTATTGGTGTGTGCTAGTGGCCAGTCTCGTAACTTCGAAACACGTGTAAAATTACTCGTCTTGGAACCAACGGAAGTGGAGATCCTTTTCCCTTTTCTGCGAATCTTCTGCACTTGGTTTATTATTATCCTGACCAAATGAATATCATCAAAAATAACCGATAGATGTGGATATTCACTAATTACGTGGGATAAAAAGCAAGGCTACACTACTCGGAAATTTTGAGGCTTTGAGTTGTGACACTCTTAGGTACAGTAAAAATACATAATCAATGATGGTGATCTCTGAATGAATTCTTGTTTTCTGGTGATACCACAAATGATTGGTAACACTGAACCTCATAAGAACTACTAAATACATTTCTTGAACTACCAGGGTCGGAATGTTTTGTTCAGGGTCTTGTGGAAACGGTCTGAACAGCTGACATTAACGAGTCCTTTAGATATTTGCAGTCCTTTAGATTATCTTGCGCATTTTACATTACTCATCCATCGACAGGGGGCTACCGTAGACCGGTTAGAAAAGTAACAGATCAGCAACCGGAGGGTTGTGAGTTCAAATTCAGCCAGATCGTCGTGTACATGGGGGCTGGTGCACGTTCAATCTGTCGTGGCCTCGAATGTCCTCACGGGGGCGTAGTGTGGAAGTTTGGAGAGCAGCTCAGGTGTGACCTCGTCATCTGACCGTGGTTCAAAATTATGTGTTGTCGGATCGTTTCCTCTGGGGGCCGCGGTGGCCCGGTTGGAAGAGTAACGAACTTGCAACCGAAGGGTTGCGAGTTCGAATCCAGCCAAACACCGTCGTGTACAAAGGGGGCTGGTGCACGTTAAATCTGTCGTGGCCTCAAATGTCCTCACGTTGGCGTGGTGTGGAAGTTTGGAGAGTGGGGTGCCAGCTCAGGTGTTGCCTCGTCATCTGACCATGGTTCAAAATTACGTGGTGTTGTCCTCGGATCTTTCCCTTTGGGATTGATCCCGGACCGTCACCAATAGCCCATTGTGTTGCTCCAGTGTGACGTTAATTGAAATACCCCCCCCCCCGTTTCCTCTGGATTTGATCAATGACCGTCGCCAATAACCCATTGAGCTACTACAGTGCGACGTCAATTAAATACCTACATACAGGGGTAGTCGTGGCTCAGTGTTTGTCCACTGCGCTAGCAATATGCGAGTTGTAGATGGCGCAGATTTGTTTCCTCCCTGGGTATTTTTTTTCTGTGTCAGTAAAACTTCCAGTTTGTGTTTGTCCATTACTTGAAGTTGTCTCTTCTGTTAGGGGCGGCTTGGCCCTTGCGCCATAAAACTCAATGCAACGAACCAACCCTAAACGACATTAGAAAAGAAACGGCTTCTTAAGTGTAACTTGACTGTAACTTTAGATCTTTATTTTTAAACTTTCAAGACAGTCTCGTACTTTATACGCAACTAAACAAAAAAGAGACATTGTTGCCCTTAAGTAACCTACAACTTCTCTTGTCGAAAACTGCATATTTTCGGAGTGAGTCTTTTCCCATTTCTTGCCTTCTCTTTCGGAAACAAAACCCGCTTTGTTGGAGCGACTGAAAGCGAGCAGCGAAAGTAAATACACGTTTCTTCTCTTTATTCATCTCTTGTTTGGACTCATTGTTGTGCTCCGGTCCCCAACTTTCCAAAAGTTTCCCCTGAACACGCGAAATGAGCCTATTATCGACTGGAAATCATTACCCGACGTCACGTGATGGACAGGAAGACGGACGGGGCCTCCGAATCCGCCTCATTAATTTGCTGTTATTCTTTATAGTCACGTCCAGGCTTAGAGGGGGACTGCCACTGGAAAACGAAGCTACTTACTCTTGCTTCTTCTGTTGGTGGGGGCCCTCGACTATTACGGTCGCAGTTAAAGGCACGTTCGGAACTTTCTTCCCAAACTCAGGGAGGTGTAATCGTTCGCGATTACACAACGAGAAATGTTAACGGTGATGTCGAGATAGTTAGAGGAAGCAATTAGCCACGGAAGAAAAAATTTCAGGGAGCCATTAGATTCCAATTAAGGGGTAAAAAGTTTCGTGCCGATTGGTTGGGTATATATATCTGGACGAGAGAAGTTTTAGGTTTATTTTTGTGAGCAGCGTTACTTGCCTTACCTCACGTTACTGCCTCACCTGTGTTACTTTTACCTGCAAGTGTACAGGTGTGTAAAACGTACACCTTGCATTTCACAGACCTAGTTTAAAAAGCAGTTTTTTCAGTGAACTATATCAGTATCATGTACTCAGTGTTCGTTTATTTTATACAAAACACGCAAAGTATAGTTTAATTTATTGAACAAAATTCAAGACGCTAAAACAAACTTACTCAAATCATACTCCTAACCGAAAAAATTAATAAAATTAATAAAGCATGCGGATTTAAATTATAATTGAAACAAATGTGAATATCTAGGTAGCCTATTTCTTATATTTTATTAATAGGCCCATCAAGTGTACTTCTATTCAATATCTTTAGAGTTATTTTAGAAATGGATTTGTTTAATTCTAATACACGTGTTTTCCTGTAATTGAATCTGGATCCAACCCGGTTAAAGTGTTTTATGATTGTTTCCGAAGCATTAATTCTGTTATTAGCATGCATGAAGCATGCGTTCATTAATATTTAGCTTCAGCCTCGTATCCGATTAGATAGCTCTCTGACCTTTAGTTTAACAGGCTCTGGTTTTAAATCCTGGATCGGGAAGAATCGTTGAGAATCCACATTAAACCGTAGGTGACGATCTAATCAGCAGTAACATCATGAAGCAAAACCACCATAGAGTGGCAAACCGAACTTCACATTAGAATGTTTGATTTATGGCTATTCGGTCAATTTTTGCTTCCATTTTCAAACAGTTAAGACAATCTTCTCTAAGACATTTGGACCACTGCGTTTTCGGACACGAGTATCCGTATAGTTTCCCATCCTAACCAACCTCAGGCAGTAATTCCATCGATATAATACCTAATATGCCGTAAAATTAATTTGGAAAACGAGTTAGGCTAGTTATAGTTTGGCCGCACCTTTTCAAACAGGTAAATGCCTCCAGGAGCACATTTCCTTCAGGTGTGTACGGGCTTCATGGAACCGGGGTACTCGAGCGATCTTTACTTTTCACATGGGGTTAACTTTCTTTAGTAGACATGGGTGTTGCGGTCCAGGGATACCCAACTGATCCACTGATCTAGCAACCTTCGAATTTTAGGAGGTGCAGGTTCAATTCCTATCAGGTGCAATCCTCCCTGGGTCTATTCCTCTCATGTGTCAGTAACACTTTCATCGTCTGTCTATTACTTGTATGTCTTGTGTCTGGCGCCCCTTGGTCAAATATGGCCCTTGTTCCATAAAACCCCAAAACAGCCCAGCAAACAGGTAATTCCGAATGAGGGCCATATATCAAAGAGTGCGCTGATGTGAAATAAGTTGAATTAGTATTCTGTTTCCTGTGCTCTGGTCCTTGGACTAACTGTATCTACCTTAGTCCATTCCTCTTATAGACGTGATCTTGGATTGGTGGTGAAAGATTGACTGAAAAAGTAGGTATAAACGACATGTTAGAATTTGCCAAATCCTGGCTATCAACATAGTGGACGATTGGCTACGGTCAGGGATGAATCCCGGAGGGAAAGGTCCAAGGACAACGCCTCTTAATTTTGAACCACGATCAGATGATGAGAAAACACATGTGAACTGGTACCCCACTCTCCTTACTTTCACACCATGTGGACGTGAGGGCATTTGAGCCACGGCAGATATAATGTGCACTAGCCCCCGTATACAAGGTGGTCTTTGGCTGAAACAAGTTTCGAATTAGCGATCCTCCGGTTCTTAATCCGTTACTCTTCCAACAGGGCAACCACGGCCCTGGCTATAGGGGATGACCGAACATTCAGTCTACAACGGATTAAGTTCCTTACAGTAAACCACTGATGCGAATCTTATAGCTTTATCCAGTAGGTTAGTTTTGAGTAGTTGAAACTATAACTTTGTGTTAACTAAGTCTGTCAGACCCACCGTGTTTTTCATCTGCGCCATCTAAGTAAAGATAAAGCGTTGCTCGCAAATCTATAACTTCTTTCATCCATGTATAAAGTCCCGAGTTTGATCTATTTCTGATTGCATGTACATGTTTGTAGTGCTTAATAACAAATTAAATCCATAGGTGACGTATAATTTGCATTTTCTGTTGCAAAAATTCATCGTAGAGACACTTTTCAAATTGTTTAAACTATTAACTCTTTCGGGGGGGGGGTGGCACGTTTTACACTCCTTTAACACTCCTAGTGGTTTCGAGGAAACTTCTCGTCTATCAAGATCTAACAAATTGTGTTAATGACTAGATATCTCGTCATTAACACAACATATCTAGATATATATCCACATAACATATCTAGATGATGAGATATCTCATGATCTATATGTAACCGATTTTTGATGATGACGACATTAAGATCAGGTCAGTTTTGTTCTAATGACGAGACATATCGTCCGTCAAGATCTGGTCCAGACAACCACCATGAGGGTTAAATGGTGAAGGCTAGATAAGCTATATGAACAAAAGTATTTGGACACTGCAGGTTTCTCAGAAAAAGTGCTTTATTATTTTATTTAGTAACGGGTGTGCCCTCCTTTTGCTTGTATTACAGCTGCAACACGTCGAGGCATACTTTCCACAAGTTCTCTATAAGTCTGGGCAGGAATAGCTCGCCATGCCTCTTGCAAGGCTGTGAGAAGAGATAGTTGGGAAGATGGGCGTGCGTGGCCGTGTCGTACCCGTAGCTCCAGTTCGTCCCACAAGTGTTCGCTCGGATTGAGATAGGGGCTCTGAGCAGGCCAGTCAAGCAAATTCACCTCATTTTCAGGAAACAAGTCCAGCACACGTTTTGCAGTATAACATGGAGCTCGATCCTGTTAGAAGAAACAACCATCATCGCCGTAGTATTACCATTGTGTAGGCAAGGCCGAATTATCCAGAACATCGAGGTACACGTCAGTGTTCATGGTACCAGGTACATAAAGCAATGGGCCGAGTCCTAACCAGGAAAAAACCCATATTTGCCGATTTTCTGCAGTGCTCAAATACTTTTGTCATATAGTGTATATAAATATTCTGGGTTATATTAAGACTGCTAAGGTTTAAAAATATTCTCTCATTTAATATTCTGATGTCTTGGAGTACCAGGCTTGTGTATAAATGTGGTATGTCTCATCTTGAAATTCTAAATTTGTGTTTTGTGCAAAATTTAATCTGATAGGTCTTCACTCATAAGATTTTTTTCAGAAAAGCAATTTTTATAATATTGCACTTCAAAAGATTAAAACGTGTAATGACACAAATGTCCACTTCTTGGGTCATGAAATAAAGTAGGCCTCGTTATTCGCGCCTTCGGCTCTATAGATCTTTTTGTACTTGTCCCCTACGGATTTTTGGTTTGTGGAGGCAGGAATTCTTAGGCGATAATAAGAAATAGGCTGCTGAAAGTGACTTGCTTCAAGTCTTCCTATGGACTTCCTATGTCTTTTATTCTATTCCTGAAGGATGTGAAATCCCTCCAGGATACATTCCAACATTCAGGAAGGATGGTCGAAGTTCATCCAACTCCGAAAGGAATGCAAGAAAAATAAATCGTGAGGGTTACGAATTCCAAACTCGATCCAACCAAAGACCATCGTGTACGTAAGAGCTGGTGCACTTTAAATCGGACGTGGCGCCTCAAACGTCTTCACGTTATTGTGGTGTGGACGTTTGTAGAGTGGGCTGCCAGCTCAGGCGTTGACCTTGACCGTCACCATAGTCTGTTGTGTTGATCCAGTGTGACGTTAATTTAACTATCTATCTACCTTACTCTCGCTGCATCGCTTCCTTTAATGTATCACGCTTCTTTCTTGTCACCCAAGAAAAGCGATATATCGAGGAGATATATCGCTTTCTTGGTAACAGCCGGCCAACACAGTAAGGAATGTTGGCCGGAAGGAACCATTGCATCTCGAGGGACGTTTTCGGGGATATCCTTGGACAGGCAAGCGGCTGAGGTGAAAAAGGGGAACTGTAGGGATAAAAAAGGGGACTCGAGTAGTGGACACGGAGGAAAAAAATGACACGAGGATGTCCTTTCGTTGGCATAGTTCAAAATGTAAATATATTTATGTAAATAACATCTCAAGTTGTGATAAACATACGTTAAAGCACCCTAATAGAAGTGTCATTCTCCATTAACTTATAGATGATTAAGGAAAGAACCAACACAAGACACACGCATTGTGACACTACATCCATGCATCCTTTTCAAAACCTCCATCAATCTATCTTATTAACCCCTCTAAGCAGGGACTGCAGTAGCCCGGTTGGAAGAGTAACGGACTAGCAATCGGAGGATTGTGAGTTCGAATACAACCAAAGACCGTCGTGTACAAAGGGGGCTGGTGCACGTTCAATCTGCCATGGCCTCAAATATCCTCACGTTGGCGTGGTCTGGAGAGTGGATTGTCAGCTCAAGTATTGACCTCATCATCTGACCGTGGTTCAAAATTAAGAGGCGTTGTCGTGCAGCGCGAAGTTAATGAACTATCTCCTAATATATCACGCGTCGTTCTTGTCACCCAAGAAGAGCGATATATCGAGGGGATACTTTCTTTTCGAAACCTCATCAATCCATCGTATTAACTCCTCAAAGCGTGCCTATTGGCCACGAGTTGTTTCATCCCCCGAAGCTCTTTACACGGTTAAAGTCTAAATCTGTCACGGGGTGTGTGTGCGGAAAAAGTAAGGGGAAAGTAATGCACAGTTTAAGCGAATTCCGGCAAGTACTTCCCGCGATTAGTGTAACAAACACCGGCGGTGTCTTTGGAGATTAAATGGGGTCGAACCACGAAACGCTACACCCCGAAAGCGTTGGGCCTTTCACTTCTAATATTCGCTTCGCATGAGACTTTCAAGGAAAAACTTTCGAGACCAATCATCTTTAGTAATACGAACGCTCCTTCTTTCGGGGGAATTTTCCGCTGCCCACACTTCTATTCGGGTTATTGTTTTCTTTGTTGTGAGAAAGACCTTCCGGATGCGCGGTATTAGCTGTTATTACGTTTTCCGACCAATTTATTTGCTTCGCCGTGGTAGTCTTGACTCAAAATCTAATTCTATACGCTTTCACCTGGAGCAGTTTGGGAAGAGAAATGAAACAAAAAGGAGGAATTGGATGGTTCTGTCATTTTTTATTCTGTTGTTTTATTTTGTTGCGGCATTTATGACGTTTCAATCTCTCCGAGTACTCTTTCTTTTGCTTAACTGGTTGTTTTTTGTTGGTTTGCGTTTATTTTCCGAATTCTAGATCGGAAATTTAGGTGTCTGACATTTGCCGTAAAGGAGTCGGTTTTATCTTATCTAAGTTTTATCTTGAATTTAATTTTATAAACACAGCAGTATTCTGTGCATTTAACATGCGTGACGAGTCAATCTGTTTTGTGCTATTTTTATGTTTACTGTTCCCACACCTTAATTTCTCATACCGGAATGGTTTTGTACTGAACTATTTTCGCAGAAACATCCCCGTACTTGGAAGAGTACATTTCAGTCCTTTCGCTCATTAGTTAGAGCTGCGGAGATATCCCTGGGTCCTTAATTACAATTACTTTGGACATATTAAGTTAGTTATGCATGCGCAGTTAAACTACTCCCATAATGTATTCATATTTAAACTTCTCCCGATGCATGCAGTTATAATTAGTTACCGTGATATAGATACGTACATATAGATGTTTCTACCGTATGTATAATTATTAACATAATGTTTAACAATCTTAGCGTCAAGAGATTTCACGAGTAGTGTAGTATTGCTTTTTATACCTCAATACATACTAGTATAATGACTGAATAAACACATATATTGGTTCAAAGCATCGTAGGAAAGATTCTATTGGTTCAAAGCATCACAAGAAAGATCCTATTGGTCAAAATTGTTTAGATGTCACGTAGGGAAGACTTCGGGATGCAGAACGGAACTATATGTGAGTGAACCCGTCAGAGGGTTAATGTTACGTTTATTACCTTCGAATGTGATTTTATAGCGACAAACCAAACCATATGGTGACTACGCAGTTGAAATGCACTTCATGGGCGTGCAGTTGAAATGCAGTTTATGCACTACGAAGTTGAAATGCACTTCATGTATGTGCAATTTAAATGCGTCATACAATGCAGTTGAAGTTCGCATGAAATATTTATAGTTATGATTCACACAAAATAGCACTAAAAACTTCACGAGAGCAAAATCGAAAGTATTACTCACAGGATTTTACTTAAAATAAGTAATGGGGCGATCAATTTTTGTATCTATTCAAACAAAATCCAAGGAAGAATGGGCGGCCTTTGTTTCTGAAAAGATGATTGAACACTTTAATTAGTAGTTTCTTTCGGAAGAAAGACTCATAACAAATATTACCATGACATGTTGAAAAGAAACGAAGAGTATAGGAAATTTTCAGATCAATTACTTATTCTTTGAACAATAGCGCTCTTCCATCTGATCAATACTAACTTGTCACCAAATAAAAAGTGCGTGTCTCATTGGGTGATTATGATGGATAACACTGAAAAAATCGTTCGCCTTTTGAAAGAAAATCTTTAGAGTGTTTTTGTAAGATTTCCTTTTTCAGCATCCATTTTGTATTGAGCTTGATTGAATTAAAACGGCTTCTGTGAAAATATGTCTGTTTATTCAGTCAGTTTTCTTTCAGGGAGACGAGAAGAGACGTGCCTTATCTACTTAATCGTTAGCTTCAGATTAATCTTAGTTACGTGGGTGATGTATGCGTTAAGTGTTATATTTAATTTTGAAAACTAATGCTTTACAGGCATATTTCATCTTTACAAATTATCGAGTATCCGCATTTATAATGTGCATTTCCTGTGTTTAAACCCCTGATAGTCACGAGATTTCAGAGTAGTGTAGAATTACTTTTACATCATACATAATGACAAAGTAAGCACATCTATACTGGCTGAATTTGTTACTTGACGTTGTGTGTTTTGTGCCTGCCGCAGCTTAACCAAATATGGTCCTTGTGCCATCAAACGCCCAAAACCACCAACCAACTATATTGATTAAAATAATCCCGTGAAAGATTCTATTGGTCAAGATCAAAACAGGTCAGAAGTCATGCAGGATAGACTACAGGTTGTTGAACGGATATATGCGTCTGAACCGTCAGAGGGTTAAAAGTGCAATAATTTGATACTTCAATTTAACCCTACTGGTGGTTGTTTTGACAAGACATCTCATTAGCAAAACTGAACAGATCTTGATGGACGAGATATCTCGTCATTAGAAGAAAACTAACTAGATATTAATCTTATCATCATAAAAAAATTGGCAATTTCGTGATGACGAGATACCTCGTTATGAGCTAAATTGGTCAGATCTTGATGGACGAGATATCTCGTAGAAACGACTTGGAGGATCAGGTCAGCTTAAATTTGCGTTTAGAAAAACATTTTCAATTGAAATACACGGAGAAGCAAACAATACTACAGTATTGTTCAAATTAATGTTATAAATTTTCCTTGACTATAACCTAAAATAACGGCATCGTGAATATTTCAATTAATATTCAAATATCAGACAAAGAAGTAAGTTAATAAATAGTTTTGTCCCACCTCGATATATCACACGGTCGGCTGTATCGCTCTTTTTTACATGTATCCATATGAATTTTCGATTCGTGGAAGCAGGGGACTACTCTGCAGGACAGCCTCACTTCCCCTCAGAAAACTGACAACTGAATTTTTAAAATATTTCTGACTACAGCTGTGGTCAAATAGGAAGTGCAAAACGATACGCACAGACCAAGAGGTGCCGGCCCGAGAGGTAAAAACGCTCTGATTGGTCTGCGCGTTTCGCTTTGGGCTCCTATTTGATCACGGATTAAGACCTGCTCGAAGGAATTTTTGTTTTAAAAATATCCTACCTTATTTAATGTTTTTTATAATAATTATTTTATAGTAAGTATTTTTGATACTAAATACGGTAGGGTTCCGTACCATAGATTTTGAAATTTAATGTATGTCCTTTTATTTCGAATAAGTAGTTTTTTAAATCCCTAGAACTATAGCGATTTTTCTTGTCTTTGAGTCGGGTATATATCGCGGATTCCAATTTCAAGAGAATGGCATTTTTATGAAAATTGTATAATAATGGATATAGATTTAGAGGGAAAAGTTTAAGGCTCTCTACATCTATTTAGCTACTTTATCCTTTAAAATAACCAATCTCATTAGCCTTCGTTTAGCAAAAAATGCCTGTAGAGTTGCTAATCAAACCTTTAAAGTTCCTCCGATTTTATAGTATAGTTATCGAAGATCGCAACTCAATACCGAAAATATCATAGCCTAATTAAACCAGTTCGCTACTAATTACTGGCGGGTAATCTGATTCTATGGCAATAACCCCGAGCGTCTGTAACGAACTCTTGCGAAACGGATGCAATCCGATATCACGGATGGATATTAAGAATTTGGAGAAATTGCCACTCAGTTCAAAAATGGGACACTCCTTTATTTACGTAATGATTCCGACTTCGCTCGTGGCAGGAATTAAAACCCCCGGTCGGATATTTTTATTAAAATACTTTAGCGCTGGTTATTTCTTGTTTTTCCTCCCTCTGGAGGAAGTTTTTGTTCTTTTTTCCACCTTCCTCCTAATGGTTTTCTTATGTGTTCTTCGGATTGCCGGCAGAAAAATTCCTTTAATTAAATTCTCACACACATGTCTAGGCTATTAAGAAGGCCCTGTATTTGCATTGCGTTTCGGATGCAGAGGAATATTCGCGGCTCTTTTTTCTCTCCGCCATCCATTTAATAATGTTACTTAAGTAATTAAAGAATGTACATGTTTTTCCATTCGGAGTAAAGTGGCTGAACTGAATAATTAATGCAAAACTCTCGCTTTTATATCTTCGTTAGTATTTATTTCCCACTGAACTTCCTTTTCATGGAACGCAGTTTTTCACTTTTGTACATTTTTTTCCAGAGACCAAAAAAATTAGATAAAAATTATTTTCGGAGCCATTTTTATTAGTTGTGTAGAGTAAAAATTGCTCGGATTTGCCTCAGATATGCGTGCTGTAAAGCTAACGGAATTGAACGTATGAAAAGGAAGGGAAAATGAGTGGGAATATACAATGTGTCCCGAAATTCAGTTTGCAGTTAAAAAATGTGGAGTAGTAATTCTAAAAGTAATTTTGATAGAAGCAGAATAGCAATTTAGAAACTTAAGGACTTGCATAATTGGCTGTGTTAGGTATTAGAATATTTTGTTGATAAGGAAATTTACCTTTTTATGCTCTGCCAGTTTCTAAAAGTATTCAATGGAGATGTAATGATAGCTTTGTAATATTTCTCCTAAATTAAGGTTTGCCCAATAATATTAGATAAAATGACACATGATTACTCACGTGCTGGATGTATATCAGTTAATCCATCCAGATATTTAAACTAAAATTATTAATAACTAGTATTTTGAAACTACTATTACGCTACATCTAAAGTTGTGGAGTCTTACAGATCAACAAACCGAAATGAGAGACAATATTGAACATCAAGAATTTAATCAAAGTGGTGTCAAATCATGCAATTATGATCTTTTCTCGTCAATTAAATTTGAAAATATCGGTATGAGATCACGTAAAATGAAAATGTTGAAGTGTCGAATACAATTATTTTAAATACCGTAAAACTTCGATACGTCGAGTTCCTTGGGTGGAGAAGAATAGCTTCATGTACCAACGAAGAACGGTATGGCGATTGCAGAGAAAACTTACTTAAGGTGCGCTATGCTCTAAATTACAAAATTTTAAAATTAAAATTATAAGGTCAACACAAAAACTGATGTTAAAACCTTTTCAACTAAATACAGTAGAATATTTTCTAAAATAAATTCCACCCTTTCGAGCCTCCAATTAAATTAGTTACAACTGCTTGAAACAAATTACCTTTGAGCGTCCGATTCAAATTATCTTTGAGCGATATTTCCTTTACTGTTCACTTAAACGCTTTTACCAATTATTTTTTAACACACCACCTGTTTTATCTGATTTGTTAGATCACCCTCTACGTCGCTATTTACCTTTTTTCAGCACGCTGGGTTTTTATCACATGTAATGCGTCATATTTTAATTCCATTTCATAGTTAAATTTTTAGCTTTAAACTGTTCTTCCATCACTTGTATGTAAGCATACATATTCTCAAATTTTTTTTGTATCCTACTTTATGTTACTAGTCAACTTGGCGTAAGTCACACTCATCAAGTTCTTACATGTTGACAGATTTTGATATATTTACCTTTTTCATACTCTTTATTAGTTTTTATTTTTGTGTATATGCCCATATTTAAACTCCTTTTTATTGTTTTGGTTGATATTGAATATTATTTAATCTTGCATTTTGCGCAGATTGTCCGCTATAGGACAATAAAACTCAAATCAATCAACCAACCAACCTTTACTATTCATAAATAGGAAATAAACTCAAAGGGGAACAAGTGAAAGAGCGATACACAGCCCGAATGCGTGATACACCGAGGGGTTACCGTATTTTACATGTTTGTTTCCATGTGAACTAAAAAAATTAAATTGGTTAAATACTTATTAATCAGCAAAATGAGAAAGGGGCTAAATAAGAAAATGATGTGGAATAGAATTTCTTATAATCACCGATATAAAAGAAATGGAATATCGCAAAAGTCATTTCAACATAAACGCTTGCAACTGCATAATTTGAAGATCAGTCACGCAATGGAAAACATGCAGAGAATCTTTTCAAGCATACTCAGCAATACATTTTTGAATGAAGCCTTATTGGAAGCGGCCTTCCAATTTTAATTTTTGAACTTTTTGGCCGGTTTTTATTCGCAAATCGTTTTTAGGTTTCATAACGAAATTTAATAAAAGAACACAAATTATGACACCTTATTCCTTCAAAATGAAAAGGTAAATCTTAGTTACGATAACAATCTCCAAAACTTGTAAAATAAATAGCATTTGTCTGGTTTAAAGTATCTAAAGTAAAGGCTTAAGTATTTCATCGTCTCAATCGTAGTTACTATGTGGTCCATCTCGTAAATGATTTGTTTGTCTCTATGAAACTCCGTGACATACATTCCAGTTAATTTATCGCGAGTTATGTCCTCCGACGCATAATAGATTGCAGGGAGGCGCGATTCCTACAAACCTTTTTCTCTAAACACACTCGAGTCAGAGCGAAGTGAGGAGCCGAGAAAAAGCCTAATTTGCATACAAACATTTTTATTTAATATAGGATCGGAAACAAATCGAGGCTGGCTGGTGTGTTTCTGCGAAATTGGATGAGACTTGGCTTCGGAAAGACGCAGAACCTCAGCCAAGAATGTTGACGCGAAGAGTAACTCAGAGCGAGGGGAAAATTTTACGAAATATTTTACCCATAAATCTGTCTCTGTGCAGGAAAGGAAATGTGAAAAAATCCCTAATACATGTTGTAAAGTATGGACCTTGTCGAGCGAAAACTGAAGGCACGGGGATAAATCTTCTAGAAGGGACTTTTTCCTTTTAAAAAAAATCTTTTATTTTTAGCACGGGGATGTAGCCTAACGATTTCCAACATCTTAGAGACTCGAGAACTCTAAAATTATTGCGATTTCCTGGACCGTTATAGAATGTTTTAAACGTGGTCTTTAAATTTATACAAATGTGACAATTTCCAGACTATTATTTTAAAATCCGAGTCTTTTTTCCCGATATATTCAATTTTGGCTTTTATTTATTCTCACTAACTGAGAGGTGGAGAAATGACAATTTAACTCTTAGGAACTTGAAGGAAGTTTCGGAAAAGATGTTGAAATGATTACTTAATTAAAACCGTTTGCTGTAGAAACATACTTAACTCTTATAAAATTACTTTCAATTTATTATATGTGAGAACTCCGTTTATAAGAACATTTAAGGTAGTTGACAGACGAGGCTATTTAATCAACGCTACCTGGTGGATGAATACATTACTGCTACTGTCATGGGGTAGTGCTGCTCATGAAATCGCGCATGACGGTTGACCATCACGACTCAGCCCCGATTTGCAAACCGCGCTACCTTGCCAAAATATACTTTTCTTAGACAGGTGACACACAAGGTGACTTAGGATACGAAACCAGGGTTCCCTTTCTCACCTGACAGGGAAGAAAAACGGCTGACAGCACAGAACGCTCCACCCAGGTCGCGAGCCAAATCGCGACAAAAGGAAGCGCGTCCTGGGTGGCGCTTCGCAAGTCGCCCCGTGTGTCCCCACCCTGAATCCCTTGGTAGGCGAGCAGTTATCCCTGTTCCGATTGTTAATCCTGGTCTGGATATGCATATTTGGAATCCACTTTGTCTAAATTCAAACAGGTTTCTTTTGACGGTATAATCGTTTTTTGCCTACATCAGTTATGATATAGGAGACTTTATTTAACCCCTCCAGAATTCAATTTACTGCATTTCCTTTTGATAGTATACTGAATTCTGCTTCAAGTGAAAACCTTATTTAGAAACTAAACGTTCGGCTTCTGACTGCTGTGTGACGGAATTCATGATTCTTGCTCCGTCTACACTGATGGAGCGGTGGTAATTTATTGCGCCCTTCAACAGATATCCTCCACCCACCGTAAGTACTGTATTTACACTGACAGCATGAGTGTATTACAGCAGCTGGAGCAATATACAATCACTTGCCATCCTGTCGTGTCAGATATTTTTACCATCTTCCGTACCTTGCAAAGCATGGGTTTTGATATCTTGTTTTGTTGGGTCCCTAGTCAAGTGGACATAAAGGGTAACCAGCTTGCTGACAGTGCTGCAAAGACAGCTTCCGTCCCATTGCAGCAAGCCGTTCCTTTTAGTGACATCAAGATATCCACAAAGGAGTCCATCGACTCCTTGTGGCAAGAGTCGTGGAACCTGCAGGTCACCACCAAATTGCATTGTTGAAACTCATCATTCATCAGTGGCCAGTGTCTCCAGTGCGGAGGACGGATGTCAAATTGACCCTCCTTCGCATTGGACACACAATTCACTCATCGTCATCTTTTATTAGGAGAGAGCGCACCCATCTGCAATTCATGCTATATATATTTAACTATTCATAACTTATTAATCATACCTTTTTATACTATACACCTTGTTGCTGGTCAACATGTTTTAAAATATCAATTCATATCAACCATAATTTTTTTACATTGATGGCAAATTTTAATCTTATGATTTGTCATATCTTTAATCAAAATTAAATATCTTGTTTCACAAGTTTTGCTTTTATCTTTATCTCAGACCAGTAGCTTTTTAATATTTAATACTTTTATTGGGTCACATTCTGTTTTGCGTTTGGCGCAGCTCGTCGGCTTTTGGACCTTGCGCCATAAACCCCAAAATCCAATCCAATCCGACTACTGTGTAAGATTTACAAAGAACTCTTCGTCACGGTTGAAGCAGTATACCAAAACCGGGCTTTAAATCAATGGAAACTTGCATTTTTCTTTGTCTGTATTTAATTAACCCTCAAAGCATTAAGTGGTTTCAGAGAGGTTTGTTGTTTTTACCACAGCATTTAATGTCTAAATAGTCTCGTCTACAGTTGCGAAAGTTTCCCAGGGAGCATTCTATTGATTCAGAAAGTAAAAACGGATTAGGAAGTACGTAGAAAAGATTGTAGATAGAATAACGCCTGTAGAACTCTGAGTCTTAAAATAATGTTTGTGTTTCTTTTGTGTTTATTTTCTCGCTAAGGGTGGCATTTAAAACAAATTTCGTCGGTAGTGTAAAAAGTAAAATAAAAACTGTTTGTATGTTTACAAAAAAAGTATTTCGCTCTAGGATATAAAACTTGTTTAGCTTAATTACTTTTTCTACACATTTCGAGAAACTTGATTTTTATAACGCTTCTTATTAATTTTTTGTTTATACACAGGAGAAAAACTTAAAAGCAAAAACACTTAATGGACTACAAAAGAAATTTTTTTCATTATTTGTGATTTAATGAAAAAACTACCTTGCAGGTCTTAGAGCTTTAACAATTCGTAACTCTTTGAAACTGTTTTAGACGAAACATCGTGTTATCCAACATAAAAGATCTTTAGAGAATATTGTCTTTAACACTAGATGAGTAAGGTACACACACTCATTCATGACATTACCAATCGAAGGTTAAAGTGTGCATAATTTTTTTCTGCTGCTTCAGACATCCGGAATAACTGTTCATGCATATTTCTGTAGTCGCTCTTTCGATTCTGTCCCTCAGTTTAATAAAATCCAGTTTCGCGTCCATTCGTGCTGAATCCATTTCAAACTGGGGGCTGTCGTGGCTCAGTGGGTATGCCCACTACACTAGCAACCTTCGAGTTGTAGGTGGCACAGGTTCGATTCCTGTCAGGTGCATTCCTCCCTGGGTGTATTTCTCTCTTTTGTGTCAGTAAAACTTTAATTGTGTGTGTGTCTATTACTTGATATTGAATGTTGTGTCTGGCTCAGCATGGCCACATATGGCCCTTGCGCCATAAAACCCCCAAAACCAACCAACCATTTCAAACTGGTCTAGTTCAGCTCTTTTGCAGCATAAAACAGGTGTGTAAAGCCATTTTTGCTACCAGAGGGTAAATTAGCCTAGTAGCTACGGCCTAAAGTGGATTAGAAACATCTATGCCCAGACCGGAATTTGATTTCGGAGCACGATAAGTGACGATACAAACCAATCTAACCAAACGTAACTGAAATGGATGCATTCGAAGCGGACATAGAAACTTGACGAAATTATCAGTACCACAGACAAAATTTTATCGTAAAACGAAAACTCACCATCTTAAACATCTTAGTCTTTGGTCCAATATGCTCTGAGTTCAAATCCTGATGCATGCATGTATGTTCGTAGTGATTCGGAATCCAATATAAGCCATACCCTTACGAAAAATTTCTATCGAATGTGATCTATAGAATACTGTAGAATTATTGCACGTTTTTCTATAAGCTCTTTAAAGAAACCTCTATAGAAAGTCTAGAAATCTCTAGAATTCTATAAAAGCTCTTTTCTTTTGTTTCACTTTAGAATTCTATAGAATCAGAACTCGTAGAAGTTTTCCCCCTTTCCAGTCCAATTAACTCTTGTGTAGGAAAAAAATGACCGTAGAGGGTCAAATCCAAATCGAATGCCTTATGATTGTTGATTGAACATGAAATTTGAAACTTATTACTATGTCAATGATCTTATATTTCGAATTTTTGGTGTGGCCTTTACCTTAAAAGTCCAGAATTTCATGGGATTATAACAGAACGAAACTTTATAAGTGGTGATATTTGGAAATAGCTTTAGGAATTAATTAGCACTCAGAAGCACATCTTCTATAGGTGTGTACGGACCCGAGATACTCCAGTGATCTTTTCTTTCCCCATGGGTTTTGCTTCGGATTTGATGCCGAACCATTGCCAATAGCCCGTTGTGTTGTTCCATTGCGACGTTAATTAAAATACTTACTACCCATTTGGTTTACTGTCTTCGCGTTCTACCGAGGATCACGCTGCCAGGATACCCAAGCGATCTTTAAATCGCACTACTCTGTTCCCAATCCTTTTTTTCCCTTTCATTTTTTTTGCTTGACGTTGTCTGTCTTGGGTTTGTCGTAGCTTGGCCAAATATGGCCCTTGCACCATAAAACTCCAAATCAACCAACCAACCAGGGATTTATTAATGTTTAATGATTATAATGACCGAGAGCGTTAAGTCAAATAAAAAATCAAACCACGCACTTAAACCGAATTAAACGTTTATTCCGTTACAAAGCAAAAGGCTTGAGCGATTGACGTGCTTCCGGACTGCAGATGACATTCCTTACCTCTCGAAGGAAACGAATCAAAATCCTCCGTTCGATGATCTTTTTTTTCTCGAAAAAGAATCTTGATTCCTGGAATCTCCCTCCGGCGCGAATTAATCTGGTTCCAGCGTCGGAAACAAAGTTACGAAACAAGAAAGGAAAAGACGTCAGCACGGGCAAAAGAAAATCCCGTGCATGCCCGGGCTCAGCCCCCGCCCGATTTGCATTTAAATTGCAAACGCAATGAAAACTTCTTTTTTGTGTGTCTGCGCTCTGCTCTGTGACGCGGAAAACACACGCGCCCTTCCATTAAAACTTTGCGAAAAACAAAACAAATAATTTGTCCCTCTCTTTTAAGGAGTTCGTCATGTAAACGCATGCGAGTTGACGTGAGCTTTGCTCATTACGACACACACTCCGCTCGTAACGTGGCTTTGGTGAGAAGGTATATGACCCTGGGAGAGTTCATTTCAAGAAAGGTAGTAGGAAAGCGATGCTTACCGTACAGTGAATCATGGGTGGAGATCGTCGTAAGTGATTATACTGCGCGTAATTACAGCTGTCGCTTTCGGCTCTGAAGGATGAACTCTCAGTCACAAAATGTTGCTAATCGCTTAAATTTTATTTATTTTATGTGTTTAGTCAACTTACGCCTGTGTGTAGCGCGTGTGTACTTACAATTGTTTGGGGAGAATCCCCACCCACAACTTTTTAAATTTTTACAAAACATAAAAGTTTTGAATTCCATCTTATTCTTTTTACCATTCGCCATATTTTAATTGATTTTCCTGTTTTTCATGGCCAGTATTATTTTAATAACCCAATTTTAAATTTACAAAATTTGGTTGGGGAGAATCCCCACCTACAACTTTTTAAATTTTTACAAAACATAAAACACCTACAACTTTTTAAATTTTTACAAAACATAAAAGTTTTGAATTCCATCTTATTCTTTTTACCATTCGCCATATTTTAATTGATTTTCCTGTTCCGTCATGGCCAGTATTATTTTAATAACCCAATTTTAAATTTACAAGATTTGGTTGGGGAGAATCCCCACCTACAACTTTTTAAATTTTTACAAAACATAAAAGTTTTGAATTCCATCTTATTCTTTATGTCTTTTAAATTCCATCACTTCAATACTTTTTATTACGTTCATGACGAGGATTATTCTGTACTTTTTATGATCTAAATATTTTTAAGTAACGTACCTATTCATTTTTAATCTACTTTTATTGCTAGACAGATTTTTAAATACTTTATTCATTTTATTGGATTGAATTTTGTCTTGCATTTGGCGTAGCTTGTCCGCTATTGGATCTTGAGCCATAAAACCCAAATCAATCAACCATGTGTGGTCAACATGTGTTTTAAATTATTTCTTCTATTAGTTAAACCACGAGATTGGTTTAATCAATTTTCAATCTGACTGTAATTTTAAATTGAATTAGTGGGCAAAATCGACCGCGCAAGTCTTGGAAAGCAATTTCTTACGCGAAGAAAGTATTAGTTTTTTTTATCAAATGGACGTCGCATTCCTGGGAAATTCCCATTGGAAGTCTTATGACGTCTTTTCCGGTCAATCAAAATTTCAGTTCTAAAAACACCCCAAAACGCGATTCTTTTCGGCGTCCTTGGGATTTCTGGTAGCAACCATACCTCTAAATGAGATTGCCGTTACATATTTTTTGGATAGCTTTTTGTTTCCTTTTACAAGTGTTAATTCATATTTCCAATCAAATACATGGCAAAAAACACTTTACCGATGATACCGCGATTAGATTTTGAACGGTCAATTTCAATTTCATCCTATTCTCTTGTTCAACTACGGTTCGGTATTTTTTTATGCTAAATCCATTTACCTCTCAGATTTTCTTTTCTGTGCTGATTTCGATCGTCCAGATTTCTAACTTTTTTCTGTCAACAGACGGCTGAAGAATTTCGTAGACTAATCAGACTGCGAAGGAATCCTGCAATGATCTATTTTGCATTGTTTATATCTTTTATTGCCACTTGACACTAAACGAATAACATCCATTTTTGTGTCACCTACGTTTGAGAAATATATGTGTACAGGTTGGCTTTATGGTTCTTATTTAATCTTGTGTTTGGTGCAGCATGTACTTTCCTGACACAACCCAAATCAACCAACCTCGCTATGCATGCGAATTCGGATAAGGATTGTTTACCTCCTAGAACAAATAGACTCGTCCTTAACCACGTGATTCAAATACCAACTCTTCAGAGGCGGACTATGGGGTTATCACTCACGACGTTGTGAAATGAATTCTGTACATCGCTGCCAAACCCCCGATCGCTTGACAAATGAAAAGAATCGTTTGGGGGTAGTCGAGAAAACGCCCCGAGAAAGGGCTCGTCGAAGAAATTTCGTAATGGCAATTTGCCCACGTTATTTCGTTAGCGTCAAAAACATTTTAAGGTTTGAAAATGATGTCGGCAATTTAGTAATGAAGTCCCTCAGGTACTGTGGATTTTACCTGTATTTTATTTGGCTTATAGAGTGCAGTCAAGGTTTATTTTCCGCACAATACTCCATAACGACATTAATGCGATATTACTTTAATAACGGAGTAAAATGCTTTCAACCTGTAATCAATTCAACAGGTGAATTTATATTTTATATGGTAGGTAATTTGAAAATTTGGTTTGCGCATAGTGCTCGTTATTTGTGTTCAGACCATTTATTATTTTTCTTCTCAGAGTCTGACTTCAATACTGTCTGTCTACCACAGAACTGCTCCAGCCCCAAAGCATGGTGACGGTCACTATAAAATCAGGGCTCGTCCATTTTGGGTAGGGTGACTTTTGTGGATGTTTATTTTGTTTTTGGCCATGAATGTCAGCTGTGACTACCTAGTATAAATATTATTTCAACAAGTAAAAATCGCAACAAATATATTTCTAATGTCATTAAGTTAGCTAACAACTATAAAAAATAACTGAAAATATTTCTTCAAGTATCCACTATCGAAAACCCCTCAGAGGCAAATCTCCTTTATGAGTGTACGGGCTTCAAGGACCCGAGGTACTCTCGTGACCTTTACTTTTCCCATGGGGTTTACTGTTTCAGTAGACACGGGAGTCACGCTCCCGGGATACTCAAACCATCTTTTTCTACTTTCATGCCGCTACTCTATTCCCAAATCACTCTTTTTTCATTTCATCCCTGCCCTCAGGGGCACATCTTTAGGTGTTACGGGTATCACAACCCCGAGCTACCCAAGTGATTTTTCCTCCCTTTCATATTTACCCTCGCCTACCAGTCGGTTTTGCTTTCTCTTCCTACCTCATCGGGTTGGCTGAATTGCCATTGCGCCATAAAACCCGAAACCAGCCAACCTTTCATGCCACTGCTGTATCCCTCAATCACTCTTTACTTTCACATTTTTTACTTGATGTTATCTTGTGTCTGGCGCAGCGTGGCCAAATATGGCCCTTGCGCCATAAAACCTAAAAACAACCAACCCCTATGCAAAATGGGATAAGGTCCGTTTCTACTACAACTGTGTAGGGAGCAGTTGTTTCTGTAGACAGACAATAACGCCTTTAACACGGAAAGACAAGGAAGGTACTCATTTACATTTAATTTCTTTACATTTAAACAGAAGAATAACTCTAGTGGAGGAATACAAGCGGGAAAGAGCAGAATGACGCTCTGCAACTTCAGAAGATGGAATTTTTAAACTGAATATTTTAAACGCAAAACATGGTTTTCCGTTGTAGCATCTCTTTTGTTCCATTCATCTATCATGAGTAAACGCCGCAACAAAGATTTGTAGATACCACCCCTATTATGTCACCGAACTGTTTAAACTCGAACTGGTTAAACTGGTGGAACTTCATTTAAAGTAGTTACAGTTCTTGGCCATTTGCATGAATACTGACGAATCAAAACCTCATTGTGGTTTAATTTACAATCACAAATGCCTAATTTGTCGATGGGGAATATCATTTTGATGGGACAATACAGCTACCATTGTTTTGGATATAAAATAAATTTCCAATGTGAAATTTAAAAATGGAATTAAACCACTACTTCCAAAACCCATTTTTAAGTTTTTCAGACAAGTCTAATTAACCCTCCAAATGGTTTTGACGAAATATCTCGTCCATCAAGATATGACCAATTTTGTTAATGACGAGATATATCGTCATCAAGATATTGTCGATTTCTTGATGACGAGATCAATATTTGATCAGTTGTCTTCTAATTACGAGATATCTCGTCCATCAAGATCTTTTAATTTTTTTGATAATAATGAGATACCTCGTCGAGACAACGATAAGGAGGATTAAGCAAAAAATGACAGAACGACAAATCAATTGAAACCAGATAAGTAGAGGGGAAGTGTCATTATCGGTCAGATGATGAAATATTTGACATTTTCAAATACCTCATATACTAAGCATAACGTTTTTGAGATAAGATTCAATAGGATTCAAATTAAAACTTCTAACACTTTCAAACCATGTTGAACTTTGGTAAATTTGTCATTTATTTTCCTCAATACCCCCGTGTTCTTTTAATAACTTACTCTTATAAATTTTAATACAGTGAGCAGAGCAATAATAGGATTAATTTATTTAATAGGGTTCAAATTAAAACTGTTAACTCTTTGAAACCATGTTGAACTTTGGTGAATTTGTTATTTATTTTCTTCAATATCCCTCGTGTTCTATAAATAACTTGTTCTTGTAAACTTTAATACAATCTGAGCAATAATAGGATTAATTTATTTAATAGGGGATTCAAATTCAAACTTCTAACTCTTTTTCAAACCATATTGAACTTTGGTAAATTTATTATTTATTTTCTTCAATACCCCTCGTGTTTTATAAATAACGTATTCTAGTAAACTTAAAGAGACTGAGCATTTATACCACGAACTACTTTTCTAATGGAAAGAAACATCATTCCATGAAAATTGACAAGCTTACTGTGCTCTAAACCTAACGACCCTGCCGGAATCAGCCAGCCGAATAAATCAAACAGATCCTAATAAAGTCCCGGTTATCCCGTCCCCATCCCCTCAAGGGTCGTTCCTTCACTTCGCTTCCTCCCAATCTCTGGGAGGCAGAGCGCTGAATGCACGACTAGTCAAATTCCGTCGCATTGTGAGGCGAGTGTGACTTATCAGCCTCGCACACAGCATTCGGCCCAAAGTGCTATCTCCTCAACTTCTGCTGCACCCGAGCCTTCAATTAACTTAATAACTTTTCACGGACACACCCCACCAGTGATAAACTCGGCTGCACCCCTTATCTAATCGGATTTTTGAAAAATAAGTTCCAAATTTTGGGGTGGGTGGGTCCTCCCTCTGCTTTGTGATGGACGAGCCCAAAGACGCGTTTTCCCAAATTAACAGAGTTTTCAAACTCGAGTTTGATGGGTGCAGTACATTTTCCGAATCACTAGTACTGGGGGTATACCCCCATTTTTTTTGTCACGTCTTCGTAGAAAAAACGTTGACTAAGTACTTTGAAGATAAAAAATGATAAAAATATGGTATGTTTCGGGAAGTTATTGTACCAAAAATCAGTCCAAGAAAGTGCTTCTTAATCTAATAATTCCCGTATCCCCTGTTGTATAGCTGTCGTACACCGTACCTTACATTTATAAATTACATATATCGATAAACACAAAAAATTGTATAACAATTAAAAACCTAAAATTATAAACATTTTCCTGGTATATTGTGGGATGGGTGCTTTTGTTTACGCTTGCACAACGTATCAATGGTTGGGGTTACCTTTCGAAGGTGGATTCGCAAGTTGTCTTTGACGTCCAGTTTATGTGGATAGTACTAGATATAGTGACTTTTGTACTCTCCCGCCGTACCCCAAAAAATGTGCTATGTACGCCACGTTTAGAACCCCTGGTGTACGGTAGCACTGAGCGAGAGAAATTGGAATAGCTTGAAGGAATCTTCAAAGCTGTATGTAGTCGAGTGGTTAGCGCTCTGGTTCTCAGTTCAATAATTTCGGGTTGGAATCCCGGTCTTGGCATGGATGTTCGTAGTGGTTCGGAATCCACTTTATAAGCCGTAGGTTCCAGTCTAGTTAGCCCTCGTGTCTCAAAAAATGAAAAACGATGAAAGCTGTAGGCAAATTACCGATCATGTAGTTGAAGATAATTCAAGGAAGAGATTAAAGTTCAGGGTCTTATTTGGTCATGCTGCAGCAAATACAATTCAGAAAACGTCAAGAAATAGACATACATGCACAAGGAAAGTTTCACTGACACATAACAAAGGTTATGGATAGTAGGCAAAAATCTGATTGCCGATGGAAATGTTTGAAAGTGTGAAGACAATTTAATAGAGTTTTCTGTTGCATTCGGCGTATAGTGTATGAAGTGAAAATGCCTTTAAGGCCAGCAACAGCAGAAACTTACCCAAACGGATATCTCTATCAGAGGTTGTTTTATAAGCCTACATAATGCTACTAAATTGTATTTAGCAGCTCGATGCTGGAGTGGCTTTGAAAGCAGTGGTACATAGAAGGGAAAAGTAACAATATGTACTGGAGCAGTCAGACAAACGTACTGGCAGTCGCATCCGACATCACTCTGTAGCAACGACATACTAAGTGCAGGCGACATCCTATGAGGAATTCAGAATGATCTGGACACTCCAGTGCATCAAAGACTGTCTCCCACCCCTGTCATCGTCTTCAGAGAGTGTCTCCTGTCAGCTACAGGACATTGCGAGGGGAATACTGATTCACGCTTTTGTATCGGCGCTGTCCAGTACAAGTCTGGAGATGTGGTTATCGAGGTGATACTGCCAACATCTTCGGGAACCACATCTGAGTAAACGCTCGGGGTACCAATAATAGTAACAGCCTGGCACTTAGTTTACATTAGGCCTAGTTGGCAACTAGTACCCTCAAGGCACACCGATAGGTCAACGAGGTGTTGCTGTCTTGCGCCTTCAAGACCTATTAGCAGCCCTATTCCACCAAGACAATGTATTGTCGCATACTGTGTCAACATTTCTGAGTTTAAGCAAAGGAAGTCATTTTTCTATATTTTTGGTCCCTTACACCTTTTCTTGTATTTGAAATATCTACTTCTTTACCGACGAGTAATAAAAGTTGGTTGGGTTTTGTAACGTAAGGGCAATATTTGGCCATGCTACGCCAAACCCAAGACAGACAACATCAAGTAATGTAGGTATACGCACAATGAAAGTGTTTCTGACAAAGAAGAGAGAAATACGTCCAGGGAGGAATCGAACCAAACATTAATGTCTAGCCTACAACTCGCAGGTTGATATTACAGTGGGCAAACCCATTGAGTCTCGATAATAATGGAAGTATATATAACGTTGCGTTCGATAACAGCGCTCTTTCTTTATTAAAATTAAAGTCAGCAATGTTCTTATGGAATCAATTTCGCACTCGCCATTGGCATTTAATTCTAAGACCTAGTTAAAGACCTAGTTCTAAGTCCTATTAAAGGATCATCAAACTTCACTCTCACAATTCTGAGCGCTTTATAAATGAAAACTTAAATGCTTTAAAGGTTTAATTGGAATAAAGGGTGAATAGGTGCAATTAAACACTCAGTTCCTGTTTAGTTAAAAGATTTTCTTTAATTACTGTACTTCTAACTGCACTGTACCTTTCTCCTATCTACCTTTAAAAGAATCTTTAGAGACTAACTATTAGATGCTTTTGAGCGCAATATCTAGGCTTAAGGCGCATTAAGTACGTATTATATGTGCTTGAAATAATTATCATTAAAGAAAATAGTAATATTTAATCTGAGATTGCGTTTTTTAATCAGCACCGCACGAACACTCAGCCTGAAGAAAGCTTTCCTGCTACAAAATGAACGAAACTTATTCCAGAGCTTCGAACTCACGCATCGCAAAACAAAAAAAAATCCACATTCCTCTTTAAAATATTTAAAGAATGCCTAATTGTTTTTCCTTTCTGTCCGCATTGCATTTCGCTGCAACAAAGCAATAAATATCAAATTAAATCAGGACTTTAAACGCGCACACGTCTCTTTACGAATGGGAAACTCCGACGTAAAATTATACCTTTCTCAAAAGTAGAAGGGAAAAAAAGTCCTCTGATTCCTTTGAAAACTCAGTAATTACAGTTCTTTGTATCGCTACCTCCTTTGGCAGGAAGAATAAAAATTCTCAGGTAATAAATGAGACAAGAGAGACGGGGGATACTAATTTCATTCTCTTTTATCTTCCAGCAGAGGGCGCACTGAAGTGAGTCCCCCTCTAGCTGCTCCTATCGCGATGCAGCCGATTTTAATAAGCAATAAAACAAGACATGTTTCTGGGGGGAGGAACGCAACTGAGACTTGCTTTTATGTACTAGGATTTTATCCCTAGCTGACCGCAGTGAGGGTGATTACTGAGGCTATATTCGATGGCGGCTTCCACTGAAAAATGAATTTTTTAACTGATTAATGAAATTCGGGTCTTTGAAATTTGATTAGAAGAGGATGAAATGGATCAGAGAATTTTTGTTTTTTAGTTTTGTGGGTCATTTTTGGTTTTAGAGTGCGTCGCGAAAGATTTAAGCTGGATTCGGAGCTTCTCACGCGATGAATAATAATTAATCGAAACACTGTCGTATCTTAACATGACAGCATCTCAACGTATCCAATTTCAGTCTTTTCTTATCTAAATAGTGAGGAAAGTAGGAGTTTGCTTCCAATGTTTAATTCGAAGTAGGTGGTTAAGATAGCGCCCTGCTAAATTGTAGTAGTTTGTCAGAAGTAAAAGCATACATGATTTTTTATACAATTTATTTCAACATAAATGTATGACACAGAAGCTCATAATAGGTTGAAAGTGGTTTATTTAATTAAAATATTTTATCTAAAAAATGAAAAAATGATTAAAAAATCCATAAAGCATAGCCCTAAGGAGATAATGAACTTTCAAAAAACTTTAGAAGTTTTCCAGTTGTTATAAAGCCCGCTCAGATTAGTTTTCTACTAAAAAGCCCATAGATAAAAAGTTTGGTCCAAAAATATTTAGTCATCTGAAACGTATTGCATAAAATGTGGCCAAAAATTTGGTCCCATGAGCTTTAATTTTCCATGTATAGCCAAAATTTTAATTCGCATAATTTGATTTCTATGTATACAAGAAGCTATTAACTCCTGTTGGTAAGTGTGAAGCAATAGCTCAATCGTAATTGAAATTTTTTTTGCCATCCACAGAGTTTGATACCAATGAATTTTAAAGATAAAATTAAAAAAAAATCGATTTTGGGGACTGAAAGTCTACTTTCCTTTTCTCCCGCAGTCTACTTACTAACAGTCGTCTTTAGTCTACTTACGCATCTTCGGAATGCCACGTCCGATCGGGGCCGGTAGTCCAGTTGGTAGAATAATGTATTAGCAATCGTAGGGTTGCGAGTTCGAAACTCGATAAAACCAAAAACCGTCGTGTACATGGGGGTTGGTGCACGTTAAATCTGTCATGGCTTCAGATGTCCTCACGCTGGCACAATGTGGAATTTGGAGAGTGGGGTGCCAGCTCAGATGATGTTCTCGTCGTCTGACCGTGGTTCAAAATTACTTGGTGTTATTCTTGGCTCTTTCCTTTGGGTATTGATCCCGGTCAACAATAGCCCGTTGTGTTGCTCCAGTGCGACGTTAATTAGTCACCATTACCGATCAAGCAACTGACAACACTTTTTCGGAATAGTTCGACAAGGAATCTCGATAAATGATTATTGCACGTAGCAAAGTCATGTTTAAGACTACTATACTAATGTAGCGTTACAGCAGTTCTCACAATTTGACGAAGATAATGAATACAAGTGCAGTAAAACTTTTACACTAGAATTACAGTGCAGATCCCCTGTAAGGAATAGAAACACTGGCATGAAACAAATAGCTCCCGATCCGACACAAATGGGTATTAAGTTCCACTCGTGCCTCTATCAATCACAAGGAGGATCGATAGACGACGCTCACATATGGTACTCCGGAAGTGATGTATAGCTTTCCTTAAAGCCGCAGAAGTAAGGGCCGATATCAAAACTCCTCAAAAAGGATATCGCCCGGCCCACCCATCGGAAATCGTTCCGCCAAAGAAACTTTCACCTCGCGCTGGAATTGTTATCACCGTTTCTCAAAAATCCACGGAACTCCGACGACGAAGACAAAGAACCAACGACGAACCCTTTCCCTATTTGCCTAAGGCACGTATTTTCCACGAGCTAGGGAAAGGTCTGTCAATAAGCTTTCCGTGATAGCGCTGCAAACAAATTACCGCCTCTGTATTAAAAATGGCGGAACAATAAAAGCGTGTCAGAGGAAGAGATCAATTCCCGCGCCCTGTGTGTTACGTTCCCGCTCCAAAGTGTTGCCATCCTTTGAAATGAAACTTTCTTCCTCACTTGGTATCAAGCTCCGAATATAATGAGGACTGCTGATTTATATACAGCCAGTCATAAATGGATGGAGAGAAAAAGAAAAAATAATTTTTATGTGTACTGAAAAAAAAATTGAAAGAAAAAGTTTATTTTCAGTTGAATCGCAGATGCATTCTCATTTAGGCGAGCGAGCGTGAAGACGAATTAGAAATAGGAATAAAAAAAAATTCTGGGGGAAGTGTATAATGAAGTTCTATTGATTTTTCTATCTCTTTTTCTCGGCTGGGGAAAAATATTTTTAAAAGTTTTATAATTCAACCCGTGAAGCAGTTATTAGGGGAAAAACGACCTTATATTAGAGCTAATTTGGAAAATGGGAATTATTTTTTTTATACTCCTCCGTACGGAATAAGATCTGTGGTCGCATAGCTTTCTGCTCTCGAGTTGCAGATGGAATTTATTTCAAATAGGGAATTTTGTGTGCCTGGTTGAGTAATATGTAAAGGCGTCGTTCGGTTTACTGCTGAAAGAGATTTAAAAAATAATACATGAAAGAGCAATTCATTGGGGTGTAAATATGTTTTAAAATTTGTTACGTGCAAAATGAAAACATCACATTTAAATTGCATCACATTAGAATCACGCCTCACTTGAAGAGGGATTTGATATGATATTTAGAAAGCATAGAATTTTCTTAATGAATAATGTTTGGTTCTATAGATATGTAATTCTTTTTCATGCCTCAAATATTTTAATTTGTATCCGAGTTTTGTTATTTTTTTTGTTCTCAAGTCAGCTTTCAGAACGTTACTGCTTGATTTGATATTTTGAGAATTTTATGTTGTCAAATATTTCTAGACTACATTCGTTGAGTTCAAAATTATTCATGAATTTTTAATATGATTAAATGAATTCTTGATTATTTGTATTATTGTTTGACTAATTAGGTTAATACCTGTGTTAAATGTGTTTATTTAGCCTTTGTAGAACATTTTATAAAAATAGGACTTGGAATCTCGAACAAGGTTGTTTCAATGAAATTTCGTTCAACAAGTGGTGGGAGAATAATGGATTAAATTGCAAGAAACAATTGTTTTAGAAACGAGTGATTAATTTTATTTCGTGCAGACTAGACTGATCAATATTTTTAGTTTCGGAGTTTAAGTTTTGTCCAAATCAGACGTTTTAAATAACCTAATTCTCACAAAGATCCTTACAGAACAAGGAATTAATGAACGAAGAATAATGAGCAAGGAACTAAACTAAAAAACCGATCTGATCGAAATGGATTCGCCCGTTTTGTGTGTAAACGTAGAACTACAAATTCCCCGTCTTATATCGGCATAAAAGGTCGTGAATAAAATACAAAGAGTGGGTGTTGGTAATGTTGGTTATTTATTGTAATGTTTGCATTGTTTATTTATTGTAACATGCCAAGTATACAATATTAGCATTATTTACATACCAAATTCAATGTTCAATCACCTTTCGTTCAGAAGTATTTCAAGCAAAACTATCCTCTGACTCAACAAAAAATAATCATCCACTTCGACGCACTTTCAGGAACTATCAAGGATATGCCAGTCCCACAGCTTATAATGGTCACTAAATGTCATCTACCAAACGATAATAGCGCCGTTGCCACGCCCCTCAAAACTCCGGAGTTGCGAGATGAGATTCGTCACAATTATATCGCGTCCACCGCTGATCTGTATCCTCCCATTAGATGTATGTCAAAACTAAACCAAACTACGAAAACGAAGAACGTGTTTCATATACCCTCCACACAGGTGCACTCACACAACTTCTGCTTAAATTTAACGAAAGATCGTTTTTCTTGAATCAATTTCTAAATCGGCATAGCCACTTTAATCGAGCCTTAGATTCAAACGTTTGTCTTTATAACATTCTTCTGTGTAATAGTATATTGGATGATCAGACTATCTTAGTGCCTCTAACGACGAAATCTAACTGAATTATTAACAAAACAATTTACTTGTGATCTGTATTTTAGAACATATTACCTTACTTATCACCGAATATTCAATTATAGCATGGATTTAAATTTAAGGGGTGCAAAATATTAATTAAAATGTTATGGAAATAATTTCACGTAAGAAAAGTTAACTTCGGTTGAAATTGCTCCTTGGATACGATTCATTAGTTTTCACAACTAGAAAATTGATTCGAAATCAAGTCTGAGTTCACTTATCTCCTGCGCTATGCTGCAATTCTGATTCCTATTTTCCATCCAGGCGCTGAAAACTTGTAAAATTTGTCTGCGAGGGTCCTTTATTGGAAAACGGAAACCGTCCCCAGCAACTGTCATGCCAACCCCGAACTTCAACGAAAGGAAACCTTGCATAAAAGTTTATACATTTCTTTTCTCACACCTGAGAGTATTTCTCCCCAAAAGGACGGCTCCGGGCTATCCTGGAAAACTCCCCCGGTTTCAGTTTCGGGAATTAGGTGCGAGCCGGGAGATTCACGCATATTGGACGGATGTACCAGCTGCGGAGAAAAATCGTTCCTTTTTACGGATGAAATAACGGAATCTTTTTTCCACCCCGAATTCTTGACTCCTCTGGGAGAATAACAGCCTCCCGGAATCCATAAGACCCTCCTCCCCCACCAGACGATAACAGGGGGGCCTCCCAAGGGGTGGGCGAAACAAATTCTGACAGTCGGCCCCACTGATAAATGCTTTCTTTGCAGAATGAATGTCCGCGGTCGGTCAAGAAAAGTTACTCCGCAATTTCACTTTATCACTCTCTCCGGCGCTGCGGAGATGACGACTCTGGACACAGGACCCCTTCGCACCTATTCATCAACGTCGCTTTTTTCCCGTGTCGTTAAAAGTTTCTAGCGCCCCCCGGCAATCACGAGAGAATGGCAGAAAAATAAACAAACACAGAAGCAGAGAAAAAGATTAGCCATCGTTTAAAGGTGTTTTTATTTTCCTTTTTCCCCTTCTACCGATTTCCAGAAGTTCGGAGTTTATTTCCGCGAAAGAAAAATAGCCGCGCACTAATGATCAGGAGGGTTTTGTTAGGTGTTTAGGAAGACTTAAAGTGTGTGGGGATTCTGTTTGAAAATACTCACTAAGTTCCTTTGAGGATTAGCTGAGAGAATTATTTATTCGCAAGGTTTACACAGGAAAGTGGAAAAGCATGGTACAAAGAGTTTATAGTCATTTCGACGGGACCCCGTCTACTGCGGTACTATGAAGCTATTTTACAATTATAGACAGTTTTTCAACTAGTGTTTACTATTTATCATGAATGTGTAGCACGATTCTATCGATTTGGCATTTGAATCACTTGATTTTGGACGAGTCTATTCGTTAAATTAAGGGTCAGTTAAACGTAAACAACGCGTTCCCACAGTGGTGACTTCAGTATGGTTTCTAACTCCCGTTTATCGTTTGGTTCTGGAAGCAATTACGAGTTGGCGAAACAGCCAATCGCTTTTGGCGATCGCCACGTATGATTTCGAGTAGCAACGCTTTCCCCTGAGAGCCTAACTACCTTTGTAGAAATAGACTTTTCCAAAGTGATCTACTTCTGGACCTTGCGCCATAAAACCCCAACCAACCCCAAGTAAGTGATCTGCCTTCCACTGGTGCCGTACTATGTCTAAGCGTTTTACGAATTTCTTACACTTTTCCTTACGTATCTACAAAGGTTCCTTCAGAGCTGCTAACATGCCATAGTAATTGACTGAACGAGCCATGCATGCATTCAATTTATAACTAACGATTTAACACATAATTTGATTGCCATAATTATATGTGTGAGGTTCTCCGTCCAACACATGGATCCAAAACATGAAGAAACGTTGGCCGGAAGGAACCATTGAATCCCCGAGGGACGATGGCGGGGATGTCCTTGAACTGTCATCCAGGCTAGGAGAGAAAGAAAAGGGAGAACTGTAGGGAGAAGAAAGGGACTCGACCAGCGGAGGCATAAGAGTACGGACGTGCAAAGGTCCTTCCGCTGTAAATGTGCAAGATTTGCTGTAAATATCCAATTTAACGGAATGTGAATAAAGTTATTTAATCAAGAACCCTTTGAAGAAGCGTCACTCTTTGGTAATCTATATGGATATAGAAATCCATGGAAGTTTCTCCAGCATATTGGAAAGCACGGCGTCTCACAATATGCACAATTTTTCTCCATCCAGCGAGTGGATAATGGTGAAACATGTTTGTACCAAAAGTAATGTTAATCCCAATGCTCTTTCATCAAGTGCGATTTGTAATATTTTCCTTTCATGCTTGTATACAGGAGTTCAGAGTAGACCGCTCACTGATCATGCCGCTCGATTCCTTGTTGAACAGTGTTCGTCTTTCGATTGGACGGGCATTCCAGAGATATTCGCACCCAAAGTATTATGACGTCCAGTCATTTGAAATTTTAGCTCTGTAAAAGTGGCCGCGGTAGTCCAGTCGTAAGAGTAGCGGATTAACACCCGGAGGATTGCGGATTCCAAACGCAATCTAATCAAAGAACGCCGTGTATGTGGGGGCTGGTGCACATTATCCCTCCAAGTGGTTTCGACGAGGTGCCTCGTCCATCAAGATCTGACCAGTTATGCTAATGAAGAGATACCTCGTCCATCAATATCTCCTCAGTTTTGCTAATGACAAGAGATACCCCTTCGAGACAACCAATAGGAGGATCAAATCTGCAGAGGCCTCAAATGTCCTCAACTAGAGGGGTAATGGTGCCAGCTCAGGTGTTGGCCTCGTCATTTGACCATGATTCAAAATGACGTGTTGTTCTCGGACTTTTCCTTCAGGATTGATCCCGGACAGTCAACAATAACCCGTTGTGTTGCTCCAGTACGATGTTAATTCAACTACCTTAAAACACCCGACAAGCTATATAACTTTTGGCATCCATCCTTACTGTTCCCGGTACTTGATAGTTAATCGAGTTACGAAAGTAATGCATAAACCCAAATGAGTTAAGGGGCCACATGAGTTTGGTCTGTGGCTCAGTGGGTATGTCAACTGTGCAAGCACCTTTCGAGTTGTAGGCGGCGCAGGTTAGATTCCTGTCTGGTGCAATCCTCCCTAGGTGTATTTATCTTCTGTATCAGTAAAACCTTTCATGTGTGTGTATGTCTATTTTTTGGTATTGTTTGTCTTGTGTCTGGCACAACATGGCCCTTGCGCCATAAGACCTCAAAACCACCAACCAAATGAGTTATACAATCAAAAGTGGGCATGTGGTCTATCTGGAATATCACGTCCAATTGAAAAACATACTTTTTTTTGAAAAGGAATCGCGTTATTTGATATTAGATTTCTGTACATTCTGATCACCTTGTATAAATGCTTCGACACATTTTAGAGTTACAAGCCATTTGCAATCAAGTTAATCGATTTTCTTAGTGCATCTAACGCCGAATAATTAAGATAGCTCCGACGTCCTAACCTCACATTCAACAGCGATAATTTATGAAGACGTTTCTAAATTCTCAATTTTTTAAAAACAAAACAATTTCTAAACCTTGATACACTACCTGACATTGAAAATGCAACACCAAGAAGGAGTTGGCAGAAAGTGATGAAATTTGGCAAACAGAGAGAAACAGCAACGAGCAATAAGTGATCTTTATTGCAACATTATACACCTTGCCACTGAGCAGCAAGAACGTCTGATCAGTAAGTTGAAGGACCACCGCGAGCGGCGATACAGGCAGCAACACGTCTAGGTACAGACGCAATGAGCGTGCGGATGGTGTCCTGAGGGATGGCTGCCCATTCCCTGTCAACCATTTGCCAGAGTTCGTCTTCTGAACGTGCCGGTGGCAACGCATGCAAGAGACGTCCAATGGCGTCCCAGAAATGTTCGATAGGTGAGAGATCAGGGGAGACAGCTGACCAGGGAAGCACCTGGGTACCTTGCAGGGCATGTTGGCTGATGCGTGCCGTGTGCGGCCCGGCGTTATCCTGCTGGAAAATGGCATTGGGCACCCACTGAAGGAAAGGTAGTGTCACCGGCTGCAGCAAGTCATCCAAGTATCGTTGGGCCGTCATAGTGCCCTTAATACGGACCAGAGGTGACCTGCTATCGTAGGCGATGGCGCCCCAAACCATTATACCGCGTTGTCTCGCGGAATGGCGTTCCACAGATGCGGCCGGATTGGCCCTGTCACCACGTCGGCGCCAGACAGTCGCCACCACGGCGACTGTCATTGCTAAAACAGAAGCTTGACTCGTCTGAGAACACCACCCTGTGCCATTCCGTCGTTCACGTGGCCCTATCCCGACACCATTGCAAACGGAGACGTCTGTGCTGTGCTGTGGTAGTCGTCTCAACGGGCGCCATGAGTGCAGGCCGCCAGCGATCATTCGGCGGCTAATGGTCCTGGACGATATGGGAGCATCAAGGGTGTCCTGCACATGCTGCAAAAGGGCGACAGACGTGGCTTGCGGGGCCGCCGATGCTTGCCGGCAGAAGCGTCGGTCCACGCGTGCTGACGTCACTCTGGCTGCACCGGAACCCCTCAAACGTGCCACTTTCCCTTGGTCCAACCATCTGTGCCACAACCGGTGCACCGTGGACGCGTGTAGGTGGGTATCTGCCGAGATTTGACGTATGGACCAACCTGCCCTTCTGAGGCCAATCACCATACCCCTCCTGAAGTCTTCTATTTGCTGGAACTGTCTTGATTGGCGGCGTCCTGGCATTCTCCGCTACTAGACGTTTCCTCTGAGACACAAAAACAAATTGCAACTTGATTTACCTGGCAAACAGAGCGGCGCGAAACTGACCACTTTTGCAGGTTCCTTCCCTGGTTTTTCACTCGCCGTGCGCGGAACAGCTGCACAGTTTGCATCATTTACATATCTCGGTGAGCTGCGTCTACCCTGTAAACTTCATCCAGTTCTGCGCACTCCTTCTGGGTGTTGCATTTTCAATGTTAGGTAGTGTATTTTATGTCAGGTAAAATTTTTAAAATTGATTTTTTCCGGACATAAATTGAATATGAACTGAGGAAATGGTAAGCATGACAACATTACGAGTACAAGGAGTTCAAATTATGTAAAGATAAATTTTGGTGAAAACTGTTTCATTAGCGTTTTAACCCTCCTAGTTGTTTCGACGAGATATATCATCCATCAAGATTTGATCGAATTTGTTAATGACAAGGTACCTCGTCATCTAGATGTTGCACATTTTTTGATGACGAGATAAAGATCTGGTCAGTTTTTTTCGAATGACGAGAACTGTTCAGTTTTGCTAATGAGATACCTCGTAGATACCAACCAAGAGGTACTACGAGAACTGAGTATATAATAAACTCTAAACAATTTAGTAAACTTAACTGACCTGAATTCTGAAATTCATGGTTGGAAGTGCAACAATGCTGGAAATTGCTTTTGGATTAACTCCAACTATACTCCATGACGGATGCCCGTTGTATTTTGCGACGTTATCCGGAATCCTCAGAGAGGGTTTCGCATATGAAGATGCAACGGGAGAAATTATGGCTCAAAGTAACCGTTATTCAGAAATGAGTCTTCCTGCCAATCCTTCAAAACTCAGGACAAACGCAGCATCTGAAACTTGACAGAGCGAATTCAAAAGCTTCAGAAAAGACGAAAGGAGGGAAAAAAATAAATGAGTTAATTTTATCTTAATGAAGCAGACTGTTTCTTGAGAGACAAAATCGATGATTCACCTCATTAATCAAGCGCGAAATTAAAAGCTTTTTAGCAATTATGACTAAAAATAAATCTCCAAAACCTTCGCATGGAAACGCTGGGGCGCATTAACGAGTCCTCCTCCTTCCGTCTTGTTTTTATCGAAAAGCCCTTTTAATTAATGATTTATAATTTAAGGAACAACATATTTAATTTCTAGTAATTATTTTTAAGTTTTTAACTTTCCTCCGTTGAAGGAGATGCCGAGTTAAAGAGTTCCTTAATGAAAAATAATTGGCGAGTGCGGAGAAATGATTAAAGAAGGCTGCAAATGGGTCCCCGCGTTCTGCTAAAAATAAAACGACATTACGCTCTAAGACGAATTGGTTCGATTATTATTTAGATGCAGGAATAGTTAGGCCAATATCAAACGCAGTACGCTATCGATGATGTCAATTACCATATTAAGTGCCTCTACTTATACTTTGGTAACATTTTTAATGTTTCACTTTCGAAGCAGCCTCGATTTCATCTCTTACATGCATGACCTTATTGTCCATTGTGTCGATTAAATTATAAGTAAATAAAAATCCTCTTCGTGTGTAAAATAATTACGATTTAGAATTTTCTTACCTTAATATAAAGCATAACTCATACGTACATGTCATAAAATCACCTAATATTCAGTGATTTAGAAGATATTTTACTGTAATTATTTGCTTATTATATTGCAATACAGAATTCAAACTAAAAAGCGTTCAAATCTTAAATGTTCAATACATTTATTTTATAAGGGGTCGAATTTGTATGCCTATATAAATTGCAACTACTTATACGTGCCCTCTACCATGAAAATTCCAATTAGTAAAATATTTTTTTTGTAACTTCATGTAAAAGAATTGTTTTCAAAAGAACTGTTACCGGAATTATAAGTGACTCCGTGGTTTATCCAGTGGTTTTACTTAGTGGTTTTCACTGCTAGTAGAACGCGAGCTGTAGGTGGCGCAAGGTCGATTCCTATAATTAGCTCTGAGTGTATTTCTCTCTTGTAGTCAACAAATTTTTGTCTCAGTATATCAGTAAAACTTTCCATGTGTGTGTATATTCTTTTATTTGACGGAAAAACAAGCAATTCCTGGACAGATCTGGCTCTAGCACCTAAAAAATAAACAATCTAGAATTATTAACTTTGTTTTTTCTTAATGTTATTACTTTGCCTTTTTATGATATTCAGAACAGTTGTACTGGGGACCTTTTGTGTGTATGTGTTTAATTCTGTTTTAGAAAAATGCACACGTAAAGTAACAAATAAAATTTAATGACTTTCGTCGGTACTATATATTTGTCACTTTCGATATATCCCCTTTTTTTAGAAATACGTTACTGTACCTAATTTAATGTAGGAAAATATTTTAAAATTTGGAATTAGAAATATAGTTTTGCGGTTTTATGGTGGAAATATGGACAGCATGTATAAAATAAAATTAGTAGTTTGTACAAACGATACCTTTTGCAATGACATATTCAACATTGGCGCATGATTTAAATACCATTTAAAATATAAATATGCAATTTTCTTCAAACTAAAAATCGTCTTGAAGCAAATAAAATAAATCTTGTCTAGCTTGCGTATCAAAAACATTCTTTAACGTCACATAGCAACAATACCAGCTCACATTAAAGAAACAACTAAAACGTAACAATAAATTTATCAATGTTCAAAAACAATAATTTATTTAGATATGCATTGCTGCAATCATGTCTGGAATATAAATTTATATCTGAATTGCTGAATACGTCCGTCTAGAAAAATGTAGGAGAGATTGAACCGTGTTGAATCTATGTAGCCATATACGTGTACGGAATTCAATATGGATGGATCCGAGAATTCCAATAATTAATATTCGATTCCTTTGTCTGCAACAACGTTTTTTTATTAGGTGTATGGATTTTGCAAATAAACGTTTGATATTTTTGTGATGTTGCCAGGAGATATATATCAGTATTGTTTTATTTGTACACTTCGATTGGAGCAGGTATAGGAGTCACGGGAATGTTCTTTCGATATTTTTGAGCAATAAATAGACATTAATGGTCTTTATGGGATGGAAATGTTCTTTCTGTAACGCTGCCAAAAGACGTTATTTTTCATATTATACCGTTTCATTTTCTCAGGGTGGTGTAGAGAACGTTGGATGAATTGTGCTGCTTTAAAAAGAACTGATATATTTCGGTGTTAATGTGATGTATTTTATTAGAAGATTACTTAGATAAAATGTATACATTTGACACCTTTTAGATATTTCGACGCTTACCTTTTTATCTATACCGTTTCCAGAACATATCTGAAAGATTTTTTCTTACTTCAACCTTACTCAAGAACTGAACTGCTGCGTTGAATGAAGGGGATTCAATTCCGTTTTTAGGGATGTCGCTTTCATTAGTGTTCAATCCTCCAATTCATCTGGAGAGTGAGGTGCCACCTCTGGTGTGACCTCGTTATCTGACTGTTCTCCTCGGATCTTTTCCTTCGGGATTAATTCCGGACCGTCTCCAATTGTCATGTGTTGCTCACCAGAGCGACGTGTGTTAATTCAACTATCTACTTACTTCTAATTCGTCAATTTAAATGCACTAAGAAACGAAATCGTCGGAGGGAAATGTCAGTCGGTAATATGAGGCTTGCAAAAGCTGACTAGCGCTGCATACTTAAACTAATGCTTTGTTGCCCCCGAGAAATATTGGAGCCGTCTTGGCTCATTAGTATGCACACTTCTCTAGCAACCTGCGAGTCGTAGGCGGTGCAGTTTCAATTCCTCCTTGGTTGTATTTCTCTCTTCTGTGTCTGTAAAAATTTCCTTGTGTATATGTCCATTACGTGATGTCTTCTGTCTGGATCAGGTTGGTCAAATATGGCCCTTGAGCCATAAAATCCCAAAACAACCCATCCCAATCCCCGAGTAATAATTGTACGCATACAATACATGGAAAAATGCTGTACTGTTGTTCAAAACCATCCCATTCTGCACCTATTTCGGGTGCATTTCGGCTAAGCAATAGAGATGAACTGAATGAAACACAGAATTTATTCTCATGCACGTACACAAATTTTAGACAGAACACTCAGGTCACGCTCCTACACTCGTCGCTCAGAAAGTAATTTTCCTCTGTCTCACAGCACCCTATCTAATATAATTCTGAACATACTCCATGGAATTGCAATGTTTGATAGCAATCAATTGCACTTGTGAAAATAATAAACAAATATGCGTTTAATCAATACACAAGTGACATAAGTTTCAATCAACTTTTAAACAGTTTCACCTATAATGCTTAACACATGCATCATTTAACTATTTAATCATTAGCTTAAACAGCACACTAAACGCAAATATTTATGTCAAATAGCAAGTATAACATAATTTTTTAATTCTATAGGATATTAGTAAGAAACACAAAATCAAACATTTATTAATCATGAAATACTTTATTTATAATATTGACCTTTAGAAAGATTGCAAATTTTTAACTGCTTTTTCATGAACACCATTGGCAGTTTGAATCGTTACTATGATAATATTGTTATTTGGGCCTTGATGTAACTATAATTATTTCCAGTAACCATTTGCTGCTGGCCTTTTTTAACAATGTAAGAGATCCAATAGAAAAATTATCCTTTGAAAACCTCCATTTAGAACGTTGTTTCAAATTATTTAAATAATCTCTTTACCATCTCTTCCATATTTACTGTACAAATTTCTTGGTTCTTCTGCTACCTTCTGAGTCAATTATCGTTTAATTGAATTATCTCATTTCAACTATGGCGCTAATTGGTCACATCAGAAAAGGAGCAAGGTTCAGAATTTCATCATCATTTGCATCTCTTGAGAAGGGATTTATTGGGCGAGAGTTCAAGTTACTTTCCGTTTAAGTAGCAATTATCATGAACGCTTTCTATGTGAATATATTGTTGCCAATGACCCGTGTTAAATTGAATTTAAAGGATTCCACTCTTGCCTTCAAAAGACCGCCAAAATTAAGAGCCATAGGAGATGTAGAAAATTCCATTCAATACCCTCTGCAAGAAAACTAGTCAAAATCTCATTTGGGTGCTTTATCAACCTATGCAATATTTTAATTTCTGAATTAGCCCGAACCAAATTCATAGCATTATCACTCTAAATTTGTGCACTTTTATCACCCCTACTAAAAAAACTCTTCAGAGTGGCATTAAAGGCATCAGAAATCGAATCAGTGACTAATTTCAAGTGACACACAGAAATTGCAACATAAATTTTGTTGAACACACATTTTCGTTTGATTTGTGAGCTTATTAAAATGTGACCACAAAAGCCACACTAGTGTTGTTTACTGGAATGGTTTTGCTTACTCTTTCCTGAGGAAGATTTCTCATAAATTGACTGGCAGGAATTGGTTTGGTAACTTATTATTTTGGATAGATTTATTCTTTAATAAATTTTGAATGTCATTACTAAAACCTCATTTTGTACCAACCAAATTAGCACTTTTTCGGCATTCTCTAAATTCTGTAGCAGGAAGATGTTTCACTGTTATATCTAGTCGGTGGCTAGAACTCAACAAACTATTTAAAAAAGAAGTGTGAGTTTTCAAAGTAAAAGTAATTCCACAATATTTTCAGACTTAGCATAATAAAAATTAGACACTCTTTCTTGAGTTCAATACGACTAGACACAATACGATAGATAGGAGTCATCACCCATTTTTGCGGGTGATGTCTCCACGTAATCAGGGCAGTTCGATTGCTTCAGGAATGTTGGACCTCTTAAGTTTGATGCTTAGAAGTTTCTCAGGATCTGTGCCTATTTTTACGAGGTCTGCGGTAATTCGTTCTGAAAGAACGTGATTCCATTGATGAATTTCAATTAATCACCTTATTTTAGTCACTGTGTTGGCCACAAATTGCTTTTGCAAAATCGACTCCCTTTCGAATCCACGCGATCACAATCCTGGAATCTGATCGAAGATCTTGCGCATCTTCTAATTTTAAGTAATTTACCACTCGTACATGCAGTAACACTAAAAGTACTGCGTTAGAGAACTTTAATCTTAATATAGTAATTTGTTTAATTGGAGTAACTTTTGATTTGATGTACACCAAATGAATGAAAAGTCGGCCTTTATGCACTTGATATAAATGGCTGCTCCATAGGCCTTCTCATTTGCATCAGCAAATATATGCACTTCGGAGATACTCCAGTCCACCCACGTCTACCAACAAGGGTTTAAGGCCAGACAAAGGTGGCCGTTAGAAGCTAGATTAAAGTGCATCTACATTGATATCGTACACTGCTGACAAAGAGCTTAGAAACTTCCATTCTTGCACATCTTTCGCAGGAAGTCGATCGTTTCAGTCAATTATCAACAACCATAATTTCTGCATAAATATCATGAAGCGGTTGAAAGGGCATCGGATTAACAACTGGAAGGTTGCAAGTTTGATACTTGGTCCAGCCAAAGACCGCCGTATACACAGGGGCTGGTGCACGTTAAATCTGTCGTGGCTTCAAACGTCCTCACGTTGGCATGGTGTGAAAGTTTAGATTGATCTTTCCCTTCAGGATTGATCCCAGACTGTCGCTTGGCGCAGCTTGTCCGCTTTTGGACCTTGCGTCGTAAAACCCCAAAATCCAATGCAATCCCGGACTGTCACTAAAAGCCCGCTGTGTTGCTGCTCTATTGCGACGTTAATTAACGACCTACCTATCTGTATGAATATCTTAGTTCTCTTGATGATGGGACTAATCAGGCCAAGTGTGTCAACTATTTTTGAGATAGTTGATAAGACTGCGTATGGTGAAAACAGATTGATCCAACTTAAAGGAGAAGTCCCTATCAGGTATCCACAAATTCCAAGAATTTGGATTTCAATCAGAGATGTAACGTAATAATCTTTCGATTTTCTGGAACTGTGATACAAGAGGTGATGATTTACTGACAATTTATGTAGTTTCGTACCACCGATCTCTAGAAGTTGAACTATTTGATTTTGTTGCTCGATGGTAGAATTTACATCTGTTCCTCTGGATAGAACATCGTCCATGTAGAAGTCTGTAAAAACTACTTCGGCTATGGGAAAATAATATCCCTCGTCAGTAACTAACTTTTTAACGTTGCGAGGAATGGTCCGTTTGTAGTACTATACATGACAGAACACAATTTATAAATCTGCGCAGGATCTTTTACACCAAATTTCCAAGCGATTCCTAACAGGTCTGCAAAGGATCTATCCAGGTCATTCGGATGCATTTCTCCACATTAGAAAGAAATACAAGTTGATGTTTAAAAAATCGGGGCATCATTGCAGAAAGATAATCTTATTCATTGGATCATACAATTCATTGGATCATACATTGTAGCCAATTCAACGACTATCCACGATTGGGATCAACGCCGAAGCATCAAAAAGCACTCTTAAGTAGTGCTTTTTTCTAGATTATAAATACCATGTTGTGGTAAATAATAAATGGTCTCAGTATCGTTATTGTCTTGAACCTGCTCATTGTGCCCTAAACTATGATACACCTGAACAAAACGATTGTAAAGAGTCAAAAACCCAGGTTCTCTTATGAAGTGATTTCAAAGGGAATTTAATCTACGTCAGGACACTTTGTTTTAAACATACCACAAGCAGAGTGGATCTGCTTCTAATAATATATTTATCAGTGAGATATTTGCTGATAGTTAGAAAAATGTTCCTTCTAAAATTAATTCGTTCTTACTTTTCGTTGGGGCCACGGTAGTTCGATTGGAAGAGTAGCGGATCCGTCGCCAATAGACCATTGTGTTACTGCAGTGCGACGTCAATTCAAGTACCTACATCACTTTTGGTTTTCCCTAAACACATGCATTTTCTATTTAACAAAACTTCATTTCGGAAGTTAAGTCTCCTTCTTTAGAAAAATTAACCCACATTAAATATTATCCTTTTGATTATAATTATTAACGCTACCACTTGCAACGAAATAGCCCCACGTTTTGAAATATCATTTTAGTATTTAAATTTGACCCGATCTCCTTAATTTGAAAGAAAAACAATCCGCCGAGGTCCACATTCTAGGGCAAGTTAAAAATTCAGGATTAGTTAATTGAGCTGAAGGATTAATATAATTCATTCACTGTTACTGCCATCCGAGATTATCGACACAACCAAAAGTTCTTTCGTAATCACCCTTGTTTGAAATAACCGCTGCATGTTTAGATTTTATATTCATGCTCCACCATTCAATATGTTCCCTTTTTTCGTTTTGAATTGTCACCTGTTTGTGAATTCATTCGTAATAAATGAGGCGACATCAAGGCACTCGTGGGTTGAAATGTACCAAATTTATTTATAATATGAAAAACGTGGTATATATAGAAATCAAGACACCTCTTGAAGTTTATCTTTCTTCACTGCTGTTCCCGTAAACACGAGGTCATTATTTCAGGTCGGCGGAATCATCACTTCAAAACATCTGGCACTTGGATCCAATAAATAAGCCCTCAAGTATTTTGGCGTCAAATCGCCACTCCTAAAAAGCGAAGCGTTGTTTGGTCGAGGGGAGTTAAAATGGGAACAACGTCTAGTGTCTTTCTACACTGTTGACCCGAAAATACAACACAAGATCACACGGAATGGTTTCCAAAACAGAAAACAGATAGTTTTCCTTAAAAATTCAGGGTTGCAGTAGCCCAGTTAGAATAGTAGCGGATTAGCAATCGGAGGGTTGCGAGTTCGAAACTCGATCCAATCGTCGTGTAGGTGTGAATGTATTCAAGACTGTTAGAGAACATTAAATCTGTCGTGACCCAAATTGTCCTACTTTGGTGTGGCGTGTAGGTTTGGAGAGTGCTGTTCCAGCTCAGGTCCTCGTCTGCGAGGTGTTGTCCTCAAACCTTTTCGTTCTAGTTTGATCTCAGACAGTCGCCAATTGCCTGTTGTGTTGCTTCAGTACGACCGTTAACTACATACTAACCTTCAAAAATTCCATTCCATTCAACTGAAGAAACTCGGAACATTTGTGTGGCTGTCGTCGTGGCTCAATAGATATGCCCACTGCGCTAGCAACCTGAAAGTGGTAGGCGGCGCAGGTTCTATTCCTCCCTTGGTGTATTTCTCTCTTCTGTGCCAGTAAAGCTTTGTGCGTATGTCCATTACTTGATGTTGTCTGTTTTATGTCTGACGCAGCATGGCCACATATGTCCCTTGCTCCATAAAACCCAAAAGAAACCAACCTTTTATCCCACTACTGTATTCCTCAAACACTCTTTTTACTTTCACATTTTTTACACGACATTATCTTGTGTCCAATTTTTGCCACAATATGTGCACTAAAATTGTTTAACAATTCCTCTAATTTTTGATCGAATGATCTAATGCAATCCCTGGAGGTACCTACTAAATTTAGAATAGCGCCGACGGATCAGTTTGGTTGACATCATTCTTTTTATGTGAGCAGACACTCGCTCTCTTTTATCCGAATAACGCTCATCTAAATGGGACCATGCGGTTTGGCAATTGTTATTACTAATTGCAAGAAGTTGTATTATTCCCGTGGCATGATATTTAAGATTTGATTTATGATATTGCAGTTCTTGAGCGCCCGTTACGTTAACGTTGTTATGCACTCTTGCTTAGAATAAATCTCTAAAAGAAAGACAAATGTCAGAGGTTACTATTGAATGAGGGCAAATTTAATATGACAATTTGACTTCCACAATCTTACTAGTATCGAATTTCGTTGTATTCATTTTGAGTTTTTGCCAGTTTGCCTGATCCACATTCCATCAAGACTTGAAATGAGAGTCATTCATCAATATGACCATTAATCTCTTTCTTTACTCTTATCTACTAATTTCACATATCCCACTCAATTCTTTTGAGAAGGAGTATAAATACTCCATTTAAGCATCACTTAATTATTCTATAATTTTTCCTAACAATTTATTTACAACCATTCTTCCAAATCTCTAAGTCTAACTAAGTCTTAACTAAGAGAAATCTCTAAGTCTAATCTAAGTCTTAACTAAGAGATTTAAGACTGATTAGTTTAATTAATTGAAACACTCACCCCATTTTCAGGAATCGCCTCTAATACGACACATTGAAGATAAAACACGCACACCAGTCCTTAAGTCACTTGTAGCCCTACACAAGTCACTTGTAGTACTTGTAATTAAAGTTGTCTGTATAGTAGTTGAAATTACACTACGAAGTAGCGCTTGCACCCAACACAAAGAATATGCTTTCTGTTTGTGGAGCTTAGGATGCACAAAACTGTCTCATCCACAGGTCGAATAGGCAACTCCAGCTCGATGGCCCAAATGTACATATATGGGGTGCCTTTCGGCTAAATAATAACAGATGGAGTGCATGAATTTATTCTCATGCACAGAGCATGGAAGCGAGCTGCGCAAGTTCGATTGCTGTAACTTACTATAGGTGAATTTCTCTTTTCTGTGCCAATAGAACTTTCCTTTTATATGTATGTAACCGACTGCAGTAGCCCAGTTGGAAGAGCAACAGATTAGCAACCGGAGGGTTGCTAATTCGCAGCTCGGTCGAGCCAAAGACCGTCGTGTACACCGGGGCTGGTGCACGTTAAATCTGTCATGGCTTCATGTCCTCCCATTGGCGTGGTGCCGAAGTTTGGAGAGGTGCGTTGCCAGCTCAGGTGTTCTCGTCATCTGACCGTGGTTCAAGCTTACGAGGTGTTGTCCTTGGATCTTTCCCCTTGGGATGGATCAAGGACCGTTGCCAATAGCCCGTTGTGTTGCTCCAATGCGGCGTTAATTAACTACCTACCTCTTATATGTATGTCTATTATTTAACGTTGTCAGTTGTGTTTGGGCGCAGATGGGCGAAATATGCTCCTTTTGCCCTATACAAACCAAACAACCCTCCTACACTCGTCACTTAGGAAGTAATTTTCCTCTAGGACTCTCCTAATTCGTATATAATTCTGGACACCTTCACCCCGTCGAAGGAAGCCACTTGCCATCTTAATTCTGGCGGCTTTCAGAGGCACATCTTCTTTAGGGCTTCACGGACCCGGGGTACTCAAGTGATCTTTTCTTTACTATGAGGTTTACTGCTTTTATTTAACACGGAGGTCGCACTCCCTGGATACCCAAGCGATATTTTTCTGCTTTCATCAGATTCTATTTCTCAAATTCACTTTCCCCCTTCTGCGAAATTTTTTTACTTGAAGTTGTCTATTGTGTTTGGTTGAGCGTGGCCAAATATGGACGTTGTTTTGCAAACTTTTAAATAAATTTTAGACATTGATTTCGAGGGAGCTCTGATGCACGTTTTCAACCGTTGTCATCTATCACGAATCCGGAAAAAAAACGCCCTCAGGACCGCATCTACTGCAGGTGTGTACGGGTTTCACGGACACGATACTCTCGTAATCTTTTCTTTCCCCATGGGGTTAACTGTCTTTAGTAAACACGGGGGAGCGTTCCTGGGATTACATAGCGATCTTTTTCTACTTCTGTCACTACTCTATTCCCAATTCCCCCTTCCACGACATTTTTCACTTGAAGTTTTCTGTCTTGTGTTTGGCGCAGTCCTTGGGAATATGGTCCTTGCGCCATAAAACCCCAAACAACCGATCATAATTCTTGAGAGTGTCCGGACGGGGCACATTAAAACAATATCAGCGGTGAGCGAGAAGACACTGGACCCGACCGCTTAAAAGAGCGGTTGTTTGATAGTGAGTACGTACGATTTTCGGATTCAAGGGATCCGATGTTGAGCCGATAGGTTCCTTGGTTAAGAGATCTCATTCCTTTGGTTATTGGAATGATTTCAGCTAATGCGAATTACAGTCCAATCGATCAAATGAAGAGCAACTAAACGGTGTGGTCAAAATTGACCGCACAATAATCCGACCACGCGATTTCTTGTCGAAACCTACCGTCAAAAGTGCGCTCATGCAACTGATTTTTAGTTGAACGTACACACTAGTATTTGCATATCCCTTCAGTGCTTTATTTTCGTCTGAATCGACACTCAAGTACCTGAATCCCATAGGATAAAGAAAGTGGGATTAATTATTGAGTGTCTTGAGCTGAAATTTCCGATGACAAGAAATGATGTCATAAAAATTACGACGTGAATAGCTCCGGAATACCAAGTCAAATCGCTGTGTGTGGCGAGCGTGTTGTCCCTTTTACTATCCAACATATTTTAATTGAATGTCCAGGTTTTAGTCGTCGTAACCAATAAATTTTAATTCTTCAATTTTAAACTTACAAGATTTGATTGGAGAAATTCCCCATCCACATATTTTTAAATTTTTACGAAACATAAAATTTTTGAATAACATCTAATGTTTTTCTCTCGTTTCTTAAAATTCATCAAAACTTTTAACTGACGATGATAATCTCATATTTCACTATTTAATCGTGGCGTTTGAATATTTATTTTTAAATTGAATTACTTCAAATATTACATTTTTAAATCTACTTTTTAATATTGGTTGGACAAATGAACCTTAAATATTTTTTGAGGGTTATGTTGTCATGTGTTTGGGGCAGCTTTTAAACTTTTGGACCTTGCGCCATTAAACCCAAATCAACCAACCTAGTCAAATCGAAAAACGGACAACACTTAGATGTTTATTTTAGACAAGGAATCACGTGTTAGGATTAGAGTGTGATCGATTCTATCTTATGCCGCTGCCAATTGTTAAATGGTAGTTAATTTTTATGTTTAGGATAATCTTATTGGTTTCGTCTGTAATCAGCCATGATGCCCCAGGAAGTTATGACGACTAGCTCGTGGAATGCAGCAAGGTGAAAGTTGTCTGACTTCGGGAGTGTTTTGAGAAGTTTCCAATTGTATCGAATGAGTATTCTCCGAGCAAGGATTTCTCACCTACCGATAACTTGTCGACCTTGTATAGTCATTGGTTTCTCAATTTCATTCGCCATCCTCAGCATGAATAGAGTGAAGAATATGGATGGCAAATGAAATTTTAAAAAAATGCTTCTATGCTTTGGCTATTCAAGGTGGGTAAGTTATCGGTTGGAGTGAAATCACTGCTCAGGATCGAGTACCACGGCGCATAGTTAAGGAAACCTCTGGTCTTGGATTCCTCCCGACCAAAAAGTACGGCCGTAGAGCATCGAAGATAAATGGCGATATTTGTAGGGTTTTAATTTTCTTTGCCTGCTGTTGTCAACAAGCATTATACTGGTATACTGTTTTTTTTTGGAATCCACTTTCAGTTGCAGTGCTGATTTACTTGGCCCTCTTTTGAAGCTATATAAACAAGCGACAAAACGAAACCCCAATTTCGTTTTGGCTTTCACATTGGGGGTCATCGAAGTACAGATACAAATACATCGCGTTAGGCGTTTGCCGGTGTGGATCTTTGGTAATTTTTTTATTAAACACCATACCTCTTGGTTTTCCAGCTCGTGACAATTTGTATTCTAATTTATAGATAAAAATATTCATGAATGACGATATCTTGTGTTTGGCGCAGCTTATCCTTTTCTGGATCTTGCGCCATATAAAAAAACCAAACCAATCATCATGAATGTCGAAAGCTGAGATTCTTTTACTGCTTTTCTTGTGAGCAGACATGGAGATGGATACGCAAATTAAGGCTCATTTGAGTTAAACGTAGAACGAATCGGTTGTCAGTTGAAAGTACACGAGACTAGCCTGCGTTCAATCGTCGTTGTTTCGATTGTAGTTCGCAGCAGTGGACCCTTGAGTGAGGCCCGTCCTAATAAGCCGCGACTCAATTATTTAAGCATACTCCTTCTTGGCCATTACTCGGGATAAAAAGGACGAATTAGCGGTCTTTGGAGCCTCTGCAATGGGGGCATTTAAGCAGCGCTTTGGCTCCCCCTAATTGATTGGCCACTGCATGCACAAACTCGCCAGTGATTGGCCCCCGGCCAGCGTCTTAATCAGCTGGATGCGGAGCGTTTTCTTGAGCAAGTTCAAACATTCCGGATCGTTAATCAAAGCAGCGCATTCGGAAATCTCAAGGAGACATTATTTATTACGCTTTCAGTGTCTGAAAGGAGGGACCCTTTCATTCCGATGCCAAATTAACTAGATATTGACTTTTTTCTTATCTCTCTACTCTCGAATATTATTCTTGGGCTTGCGCAATCATGCAACGATAGCATGAAAAGCTCAACCCATTTGACGGTTGTGTTATTAGTGGTACTTAATCCCCCGAAACTGTTTGGAGGACGTTGCTTCCATTGGAAGAAATAAAGCCGTGCTGTTTCTGCGAAAACATATCAGCCGCTGTGATATGTTTTTAAGAAGCACTCAAATTGAAGGGATTTGTGAATTCTAGCGTACCCAGTGCATCATTCGGTTTATTTTCTGGGCTGGTAGACGACTCAGGTTCGATTCCTGTAACTTTGGGTGCTATTCTCTTCTGTTTCAGTAAAATTTTCCATTTGTGCATGGTCCCCACACAAATCTTTTTAAATTTTACTAGCCATAAAATTTTTAAATTCCATTTAATATTTCATCTTTAATATATATTTCACTGCATCAAACTTTTTACTAACATTCTCTATTTTTATATTGATGACGACAATAATCTCATATTTTTCTGTTTAATCGTTTCGTTTCAATATTTATTTTTATACTTAATGCATTTTGAGTGTTGTACTTTTTAAATCTACCATTTATTGTTGGCTAGAAAATCAATCTTAAAGTTTTATCTACTCACTTCGTTACGTTCTATCTTGTGTTTGGCGCAGTTTGTCCACTTTTGGACCTTGCGCCATAAAACAAAAAACAATCAACCAACTTTTTGTGCATGGGTGTCACTGTGTCTCAGTGAGTTTGCCCACTGCTCTAGCAACCTGCGAATTGTAGGCGGCGCAGGTTCGATTTCTCACTGCGTGCATTTATCTCTTCTGCGTCCGTAAAACTTTCCTTGTGTGGGTATGTCAAATATTTGAAATTGTCTGTATTGTGCTTGGCCAATTCTGAGTGCAACAAATAGAAATCACATGTAAATTTACTCTTATGATTTGGTTTTCAAAAACACGTTTTGTGTAATCAAACGTTTTGTCAATATTTCCTAGCTATCTATTGTAATTACTTTCAAATGAGTATCTAATGCGGTAAATATATTACGAACACACAATTGGTCATTTTTAAAATTCGTTGAAGTGCAGTGTTGAATTTAGGACTCAGTGTAAGAATCCTCTTGAATCAAACTCCAATCTAACTGTAGTTGGTTTGACGTTTTGAGTTGATTTTGATTAAGTGAGATTATTCACCAAGAGTCCAGTTATTGTTGATCTTACTTGAGGTAACACACATTAACAACTGTATCCTTTTTAGATTTCAGTGGATGTAGGTAATCTTCCTTTTCAAACATCACTCAGAGCACATCTCCTTTAGGTGTGTATGGATTTCACGGATCCGAGATACTCCAGTGATCTTTACTTTTCCATGGGGTTTGTTGCCTTTAGTAAACACGGTGCTCGCACTCGCGTGATACCCATGCGATCTTTATGCTTTCATACCACTACTCTTCCTCAATCCATCTCTTTTTTTCCCTTTTTCAACAGTTTTTGCTTGAAATTGTCTTGTGCAGCTTGGCCAAATATGTCTCTTGCGCCATAATCGGATAGGTGGTTGATCCCGGATCGTCGCCAATGCGCGTTGTGTTGCTCCAGTGTGACGTTAATTAAGTACCTACCTACCCTTGCGTCATAAAACCTAAAAGCAATCAACCTTTTCAAACGTAGGAAAGATGCTAAAAAATAGATTTAAAATTAAATTTATAACATTAAAATTAAAAACGTTAACGTTGAAGAACGTTAAAGTTAAAAAAAGAATTATTAAACGTTCCAGTTAAGACTGCCTTTTCCAGTTAGTCTTGTACTTTGTACTTTTATCGGGTTATATTATGTCTTGTGTTTGGCACAGCTTGTCCACTTTTGGACCTTGCGCCATAAAACCCCAACATCCAATCCTCTCTTCTGTGTCGGTCATGTGTGTGTGTGTGTGTGTATCTTGATATTTCACGTCTTGTGTCGGGCGCAGCATGGCCAAACAGCCCTTGCGCCATAAAACCCCAAAGAAACAACCAGAAGCCCGTGATTTAAAAAGAAGCTTTAGAAAGCTATCTTAAACAGCTCCCACGTGGAGCAACGTCAAGTTTCTTGGTGACTTGGCTCGCTCTTCCGCCCAGGGACCAGAAAGAGAAAGGCGACTCGGACATCGAATTGAGATTAATTACCGACGGAGGTAAACTGCGAAAGACCGCGGCTTTTAATCGTTATAAATGAATTTTTTAGCCCAATGTTGGGCCTGGAAACTGATATCATTATCGGATCCTACGGTCCTTACTCCAGACACCTCCTTTGCAATGAAATAGATTACTCTGAAGAAACGCTTTTTTCGACTCATTTCTTGCCAGTCTTCAGTAATGATACGGAATTTCCATAAAGGAGAGGAAATTAATTGTGTGAAAAATGTGAAAAATAAAGAGTTTTCTTTTCATTTTAATAGCTTAATTTATGGTTTCAATTAAATTCGCCCGAGTGGGGAAAAAATATTTTACATTTGTAATTCGTCGGTTTACGGAAAAAACTAATGGGTCCTAGCCCTCAGGGGCACATATCCTTTAGGTGTGTACGGCATCACGGACTCTAGGTACTCTAGGATCTTTTCTTTTCCTATGGGGTTTACTGTTTTTAGTAAACATGAGGATCGTGTTAAAGGAATACCCGAACGATCTTTTTCTGACATCCCAGTACTCTGTCCCACAATGTCTGTTTTTTCACGACATTTTTCACTTGACGTTGTCTTGTGTTTAGCACAGCTTGACTAAATAGTCATTGCTCCATGAAACGTAAAACCAACCATTTAAGGGGGCCTTAAATGGTAGGTAGGTTAATTAACCTCGCACTTTGAGCAATACAACGGGCTATTGGTGACGGTCCGGTATCAAACCCGAAGGGAAAGATCCGAAGACAACACCACGTGATTTTGAACCACGGTCAGTCACACCTGAGCTGGCACCCGACTCTCCAAACTTCCGCACCACGCCAACGTGAGGCCACGACAGATTTAACGTGCACCAGCCCACGACGATATTTGGTTGGATTTGAACTCGCAACCCTCCGTTGGGCCCTCAATGGATTCGCCCGCTATGTTTAAACGTCTTGTTTACTCATGGCACTTCTGTACGCTGTCACATCCCACCGTTTATAATTATCACTACATATAATTCATCTATGTGCTATCATAGCTAGCGCCTATAACCACGGAGTTATTGTGAGTTGAAATCGATCTGATAATAATGGCACATCAACCACTAATCTGTGTCGTACCATAAGAAGTAGTTCTATTTCAAAACGTTTTATAGATTGTTACATGCAAGCATTTGCAGACTGAGGACAAATCGTTGCTGTAAGCAACAATGCGTCACTGAATGTTGTGAAGTTGATCTGGAAGTAACATGTTTCTCATGGTCTTGTTGGAATATTCAGTTTTATTTGGTCTTTTGGTAGTTACGTGAACGAAATGTTTTTCTTAAAACGAGACTTGGCCCCCTTACGAAAGTGTCTTCAAAATTTAAAATACCTTTGTATATGTGATGACATGTTTATCACTTACCCATGCTGAAAAAAAACTTATGTAAGAGGTTTTTCGAATTTCTTTAATTTGTCTTACAGATATTGAGGTTTTGAGAAAAACATTTCCCTGAAGAAATTTGATTAGTTCGCTAATGGCCTATGTCGGATGTGTTTTCCGATATTCCCGATTCCTGTCTTTTATATACTGCATAACTTCATTTATTTTATATCAGGCCATCAAAACTTTAACTATTCACTATTTTTATATTACGTAGACGAAAATCTTATATCTTCCTTGTTTATTCGTCTGATGAAATGCCTAAATGTTATTTTAATTTTAATTTTCCAAATATTGCAAGTACCGTGCCTGCATGATTTTAAATCTACTTTTTTGTTGGTTAGGCTATGAATTTGTGTACTTTCTCTTTGTAATTGGGTTGTATTTTGTCATGCGTTTGATGCAGCTTGTCTTTGTTTTTGACCTTCCACCGTAAAACTCAAAACAACTCATACCCGGGTAATCAAAGGTCAAACGAGAAAAGATAAAAAAGATCAAGAAAACCCTCAAAAACTCGATCCCAAAAGATGTCACCACCAAAATTTCTATGCTAGTGTAATGAGTGGAAAGTTCGTCTGAAATACTGAAGTACATTATTAGTCTAAACCAACGACGTATTCCATCCCCTCGAAGGTCAAATGTAAATGTCAAAAAAACAATCCAAATGTACATAAGAATAAAATTGAGCATTAATAGGATTATGATTGAAACTCAGATCGCTTTACCAGTATTGCTGGAAAAGCGATTCCTTTCAAAATTATTTTTGCAGAATTCGAATTCTAAAAATTTGTGTTGAACTCATTTATATTTCAGTACAAGATAAAATATAAGTTCTGAATATTTGTGAAAATTGATATAAAGAAAATAAGAAATCTTGTATAATTTTTTCTTGTTCACTAAAATCTGTGTAGTGTGGGAAATTAATTTTAAAGACGCGTAGCGATCGTATCTAAACTACTTTAACTTTCATTTTATTCATCGTTTTGTGAGGAAACGAATCTTAATTTAATGAGAAAAGCGCAACCGAAAACCCACCCACTAAATAAAAGAGAAATTTTTCTACTCAGTTATCTAGCAATGCCAGAATTTAATTTTTACTAAGAATTCGAATTTCAGTTAATGTACGAGTTAAGACTTGTGACCGAAATAATGCGGTTATATTTGAGGATTTCTTGTGTATGGAGTTCGCTTTGGGAGTAAATAAATTGTTGTTTGCTTTGTTTATTTTATTCAGAGTATTTTGGGAATTACTTTTTCTGTTTCTGAGAAGATACGTTGTCGAAATCCGTCACATTTGCTCATCTTTCGTGTATCAAAATTCTACTTTCTTTTAAATGATTGCCATTCAATTCAGTCTGTTTAACTGCCACTGTAAATATGCGTTACTTTTTTTTAGCTGTAAATAAATTATTTTGGAAGTAAGATTTTTGTGAGTTATTCATTTTGTGCCCAGTAATGATCAGCATTCATTTCTTGACAGCACATGCGAATATTTCAATCCACTTTCCTTAGGTCTTTAGTTTGATTATGCGTAGTTGTAGAATTTCACACCAGTTCGTTTTATGAAAAAATAACAAAATATAATAAAATAACAAAATATAATAAAATAACAAAAAATGTATACACCACTGTGAATTGTAGGTGGCGTAGGTTTGATGCCTCCCTGTGTGTATTCGTCTCTTCCGTGGCAGTAAAACTTTCCTTGTATGTGTATGCCCATTAATCGGCATTGTGTTTGGAGCAGCTTGGCTAAATATGAACCTTGCCCCCATAAAACTCAACCAACCAGGCACTTGAATGATATTTTTCATTTTTCTATGGTTGGTTGGGGTTTTATGACAAAAGGACCATATTTGGCAGTGCTGCGCTAGACATAAGACATGCAGTATGAAGTAATAGACACACATACACAATAAAAGTTTTATTGAAACAGAAGAGAGAAATACACCCAGGAAGGAATGCACCTGACAGGAATCGAACCTGCACCGCTACAACTCGAAGTTTACTAGCGCTGTGGGAATAGCCACTGATCCATGACTGCCCCGCATTTTTCTATGGAAGAGAAAAGTGATTTCTCCAAATCCCTTTAATATAATAACTAATTTTAGCTACGTCGAAGGTTGATTAAAATAAAAGTTTTACGAATTTACTTGATAAAATAAATAGATGTTTAAGAGCAATTGAAATAATTGTTTTGAATATATTTTATTAAAAAAATGAGATGTTTGATCGATTGTATAATTAAAAAAAATTCTTCTCCGGAGAAACGGACTTTTTTGTATTATAGGTTTCATGTGTCAAATTTAGCTTTAAGAACATAAACTTAAAAATATTTCTTTTCAATTTCAATCTTGCTTTTTTCTCAAACTTTATGTGCCACTAAATACAGAGTGTCCTAAAAGTTCCCGTACTCCAACTTTAAAAAATCATTTGCGCGTGTATTTTTTTAATTATCGAATTTTATCGTCTGCTTATAATTTTATGGATTCTTTAATTTTTATCGTTTGGTTTTCTTCTCGCTCAAGTTTGGCGATAATAAAGTTCCATGTCATTTTGTTCTTCATTGCAAAATGTGTTTATCACGCATTCAAAGAATTGCGCTGCTTGAGGCTTATTTTGAATGTAAATTATGTGAAAGATGTAAAGAATTTTGGCGACATAAATATCCAGATGATACAATACCGAGTAAAGATACGCTATATCAACTCGTTCGGCGATTTCGTGAGACAGGTTCGGTGGAAGACAAACACAGGAGTGGAAGAACGAAAGTCGTTACACCAGACTGTGCAAGAAACTCAACGAAGGATATTGCAATCTCCTCATCAATCTGTGAGGTGTTTGTCGCAACAAATGGACACATCACGTGGATCGACACATAAGGCTTTAAAAGCATTGCATTTTCGTGCTTATCATATAAAAATGTTACAGGAGCTAAAGCCACCGGACAATGAGAAGCGGCTTTATTATTGCCGATGGTTCCGGAGATTTATTCGCAACAACATCAACATTTTGGACAAATCATTTTTCTCCGATGAGGCCTGGTTTCATTTAAGTGGTTATGTGAACTCGCAAAACTCCTGCAGTTGGGCGACGACAAATCCCCATTCTTTAATGAAAAAAAATTTAACGTTCTCAAAAAATTGGCGTTTGGTGTGCCGTATCACTCAAAAGGATTGTTGGGCTTCTGTTTTTCCAGTTAACTGTTGATGGCACTGTATACAGAGAACTCATCCAACAATTTGTTGCATTATTAGAAGTGAATGATCGATATTCTTGGTTCCAACAAGACGGTGCAACCTGCCATACAAGTTATGAAACCATGGGCAGGCTTCAAGATTTTTTTTGTCGATCGACTCATCTCAAGAAATCTTTGGCCAACTCGTTCCCCTGATCTGAGCATCCCTGACTTTTTTCTGTGGGGATATTTAAAGAACAAAGTTTATGAAGATAATCCCCAAACAATAGATGATCTGAAAATTGCCATTACTCAAAGGATACAAGAAATCACTCCCATCATCTTGAAACGCGTTTCTAAAAATATGCGCAAACAACTTCAACTTTGCCTCCAAGAAAGGGGCGGACATTTTGAACATTTATTGTAAATGTGTGTTCAAATTTTTCCCTACGTTATGCTAAAAGTGCTTTTCACCATTAGCATAAAAATAATTGTTTTAAAGTTTGTTGTTTTTGTATAATAAATTCACGAATCGTCAGTAAGGGAACTTTTAGGACACTCTGTATAATCGCACATGGAAACGAAAATATACATTCTTAGTTTATAAAAAATAGAATAGGGAAATCATACTAAACTTGGTATAAATTAGTATGTTCAGGATTTGAAATATTTAATGCTTTCAAGTTTTAAAAGAATTGATAGAAACGAAGTATAATGAAAACGTGGTTTCGTTGTGTACATTTCATAAATGAATAAGAAATATGTTTTATAAAAGGATAAAATTAGCTACATTAAGAAAATTATCTTGTAGGGTTTTTCTTTAGCGTGTTTTAAGAATTGTCTGCTTTTTCATCTCAGCCACACAACTTAATCTTAGAGATAAAAATTAAATAATAGTTGTTCCTCTCTCCCCATTTAAATTGAGAAAAATGTCCTCCTTAAGCAACAGGGCTTTTGTGGGCTATCGTTCCCCAAAAGTTAAGAAAAGAGAAAAGACTAAAAGTCTCAACAAAAACTGCAAAATAAATTAAACATCTCCCTTCCCTCATTACGTCAAGCCACACGATAAATCTCAACCAATTAGCTATTCAAATGAGAAGCCGAGATTTTCTCTCTGCTGAGGGAAAAAAGAAATCCCGCTCATCAAAAACGAACGACAAATAACGGAGGGGAAAAAATCCCTGGTCTTTTTTTGCTGAGAAAAAATGCAAATTTATCAATATTTTAAAAGTTGTCACGCGCATCCGCTACTTTTATTGCGCTCAATTTGTTTCTGAAGTTTGTTCTTTCTTTCCGCAGGGTGTGCCTTCCTCACCTATTGTGCCAGAGACAGCGCCCTGAAGGCACAGTCCGCCCTACACGAGCAGAAGACTCTTCCAGGGGTAAGTGAGATCGTGTTTTTCTGCTTTGCTCTTGTACAGGTTATCACGAGTCATGATGCAGCTCTTTTAAGAATTTATTGATGGGGCAGCCTTCCACAGTGCCTTCTAAACATAAAAAAAATCGATTTTCCAATTTCGATGAATTTAGAAAGTCTAAAATGTTCTGATGCTGATTAAAAACCCGCATAAAAATTCGCATTAGTTCGTTCAGAATTAAGATTTCTGATACCTATATTTCAATTTAAACTCTTTCAGATTAAATTCAATCGAATTTTCTAAAAAAAATTGATTTTTCAATTTCGATGAATTTAGAAAGTTCAAAATATTTTGATACTGATTAGAAAAACGTCCTGAAAAATTCGCATTATTTCGTTCAGAATTAAAATTTTTTTGACACCAATATTTCAGTTTCAACTCTTTCAGATTAAATTTAATCGCATTTTTCTCAGGACGAGAATTTTACTGCATGCACTATAATACTCAGTCGCTATTAAACTTAAAAAATTGAAATGAAGTTGAATTATCATTAGAGCTTCAAAAGAAACCTAAAGTTTTGCACAAAAGTAAGAGTAATTAAGTGATATTAATTATTCATTTCATATTTTTTGTGTTGCTTGAGTTATATTTTTCGGTTTTAATTTGAAATATAAGTACACTCTGTTATTCATTTCGGTCATTATTTTAGTAGAAAATGCATGGATTGGCTCAAAAATCTGACCGAAAGTTGTCCTTTGTAAATACTTGTATCGTAGATTGAGTTTATGTAAATACGAACAAAATAGTTTTTAATATGAAAATATTAACATACTTTTTGCACATTTTGTAGTATGGAGTGTACATAATACTGTTTTAAAGTTTCATTGTGATAAATAGCAAAATTTAGGAGGTACAGGAGGAGTGAGACAGATACTGGTTCCTTTAAATGTACGATACCTACTTGTGACGAGCCAAACTCGAATTTAGTGCCATAAAAATTGAAAATATTTTAGATTTAAAATCCAAGACCTGGCAAAAAATTTTTTAATTGAATTTTTATACAAAGATACCATACATGAAATTAGGAAAAAACATACCATCCACTATTTATAAAAACTGAGTATCTGTTGAATTTGTGATGTCTTTCTACCTAATGCACTTCCGTAATTAACAAAAATATAATGTGTGTTCCCAAGTATTCCCCACAATATCCATTTTGTTATAAAATCTAGCTTGATATGTTCCAAATGCTCCATGCGATGTGATTATTTGGTTTATGTAAAAATCTGCAACTATTTTGGTGATAACTTTTGGGATGAGGTTGTGAATATATTTTTATCACTATTGCTCTTAACGTTATAATTAACCGTTGTATTTTAATAATTTTCTGATGCATGGGGGTAAGCCTTTTAATGAAATCTGTGTTTACATGATTCTTTGTGTAACTTTAATAAGAGTTTGATAATTTGAAAGCTTCTTCAGCAACACACTTCTCGGAAACTTTATTCTGTCCCCCTGGTGAATCCCAATGTTCTCGTCTATAATAAGACTACCCTTAGATGCTTAAAATATTTTTTTAATATTAAATCAGTTAACAAATACTATTATAGTTCTAACACTATACAGTTCTTCCTAATGAGTGTTTTAAATCAACTCCAAAAGAGAATCCGTTCTCATCTAACGTCGCAAGGTTCTGAAGCTGCACATGATCTATTTTATCTTTTAGACGTTGCATTTCTAAAATATTGTTATAGGACGAAATAACATCATTTCAGATAATGATTAAATTTAACCTTTGATGAAAGATAGCGAATAGTTTCAGTACTAGCGGGTGGGGTAAAAATTAGAGTAATGAATAAATTTTAAAAGATGACAATTCCTTATATTTAACTACGGATTGAGTGATTCGGAGTTCAAAAATTTAATCCGTCTACACGATGGTGGCAAACTAATTACAGAAAATAATGTTGCTAAAATGCAATTTCCGATCAGCGGAAAAAATGATGAAATCACGAAAATTGCCAGAAGAAATTGCAAACAGAACTTGCAGGCTTTGGAGAAGGCGCAGAAAACTGCAGATCTTACAATCGAGGGGTGCTGGTGAAAATGTTTTCATGGAACGAGTCTTATAATAAATAAGAGACTAAATGGAAAATCCTAAGATATAAAGTGAAATAACCAAATTCTTAATCCCAATTGAAACTAAGAAAATTAAAGGTGAGTCAATATTTTAGAAATTCGCGCAATACAAGAAAGTGGATCAAACGAGCAAATGTTTTAGTTCTTTTGTGGTCACTACAAGAAGGTTCTATTGATCTGGGTGGTGTCATCACTAAGTAGCAAGAGACTCCAACAAATGGGGATTAACTTTCATCATATCCTGAACAGTTTAGTGTCTATCAATTAAAAACCTTTTGATAAGGTAATTTTCTTGATTCAGTTTCTAAATATCTGCTGAAGTAGTAAAGAAGATTTTATCCTTTACTAGGGCAGATTCAGTAACGTTTTCAGGCTAGCTTTTGAGCAATTACTTCCAATAGATTCTTCAAACAATTTTTAAAACTTAGTCTCCCTCTAAAGAAAAGAAAATGACTTATTTTTCCTACTTTTTTCACTTATTGGATTTGTTTCTTTGGTCTTATGAACTGTAGCTTTATAGCTCTCTGAATCTTAGCTTTTAAAACAAGTATTTACGTTTTAGCTCTCTGAACATACTTCTACCGTTCAACTCTATGAAGATTTCTTTTTCTTAGCACTTTGTACAAACTTGTCTTTACTTTCCTGTTAAAACAGACTTTTCTTTCTTCAATATTCTTAGAACAGACTTTCTTACTTGTAAATAATCTTGGCTCTTTGAAGATATTTCTATTTCTTGAATTAGAAATCTTTCTTTTATCGCTTGCAAAACTTCTCTCAATTGCTTTCTGCTTTCTTAACTGCTCAGATGTTTCATCTTTAAATTTTTTCAATTCGTAAACTTAGACAGGAAGAAATTAGTTTTTCTTTCGCTGAATATTGGTCAGATTTTTGCCTTTTATATATATCCCTTGATTTCATGCTATACTTACCAATTTTATGCTTTACTTTCAAGTACACTCGTTTTTAATCTCTCATTGTACTACATGTAAATTTAATACTTTAGTGTTATTTTGTCTGTTTTACGTATTTGTTGTCCCATTTCTTTCACATCTCTGGTTCCTAGCTTCTTCCAGTAAAAAACTTTCTGAAATTCAAAATTAATGCTATTCGTTTAAATTGTATTTTTTAAAACTTAAATACAAAATTGTCAATGATACCATCACCAAGCTCCTCCCTGACGAAAAACATTGTAAACACGAGCAACTGTACTTTCTGATAAAATGAATTAAAATCCATCTCATTCGTCCTTACTCAGGCTTCGACGAACTCTGAAAACTTTTAAAATTGGTTTTCCGCATATCTTTTAAATTAACTTTCGAGATATCAATAGTCGCTGCGGAAAATGTGCTTGGCATTTCAATATATCAGATTCAATATTCGGAATGGAAGTCTGTTTTAAAAAGGAAAGAATTTCCACAAAATAACTGCGAAACTGTTTTAAAAAAATTGATTGCCGGGCTTTGTCGAAGGAATTCCACAGGGTCCGAACTATTCCGTTTCCAATTCGTGCTAACGTTTCAATTTAACCCTACCCCAGTGGCTACGAGGAACGCAATAATATTACTAATTAAGCATATTTTAATTAAACGCTGAAAGTTTTCACTCGAGCTCTACGATAAATCATTTAAGGGGCAAAGAAACGAAAAAAGAACGAAATCTCATATCATCCAGATAAAGGAAAAAACGAAACAAAAAAGATCTTCTACATTACCTGATTCGAAGCCTCAAAATTAATCTCGAAATTATTCTGTTCTTTGGGGCTTCCTGTTCTTCGGGGGACGAGGGAAGGGGGTAGGAGTAAGAAGAGAAACTGGGAGGAATTCGTGGAATTTCATTATCTTAATGAATCAGAGCTACGTACTTGGGAATATCCGCATAGTTATTCGCTTTAAATTATAGGCTGAGGTTTTCTTGATTGCTTTACGCTAAGAGAGGGGACGGATATTCGAAACGCAAGGGTTGATGGGAAGGAGGGGGTCGAGATAAATGTCAGCGCCCTCTTTCGAATTCAAAAAAGCGCTCGGAAGTATTTCTTTGCAGAGGGGATGCTGGAGACAAGATTGAACACTTAAATAAAGAGTTGACGTTTGGGAGCATAGCTGGGATAGATTGGGTCGGAAGGGCTTAATTAACGACATTGTTTAGTGTAGTGCGGCCTTCCTTCTTTTAGAATGTGAGTGGCGAATTGGAACGGGCGGTGACGTATCGCTTTTAAAATTAACTTAGTGGCGTCTAGAAGTAGTAGATTTAATTTTCATTTCATAAAGTTTGTTGTAGATACACCTCCCGAAAGAAGTAAATGAGGTATTATAATCTTTTCGGAATCACACAGTTAAGATAATAAATCGCGCATTTGTAAAAATTACTGTATTGCTTGGTTCAGTGATTGAAATTTAAATGGGAAGACTGGTAAAATTATTGGTTTTATTTAAGTCAATGTTAGAATTGCTCTTACTGATTGAAAAACTGTTACTCATGACAAGACTAGAATAATTTCTGCCATTTTAACGACAATAAAGCTTTGGAAAATTAATATTTCTAAGTGTCTTAAGACCTAGAATATAAGCGTGAGAAGTTGAAAGATTAGTTTAGTATTTCATTCGGTATACGGTAGCAGATCTTACACATATTAGCAGTCGTGCCTATATAACCCACCTTGTACTTGCAATGTTCGTAGATGATCCTGTTGCGTTTTGTACTCTACCTTATTAGTGACATAGTAACTGACAACTTAAGACGGCAATTGTTTGTTTTAGTCTTGTAGGGTGCATTTCACAAGCTATTTATTTTATCTGAGTCTTATTAATACATGAGACGCGGTAGCCCAGATGGAAGAGTAACAGATTACCAACAGGAAGTTTGCGAGTTTGAAACTAGGTCCAACCAAAGACCGTCGCGAAGACTAGTGCAAGTGAAATTTGTTGTGACCTCGAATGTCCTCATGTTGGCTTGATGTCGAAGTTTGGAGAATGGGGTTCCAGCTCAGGTGTTGGCCTCGTCACCTGATCGTGATTCAAATAACGAGGTGTTGTCCTCGAATCTGTCCCTTCGGAATTGATCCCGGACCGTCGCCAATTGCCCGTTGGCGTAGATTAACTACTTACCTATCTTATTCATACATGAAATTATGAATACAATCTGTCGTAAAAATCTAAAAGCTATTAAGAATCCTGATTTGGAGGAAACTTTCTCAGTCGTTTCTAGATTATGTGACACTTGACTCAAATGTAAAAAAGCAAACCAGTAGACTTATTGTCTGCTGTGAGAAAATAGTATTAAAGGAATGAGTACAACATAACTGAATGGTTTGGATACCACTTTAATAGTTACAATTATGGATGGTGCGCTAACATTTCAAAGTGTTAAGTTGATAATGCTCATTTATCGCGATAAAATATAGGGTATTAATTTCCTAAAGTGCCTAAAGTGACTTTCCTACTCTTTTTGATTGCAAACCTGAAATGTACACCGTGGGAATACAAGGCCCAAAACCAGATGTGAAGAAAACCTTCCCTCCCATAAACAAAAGGAGCGCTCTATACAAAACTGGAAATTAAAACCACTCAGCAACAGTATTCACCGCTAATCTTTCTTAATGGTGGATGAAAACCGCAATTTCTTTTACCTTTGAACACTTAAATTAATTCTGGTGCCATTCGAAAGGTTCCGTCCCAGATCAAAGAAAAATAGCATGCATCACTTCGATATTAAAAATATGGAAATGCACCAAGGGAGCTATTAAGAAGTATTCCGTACCGTATTATTAAGGTCTTCTATAATAACAAACATTACCCTCTGCTGCAAGATGGCTGTAAAAATGTATTTGGCCGGCACACGCGCAAAAAAAGACGGATCGCCCGATATACGGAGCGGAATGACTATTAGGATAAAACACAAAAGCGTCGTGTCATTACGTCTAATACTGAAAATTGCGGGTTCGTCGTTGAATTTTAATCCTTTGGAATTGGCCCTTCGTTAGGCTTAAAGAGCTAATGAGGGAGGGTGAGTTGGGGACGCTTATTAATTTGACAGCATTTTGAAATATTTGGACCGCAGGATGTATTTATGGACTCGGAGCTAATTACGGAAACAAATTGCTTTTTACGGTTGGTATTTTTCCCCGCCAACCGAGGGCAGTTTAATTCCGGAGGTTTATTGCGCCTATTGGACGAAACGAATTTCTTCGCTGGTCCATAAATATCCTTGTTTCTACGTATCCAAGCCATTGGGCATCGAATCAAACACCCTTGTGGGTGTTCTTTTCCTATTCTATTCGAAGACAGGCCAATAAATTACTGATCGTGGAAAGAACCGACAGAGCGGATTTTTCTGGGTTAATAGTTTGTGGATTAAAGTGGTCAAGTCAGACTCAAACCCCTTTGCAGGAGGGTCATTTAAAAAGTAATGTTTATGTTAACCCCTCGATTTATCGTACTTCTTGGGGGACAAGAAAAGCTCGATGTACCGTGGGAGCGACAGTGACGTCCAAGAAAAACTTGTTTATTAGTAAAAAGTCCAAATTATATAGAAATATAACGGATTTTTATTTTGAAATTATGTAAGACTAGAAAATAAAAACAAAATCATTGATTCAACTTTTAAACTAATACTAATTACAATTGAAATAGATTTAAAACGCAATTCTTTTTCAACCACATTTTGGAGACGCCCAAATCTTGTTTCCGTTTAGGAAAACTGCTCGAAAGTCGAGTGACCATTGAATTCCTAGCTTTTAAGGGATTTCTTCTCGCAACATTAAAATTCATCAGGCCACAAGTAAAAATGAGTGATTTAGTTGATATAGAGCGGCGTGATGTTGCAAAGGGTTACTCTATGAGGAAGCTGGAATGTATTTAAACCAGCGCTGGTTCGTGACTATCTGGTTAACCCTCTAAGTGGGGTTTATGTTTGGCGCAGTTTTGGCCATATATGGCCCTTGCACCATAAAACCCAAAATCAACCAACCCCCTCCAAGTGGTTTCGACGAGGTATCTCGTTCATCAAGATCTAACCAATTTTTCTAATGATGAGATATCTCGTCATTCAGATATTGCCAATTTTTAGTGATGAAGAGATCAAGTTCTGTTCAGTTTTCTTCCAGTGCCGAGATATCTCGTCCATAAAGATCTGTTCACTTTTAATAATGGCGAGATACCTCTTCGAAACAACCACTAGAAGGGTTAAAGTGTATTAAAACACAATAACCTGTCTGAATTTCAGGTTTGTAGAAAATGGCTTAATGATCTCTTCAACAAATATTCGTTTAAAAATTGGTGTTTTATTTTTAAATTCAGGAGTTAAAGCTAGATCATGCATCCTTGTTGCGACAAGATTTATAATCCTTGTTCCGTTAGCTCTAATTTATCAATATTGTCAAACAGATAAATAATTTACGTGACATTGAAAAATGGCATAGAACGGAATAGATTTCATATTCTATTTGTATTATTAGATTACATTTAAAATATTTATGCAAAGGTTTAAAAATATCCGTGAACTGTTTCACATTGGTTAATATTGTTGAAAACGCTTAAAATGGCGAGTGGTGCAACTTGGTAGGAGCCAGAAAGGAAAACAAAATTTAAAAACTGGAACCTTTTTCTTTTGTTTTCAAGGAACCCATTTATTTTTAGAGCAGCAAGCGGATTTTAAAATAATTGGATTCCATGTGTCGGAAAACACTCGTGGAACAATTTCCAATAGTTTCACTATTTGGAAAATTGTATTTTCCCTTTCAGACAAACTTGTCTACCTTCCTCAAGCATTCACACTCGCCAGAACTCTTGTCTTTTAATTCAAACTTTATAGTTTAAATATCGATTCCGAAATAAGTTCAGACTGCTTAAAATTTACATTGAGTGCAGTGGGGTTCCTCTCTACAATTTTTAAGTTTAATAGATAAAACTACCCAAATCCATATCGGAATTTTTAGTTTAATAAACTGTTAGCTAGAATAAATATTTTTATATATGGATTTCAGTATTAGAACTGGCATTGCAAACATGTAACGCAGCGAATAACTTGAATTTTAAAGTAACTTATTTCAATATCTGCTGATTGACTGCTAGCGATGTTTATGCGAAATTATACTTATTAAGTAATAGTTATTTTAAATAAATGTTTGACTTGGTTGACAAGTTTGAGTGACTTGTTTGATTATTTTGACCTGTCTAACTCGTTCTCATGACTTTTGCTTGCAAGTCATGAGCAATTATAAGTGAGCAAAGGTCATTTACTGAATTTTAAATTTACCAATACACAATACATCCTCTGCACGACTTCAAAGCTACAGATCTGCCTCTTTGGATTCCTTTACCCAAATGTGTTTCCTCGTTTGTTACTCGATGCACGAATTCTGATTCGTAGACACTTTTAAGATCTCATTGCATTAAACTACAAATTATCTTGATGAAATTATCAGGAATGACAAATTTTAAAATGCAAAATGCAAATATTGGTTACTGGTTAAAGAACACTAAGCATTGCAATCTTGAGGACTAATACATTGATCAATTTTTAGACACTACTTTTGTAGAAACACATTTTGAATGGTGATATTGAGCTCAAGTATGTTCCAGTGATTACTATGTAATTACTTTTATTCAAAACTCGAGACCTTTAATCCTCTGAGCGTGACGAGATTTTCAAGTAGCCGAGTGTTATGTCCTCGCAACACACATATAATGGCTAAATAACCACATTTATCCGTTAGAAGAATTCTAAAAAAGATTCCATTGGTCAAAAGCATGGTCAAATATGGCCCTTGCGCCATAAAACCCCAAAACCAACCAACCATTGGTCAAGAAGGTCAACTCTGATCAGAAGTCACGCGAGAAAGAATACAAGTTGCAGAACGGATGTATGCGTCTGAACCCCTAATCGCATCACTCTCTTTAGCCTCGAGATAAACCCTCTCTTCAAAACATTTTATCGTCTATTTAAGGTACTTTGAGGCTAAAGTGATAAAAAAAAATTAGTTTTCTAAGAAAATGAAGCTTCAAGGGGTAATGTACCCAATTGGGTACATCTTGGGTACCGAATGAGAAATGTCCCCAAATGGGAAATTGGTTTACTGTCCATTTGGGGACTTTACCCCAGGGGGTCAGAACATCAGACTAGCCGAATGGAGACGCCAGAACTTAATAAATATACAATATATTGTGGGTAAAAGGTCTTTTTTAAAGTCCAGGATACTCCAGGGCTGAAGAGGTTTAAAGTGCTTTGTGGAAAGGAATACCTCTGAGATTCATGGTTTTAATGTGATACACTCACTACCTATGCCTGAAAAAAAAAGCATTTACACCTTAACCCTCTAAGGAGTTCACAACGATAATTCCTCCTTGCAACCTGCAGTCTTTCCTCAATGACTTCTAACCCGTTTTAATTTTTTGTCAAATAGGAGAATTCTAAAGGATTCTATTGTTAGTAATAAATAGGAGAATTCTAAAGGATTCTATTATATGGAAATGACAAATAGAATCTTCCCAAAGGATTCTCTTATGTGGAAATGACCAATAAAATCTTCCTAAAGGATTCTATTCTGATAAAAAACCAATATAATCCATACAAAGGATTGTATTATAAGGAAAGCACCTACATAAACCTTTAAAAATGATTTCATTCGAAGGACCTTAAAGAAGTACTTTATCTATCTTCCATTGGGGTTACATTTTGTCATGTGTTTGGCGAAGCTTGTCCACTTTTGGACCTTGCGCCATTAAACCCAAATCAACCAACCAACCATCCATTCGAAGTAAAGGAACAATGGAATCTTTCCAAAGGATTCTTTTATAAGGAAATGAACAGTGGAATCTTTTTAAAGGTTGTAAGATGGATCCATGAATACTTTCAATCAATCGATGTGGTTATTTAGATATTGTTGTGAAGTAAAAGCAATACTACAAGACTTGTAGTACTCTGATGGACCGTGGATGGAGGCAGTTGTGCGCTGTCTCTGATTATGACGGATAGCTCGCGTCCTCCAGGGAGAAGGAAGGTTACTTGGCCTACAGCCACGACGGAATACCCATACGTGTTGCGTATCTTATCTTGCAAAGCGCTCCGAGCAGGTGTTTTTGCGCAGATGGATGGCCATAATTTTTTCCTCCTTAGTGCGGGGGTGGCAGATCACTTTTTAGATATCCGGTAGGGGGTCGCTTTTTCTGAAAAAGTTTCTTTTTATAGTTTGTTTTGAATCTGTGTTTACAATGTGAAGCTTAATGTATTTCCTCCTTAATGTGAATTTGTTTTTTGCGCATGTCATCCAAAAAGTATGCTTGACTAATCTTAATATGGAAACACAATGTATTGGATTTTGCATTTCGTAGGTTTTATTTTGTTGATTTGTGTTTTAAAATTTATGTCTTGTTTTTGTTAACAAGTTGAAATCTTCTACAAATGTTCGTTTGTACTGTTAAAATCGTTACTTTGAGAATTCAAATTGATGCATTAATTTTCGAATAAAGTGCAACTTTTCATCATAATCTCTTATATAGAAGACTTACATACCGTTCAAAACTCTTCGAGGAAATCTACTTTCCGAAATCCAATGTGTGGAAAATCGTTTCGCATTTAGACATTTTTTTTATCTAAAATCAAATAAATATGAATGATCTCTTCTGCAAAGTTATAGTTTGAACTAAGTGAAATAACATAAAATAGTGCCATGTTTCGGTTATGTGTTGGATACATGTGTGGTGTGTGCGAACAGTCCTGTTAAGATGTTTGATATGTTGTTTTTTCAGCGCTTTGGATTGTTCCCCTGTTTCTGCATTGTAACCCACAAGATACAAACCGATGTGATAATACTGAAGTAATCTCGAAGTACCTCTTGAGCAAACTTTACTTTCTCTCCTATCCAAAATCTCAATGTGTAGAAAATTCGTTCTTTTCCCTACGTTTTGAAAAAATATTTTTAAAGAATAAAAACTTTTTACAATATCTCGATTCATCACTTGTCAAATGAGGCATGAAGAAAATTGACGAGGGATTTGATCCTTAAGGTCCACGAGTTTAAAGTGAAGTACATGTAAGAGTCAAAACTTAAACCATAAGGAATCGTTTAGTTATTGTGTGTGTCAGTAGATCAGTACAGAAATAAGATATTTCAGCCCTATCCTAAACATCTAGGGACCGTCGTGGCTCAGTGGGTATGCCCACTGCGCTAGCAACCTTCGAGTTGTAGGTTTGATTCCTGCCAGGTATATTCCCCTTGGTTGTATTTCTCTCTTTTGTATCAGTACAACTCATAATGTGTGTCTATTACTTGATATTGTATGTCTTGTGTCTGGTACAGCATGACGAAATATGGCCCTTGCTCAGTAAAAGCCCAGAACCAACCAACCTAGTCATCTAATTAACCATCGTGTATCAAAAAATGATAGTTGAGTAACAAACCCCTGTCCTGGCTGTGCAGATGTTATTCAATTTACTTCATCGATTATCATCTAATAGTCAAACGACTTTGATACCACTGATTTCGGATTTATGACTGGCTCAGTTCAAATGAACTTTCATTCAAAAAGGCACTCATGGCGGCACCCCGTCTGCGTATAGGACATACTAATTTAACACATCCATACCTATTACAACTCGCAATCTGCGTCCTATATGCAATTCATGCAAACGTATTTGATCTACATTACACATTTTAACCCTTCTGATGGTTGTGTAGACAAGATATCTTGTTATTAGCCAGACCTCACCAGATCTTGATGCACGAAATATCTCGTCATTAGAAAAATCTGACCAGATCTTGATTTCGTCATAAAAAATCAACACTATTGTGAAGTAATAACAATCATTTACCAATTTAATAACGAAATAACTCGTCATTAGAAAAATTCGTCAGATCTTGATGGACTAGATATCTCGTCACAACCACTTGGAGGCATATAATGGTTAATAGAATGTCCTCTTTATGTATTAACACCATCTCTGTTTTAACTCCACAGATCTTACTCTCAAGCATGTTCTTCCAATGATTTTACATATGATTATTTTTAATTAATATATACACATTTACATAAATATTTTATAGTTTATTTATTAGCATTGAGCAATTTTTAAATTATCTGGCTTATCATTTCTTAGCCATGGGAAAAACTTGGTGACGTTTTGACTTTCATTTGTTTATTGGATCTTTATAAGTCGTATTAGTACAATGGGATCTTTCAAGTCCTTGTATGAAATGCATTAAAAATAAATAACCACCGATTTCCGATAGACTCTTGCTTCATAACTTTCCTTCTCGCAGTACGTTAAATAGCGAGAAGAGAAAGTTCTAATCGGTTCCACAGTCGCCAAAAAATCCGGAGAGCAAATAAGTTGGGTGCAAACAACGTCAATCAGCACTGGGCGCTGTCAGGAGTGGATCATTAGGGTTAACACCTGTACTGGCGATGTGTTTTTAAGGCAGTGGTGCTCAACATGTATTTGCGGTGGCTCGGGGCCAAATGGCGGCAGCATCCGTCTCCGTTCGAGCGATGCGATCCAGAGGAATCTCGGCCTGTCAGCGGCTCCGGATCGAATCTTTCGTCTCTCTCTTCCACTGGGTGTCGGCTTGCGCTTTACAGCCTAGCATGAACAAAGGTGAGTTTGATGACTGCTTTAATCGCTGCTCATGATTTGTTCAGTGGAGGAGCAACTAAATTTGTATTTCCTATGTCTAACCCTCGAAGCTTTACGAGATTTTCGAGTAGCGCAGTATTGCTTTTCCTGCCCAACACACAAAATGACCAGATAACAACGTCTATTGGTTGAAAGAATCCTACTAAATTTTCTGTTGGTTAAGGGATGCAATGACCAGATAACCACGTCTAATGGGTGAAAGAATCCTACTTAATTTTCTGTTGGTTAAGGGATGCAATGACCAGATAACCACGTCTATTGGTTGAATGAATCCTACTAAATTTTCTATTGGTTAAGGACAAACCTGGGTGGAAGTCATGCAGGAAGTAGTGCAGGTTGCACAAGGAAAAGATGCATCTGAAGAGATCCTCTCAGAAGATTGCAATATAATTTTGAGATAAATGTGCGTGTACTCTTGATTCTTGATTTAAGTGACATTATTTTGTCGAATATGGACTTAAAGTTAATTTATATTTTTAGTATTATGTATACTATTTTCGTACTTTTATTGTGTATTTTTGTACTTAATTGGAAGTACTGAGCTAGTTCTTAATGGCTCTACCGGCTTAGGGCCAAGTGGTTAGCACTCTGAAACTCGGTTCCACATTTTCCGAGTTCGAATATAGTTCTTCATATGGATATTCCTCGTGGTTTGGAATCTACTTTGAGTTGCAGATCCCATCTACTTATCCTTTTTAAAAAATGAACGTATAGGGACACATAAAACTCAATTCGAATTTATTACTATAAATAACTTATGTGTTTTGGATGTTTAGAGTGGTACCTTTTCCTCGAAAGGCCACAATTTTTATGGGGTGGGATTCAGAGAATGAAATGAAAACTATAAGTGATGCTGTCTCGAAATAACATATCAGATATTTATTGATATTTATATGAGAAACAAAGTAATGTGACAGATTATTGTCTAGTTTATGAGTGTAGAAGATAGCTAGGTTAACTGGCCCTTGGTACAGCTTGGGTTCAAATCTTGGACTTTATATGAATGTCCTTAGCTTTAAAGAAACTTTTTAAAGCTGTAAATACCTGTCTTATAGCTCTTGTACGGTCATTCTATTTTTCAATTCTGGAAACAAAATTAACTGAGTATTCTGGCCTTATTAAATTTGGTCTGGGTTTTGGATTTTCCTGAAATCTGATCTAGGAGGGAATAGATTTTCGCAGTTCTTGCCATGAGACCTACACTGTAAGAGTAGGTCTCGATCTACTTATATGTGTAACTAGCTGAATTACCCGGCGTTGCTCGGGTTGAAATAGTTAAATGTTGCTTGAAAAGTGAATTAGAATAATCACTTTTCTTTCACAGAAAAATGCAATCATTTAAGTTGTACGGAAAATACGTTTTAACTTTTCCATAACTTCTACTATATACTTCGGACGCAAATATATGCATTTAATTCCTGAATATATTGCAATATCTAAAAGATTAAGACATAAATACGAACAGAAACGAAATTCCGACGAAAAAATGCAGAATTCTAAAAAACGAATGATACGCAGTGTCGAATTTCGACTGCCTGAGTGTATTCTGAAACAGAGCAATTCGAAAAAAGATATTTGAAAATATTGATAAAGACGATAATGAAATTTAGTAATGCTCAAATATGACTGCAACATTTCGCTGTGTTAACTCAAATAGACAAACACGGGATGCTAAATCAAATTTATAAAATAATAAAAATTAATTCTGGTTTCCCAAATCTAAAATAACAAAATTACGCTTTTATGATTAATGAGTTGAAGTTTTTCGTGTTTCATTACAAAATGTAAATTATGAATAATGAAATATTTTAAATATCCTTTTTTTATCAAACAAATATTCATGTAAAAATATAAAATTCATATAGAAATAAAATAATAAACTTTAATTCAATAATGCACATTACACCTGTCAAATAAAGTAGGAAATACTTATACAATCAACTAAAAGTTAGATTTAGTAATGCTCAAACAACGGCAACATAGCTTTGCCCGGGTATTTATCCCAATCTTCTATTGGACAGGAAAAGGAATGAAATCAATGTATAGTGTAAAATCAAAGTAATTATATTAACAGGTTCTAAAAGTATAAGTACAGTACACGCATTATAAAGTAAAATATTTTACAAATTCACTGCAATATAAATTTAACACAAAACTTGATTATACACAACATTTTTAGTTTCACCTCCGGGAGCAAGAATAAATAAATTCTTGGGTGAACCCACCCTCGAGCAACCAACATAAAGTTGTCCGTGGGAGAAACACGGCGATCTCAAATCCACTCCGCAGTACTTGATAGCCCCTGCGACTTGTTGATCGTGATCGAGAACGCAAGTCTTACTGGAAACTGCAATCTCTTAAAGTCGAAAGGGAGATCCGTCGGAATGAGTGGTATCCGTGGGATAAAAACTGTTGCACCCTCTCCCTTTCCTGTCAAGATAGTCGCTTCCATTACATTGCCCAGCAGCTTCTTGACACACAGCCTCGTGCCGTTGCAAAGTTTTGGCGGGTCGAGGTTCCGCAGTAAAATAACCGGAGATCCCACTTTAAGTAAAAGACGATGTGGTGGCAATCCAGCCGGATCAAGCGAGTTCAGGAACTCTGGCGGGAAATTGACGACCTCATCGGCATCTACTACGGTATCGATGGACTTGTATTCAGTGACCACGCCTGGTAACATGACAAGTATTTGATTGTTTATGTCGTGGACGTCTACATTTTTAGCAGAAAGAATGGCCCTCTCTCGCAACCAGTTCAAATCGTGATAGTTTTGGGAAACAGACGGATAGACTGCATCTATCAGCTCTGAGACGGACGACACCAGATTACAAAAATCGGATGGGAATTTAATCTTGCCAGAAGACTCGACTGCCAATCTGCCTTCTCCGATCTCCAGGAGTTTGTCTGAGAAAATTTGAGCACTCTCATCCCCCAGATGTACTCTCATGTTTTGCTTCAAAGTTATCTTTCGCACATGTCTCCACAAAAACGAATGTTTCAAACATGCATGGATCTCATCGGCCGGCGTCGACTTCGGGATGACGGGCAGAGTTTGACGAAAGTCTCCACAGAGGAGTACCAGAGCTCCTCCCATCAGGTTGTCGTTTCCTCTCAGATCTCTCAGAGTGACGTCGAGGGCCTCGAGAGCTTTCTTGTGAGCCATGGTGCATTCGTCCCACACGATTAATTTGCAAGTCTCGAGCACCTGCGCCCGACCACTTGCCTTGCTTATGTTGCAGGTAGGATTTTCCTGCCTGGCGATGTCAAGTGGCAACTTAAGTGCAGAATGGGCCGTCCTCCCTCCTTCCATTAACGTCGCCGCAATTCCCGAAGAGGCGATGGCAAGAGCAACTTCTCCCCGAGTCCTGATTTCGGCCAGTATTATATTAATCAAGAATGTTTTCCCTGTGCCCCCAGAAGCATCAAGAAAAATGATACCACCTTGTTGTTTTGCTGCCTGATCCATGATAATTTGGTATGCGTTTTTCTGATCTCGATTCAGAAGTGGCTTCTTGTCCGCGACGTATGCACTCAGCTCTTCGACGTCGTAGTTCGTTTCTCGCACGTAATCTGCGCGAAGTACGTCTCGTCGATCTCTTACTGGTGCAGGCAGGCCCAATTGCAGTAATGTTTTATTTGTCATGGCCACACATTTGTCCTCAAGAATAACCAAAGCCTCGTTGAAAATGTCCGGACCAAACGCGATTTCTAATGTCGGGGTTTCCCTCCGGACTTTGGCGAGTATATCCTCACTCAGGGCCTCCTTATACTTTTCCCATAAAGTGTTTGGATTCGATGGACTGCATGTAGTCAATATTATAGCAAACAGGTTTCTGATTTGCTCTGGTAGGGAGATCAATTCGGCTTCTCGCAACGTGTCATCCCAGTGCTGGTCTCCTTCCAGCAAACCCAACTTCTGACAGGCCTCTCTAAATGTCTGGCATACTTCGTCGTTTACCGTTCTCATCTCTGCGAAAGATCTAGGTCCTCGTACCGAGTGAAGAAGCATCCTAAGGAAATAGCATTCGGCGTTGTTGGGGTGAACAGTGTACACTCGACCCAAGGCGTCACTCGCGACTGCATCATGTCCAGGGACGGGCTGGCCAACTTTTCTCCTACAGAAAATTTTCCTCGACGCATTCCACGTGTAATATCGAGGTATCTCAGGATACAACAAAGTCCTCGCAAAAGAATCCTGCTGACACAGTTGAAAGAATGCCGTCAAAGTCGTGTTTGGTGGCTGATCAATCACTCTAGGGGCGCTCTCTGTTGTGAAATAAACTCTCTGACCATTTTCTAAATGGACGCTGAGGTGAACAACAGTAGGGTGTCTTTCGTGAATCGAAAAACCCAGTATTCGCCAAACTGCCTCGTTACTGCTGAGGTATCTTCCCAATTGATACCGCGTCACTTCATCGTTCGATCTCTCGTCGCTGATACCGAAAACAGCCATATCACTACCTTTGTTGACATACTTGCACACATATTTAATCGATTTCACACTGTTGCAGTACTCCACGTTGATGTGTGCCCGAAACATTTTCGACAGCAGCGGCGAAAAGGGCACAACCCACCTATTGTCGATTTCTATTTCCGTGTTGCTGCGTATCGTTAGTTTCGCCGTGAACCCTCCATCTTCCGGAGCCCGCCGTCTGTACAGGGGATAGCCGTCATTTCCAGTTTGTGTCTCTTTAATCAATTTTCTAGGGTATTTCTTGGTACACTTTCCGTCCTTCATACACGGAGAAATGGGATTGAGATTTCCACACGGTCCGTGGATCATGTTTTTCGTTACCACTTCAAAAAGTTCGGGATCTTGTTCCGGGTCTGGCAACTCGGCAGATATAACGTCATCGATTTGAGTGGGCTGAATTTTGTCCGCTAACCAGATCAAATTGTGCGAGTGTGGCAGCCCTCTTTTTTGCCATTCAATCGTATACATCCAGCATCTCGGCACTCCAAATACATGGCCCTTTGTTATAACGTCAATCAGTTTCAACTGCTTCTGTTTAAATACTCTCGCAATCAAGTCGTGGCGCTCACTGGGTAATTGACCATTGGTAAGAACCTCCTTGATCTCCGTCCAAGTGGGATTGCAGGTGAAGGTGATAAATAAGTCTGGTCTCCCGTACGTCCTCACGTACGTCATAGCATCTTGTGTGTATTCGTGCATGTGTCTGGGACTCCTGTAAATGTAGCTGGTAGTATGACCAAGGCACCGAGGTTTTCAACGTTCCCGTCATTTCCCACAGCATCTCTCAGGTGAATATATTCGTCAACTCTCAGTTTACGTTGATTTAGACGAATGTAAAGGAGACGTTCACTCTCGACTTTAGCGTACATATCGACGATGAACTGATGAAACAATTGCCTGCAGTTCAATACGTGGTTCTGCCCAGTATCTCGAACCATTAATCTGTACGCATAGAAATCCATCGCTGAAACTTTCTTGCTCGTTGTTTCACCTGTTCTTGGGTTGATCTGCCTCAGATTAAATTGATATCCATCTTCACCATGGGGGAATATTACTGGGTACTGCAGAGCATCGTAAGATCGATGTGTTTCCGAAATACGCTGCAATGATTCACCTCGTCGTTGAATAACGATATCCCGTTGATGAAACTCATCTCCTGAACCACCGCGACTTCATCTGCTTGAGGAGAGTTAAAGCGCCGCTCGTGTTCGCCTGCTGGTCTTCGGTCTGCTCTTATGACTACTTTATATTCATCTGTTGGCATATGTTCCAATGCTGTTTCAAACGTTTTAATAAGATTATTGTGCTCATGAAACATCCTCTGTAAGTTTAACACAATCTGACGTCTTGTTCCCGAGATGTAGGCGCACCTCTGATCAGTTTCCATTTGTTCGTTTTGAATAAAATATAGTTGTAGAAATTTTGGTGGTTGATCTGGCAGCGGAAGCAACGAGCCCGCTCTATGGTAAACCTGCCCTTGCACCTTGAATGTCGACGGAAATCCGGGCTGTCCAACAACTGATGTGCCGCCGAATGATGTCATTTGGAAACATGAGTTGTATTTTCTGATGTTACTTAGAAAATGCTTCGACTCTGACGTATCTCCTGATGTGTAAGTCAAAAGGTCTTGTGGTGGTGGTTCCAGTTGGCAAAGTTTAACTTTTCCATTTTTGCAGCAAATACCAGTAGACTCTGATTTAAACTTTTTGGCTTGACAGTAAGTACAAACCATTTCCATTTTCCCGATCGTAACACTTGCATGCATCGAGTAGTCTTTATGTGAATCGTAGTGAAATCCTTCCAGTGCTAAGCTAAAATGGCTCGCAGTCCGTGATCGTTTGGCTCTATCTCTCTTATCCTGTAGTCGGGCCTCTCGCTGCTGTGCCGTCTCTGTTGCTCTAGATGTAGTAGCTCTATCTCTCTTATCCTGTAGTCGGGCCTCACGCTGCTGTGCAGTCTCTGTTGCTCTTGATGTAGTAGCTCTATCTCTCTTATCCTGTAGTCGGGCCTCTCGCTGCTGTGCCGTCTCTGTTGTTCTAGATGTAGTAGCTCTATCTCTCTTATCCTGTAGTCGGGCCTCACGCTGCTGTGCCGTCTCTGTTGCTCTAGATGTAGTAGCTGTCTCTTTCATATCCTGTAGTCGGGCCTCACGCTGCTGTGCCGTCTCTGTTGCTCTAGATGTAGTTGCTCTATCTCTCTTATCCTGTAGTAGGGTCTCACGCTGTTGTGCCGTCTTTGTTGCTCTAGATGTAGTAGCTCTCTCTCTCGCAATCGCAAGTCTTCTATTCCTCTCCTCGGAAGTTTCTTGTCTACGCTCATTTTTCATCATCTTAGCCGTTGACTGCACTTGGCCGATTGCCTTCCGCTTCCTTGGAGGCATTGCTACAGCAAAGAAATCTGTAAAAGAATACAAAAAGCTATTTCATAAAATAAGCAAAAGGCACACTCTCACTGAGCAATGAAATCTATTATAGAATACAAAGAAAAGCTATTTCATAAAATTAGCAAAAGGCACACTATCACAGAGCAGTGAAATCTGTCATTAAAAAGTTATTTCATAAAATAAGCAAAAGGCACACTCACTGAACAATGAAATCTATTATAGAATACAATAAAAAACTAATATAAACTGAATGGTAAAACAAATTTAAAATTGTGAAGTACTTACATCAGTTTAGGAGAATATCAAACTTTTAACACAAATAAAAAAAATTAATGCCTTACTTAAAAGCTGTCAATCAAAATATTCAAACACAGAATTCTAAATCATGTTAAAAATAAACTTTTATTCTGGTGTAAAAAAAGCATTAATTCTGATCCCATTAAACTTATTTAAAAAATTAAGCAAAAGGCACATCTCACTGAGCAATGAAATCTATTATAGAATACAATAAAAAGCTAAAATTAACGAAAAAACGAATTTAAAATTATGTAGTACTTACATCCGTTTAGAAATATAAATCCAAAATGTACACTATCACTGTCGAATAAAGTAGGAAACACTTATACAATCAAAAGAGCGAAATAAAACTGCCAGATTCACTGAAAGATGATAAACTGGAAGACTTACCGAGTTAGCTTCCTTTAAATACGACCAGCTAAGAATCGAGTGGGTGCTGGAATGTTCTCCACCATGAGTCCAATTAAGTTTCCGTTTCCCCAACTTTCTAGAAAGTTCTACAAAGTTTTATAAAAAAAGTAAACATTAATTCTGGTGCTGCCAGATACCGAGTAGCAAAATTACGCTTTTATGATCAATGAGTTTTTCGTTTGTGCTTTTCGGAATAACGGTGCTTGGTTTAGAAATAAATATAATCGGTGTAGACAAATTAAACTGAATAGATAAAATTTTTTCAAAAAGCAGAAGGTCGATTTTACAGAATTTTTCAGAAAGAAAATCACTGCTTTCAACGGAGGATTCACATGTATCTATTCCGGACATTTTAAAATAAGTTACACGCCTTACCTAAAAAGCCTCGTGAAACAGAATTCTACAAATCATTACGTATTCGATAAATTATTTAAGGAAAGTTGGTCGAAATACACACCAACTTTCCTTGAAAATAATCCTTGAACTCCTGAAAACCTTTCCTTGAATTTCCTTGCAAACATAAATATTTTAAAATATTCTTTCCCCCTTCATCAATAAAATATCTATAATTTATTTACATCATGGGAAGAACTAAAAAGTCAGTTCAAACATAAATACTGTAATTTAATTTGTTTCGGAAAAAATTGTTTTTCGATCAACAGTGGTAAAGCAACCATCGCTGCTTAAAGCAATCAATCTATGCTCAATGTTATTTCTATTGCGATTTCGAATAGTTTTTAGCCCCCCAGGGCCAATAGAACGGGGGTTAAGAGTTAGCCTATGCTGACCGCAGTGTTCTAAATTATAAGTGTACCAAATTTGGTGTGGATTGGTCAAACGGTGTAGATTTGTATAGAAAATATACCCACATACACACACACACACATCCTATTTTATATATATAGATAATAGCTTCAAAAGTGACAAATCCACATTATTTGGTTATGAAGACTAGAGGAGGCTTAATTTCAATAGTACTGCTATGTATGCAGTTAAAGAATGAAGATAGCATATTTCTTACCTTTTTTGAGTAGTCAAGAAATATTTATCATCTCAGAAATGAGTGACTGGACGGGATAGGTATTTCGTGTGAGGACTGTTGGTAATTGGTTGTTGCATTACAATTTTCACAACATTTAGCCTTGTACCCCACCAAAAATAGTCACGCTAAATTAATATCGCTTAAACTTTTAAAAATTGAATATTTATAAGTGAATATCTACCTAAAAGCTATTATCCATTTAATTACGTTATAAGCAGATCAGTTTTACTTGACTAGAATAACATGCGCCTTTAGAAAAAACCAATAATTTTTAATTGTTCACATAATTTACATATTTTAAAATATATTAAAATATTCCAAATTCAGCGAAGCAAGTGTTAACGATGTAATAAGGGACGGTGTTATTAATAGCTCACCTGTGAATAACTATATCACCTGTGAATAACTAGTTTTCTAAAATTACGTTAAAATTTGTTTCATTTATATAGACTCAATGTTTGGTTGCTGGGACTATTGAATTTAAATTAGACCCTTTTAACCTCAGCAAGAAAGTAAATCATGCGCAAATTTTTTTCAACTCCAATCGCCAAATTTTGACTTTGATTTTATGTGAATTTGTTCACATAGTTAAGATCCATGGAATTTCGTAAGCCAATTGGATTTTATTTTGCTTTACTCGTTCGAATAGTAGTCAAAATTAATGAACGGGAGATGTTTCCAAAGTTCTGTGATTGCGTTATACTTTTTATTATTCCTTTTTGTCAATATACATCGTAATTGTTCGATATAATTTCCATTTAACTACATGCGCATGTCCCAAAGCGAAACTAACTTTAGGCAATAAAAAAATTATTTTGGGGTCTCTTATCCACTGGTTTAAAGCTCATTTATATAATTTAAGTCATGAATTCGCACACCACTTGGAGACTTTAAATTCTGGAAATATGGTGGTAACTGGATAACCTTCCTTCCATACCCCTTCCCTTAACACCCTCTTTCCATGGAAAGAAAATAATGACTTTTGAGAACTCTGAAAGCATTAGTCATCAGCCCTGCATTATTCAGCCGGATCGCAATTCCCACTTTTTTTGGAAGCATTACTCGAATAATATGATTATGACCAAATTAACATTGGGTTCGATTCCTCCCTGGGTGTATTTGTCTCTTCTGTGTCAGTAAAACTTTGTGTTAGCGTATGTCCATTACTTGACGTTGCTGTCTTGTGTTTAGTGCAGCATAGCCATATAAGGCCTTTACGCCAAAAAACTTCAACGGAATCAAATTAACATTAAGAACAAATGAATTCTCAGAGGTAACATTGGGTTAGTCAACCAATTGGACTGAAATTTTTGGCACTTATAATTTTATTCTCGCATATGTTTTGAGGCTTAACCCATTGTTGCAGTAAGATCTTCAAATGATTCATTCACTTGGAAAATATTTAAATACTATACGAGCATTCACGCACTGAAGCCCTCTGGCTCAGGGTTCAGCAACCTGAATGCTGTTCTATACCGGAATGCCCGTCTAACGAGCCCTTGTGTTACTGCAAAAAATGACCACAGAGCCGCAATGTCACTACAGCTACATCGTATTTTTTTCGGAATCTTTCTAAGTCGAGGTTCCCTTAATAAAAATCCAACGTCAGAGCCAATGACGGGAACAGAACACAAAAACACACTCTTGTCGTTAAAGTGATGAAAACAGGCAAAGAAGTCTGCCGCAGCCCAACTCTTTGACTAGTTATACTCTAAAAGAAGGCTCAAAAACAGGAAAGGGACTTTAGAAGCGATCAAGTAGTAAAAGAAATAAAAAAGAAAATTCTAAACAAGCTCAGGTATACTGGGGTATGAAAGGTGGGGGTGTAGGGTGATGATGCTTGGAATGAAATCGGGGTTCGAGAAAGGCGAGACTCTGAAGTTCTTTTTTTTCAGGCAAAATGGCTGTCATGTTAAATTTTTAACTCGGAAGCGGCGATAATATGTTTTTCCCTCTCACGCTTCGAAGTTTTGTGAGTGGATTTTTTTCTTCCACTTATCTCAATTGAAGATGTTTCTCCGAATCCGTCTGTAAAAGGTCGGGGCTTTGTGAAATTCGAGCTGAGATGTTTTAATAAAAAGATATCTCTTCTCTCTGGCGAATTTTAAATTTTGTATTAAATCGATTTGTGAAAACTCTTTACGGAATTTCAAGAGTGTCACTTTCTGGTTTTTTTCTCTCCATCTCTCGGAAACGACGAAGTGTTATTTTGATCGTTGCCAGAAGCTCTCGAGTCAATAAAGGAGGGCGTTTTTAATTCTTTTGATAAATAAAACACTACCTGTGATGTTTTATTCATAGAAGCATGTGTTTTTTTGTTAAAACAGACAAATTTTGATTGAATTTGTTGATCTGATTGATGAAAAACACAGTTGTCTTGAATAATTTATTTCTAAAACAATGTGTAGAAAGAAACATGCTTTTAAATAGCATTTGTCTCTTTCTTAGTTTCTCCTTAGGATATATTATCATTTTATATTATCTACAGAAGTAAATATTTCTATTATTTACCAATATAAATAAAAGAATGGACACGGTATTTAAGATTTTTATTTCCATTTGACATCGAATTGTTGGCAATTTTTAACAGCGTGCAACGAACGATACTTGAAGTTACAATTGATATATTTTGATGACCCGCCTTCGCACACACGATTCATCCATCGTCATTATTACTAGGAGAGCGTGCTCCCAATTGTAGTTCATGCTCTACTCCTTTTTGTATTTATCATATTTTAATTGTCCTGCTTTTAATCATCAACGTCTTAAATTTTTCAAAAGTATAATTATGAGTATGCAAGATTTGGTTGGGAAAAACCCCATCCAAACCTTTCGCATTTTTACATTCAATTAGTTTATAAATCTCACCTAATTCAACATGCTTCATAAATCTATTTTTTCTAATTTTGTAATTGAATCCTTTAAATTTCCTTTTACTGGTCTGCATCATCTTGTATTTGGCGCAGCTTGTCCGCTTTTGGACCTTGAGCCATAAAACCACAACATCGAATCCAATCCAATTGATATATTTTGAAGTATAATTGATATGACTTCTTAGTATTGAAGTCATACCCATGCAGCTTTGTATTTCTTTGTTTCTAGCCTCCAGTATTCTTGTGGTTTGTGCTCTGGCAGGTCATTGGCTAGAATCTCGGTGCGAGCATGGACAGTTGTATAATGATAGCTTTAATCTTATATCATGGCTTGTCCACCACTCATACAGCATGTTATTGAAAACAAATCTAGTATTCCGCACAATGTTCTGATGTTTTAAAAGTTGCTTATCTGTAAATTCGATCATTGTTTTCATTTTCTCTTATAGAGTTCAAACTCTTTTAAAATGTGAAGGTACTAAATTTATATATAACTATCATCATGAATCAAATGTTATACTTTTGTGCTTTTTTAATTGAACGAGAGAGAATTTATCACTTAGATGACACGACTTTGTTAAATACAAAATTTAAAGAAATTATTGATTGCAAGTGCTTGTAGGAAAGGTTGTTACTAAAATCCTCTAAAAACTGCTGAAGCGTGATGCATTTTTCAAATTCATATTCTTCCCATTGAAAAGTTTTTAATTCCATGAGAAGGTGAAGGTCAAACAACAGGGCATTGAACCTCATAGTGACATATCGTAAGACATGCAAATACGTAATTGCTGATTTTGTTTGTACCTTTGAAAACAAACGTACAATGTATTTGATATGAAGTTTTAAATTGGAACTTTAGAATTGAAGGGATTCGGCAACATAATGATAAGCCACACTTCAAGTTTTTCGGGCGAACAATTTTCATGTTTTGAAAAATTCCAAAATTATAATGATGTATAACATAATCAAGATGCCTTGTTATCTTAAACTTTCAAGTATTAAGTACCTATTCAACCAATCAGAAATTCTTTTGATCCTTTTGAAAATTGTTTTTAATTGAATCGGTTGTCTGAGAAGCCCCATAAGTCAACTAAGAGCAACTTTTGGGAAATCATGGAAACCTGTTTCTGCGAAACCAGTAACGAAAAAGAAAATTATTCACATTAAAATATATTTATTTGAGTTAAATATAATCTTTGTGCTCAATTATGGTCTCAGCTGACGAATAAATAAATTATTATGGATTTTAAAAGTCTGGATGTATGGGATGTCTCAAATACATATACGTCATCCATAGTAAAGGTATTAAAAACTATGTAAAATAGAAAGTACACTCAATTTGATATTTTTAATTCGTAAAATATTTATTTTACAAATCAAAAATAATGTCACGTTAATGTGAAACAAGTTAATTATTTAGTTAAGTGAAAAATGGCATGGATGGCGAAAGAAAATTATTCTTCAGCGTAATTATTTGGCATATCTATCACAAGTTGACCATTGTTGAACTATCTCATCGTAGAATACTCGAATGCTATCTTCGTCTGGGATATAACTCATCTCTTTAATCATATCTTCAATAGTTTTCTACGAGGAAGTTCCCCTTCGTAGGGATTTTCCACTTTGGTATGCTGGTTCATTTGGGATAAAGGATGAAGGATAGACTCAATGGAAAGAATCATAACGTTTGAGCCACCACGTTTTCAAATCAATAATACCTTTTGCTCCTGTTATCAGCTCAAAGTGACCATTCTTTATAGAAGACTGTATAAGTGGCATATTTTTCGACAATGAAGATGCTATCAATTTTTTCATCTTTCATTGAAACTGCGAAATCGCGGATGGATACGAATGCCACCGGATTAGGAAGTATTGTTCGACAGTATCAAATTTTCTCACAGAAATGAATGTAGTGTAGTGGCGAGTCCATCCTTTAGATTCAAACTTAACGAATATTTGAAACGAATGCAAAAAAAACACTCAATTGGAGAAATATTCTAAAATACTTCCTGTAAGGAATTGGAGGAAGGTTTTAAATGGAGTCCACAGCGATAGCACCAACTGAGTCGTCTATTTTAACTTTCTGGGAAATTTCTGATATAAGGAGTGGAAATTGTTTAACGAAACATTTTTTTCAGCTGTGGTAGCACATTCGGCATTATTGTTCAAAAACGAAGTTTTGATTTTGACAGACAGTTCTGCACACAAAGCAGCAGGTGTCCTCTTGCGGTCTGCCGAAAGACGAGGTGAAATGTTTCTTATAAGCGTTTCTATAGTAAGAATAGTTTACTTTGAGATCAAGGTACGTTAGTCTACAAATTATTCGCAATAGTGATATCAAGCTTTTCACTCAAATAATGTACCTCTCTAGATGTATGATGCGTCATCTTCACAGGAAATGATTGAATATATGATCTCGTATGGCATCCGATATATACCCTGGAAGAGCATTTCCAGGGGTAGATTTAACACTGTTACCGATGAATAACTTTCCGACAGCTAAGAGTGAAAGTCTTACCCTATCAGGTGATAGGAGTTATATAGTCCCTAATTTTGTTTTCGGGGGTTTCTTTGTTATTTAAGAACTTAAATCCATTCTCAAACGACGAAAAATGACATAAAATGAAGAGCAACAAGTGTCAATCACCGGTAACAACAAGGAAAACGACTGAAGAATGTTCGTTAAGAGCATGCATTCACTGATAATGTGGTTACAGTGACTTCGGACTTGTTCGGCACTAGAGCCACAGGCGTGTAGTATAGAAACCCCATAATTCCAGGAAACTTCAGTTTTAAATCACCTTTATCTTAGACTGTAAATTTTTAAATATTTCATACTTTTATTTGGTTATATTCTGTATTGTGTTTGGCGCAGCTTGTCCGCTTTTGGACCTTGCGCCATTAAACCCCAACATCCAACCCTTCTCACCCATTGCATAATAGAGTAACTAACCCTAAATTTGGAAGTCATTACTCATTAAAACCTTCATTCATACCGTCACTTGGTTTTAGAGTCCGTACCATAATGAATTCATTAAACGTTGACAATCTGGGAATATTTCCTAGAGAAAACGAACCTCCACCTTGGAATGATAAAAATCTACTTACCATCAATGACTTTTCACATTTTAACAAATCATCAACCCCCGATACCATTTATTTACAATTATTCCATTCCCATAGAAACAAATATTCATCTTTTAAAACAGTTTTTACTGACGGATCTAAGAACGGGACAAATGTTGGAGCCGCGGCCGTTTTTGATAATACAACCATTGCTAGAAAATTGCATGGGTGCTGCAGTGTCTTCACTTCAGAGATCTACGCAATAATTTTAGCCTTAAAAACGATTTCTACACACACTAATAAAAACTGGATCTTGTATACCGACTCTAAAAGCAGTATCGAATCCCTATTAAACTATACACATAAAAGTCATTCCTTGGTTTTAAAAGCAATGAATTTGCTCCTAACATTAACAGAAAATGATTTTCGGATATTCTTTTGTTGGATTCCTGGGCATGTGGGAATCCGGGGCAATGAGAAAGCGGATTTGGCAGCCAAAAACGCAACATTGATTATAAACTCCAATGTCCCGATTCACGACATTAATAGTGTTTTAACCCAAGCCATAAATTCATCCTGGCAATCCGCTTGGGATTTGGAAAACCATAACAAACTTCATGATATTCAACCATCTATAAAGGGATTCAGCAAAACAAACTTAAATAGAAGTCATAATGTAAAACTGACAAGGCTCCGAATCGGACATTCCTTTTTTACCCACAGACATTTACTGCTGGGAGAACCAGCTCCTTTATGCTCATCATGCAATAGTATTTTTTCCATAAAGCACATATTGACGGAATGCCGGAATTTTAATCATCATAGACTAAACCGATTTGGTATCTCCCCTATTACCTTAACAGACTTGTTGATGGACCCACATCATAAAAACTTATTTTTATTCCTTACTGACATTGGTTTCGTAAACTTTATTTAGATTTTATAATCGACTGCAACATACACAACTGTACTGAATTTTATTACGTGGCTTTCTGACTCGCTCTAATTAAATACCAGTTATGAACTAGCTATTGTTTGGCGCAGCATGGCCAAATCTGGCCCTTGTGCCATAAAAAACCAACCAACCAACCAACCTAAACCCCAACATCCAATCCAATACGGGGAACTTCAATATGCCCAAACCAGTGTAGAGTGACCTGACTGGTGGGATTCCTTTTCTAAACTATAGTCTACCCCTAAAGAATCAATTATTACTCAGAACTCGATTTCGACGAAAATGGGATTTGTGGAGTTTCTTGAATAACCGATTCGAATTATTTCGTTACAAAACGCATATTTGTATGATTTATATCTGTTTCCCGGTGCCGTGCAATACTAAATAACACAAAGTTGACGTAGAATTCTTCTTATTTTTGAGTAATTCAAGTGTTACCCGTCCTATTGCCTCAAAGCTTAAGAAAGCACTAAAACAGACGTAGTTTATATTTGTTTTAAGAAGTGGAATATTTCCCCAGTCCAACTTAAAAAACATTCCTCTAAGCGTCCCCATTTCCCAGAGTATCGACTGATGAAAATGCGACATCTGTTCCAAAGCAGATACGGTAGCTTCCGTTATGAAATATTGTTTATACACTCCATTGAATTGCTGCTCAATCTGGCCGGAGCACTAACAACCCGCAACAAAAACAACGCAGCAAAAAACAAACAATCTGAACTTCCGCAGAAACTTCCCCTCGCAGCTTATAACGGCACATACATGTATGTGACTGATTTAAAAAACAATCCCCCTGCTATTGAAAACAATGAAATACAGTTTCAACCTTCCCCTGGCTTAGTTTAAATTCCACTTCCCCCGCTGACCCTCTCTGTTTATAGGGGGAAGGAACGAAATCCTCGCCTCCCCACAATCTCTCAAAAATAGATATTTTATGCGACCGAAAAAACGCTCCTCCCCAAACCAAAGACGCGCATTGGTAAAGGGGAAAAAAGATTGAAAATCCCCACACACGTGAAATTGGACGTAAAAGATTCCCCAAAGCTTCGGTATCCTTCTCTTTTAGCAAAGGGAGTGCCAGAGAGAAAGCCGCCTGTTCCCAACAGTGGGGGGCGTACCTGGGAAAAGCGGCCCAATTCACTGGTCACCACTCTGAAATAGGTTAGACATATAGAAAGGCTAAACAGTAGGTTTACGAAATATTCAGTTCTAAATTCTGTCTATTAATGAAATTGTGAATGAAAATGAATTAAAAGTTCCTACTTCCACAGAGGATACTCTACCTGCAAGTGTGTCGAGGTTATTATTTTTTCAACCATTTGTAGTAGAAACATTTCCAAACAGCGTTCACGTAGTGTATGTAATTTAATTACGTTTCGTTGTCTAAGTTCACGAACCCGGACTATTCTGCCCATTTTCCTATCTTTTCAGTTACTTGACATAATCTGTCTTGCGTTTGGTGCAGCTTGGGCAAGTATGGACCTTGAAACCCCAAAATAACTATATAGTCTAAGCGATTTGTTTTGAGGAACATAAACATTAAAATCACCGGTAAGCATAATGGGTACATTTGTATCTGTAATAATTGGGTAACAGTTTTTCTGATAGAATCTGAATATTTGCATAGCATTTGAAAGAGAAATACTTCAATCGAAGTATGTGATACATTGGGATATACGTATGCAGACAGAACCAAGTATGAAACTAGATTCATCGCGCACCATCATATCAACTAGACGCATATCATCCATATAATCATATTCAATCCTCATCCTATTGACCGTAAGAGTGAGAGATAGGCAGTATGATGCTATTTATGTTTCTGTAGATAGCCACACCAGCAGCAGTCCGTTTAACTAGTGATCTTGGAGAAGTTGATGGATGCATTACAAACATAAACGAACTCATTCCAGGGACACGGTAGTCTACTTGGAAGAGCATTGGATTAGCAACCGGAGGGCACGACGGCTGAACCAAGCTGGCTGGTGCATGTTAAATCTGTCGTGGCCTCAAATGTCCTCACGTTGGAGTGGAGTGCCAGCTCAGTTGTTTTTGTAATCTGACCGTGATTCAAAATTACGAGGCGTTGCCTTGGATTTTTCCCTTATGGATTGATCCAGGACCTTCGCCAATATCCCGTTGTGTTGCTGAATGTGACGTTAGTTAACTACCTACTTACCGAACTCATTTTTGACAATGCCGATTCGTAATGGACATCGACCCACTGCCATATCTTAACAAATTCTTCAGAATGAACTGCAATAGCAATGCCATTTCTTTTCAATTCATCGTTAAATGTTTCAAAGTTATCATTCGAAGTCAATAAAAGTCCGTCATTTTGAGTAATGGTGCACTCAAAGCTCTCAAGACGGCTTTGACGCGCTCAGCTTACTCACGTTCTATACAATTTTGGATTTAGTCAATTTTGGATTTTCTCATTCCTTTTTAACTTTTCTTTCCAATGACTTACGCTCCTTACATTTCTGTTTTTCCCTTTGTAATGTTTTCGGCATAATGAAAATTTTCTTCTACTCATCACACTTATATCGGCTTATGAGTTTAGAAATTTTATTTTATTAGTATATTTTATTGATAAATAATACTGCAGATCCTGTTACGATTTACTCGATACCAATTCCAAAGTCCTAACTCTGCCATCTATATTTACTCTGCCCAAACAAAACTGCAGCGTCGCCATTTTCAGTGATCACACTCAAGTGCTTCTCTCTCACACACAGCTGTACACCCCCACTACCCACTATTTTAGAAATGGACATAAACCCTTACCCAGAACAATTTAAATCATTAGACTATCATTTATTAGTTAATGAGATATGGGTGCCATAAATGTGAACGTTCTTTTGATCGCTAGAGTTTTCGTACACATGGCTGAATTCAAATGACATCCAAAAACTTGTCAATCATCAAAAAAGCATAACGTTTCAGTAACCGAGTAACTGCTGAGATTTTTTATAAGCACATTTATATTCCATCAAATAACGTTTAAGTCACCACAAAATTCATGCGAAATCATCAAAATCCTAGTCCTAGTTCTTTTTGCTTTATGTTACAAAAAAACGAACGAATTTTGTTACAAATTTTATCCAAATAGATGCACAAAATAACATCAAAATTAGCTTGGGATAAAGTGTAAAAGTTTACATATATAATTCTTTTGAAAAAGCTTACATCATGTTGTGCGGGTTACTATATGGATAACGCGTGAGTAAATTGAAATAAATTTTGAATGTTTTTCATGCTGATTGAACTGTAGCGGTGAAAATTTAATGGAAAATGACTATTTGAATATTTCTTCCCCAGCAAATAATTTTGCTTTTAGATTCCAGAAAATATTTTAACAGTAAACATTTTTATATAATATATTCATCTAAGACCGATGTTTTAAGAATTTATATTGTTGACTGTCGAGGCTTTAGAAAAATGCTTTCTTTAGCATAAAACAAAGGAAAAGACTTTTCTCAAAAGAGAGGGCTGTCGTTAAGCGAATTTATTTTGAAAGGAGAATTTAATTCAATCTCTCTAATTGATTAATTTAATTGCACTGGCTGCGTTTTGTTTTCTAATTAGTCTGAAAACGCAATGAATCAATTGTCTTAGAGCAAACAAAGAGTTTCGGAACACAACTGAGAGAGTCGAAATTTACTTTTTGTTTCGCAGTTAAAACTTCTATTGTTTTTATTACTTGGAAGTGTATTAATGGAATAAAGAGAGTGGTACAGTATTTCTGAAGAATCTTATTTTTAATCCATTACGAGGCAATAATTCAATGCATAAAAGGATAAAACAAATGTTATTGTTTCGTCGCAATAAAATTTAACCAGCTGTAATTGATTGCTAATCTTAAGATGCTTGTTGGTGGAAAGACTAACGCAATTTTTTAACCTTCGTGGAAACGATTTAAGACTCGAAATTTTAAGAATCATAAGGTGATACATTGGGGCTCCACGACGAATGCTTCAAGTTTCTCTCACAGGACTTTCATTGATGTGGTAAATGTTGCATTTTCATATAAATAAATTAAAAGAAGGGTGATTTGCTGGGGAAGATCCTGTTGCTTTCAGTATCATTTCCAGCAGGCCTGACATTATATCATGGTATTTAGAAATCAGACAACAATCCATTTTGTTGATCCTAATTTTGGTGTACCTTAGGTTGTGTGAAAATTTTCAGTAACTCTTGTATTCATACATTCTTTTATAATTTTTTTAATTATGCAACATTCCATAATTTTCTACATATTGCTACATTTCTACAGGATACAAATTTCACGTTTTTAGAAATTGGTAACAAATTTAGTGAATCTATAAAAACCAAAGTTGATGTCTTCTCTTTACAAATTCATACCGTTTGATCAATCCACACCAAATTTGGTACACTTATTCTTTAGAACCCTGGGGGTCATCTACTCCAGTTCTATTTGTCCTTAGTGTGCAGAAGGGGCTAAAACAATTCTAAATCACCATAGGAATAGCATTGAGTTTTATTACGATAGCGCTACAAAAACTAAGATTGTCGTACCAGTTTTGCTGGAAAAATATTTGTATCCAATTAAAGAAATTTAAACTTTTAATACTTATGTTTGAACTTTGCTTTCCAAAATATCAATAATTTATAAATATTTGACTAACATTAATTAACTATAAACATCAATTTTGCATAACTAACATTTTGCACAACTTACATTTTGCACAACTTACATTTTGCACAGAAACGAGTCTTTAACAGTCCTGGTGGTTTATGTTGGTGTCGAAATTACCATATAGTGACCAGCCACTGATACCGAAACCTGCTCGAAATTGTCTGGTCAAGGAACAATTTGTTTTTCCTACTTGGATCTACATTCCCCTTGGATTATTAGGGCAGTTTTGTTTTGACGAGATATCTGGTCAGCAGCAAAATTGGAGAGATGATGGACGAGATATCTCGTCATTATTAAAATTGGTCAGATTTTGATGCATTAGGTATCTCGTCGAAACCACTTGGAGGGTTAATCCGAAAAACTCAAGTGAAATAGGCACTGATAAAAAAGTGATATTTTGCTACTCGGTATCTGGCAACGAAAGAACTAATGTTTCGTTTCCTAATTTCATTTAGAATTCTTAGTTGTATCTTAGTAATGGGAGAGCAACAAAATGATTCTGTCATATTTGACCATTTCCAACATTTATGTATTCCGATGTTTTGAGTTGAAAATAAATTATTTAGCCAATTACATTTTAACTAATTATTTATTTCGTGCAAAACATCGCTAAAGACATGGGTTCATTTCTTGGCTAATTTCTTTCTTGTATAATTTGAAACTTAAACAAATGTATAATTGGATTGCATTTGAAAGCTGAACTCAATATCTCAAGTAAAGAAACAACAAAAGTCATTTTAACTAGGTACGTGGTTTCTTTTAAGATGCCGGATTTTGAACTGACAAAAAAGAAAGATTCGTTTAAAATTTCAATCTAAAAATGAAATGAATTGAATTCGTTTAAAATTGAAATGAATTGAAAAAGAAGATATAAAAGAATCGATTTAAAACTGCATGCCAGTTGAAGTAAATTGTATTTTAAATAAAACTTAGCTGTTTAATTTTAACTAAGACCTAAAAAGTTGAAAGCCTATGCAACTTTGTGTATAAGAACTCACGTGCGAAATGGAACTTAGAAGTAAAAATTGTATTTTCTTGAAAATAAATGAATCATTAATATATTATCTCAGTATGATTCGTCATCTTTTCGTAATAATGGTGGAATTCGGAAATATTGCATTCCTGGTGCAAGAGTGCTACATGTTAAAAAATATTGATAGGAAAACTGGCTGTAATAATGGCTGTAAGATGTAAATTTGTCATTTTTACAGGAAATAAACTTTAATGTCATTCACAATCACTCCAAAACTCAAATTCGACTTCTGTAATAGTCATCTCACTATAACTATTTGTAGTTTTTCCTTACATTACATTGCGATGTACGGAAAATGTATTATATGGATGGATAACACAAGCATTCGAATTTCGTCCAAAATAAATTGTAGAAGCTACAAAAATGTCTAAGTGGAGTTTAAAAAATTATTTTCCGCTCACTTATTTTTTTCTATATTTGCATTTTCTATGATAGAGAATGCAAATAAAGCTAACCGCAAATAATAAGTCCGTTAATATGAAGAGAGTTCAAAAGAGAATTTCACGAGTCAAGCTGTAGGTATTTCTGTTAGAGTGCCGGTATCACTTGATTCTCGTTGAGTCATGTTGACAGCTCTTAAAATAATTGATACGTACAGCATCTATACATTACTTGAATTCTTTCTACGTAGAGGTATCTTTCAACGATAAATGGTGCACAAGATAATTCCTTTCATATCTGTTTTGAGTCTCCCAGTATGTTTATGGAAAAATATTTTTGTCATTCGTAAAATTTGAATATACAATGAATGCTATACTGAAATTGAATGCAAGTATATAAAATGTCTCCCATGTCCTGCTGGAGTTGTTAATGCTCTGGCTTTTGGTTTAACAGGTTACGTGTAATTAATTGGCCCTCGTATAACAAAATGAGGGCCACGGTAGCCTGGTTGGGTTGGTAGGTATTTTGATTAACGTCACACTGGAGCAAAACAACGGGCTATTGTAGCCCGGTTGGGGAAGAGTAGTGGTTTAGCAACTAGAGGGTTGTGAGTTTGAAACTCGATCCAACTAAAGACCATCGTACACGTGAGGGCTGTTGCATGTAAATCTGTCATGACTTCAAATATCCTCACGTTGGCGTAGTGTGGAAGTTTGGAGGCCAGCTCAGGTGTTGACCTCGAAACTGACCTTAATTCAAAATTACCAGATGATGTCCTCGGATCTTTCCCTTCGGATTGAGTCTGGACAGTCGCTAATAGCCCGTTGTGTTGATCGAGTGAGAGGTTGATTCAACTACTCTCCCTCGCTTATAACAAAATGTGACCGTGAAGTTACAAACTTGTTTTCCGTGTCCTCAATATTTTCCTTTACTCTTTCGTGGACCGTCGTGGCTCAGTGGGTATGACTACTGAGCCTGCAACGCCCAATCTGAGAGTTGTAGGCGGTTCGATTCCTCCCTGGGTGTATTTCTCTCTTCTGTGTCTGTAAAACTTTCTTTGTGCTTGTGTATGTCCATTACTTTATGTGTGTATGTCAATTGCTTGACGTTGTCTTGTGTCTGGCGCAACATGACACAATATGGCCCTTGTGCCATAAAAACCCAACCAACCCATCCACCAAAAATTTGATTAAGAAAACTACATTTATAATCAGAATTTTCTCCTGAAGCCCGTGGGCCAATCGTGACTCAATGGGTATGTTCGCTATGCCAGCAACCTACGAGCTGTAGGCGACGCAGGTTCAATTCCTGTCTAGTACATTCCTCCTTGGGAGTATTTCTCTCTTCCGAGTAATTGTGTCAGTAAAACTATCATTGTGTGTGCGTCTATTACTTGATATTGTATGTCCTGCGTTTGGCGCACCATAGCCAAATATGGCCCTTGTGCCATAAAACCCCAAATCAACCAACTCTCTTGTGAAAACTCCTGTGTGTGTATTGATATTGTCTGGCGCCACATGGCCAAATATGGCTCTTGCACCATAAAACCCCCAAACCAACTAACCTTCACAATTTCGAAACTGGTACTGTTACTTGGTACTGTAATTTCGCCTCAGTTCTGATACAAAAACCAACGTAATTCACCCCAAATCCAAAAAGATTTCGCTATCGCGATGTTCAAATTTCACGATGATGAAAGGCAGTTGATATTTCCTCCCTCAGAACCACCCCCCAAAAACCGACATCTCCATCGAGAATAGCGAGCGAGGGAGGGACATGGGCCAGTGTCCCCCGGACTGCTCCAGGCTATGATGGATCGGCCTTTCTTATGAGAAATGTGCTTCGATCTGCTTAAGGAGGGACGGTTATTTGGCCTCGAGCCACACACAGTGACCCGGCGCAGTTGTTGCGCCCGACAAAAACACAGGTGGAGAAAGGACAGTGTTTTGTTTCAATTTTCGGATAACGTCTCCCTAACATGAGTGGATTTCCAGAGGATGTTGCGACCATGTGTGCCAGTGTTCTCGTGTGATGAATGTGTTTGTCGACGCAATGTGCATTCAGATGGGGTGAATATCTAAATGATGGACGAGGACACATATTTGTGAAGAATATGTTATTGCGGAAAGGTCTTTCGGGAACAGGGGGTAAAGGGAATCTAACACACAAGGCATTTTCAAACAGTATTTATTTAAAAAAAATCGAAATATAGGGCCACGGTGGTCCAGTTGGAAGAGCAACGGATTAGCAACCGTGAGTTCGAAACTCGATCCAACTAAAGACCATCGTATACGTGAGCTGATGCACGCTAAATCTGTCGTGACCTCAGATGTCTTAACATTGGCGTGGTGTGTAAGATTGGAGAGTGGGGTGCCAGTTCAGGTGTGACCTCGTCATCTGACCGTGGTTCAAAATTACGTGGTATTGTCCTCGGTTCTCTCCCTTGGGGTTTGATCCCGGACCGTCGCCAATAGCCCGTTGTGTTGTTCCAGTGCGATATTAATTAAATACCTACCTACCACCCTGTGAGAGCTATCATTTTGTTTTGTGTCCAAATTGTAGTAAAAATTTCTCATGACCTGTTACTATGTCAGAAACATTACGTCTGTCACCACCACTGAATCTGCAGCATTTCGTGACACCATTCAATCCCTGTCTGTGTATGTATTACTCAGTGATATTGCGTTACATACTTGGCTGGACAATAATAGAAATGTTTAGATTATTGAAACACTTGGCGAAGTTATTCTTAGTTGACTCAATCCCCTTGTAGTCTAGCAGGAATTGTCATGTTCGATTTCCGGAATGTAGTCAACGTTTTCCTATACCACTGGATAACGTACATCGATACTTCAGATATTTCTAACCAAATAAGAAACATTGTTAATTTTCTTGTATCAAACTTGTTAAGTCATCCTCTTGATTCATTGCTTTTTACTTTTGATTTTTACTTGATCTACAATTCATCGCCTTATAAATTCCAACTCATTAAGTCTTTTAATTAACTAAGTTACCCGTATCTTAGGTATGTTTGTCATGAGTTCGCTTTCATAATTTGTTTTATCTTTATTATAACCCACATGTTTTTTACTCGTCTCATAATTTTTGTCTTCTAGACTGCATAATTTCATCTCTTTTAAGTCGATGCATTATAATTCTGCATATTATTTTTATGTTAACGAACTGTTAACATATATATTTACTTTTTCATACTTTCGTTTAATGTATCTATTCATTTTTGTTTACTTAAATATTTTATCATCCCTTTAACGTTGGTCTGGTCTTACTATTCTGATTAAAAAAACATTTGTATTGAATTTTATTACCTTGCGTTTGGCACAGCTTATCCATTTTGGGATCTTGCGCCATTAAAAGCAAATCAACAAAATAGAATTTTATTTTGAACTGGCCCTGTAGGGTCTATTTGTAGCATATCTAAGCAGATTTAAATAAAAAAAATCCTATGTTCTGTTGGTGTGCAGGTGCAAACGGTTCTTCGATTGCATTTGTACAAATCAGTATTAATTGGCTCACTGGCAATTATAAAAAGATCTAGCTCAATGCGGTTATAAAAGAACCGCAACTTCTTAAAACGCATTGATTGGACAAATATTGTCCTTGCGCTATAAAACCCAACCTTAAAACCAAACCAAAATAAAATAATTCTTTTGTCTCCATTTCTCTTTTTATTATTTCCTCTTGTGCTGTTGTATGTCTGGATTTTGTGATATTTTCTATATTTTTGCCTATGTTTATACTATTCGGTAATAGTTATCCCGGTTGCCCCTTCTCCTCAGGGGCACATCTTCAGGTGTGTACGGACTTCAAAAACTCGAGGTACTAGAGTGATTTTTACCCATGGGGTTACTGCCTCTGGGGGTCACGACTCTAGGATGCCCAAGTGATATTTCTCTACTTTCTCCTTTCCATCCTTTCTTTTTACAATTACTGTCTTGTGTTTGGCAGAGCTTGGCCAAATATGGCCATAAAACCCAAAACAAATTAACCAGGCTGTCCCTTGAGCAAACATTAAACGCCTTGGTAGGTTGGGCGGACTGGGTTATGAAAAAGTATACACAGCTGATGAGGGTCTTTCCGCGCTTTGTTTACTTTTTAGCAAAGTTTGATCCCTCCCTCAGCTGTAAAACGTTTTAATATTGTAGAATGGGAAAGAGAAAGGACCCACAAAGCATGTGTGAAACACTCGCACTGACTGATTTAATTTCCACTTTTGAATTGTTAACGATCATGCCCTGAAAATGTACTCATTAGGAGACAATTCAAACGCATGATACTCAAAATTGATCAACCTTCCATTTTAGTACACTACATGTAGAGTATGAATCAAACGTGATAATTTTGGAAAAGCACTATTTCTTATTTCCTATTATCTGTTTATGTATGTAACTTTCTTAAAGTCCTACGGCTTTATCTTGTGTTTGGCGCAGCTTGTCCGCTTTTGAACTATCAAATCCAAAACAACCAACAATCCAACCTAATGGTCTACGGCGCCGTAGTAGCATGGTTGGAAAGTAGATCCAACCAAAGTCCGTCGTATATGTGGGAGCTGGTGCACGTTAAATCTGTAGTGGTCTGAAATGTCCTCTCGTTTGTGTGGTGCGGAAATTTGGAGAGTGGGGCGCTAACTCAGGTGACCTCGTCATCTGATCGTGGTTTAAAATCACGAGGTGTTGTTCTCGATCTTTCATCCCGGACTGTCGCCAATTCTGTCGTCCTTTGTGTTTCACCCCAGTGCGACGTAAATTCAACTATTTACCTAGTGGCTTTCGTACTGATGATGAAATCACCTGTTTATCATTTTTGTAGAACGACAACTAATACTATTATACAATTATGTACATAAGTATTGGATACTTCTAAGAAAATGCACACTCCTGTGCCTACTGACGGGACAGGCTATCAATTTAAATGGATGCGGTTGGGAGGAGCAGAGCATGCCGCCGCCCAAGTGGCATGCTTATCAAGAATGATGTAATATGTAATATATATTATTATCGTACTCTTATATTATAATTTGCACATTGTATAATTAATGACTTCGGATTATCATGTTCCGATGAAACTTCATATGAATTTCCATGCCTATGATTTCAATCCTTCAACCCTTATTAATGTTCCTCAGCTGCGCTTAGCCCTAGGGGGGTCATGGGTAATACATACGTTGTGCAGTCTACATTCTGTCATGCATGACTTTTAACTAGTTTTGACTAATAGAGGGCCACTGTAGTCCGGTTGGAAGAATAGCGAATTAGCAATCGGAAGGTTGCGAGTTCGAGACTAGGTCCAACCAAAGACCGTAGTGCATGATGGGACTGGTGCACGTTAAATCTGTCGTGGCTTCTAATGTTATGACGTTGGCGTGGTGTGGAGGTTTGGAGAGTGGGGTGCTGACTCAGGTGTTGTTCTCGGTCATCTGACCGTGGTTCCAAATTACGTGGTGTTGTCCTTGGGTATTGATCCCGGACCATCGCCAAGAGCGCGTTGTGCTGCTCCAGTTAATTGATTACCATTACTGTTTGATTAATAGAATCTTTCGTGTTATTCTTTTGACATATCCACGTCGTTATTTAATCATTATGTGTGAGTTGTGGTGCAAAAACACTGTGTACACTACTTAAAAATCTCGTTAGGGTTGAGGTATCCTGTACTTGTTTTCAAGTGCCGTTATGGGCAAGAATAAGGTAGTAAAGAAATAAGACGATTTCACCACTGGAGCAAATGCCCTCCCTCATTAATTTTTTCAAACCTCTTCCTCTCAAAGGTACATCTTTATGTATGGGCTTCGTGAACCCGATGTACCCTGGTGATCTATTATTTTTCATGGGGTTTGTCTCTGGTAAACATGAGGCCCCAGGATGCCCAAGCGATCTTCCTCTTCTCCCCTTTTCTTTACTTTTCACCTCGCCTACTCTTCTGATTTTTGGTTTTTTTCCTCCCTCATTGTGTTGTCTGTCTTGTGTTTGACGCAGCTTAGCCAAATATGGGTATTTCACCATAAAACATGAAAACAACCAACCGACCTTTCTTTCCCAATTACTCAAGGCTCAGCTTGGCCACGTATGGCTCTTGCCCCATAAAACCCCAAACAAACACCCAAACCTCTTCAGGTAGAATGGAAATGAAACATGCCTTGTCAAGAAGGGAGAATAATTTACTGAAGTACATGAAAGGTTGATTCGAAATTCCCTGTCCAAACTTTAAGTGTCTGTAGAGTGCACAATTTGTTTTTCAAAGAATGCAAGTCCACAACTGTTGCGTGTAAGTGCTATTATCGACTGCTGTTTGGAGCGTTTGCTATCGTTGAACATGCGTTGGTTATTTCACAACCAAGCTGTGAATCCAAAATATTTCATTTCATGAGCTGGAACACATTTTCATTCGGCACTCTCATTGTGTTAAAAGTTCGAGGTAGTCTTAGAACAGCTCTTCCATTACCATGGGCAGTCACATACGTTAAAAGCATGTTAGTCTTGTCGGAATTCAAGTCATCACATAATCCGCGTTGCGAATGACAGAATTAAAAAACATTTGAAAGCGAGCCTTCAAATATGTTTTTTAATTCCGTCATTCGCAACGCGGATTATATGATCAACTGCGCGTACTGAAACGCAGCAGTTGTGGATACACATTCTTCGAAAAAATGTTTATTTTGATGCACCCTTTAAAGTTTGGCCACGGAATTTCGATGCACTCGGTATACATAATTGTTTGTGATTATAATAAGTATTTGTGGAATATTTTCCCACAATAGCTTTCATAATTTTAGGTGCTTAGTTGATTTTAAGTTTTATGGTACAAGGGTCAGACTTGACCAGGCTGCACCAAATGCAAGACAATCAAGGTTTTGTGAAAAGAAAGGAGGTGCGGAGGAGAGGAGAAAGATCACTTGAACATCCTGGGATCACAAACCCCATGGGAAAACAATAGATCACTATTGTACCTCGGGTTTGTAAAGCCCGTACACACCTGCCTCGGAGGGGATACCTAGAACATAGGGAATAACCTAGGATACTAGAACATGGGGAAGTGATACTGTGTAAAAAAGTTCAAGTGACTGAACGACGTTTACAATGGCTATGAATACCATGAACCCTTACGTTGATCAAATGGAAGGATCATGTCAAACTACACAAAGTACTGTGACTTCAAGTTTCGATAATAACCTTAACAGAAATTCTTCTTAAATGAAAATATTCACGCTGCAACGTAAAAATATTTCGCGTATTAAAAAACTTTATTCTCTTGATCATTTTTATCCTCTGGTTCGCAATCTGACTAAACCATTTTTATGTAATTAAAATAATTCTTCTCTATCTCCATATATAAAACTCTTGTGATTAAGAAACCAGTATTCGGAATCAGGATGAAAGAAACTTCATTCTTTATTCGATTACAATTGAAAGGAAAAAGGTGTTTTTGAAGGTAAAAAATCCTTCATACAAACATAACATCGTGACGAGATTTTCTTACCTTGAGTAAATAGATTTTAGATTGAGCGAAAGAAATTTCTTTCGGCGTGCAACTAAAACCCCCTTTACTTATCTTCCAGTTTCTTTCAAATTATCTATCCCCCTTTTTCGTGGGTAAACCTAGCAGAATCCCGTAATACATTCCTCTTAACAGAATCTCAACAACAGGTTTTGCGAGGAGGTAAAAAAAAAGGCGGTTTCTCGCTCTCCGAGCATTGGTTTCTTAAGCAGAATTTAAAATTTCACTCACACGTTTTAATTTTCTTCTTTTTTTGTGTGTGCAGCCGCCATATTTTCTTTCACTTTTTTCTTCATCACTTGCGTGGAATCGGTACTTGGCATTGCGCCTGAATTTCTTTGCGAACAAGTATTTTCTGTTTTTTTCTTCTCTATCTTGGTCTTCCTTTGTTGACCCGAATTGAAGAATAAAGATTTCGCTTTTGGCAGAAATAATTTCTTTGGCACATCGTACCGTTTTTGAATTTATGCGTAGAATGGAGTTGGGAGAATAGGTTTAAAACAAGAAAAAAGGGAAAGATTCCAAACCATATTATGCTCTCGCAATTCACGCCGCATAAAAGAAAGACATGCATGTCTGGAAATGTTTTTCGTCCACATTTTTAGGGGAAATAGAATAAAAACCTATTTTAACGGAGTTAGCGGGCACGCAGACTCTTTTGTTTAGTGAGCAAGCGGAAGACAGAAAATAAAACAATTGGACCGATTTTTATTTGGCTTCTAAACATTATGAGCTTAACACACGATTCTGAACAATGCTACTGTCGGCCTCAATAAATTTTGAAATTGAATTTGTCTGGGATCTTTTAAAAATGAAGGAGGCGACATTAAACTGATTCCATCTCGTTTTATCAATGATAGAAATTATCTGTTCGTTCTGAGTTCATAGGATTCAGAAACCATCATAAGTCTTTTTTTATTTCGAATCTCGAATATTAATTTCTGAAATTTATTCATCAGTATAACATAATTTATTAATTGTAAGCCTCTATTATGTTTAGTTAAAATTAATATAAAAAGGTTGTTATGCAGACAGTGTAGTTCCAACTTTGAGTTATTCTATGCCATAGCTGTTCTAAACTTTACCCGTTCCATAACGTTTTCAAACTATGAAGCGAACAAAACCTAATATTTTATTTACAATAAAAACAAGGCATTTTCTTAGTGCTGTTGCATATCCATCCTGACCCATTGACTCGATCTATTCAAACATAGTATAACACTATTTTTAAGTATTTCATAATAAAGAAGTTTGTGTTTTTCCTTACCAATTCGTGGGTAACACTAAGGTTCTGCCTACCACTTTATAAACCATTTTGGAGTTTCAAACGAGCTTAATTTAGATGACATTTATACTACTGTCTACCTAGACACTTACTGTATAACACTGTCTACTTAGACATTTACTCCTTACTCCAACACTTAATCCTTAAAGTACTAAGGCCATCCCGAATTCTGAAAAATGCTGATAATAGGTTGCAAAGCTTTTACATCTTTTAGTGAAGTTGTAACCAATGTAAGAAATTTCTTCAGTTGGGACATTTACTTTTTCATTCTAGAGTGATATTTTCAAAGCATTATTTCATTTGAACACGCTATTAGAATTCATTTCATAAAAATTCCTGTTGGGGAAACCGCTTCATCGTGCCAGCATTGCCAAGAGCCTCTCCATCAATCATATTTTAACTTCTTGTGCAGGTCTTCGACAGTTTTATATCGACCCTTTCCTAAACTTCACCAATTTTATCAGACTTGTTGGGTCCATGCCTTCTTACATCGCTCAGACATTTTACCATTGTTATAATTCAGTTCTTAATTACATTTGATTAGGTTTTTAATAGTCGGCTAAGATGGGGACTTCACAATTTTCTTCAGCTATATATTTAGCCTTTATAATTTGTTTTTACCAATGGTGAGCAACAAGCATTGCATCTTTTATCCTGTAACTTTTATATAATTTGTACAAGTACATAATTTAAAATATAATTTTTATTATTTGTTATTACATTATATTGTTTTAGTGTTAGACAATTTTAACCTTTTACTCACCTTTACTTGTTTGAATTATCTTACTTTGGGCGCAGTTTGTCCATCTGTGTACCTAGCGGCCCTCACAGGCATATCTCCTTTAGGTATTAGGTAAGGTAATCCTCTAGGAAAAGGCATGACAACCACAAGGTACCTGTGTGATGTGTCTCCCCTTCTGGTTTACCCTCACTTACCATTCTGCATTTTATTACTTTTCCCTCCATCGTTGTTTTGTGTTTGGCGCAGCTTGGCCAAATATGGCCCTTGCGCCATAAAACCCAAAACCAACCAACTGTCGACCTTGCGCCATAAAACCCAAAACAACCAACCAAGCACTATTCCAAGCCTGAGTAAATTTGGAAAATTCAATACTGGCGAAATTAAGCCCAGTCACCTTGAAATTTCAATTCATCCACACATAATACTAAACTTGTTTGAAAATCTGTACTAAATTGAAACGGCTTTTATTATTAACACAGAATAGTCCTATGATTATCCTATAATCCACACGGCATCGTAGGATGCGAAACCAATTATTTCAATCAATTTTGAATGATTCACAGTGAATGTCCCACGCACTTCTATCACCCACGCAGCATACTACCCGAAATAACCCAACAAGTACCTTTAACGAATTAATTAAGCTAGTAATCCCACCCTGTGCGCATCGAATAACCCCATCCGTGAATTAATTAATGCCCGGGCGACCCCGAGAAAAAGCTGCTACCTGGGCTCCTTAGCGGGCCCAGCGGACTGTGAATGAGCAAGACGGATGGGGTCGCCCCTCCCTGCGCCCCGCCGGCCGCAGCGGTCAGCGGTAACCGCACTTGGCCGGCTGCCCAGGCCCTTTATGTCCTCGCCGCGAGCTTTCTTCGGGGTCGGGTACGCTTAGTTACGCTTATTATGACACTGCTCGCATTACGCCGCCCGAGCGTGAACGAGTGATTACGCGGCGTAATGAGGGGCTCCCGTTGCGATGTGGGAGCGGGTCACATGGACCCCGTCTACACTCTGTTCCAACTTTAGAAGAAACCATTAGGGTATAGGAAGGATGGGAGAGTCTACACTGCAAACAGCAGTGTTGACAAAATTTTGACTTGAAAACATTGAGCCGCATTTTTAGCTTGGAATTCGATGGAGGGAATACCTTAAAATACGTTTCACCTTTAAATGACACCATTACAGTGTAGGAACCATCGTAACAGTGGGTATGCCCATGGCGCTAGCAACCTGCGAATTGTAGGTTGCGCAGATTCGATTCATCCCTTTGTGTATTTCTCTCTTCTGTGCCAATAAAACTTTCCTTGTGTGTGCATTTATTATTTGAAGTTGTCTGTAATGTGTTTGGAACAGCATAGCCAAATATGGCCTTTGAGGCATGGGATTCAACCAACTAACCATTGCATTGTACAATGGATGTGGGTATCAAAACCATATAGCTTTATGTTTTTACCCTTTTACAGAAATAAAATGTATATCACATGTTTACACACGGATTCAAGCGATTTCGTTTTTATTTTTCTTATTTTACGGTTTAAAAAGCAATATTTAAAGTTCATGACCATGACATACTAGATATCATTTAATACAACCATAACAACTAGATATAATTTAATACAACCATAACAACTAGATATCATTTAATTACATGATCGGTGTTGAATTTTGACCCTTTTCCTGCATACTGAAGATACTATGGTAAAGATTGCAGCGAATTAAGAAAAATCATGTAATAATTACAACTGAATAATGTGGAATTAATTTTGATTCAACTTACGGGTTAACATAATCTCAGTTTCGATATAACACTTAAAATCATTTCAGATATTAGGAACGACATGCAAGGCATCCTACATCATTGACAGAATAAATCATAAATGATATCAGTTCCTGTTGGAAAATGTTGAAGGAAATGACAATTGGAGCATTTGAACAATATGTATGAAATTTAATACCAAAAATGTTAGTTTCGCAACGACTGTACAGCTAATCAGCAAAAAAACAGGGTTACACAGAAACAAAAACTTCAGAAAATTTCAATACATAGATATTCATTTCAGTCGGGGCCGCGGTAGCCCGGTTGGAAGAGTAACGGACTATCGGAGGGTTGCGAGTTCGAATCCAACCAAAGACCGTCATGTACAAAGGGGCAGATATACGTTAAATCTGTCGTGACCTCAAAAGTCCTCACGTTGGCGTGGTGTAGAAGTTTGGAGAATGGGGTGCCAGCTCAGGTATGACTTCGTCATCTGACCGTAGTTCAAAATTACGTGGGGTTGTCGTCGATCTTTGCCTTCGGGGATTGATCCCGGACCTTCGCAATAGCCCGTTGTGTTGCTCCAGTGCGATGTTAATTAAATACCTACCATCTACCATTTATTGGATTCCTTTTCATATTGGAAAGATGACGTGGAGAAGGGATCATTAGACATTTTGAGGTCTAATATTCTAACGTCTCAGTAAAATTTCATTGGAACTAGGACTTCTAATAATACAGACCTTCTGTTCAGGATAGATACTCAGGAAACTCCAAGTTTTGCCATAGTAGAAGTAATCGCAAACGGCCCTGCTGCTAAAGCGCAATGGTCGCACTCAAACTACGGTATCTCAATGCACAAATTCATTTTGTAGTCTATCCTAGGCCCTATCTTTAGGAATGCATGAGTATCATAAATCCGAGGTACCTGAGTGATCTGTCCTCCTTTCTGTTTTACTTTGGCTTACCCTTCTACTTTCTGCTTTTTTCCTACCTCTTTGTTGTCTTATGTTTGGTACAGCTTTGCCAAATAAGGCCCTTACGCTATAAAATCCCAAATCAACCAATCAACGTAGCCTTCATTGCCACATCTCCTTTAGGTGTATACGGCCTTCACGGACTCGAGGTACTGTAGTGATTTTTTCTTTTCTCATGGGGTTTTCTCATGAAGCACTACCCCGTTGTTTACTAAAACAACGGGGTAGTGCTTCATGGATACATAAGCGATCTTTTTCTGCTTTCATCACACTACTCTGTTTCCCAATCCTTTTTTTCCCTTTCATGTGTTTTACTTGACATTGCCTTGTGTTTGGAACAGCTTGGCCAATATGGCTCTTGCTCTATAAATACCCCAAAACAACCAACCAGTCTATTCTAACTGTGAGGCCTTTCCTGATCACTTGTTTCATTGCTCTCATCTGGATCCTGTTTTCCTTTTACGTAATCCAGAAGGTGCATTGAATGTTTTAAAGGCGAAAGGTTTATTCGACGCGTTCTAGCTAGAGCTATACCAAGAATTAGTAAAAACACAAAAAGGGATACCTGGTTAGTTTTTAGGATTTGGTTAGTTGATTTTGGGTTTTATGGCGCAAGAGCCATATTTGGCCAAGCGGCGTCAAACAACAGAAGAGAGTGCAGATCACTTGTATATTTCGGAGATTGGATGCCGGTACACATCTCAAGATTTTAGGATTTGGAATAACAAGAAAGTAAATTTTGAGTTTGCATTAATACATCGGTAAGAATAATGATCAAGACTATAACGCTAAGAAAATGCAAGAGTTTTAATACCTAATTTTCTCCTGCCGTTACATTCGAATCATCCACGAATTCCATCATCCTTTTTCCTCGGATGATCGGAAGTCGCCGTAATTAAAAACCTGATCACAAGCGAGCATGATAAACCGCTCTGTCAACGCGTGAACAAAGCCTGCCTCCCCAAAAAACACCTTATCCGTAATCTTCCCGCCTTCTAATTTCCCCTGCTTTATTCCGCATCCCCTCGTTTCCGAGCCATAATAGCACCTTCAGGGAAAAGAAGATTAAAGAAAAGCAGATTGTCATTTTATACCACCCCCATCCATAATAGATGGCGCTCTCAGACGTAATTTGAACTTCGCGGGAGGTAAATAATTGAGGTCTTTGCATCCCGAACTGAGCGTTGACACCGGCTCTCTCTCCTGCACGTGGATATAAAAAAATTTAGCTGTGACTTGCGCACGAAGACTCCGGTGTCTGCAAATTTTGTCTTTCCCTCTCTGGGGAAAAATGCGAGTTTCTATTCATTTCTGATCGTGGGGTTTTCCCTTGCGGAAAAGACGCGGAGAAAATTGTTTCATGAATATTGAATATTGTCATTTTCAGGGTTTGGGAATTTAAGTAATTATTCATTCCACCAAATGAGTAGTTAATCAATTATTTGCACTCTTGAGTGTTTTTCGACGTCACGTTGTGTATTGATTGCGGAAGGCTTTCGCTCACGGATCTCGTTTACATTTCTTGGAAATAATTTACATTCTTATTAAATATTACAAAATTATGTTGATTTTTAAGGTGGGACACCCCACATAACGGTTAAAAATTCATTATTTTAGTTTATTTATGTTTATTCCAAACTTTTTATGCTATTGCTAAAAAATAAATGAAGGCTTTTAAAAATAATGCCACAGTATTTAGATATTTTAGAATGTGTGTCCCACTTCTGAGTGGTGAATCAAATACTGAAGAATGTAAATAAGTGTTTTGTTAAAGTTCTTTGAATTGTATATTTTACCAACATTTCAATTCTTACTTGTAATATAAACACAAAATATATGACACACCTGTTTAAGGGCCTATCTGTTACACATTACCATGAATAACGAATAAAACTTTAATTTTGTATGGACTCAAACAGATTTAATCCAATTGCATAACAGCTAGAAAAGATACGAAGTACAGAACATGCAACATAGAAACAAAACACAGCAACATAAACTACACTGCTGGCCACCGTAAATGCAACACCCTGAAGGAAGCACGCAAATAATATGAAATTTACAACATGCATTAGCGGAGGTGAGATATGCAAATGATTAGAATTTCAGCGCAGACGCACATCACGCGCGCCTGTGGCGCCACTTCAAAGCGCTATTTAAGGCTTGGAGATTTCGACGATTTCAAGTACGGCAATTGTGTTTTTCATGTGGTTTTTTCAAAAAAACGATCAATTATGCCTCGTAGAAAACAGCGATCATCTTTTGATCAAGTATCCGAGTTCGACAGAGGAAGGATAGTGGTCTACCGAGATTGTGGATTATCTTTCAGGGAAATCGGTAGTCGTGTTGGACGAAACCAAACAACTGTAATGCGGATATGTGATCGTTGGATGCAGGAGGGTACGACGGACCGACGTGTTCGATCGCATCCACCTCAGTGCACCACTTCACGTGATGACAGGCATATTGTGCGTATGGCAGTGACGGATCGCTCAGCCACATCACGAACCATAGCACAGCACATTCAGTCTGTACCGCATCATCCAGTGTCTGCGCGTACCATTCGACGCCGTTTACAGCAGAGTGGTCTGTCCACAAGACGTCCATTGCTTCGTCTACCCTTGACGCAGAACCACAGACGTTTCCGCCGCCAATGGTGCGATGAAAGAAGGATGTGGACGGCAGAATGGAATGAAATTGTCTTTACTGACGAGTCACGCTTCTGTCTGCAACACCACGATGGTCGGATTCGAGTCTGGAGACACCGTGGAGAGAGGATGCCGAACAGCTGCGTTATGCACCACCACACTGGTCCTGCACCGGGTATTATGGTATGGGGCGGTATTGGATATCACTCTCGCACTCCTCTAGTACGCATTGCCGGTACTTTAAACAGCCAGCGCTACATCTCCGAGGTGTTGGAGCCAGTTGTCCTTCCTTACCTTCAGGGCTTGCCCACAGCCATATTTCAACAGGATAATGCGCGACCACACGTGGCACGCATTGTCCAAGGGTTCTTCGTCAATCGCCAGATTGAATTGCTTCCCTGGCCAGCTCGCTCTCCGGATCTTTCGCCGATAGAAAACATGTGGTCCATGGTTGCTCAACGATTGACCCAGAATACATCCCCAGCTGCCACACCAGATCAACTTTGGCAACGTGTGGAAGCTGCTTGGTCTGCTGTACCCCAAGAACACATCCAAAGTCTCTTTGAATCAATGCCGAGGCGTGTGGCAGCGGTGATCTCCAACAATGGCGGCTACTCTGGCTACTGATTTTGGCAGGAACCACACTTCACAGAAGTCTATAAATTTAATCATTTGATATTTGGTCAACATGTTATCTACAAAATAAATTTTGTTGTGATATCTCTTGTCTTTCTTGGTGTTGCAATTTGGGTGGCCAGCAGTGTATATACATTATATAATCACAATGCTATTGATAACATAGGAAAGAAACGGTAAAAATGAAATCCCGATAGAAACAAAACAGTTAAAATCTCTTCAAGTTATAAATCAAAAAAGTTGTATGTAAATTTCTAAAAACTATCAAATTGCCAAAGGGAACATTGGGGGTAGGGGTTAAACTATTGATTATTCTGACAAATTGGGCAATTGGTTGATTTTCCGAGTAATTTTTGCAGAAAATATTTCTTGAGAAGTAGTTTTTACGAATTTTGGTTCACCTAGAGAGCGATTGTTATGTTATTTCAAGAATCAGTTACAAGTTATGGGTCTTGATGTGATTAAAATTGTTTGATATTTTTTCTTCTACGGGGTCAAGTTCTTATTTTTCTCAATCTTTTACTGTAATTTAATACCGGACCTAACTGTTGGATCTAATTTTCAAAAAATATGTAGCTCTAATTTGGGTCCAGAGCAGCGGACACTTTGTGTTCCACTGATAAACTTGAGGCTACTTAAGATAATGTTTGTTTCCATGTTTTATAATTGCATCATAATGGATTAACGAATTGCCTTTAAAAGAGCAGATGCATTCTACGTCTTTTCTATAAATTCTAATAATTTCTGGGGTAGAAATTCCAAAACATTGCATTAAAATATCGATGTGTAAAAAATAATATTATTCACTTTGATGCGTTTCCTAACTGCATATAACCTTGAGGTACCCTAGTGATATGTCCTCCCCTTCCTTTTATCCTCGTCTGCTCTCGTACTTTTTGCTTTTTCTCCTTCATAGATTACTTAACGTTGTCTGTCTTGTTTGGCGCAGCTTGGCCAAATATGGCCCTTGCGCCATAAAACCCAAAGCAACCAACCAACTAACCCAACGGCATATTCGAGAAAAACTTTTCATTATATACCTTCTGTTTAAATGACTGCATTGATAAATATGTGACTACTGGGATAATTTAATGACTACAGTTTAAATATTGTAATAGAGATCATTGAAGGTTTGAGCTTGCAATCAAAAGCAAACTAAACCTAGATATGTGCCTAACGAAATTCCGTAACACTGTCCTTCGCATGTCCTTCTCTCGTTCTAGCTTTAGATCTTAAGCAGATTGGGAGTTCTATCCGTAGGTTCGCAATCCGGAATTAATTTTTAGTGTTCTACCTTCTATATTTAGATACATATACATCTTAATCCTTAACCGCTTCGATGAAGACTATTTTTTAAAAATGCTTTATAATTAAACTTAAAGTGTATGTATACACCAGAACATTTTTTTTAAATTTTGACTTTAAAAATCCAGTTTTTTCCAATTGGTCATTGGTTTGTGCTTAAACTCATTTTAGTGTGAAAAATCCTGATTGAGCTACTCATTAATTATCTAATTTAGATATAATTAGCTAATTAGCATGTTTTTTGAACAGTGATATCTCAAATTCTATGTGTTCAGAAAGACAATTCCTGTTGGAAATTATTCCTAATATTCTTCATGTTCTGACCCTCCATCAAATCGCCAGAGGGAACACGTTCTTTTTACAATTTTTTTCACGAAGGAAGTCTAAAAAAATCAAGATTTTTTCATGAATTTCAACATTTAAAACTCAACTGAAAATTCATTTCGCAAAAATATAGTTCTTCAGAAATCGAGTTTTAGAGTTTTGGAAACGTGTTTATCTATGGTGACAGTACCTAACCCAAACCCTTTTAACTTGAAAACTATTTCGATTATTTACGAGATCTTGGTATCATTTGGAAGCAAAGGGGTTGGAAAATATTTTGAATTATTAAAAAATCTATCGATATTTTGGTCAATTTTCGTGATTTCTAGTGTATACATACACCTTAACTATCGTTGATAAATTTTTAAAATAATGTCAAAATATTGTATCAAAGTGCGTTCGATTCCTGTTCTTCCTGTGTTTGTTTCCCGATCTGTTTTCTGAGTCAGTGGAAGAGAACCTTGAAAGGTGAGATCGAAATGCATGACGGGATGAGTGGGTCTCATATACAGGTGACGTTGCTCTTTTTCTGATATGTTCACTGCTAGCTGTTATTGCAATGTAAGTACTATCCATATTCATTTGGTTTAATCTTAATTATTTTCTGACCAATTAAGATTGTATCACTCTTCCAAGTGGTTTCGGCGAGATATCTCGTCCTGAAAGACCTGGCCAGTTTTGCTAATGACGAGATACCTCGTCGAGACAAAACTGTCGTATTACTACAAGGGAATGAAGAACCAAGTAGGAAAAACAAATTGCCCTTGCCTAAAACTGGTGACAGTTTGAAATAAGTTTTTACGTCAGACTGGCCATTACAGGGTGACTTTCGACACAGATAAACCACCAGGATGGTTAAATTCGTATTTTTAACCCTCTGACCGAAACAGAATTGCCTAATTAAATATCCACATCCATTGGTCGAAATGAAACATTCTTTTGGTCAAGACCGGTTTAAAGTCATGCAGTGAAGACTGAATAACTGATATATGCTTGTGAACTTAAGTGGATTAATATGTCTTCAGTTTCAATTTACGCCTGACAATATTTATGAAGGGTTCCAGCATGTTCAGTGAGAGTCAAGATCCCTTTCAATCGAAAGAGTTTGGTAATCGATGCCTTAGAGCTTTCGGATTGGACGGATATAAAAGACAAGGGGAAAATACACGTAAGGCTTTAATGCAGAATATGTTTCATGTCTGATGGACTTACGAAATAGGTGTTGGAGAACGCTGAGCAAATCTCACGCTACGCTTCGGAACCTTCCATCAGCAAGAGGTTATCTTGGAGTCCTCTTAGTTTCCGAAGTAGCGGTATTCGTTTCTGGTTGGCAAGAGCGTAATTTCATCCTCCGTAATGGAGCTGCCTTCGGAACAAATCCTGCATCTGGGAGAGATTCCACTCCGCTCTTTCGCAATAGACGTCAAATAAATTTCAGCCCGCATGGGACGAAACGCCCCACTCCATTTGTTGAAATAGGAACACGAGGATTATGCAGGGAAGGATTTTCTTATTACTCAATGTTTTTTCAATTGTAGGGAAAAACTTGTTTCATTTTAATGATGTCCTTAAGTACCTTTTGAATCTGAAAGAGCAATTGAAAAGTACACCTTTCTTTACAGTCTAATTCGAAAACACCGTTAAGAAACACTTCAAGCTGTAAGCTGTCCAGGTTTGACTGCTATGTATAGCTGGGTGTATTTCTCTTTTGTGTATCAGTAAAACCTTTCCTTGTATTACCACTGATTCAAGGAAATACTATAGTACCATTGATAGGAAAGTATGTCCATTGATGGAAAAACACTGGACAGATCTGTGCATTACGCTGCAATAAAGCACCAACCAACCCTTACAAAACTAATTTTCCACAACACTTGAGCACTCAGGGGAGCATGTTCTTTAGGTGTGTACGGGATTCACGACCCAAGGTACTTTAGTGATCTTTCCTTTTGCCATGGGGTTTACTGTATTTAGTAAACACGTGGGTTGTGCTCTCGGGATACCTAAACGATCTTTTTCTGCTTTCATCCCACTACTATATATTCCTCAATTCCTCTTTTTATCTCTCACATTTCTTACTTAAAGTTGACATTTGCTTGTGTTTGGCGGAGTCTGACCAAATATGACAATTGTGACATAAACCCCCCAAATAACCAACCAAACCCAATCTTCACGACATTTCTCGCTTGACGTTGTCTTGTATTTGGTGCAACTTGGCCAAACATGAACCTTGCTCCATAAAAAATATAAATAACCAATCATAACACTTGATTTACTACTATTATTTAAGAAGACGCTATTGTGCATGTTTTATACTGTCCTTTTCATTGGTATAAAAATTTAGGGGTATAGGATAATTGGATTTCAAATCAACTATCCATCAATTGTCTAACGAACTGGCTCAAATGAGGTGTTTTAATATATATTTTCAGTGACGTTTCAACAAACATGTATTTCAGTCAAAGTCGCATGCGTATGGTCGCAATTAATGCAGTCGGGTAATAATTTGCCCAGTAGCACTGCCACCAGTTATTCTAAATTGAAGGACTACTTTCATGTAGCCTTTGATCTTCGTCGGCATCGTGGAACAATGAACTGAAAACATCACTGCAGCTATGGGGTAACTCACAACGTAGCCCTAAGGACCGTTGCCAAAAGCCCGTTGTGTTGCTCCAGTGCCACGTTAATTCAACCACCTACCTACAACGCATTCAAAAATCTGTTGGAAATAGGTGCTTAGTCACACATCACCAATTAGACTCAGTTTTGGGGCTAAACCAATAGTATCACTTAGAATCATATATTAGAGTATGCTGTCATCCGGAACATCCCTGTGAATCCTTTTAGAGCAACTAATCCTCTTTTAGACCTTGCACTTCAAAACCTAAAAACCTACAAATCGTTGTCTCCAATGGGATTAACCCACTCTGCCGTTGAGTTTCTAAAGGATATGGGTCTTCGACCATCGCTCCTGGGAAGTTTTTTTATTCCTAAGGGAAGTTCAATATTCCCCTGAAATGCCAAATATTATGATGGATCGTTTACTAGGGACTGGAAGATCACCAAAAATAACAAAGCTAACAAGTGCACGAATCATTTTAGTGGCATTAGTCATTTATTTAACTACTCATTACTCTCTGTCCTTGAATGAACCACAATTAATATGAGAAATGAGAGGTACTACCTTATTTGCTGTAGTTACTCAAAATTATGCATTGCAGAGAACACATATAAAACTGATTTAATTATGTCGTCAAAAATAGTCATCTGAAGTCTGGGAAGTAAAAGGAAGTAAAAAACTTAAAATTAATTTCAAACATGTAAAAATATGTAGGTAGTCTTTCGACTAACTAGTATAAATAAAGCAAATTAATTACCTAGCTTGAATAAAGTAAAATGTCTGACTAACTTTTTAGTGCAATAATAAATGAAACAACTTAAGGTTAGGTTATGAACCATTATCGCCAGCATGAGATTTTCCTTCTTATGAAGCAAAAAGGATGCCTCGTATTCGTTCAGCAATCTAATTTATCAATCCATGTGACGTCTGAGTAATGTAGGTCAAATGAAAGCAGACAGTGAAGAAAATTACTATGGAAATATTAATTTATATTTATAAGCATACTTTGCTGAACACAATCACATTTACAGGATGTCAAAGATGAAGCAACGTTGGTAATACTTTTTATATAGAATGAAGAAATGTTTTCAGCATAACAGAAAATTGTTTTATGATATTCATTTTGGGATAGCGTTACTACACTCTAACATAGTGTTTCATATTTTATGAAGAGAAGTTATAATAAATCCTGTCTAAATTTTGCTTATATTCAGGATATAAAGAATGGTATTCAGAAAAAATGCATTACTTCTATTTAATTATTAATTATAAAATCAAACATTTTACTGTTAAAGGTGCATAAAAATTATTCTATTCATTTCCTTTGTAATTTCTATGTACATTGTTAACTGCAAGTTTGACTTCATTAAATTGTGCAACAAACTTTTTGAAAGCTATAATTGGTTGGAAATCATTGTTCAATTAATGCATACTTTAAAATCAAATGTGATTCAAATTACGAACTTTTCTGATATATTTTCCTTTACTACCTATGAAATTGACGTTGAGTTTATTTAAAATTCAGCAAAGTTTAAACCGATACCTATTATATACGTCACCATAGATGTTTGAGTAAAAACTCGCATAGAGTAATTCCGAGTATTTCGAAACCATAACCATTCATTTGATCCATACACATCAAGGGATTTATGTATCAAAAGAAATCGATACGCTGCAAGGAATCGAAAGAGGAAAAAAGAAATCCGGACATTTTTGATTGGAAAGTGAACCATAAAAAGGGATTTTTTGGAGTACGTGACAACGCTTCCGTTCTTTAAAAGATGGCACATTTCTAAAACGACCATAGCTTCAAATGGGACACCATTTTATTTTTACAATACAGCAACAACAAAAGACAGGGAGAACGATAAAAACATGACTTTTTTCTGTTTCCTTCTTCCCCAGTGGCAGTGCCGTAAAATCCAAACAACTTCTTCGAAAGTAATCACGGAAGTGTGGATTTCACAGTTCAATTTCATTTCCTCACTTCCACTGCTCATTCTTTTTGATGAATTCATCCGCTTCTGTCCACCCCAAGATCCATTTGAGCGGACTTTTGCAGTCGACGATGCGCATTCTGATAGGGGATGAGTTTCTAACTTTTTACGTCATTTCCAAGTCCGAATATCAATTCGAAAGGCTGAAAGAAGTTATTGTTTAAGAAATCATGTCTTAACCTTCCTGGTGATTGTCTCGATGGGGTATCTGGTCATTACCAAAATTGGACAGAGCTGTATCGACAATATACCTCGTCATTAGAAGAAAACTGACCAGATATCGATCTAGTTATAAACAAAATCGGCAATGTCTTGATGACAATATATATTGTCATTAGCGAAATTGCTCAGATCTTGATGGAAGAGATATCTCGTCGAAACCACTTGGAAGGTTAAGACTTCTCTCGATATGCAGCGATCGCGTAATCCTTTTGCATCAATTATATTTTGCTTATTAAATGAGTTCACGATTCTAGTCTACGGATCAGTACGATGCGCATTAAAAGGTTACATCAGGTTCTAGACATTTTCCTAAAGGAAATATATTCATTCCTAAAGGAAATATACTCATTTCTCTGATCGGTACATTCTGTTAGGGCATCTTTCCTCGGAGGGAAATTTGCACAGGTAGAATAACACCAATTTCAACTGCCTCGATGAGGTATCTCACCATTAGCAAAACTGACCAGATCTTGAACAAGTTGTCTCTTCATTAGAAGAAAATGAATCAGGTCTTGATTTCATCATCATAAAAAATTCGGAAATACCTGGATGTCGAGATATCTGGTCATTAGCACAATTGGACAGATATTAATGATCGAGATTTTTCGTCGATACCACTTGAAAGGTTAAAAAAACCACCATGATCAGTGAAATTATTGCCTTATGCATATTAAAAATTGCACTTTCCAATCATAGCATCAAAATAACTTCTGAAAACGACGAGATATCTCGTACATCATGATCTGACTAATTTTGCTAATGATGAGATTTCGTCACATGTATCGGCATGTATGACATACGCGCCACAAGATAGAGGCAATTGATTTTATGATGATGAGATCAAAATTTGGTCAATGTTTTCTAGTATGACGAGATTTTGATCTCGTCCATCAATATCTCGTCTGTTTCACTATTGGCGAGAGATACCTCGTCTGTTTTACCAATGGTGAGAGATACCTCGTCAAGACAACCACAAAGAGATTTCTTTACTAGGGGAAGACTGTTTTTAGAACCTAGATACGTTTTAGAGATAACCGAAGCAATCAGGGCAGTGCTTGTTTAGCTGATATCTAGAACCATGTGGTAAATCATGACCATAGACCACCAAACTGAAACTCAGACATGTTGCAGGAGAAATTAAATTTTTCCAGTCGATGTGGAATGAGTCAACTATTTGCCTTTTAGCCTTCAATTACCACCTAGGAATCCTCCGTTGAAAATATTCCTCCCAAAGGAATAAGAAGGCCTCCAAAATAAATTATGTCCAGCGAAGTAGAGATACACTTCTGTGCACTCTCCGAAATCGAAGTGCCAGTGCAAGGGGAATAAAATATGAAAGGGAAAAGCTAATAATTTTATTATTTATTCAAACTGCAATTTCGTGATATTCACTTAAACGAGAAATATATAATCGATTTCATAGGCCCCCAAAGAAATCCATAACTTTATGGATGCTCGTGCATAATACATATTACATATGTATATGTACTCGCATGGGAGTACACGCACGCCCCGAACTTAAAGACAGCGAAATGAGTTCTAATCGAGCGAAATATTGTCCGGCGCAAAACAGTTTCTTTTTTCACGTCCGGTCTGACTCCGTTTTATGAGTTATTTTTACGACTAACTTGCGAGAAGTAGCGATACCAATTGGGGCCAGTAATGTTGGTGACGTTTATATCCTGGAAGTGTAGTAAGTATATCTTGGGGATTATGAAGTAGGGGCCTGCCGATGGCCGTAAATCGATTGGTGCCGCGACGGCGACTCGCTTCTTTATTTTGCAAACTTTTATTCTGTTTTAAAAGTACTTTTCCAGTCGGTTCGGTGAACCATTAAAGGAAATAATAACGCCTAAACACGTAATTTGAAAATGCTTTGATTTGTGTTTTCTAAGTTCTGGATATTCAGAAATGTCATTTAAATATGGTGAACTACACATCTATTGGTACCGCAATCTGCGCCATATTGTCATAAAGGGTAAATTGTTGACTACAGCTGCACAAAATCGTAGTCTCTTGTGATGTGGTTAAGTGTAAGCTCGCCTTAACAGATTATTTCCACTGTCCTGTGATAATTTATCTACAATAATGCTGACCTTATTGCTACAGTAAAGCATTGGTGTTAATAGCAAAATGTCGACTACAGACAGTGACGTTTTAGTACAAAAATGCGGTAGCCTCCTTGAAAGTTAACTCCTGGTGGTTGTCTCGATGCAGTATCTCGTCATTAGCAAAACTGACCAGATCTTGATGGAAGAAATATCTCGTCATTAGCAAGTGACCAGATCTTGATGGACGAGATATCTCAAAATCCACTTGGAGGATTAAAGTCTTCATCCGTCGATTTTTTTTGTGACATGGTAAAATGTGGCCCTGTTTTATTTCGACTTTTCCTTAACCCTGAATGTGCAAAAAGGAGCACTATAGTTGCAAGAAAGCTTTTATTGCTATATTCGTTCGGGTCATATGAAAATATTGACAGTATAGAGCTTATATTGGTCACCTCCGAAACATTCCTGAGGTCCTAAAAATAACCGTGTTATATAATAAGAGAACTGGTTAGACCTGTACTATATTCGGGATTTGGATTTCCGCTGGGAAAACAAGACCTTAGATCAAGTGACTAAAATAATCGAAAAAGGAAAAACTAATAGAAGACAATGGCACGAACACGAGTGGTTTGAGCTAATCCTGGCTTGTAATAATTTCATTCGTTATTCACAGCCGTTTGCCCCGGTTTACACATACAATCTTCATTAAACGGTGGATTTCGCTATTTGTATTTTATTCAGCCACTATATGATACTCTACCTCCCCTCTGGTTCTGGTTAATATTGGGCCCTATCAAATCAACGACTAGCAAACAGTTTTATTGTTGGGAATGGTGCACACCGAACCGCCGGCAGTGTGGTAATCATTTCATTAAAGTGATTCATCTTAGTCGGCAAATACACGGAGCTACTTTGAAGAATCTGAAGATCTTCACACTCAAAACGATTCAAAGATGACCGATTTCATTGTGGTCTAAGACTACGTATAAACAATATATTTGAAAATCTTAAACTCACGATAAATACAAGAACGCCAATAATAGCAAAAACCTTGAGGCAATTTTTCTGTAAATGCCTCTAATACTCGGTATCCACTATAAGATGAAACAATTACATTTTAGTAATTTGGAAGTGAAGCTATTGCTTAAGTGTTCTCTATATTATAATTTCAAGAAATTAATTTTAATATATGGTATATTTAAAACGTTTCAACAGGAAAGGGCAAGTAACCAATTTTCTGATTAGGGCTTGAAAAAGATCCGAAATGTTATTATTTTTATTTCGGAAGCATTACCTTCTGATTAAACAATATTGATTTCTCATTTACTAGTCATTAAAAGGAAACGTAAAAGAAAATATAAAATAATATTCCTACATTTTTATTGCATTTAAAAATAACCAATATTTAATTAGAGACAAACTATTGCAATTCAAGTGATTTAGTGCTGTTTTAGAGGGAAAAGGTGAAAGTAGATGGTTGAATAACGATTAGAAAGTTACAAATCTCAAGTCTGAGTTTGGCACAGCACAACCGAACTGTCTTTTATATAATTCATCTCAAACAAACCAATGAATCACCAGGACTCACTCAAAATTTGAGACCACAGTAGGTCAGTTGAAAGAGTAGCCGTTTAGCAACCGGAGAGTTGCGAGTTCGAAACTTTATCCAACCAAAGACCACTGGGTACAAGGGGGCTGGTGCACGTTAAATCTGTCGTGGGTTCTAATGTCCTCATGTTGGCGTGGTGTGGAAGCTTGGAGAGTGGGGTGCCAGCTCCAACCTCATGATTTGACGTGGTTCAAAATGATGAAGTGTTGTTCCCTGACCTTTCTCTTTTGGGATTGACCCCAGACTTTCACAATAGCCCGTTGTGTTGCTAAATTCAACGTGAATAAATTCAACTACCTACTTACTCCCAAGTTTTATTGGCAAGTTTTCTATTTCTGTTTCGAAAACTACACAATTAGTGTTACGAGGGTTTTCAAAGTTCTGGGAATTGTATGATCCTGCTGAAAAATCCAGAGCTCATGTCTGATGGTTTTAGGTCCCTACAGGTTTTCCCAAAGATGCTAGTCAATGCATATCGGTTGGATTTAGCCACTTGGTGAATACAGACTTGTTCGTTTTGCAATTACTGAAGACGCTGAATTCTCGGACCCATTACTTTATTTCCATGAAAAGAGGGGCATCCAGCTACTACCCTCTATGTTCAGAAGTGAAGAGACGTTATGTGCGATTTCATCACTTAAATGACGTAAATTAGCAGTGGATAAAATAGACCCCAAACTTTTATCAGATGGCCTGCAAAATTAGTTTCTCTCTAGGACAAATGCATGCAATTAAAATAAAATTATACTAAAAAATTACACTACAAAAAAGACGGAAAATAATAAAATCAAAAATTAATAACACAGTTCCCAGAATTTTGGGTGGACGTCATGACTCAGTTGGTAACCTGCAAGGTGCTGGCGGAGCAGGTTCGTTTCCTTCTTGGATGTAATTCTCTTTCTGTGTCAGTAAAACTTTCCTTGTGTGTGCATGTCCATTTCTTGAAGTTGTCTGTATTGTGTCTGGCGCAGCCATGTGGCCCTTGCACCATGAAACACAATCCAACTAACCCAGAACTTTGGAAACATTCATATTCCGTTGCTGTTTCCGATTAAGATCCGACAGCCTAATAACGGCTTCTCTATCTCCTTACCTGCATCTTCCACTGGCCGCTTTTATTTTGAAATATGAAACTTTCCAAAGTCGGAAGGGAACGCGAATGAGCGATGGCGACGAATCCCACAATTAGTTTGTGGCCACGCGCTGCCGGTGTCACGTATGTCTGTATTATTCATTGGCCAAAGGAGTAAGGCAGCGTCATCAATGAAGACGAATGGCCGCGGAGACGTATGATTGCAGAGTTCTCATAAATTACCTACCACAGAGATATGATCTGTTTGGGAACAGTGAATTCCCTCCCATGCATACTGCATAGACGGGTGCGATTTCTCTTGTGGGGCATCGGAAACATTTGGGGAGATGGGGGTATTCTCTATTTAGTAGGTTGTCTTCGTGGTTTAGCAAATCGAAAAAACACGCCATTCTTTAAATAAAATGCAGTTATGAAGGATTTTTCCGAAAGTTTGAACTGGTATTTCGGTTCATAGATATAAAATATGAGTATAATTCAATTTTCACTGAACGAATGAAGATGAATCAAATAATGAATATTCTTGTCGCGTTTGAAGACTAGGATGATTCCCTCTGCAACTCACCATTGTGCAGATATGTACGGGTTTTACGGTCCCAAAGTACTCTCGTCATCTTTTCCTATGGGGTTCTGTCTTTAGTAAACACGGTGGACACGCTCCCGGGATTCCCAAGCTATCTTTTTCTGCTTTCATCCCATTATTCTATTTCCCTACTCCTCTTTTTCCCTTCCTCGACATTTTTTACTTGAAGTTATCTCTTGTGTTTGGCGCAGCTTGGCCAAATTCGGCACTTGCGCTGTAAAACCCCAAACAACCAATCTTCAGCAACTCGATCTAATTGTTTTGGGGTCAGGTCGTTATGGTCTACTCGATGTCGCAGCAGAAAAAAAGAAAGAAATGGAGTCGATTCGAAGTAAGTTTATTAATTAACAAAGAAATAGAGCCATCATTATCGGAGGTACGATAGGATTGAACCAAATAGTTTAGTACGTATAAGTATCAAATTATGATGGCATCGCTGTCTAACAGTTGTATTCAGTTCTTGCCTGTGTCAACTCCCTATTAAATTTTAGGTCAAGAACTCGTAGCAAAAAATAACCATAGAGTGAAATGACCAACCAATAAAGAGTAACACCTAGTGAATCGAGGGTATCGAAAACATAATTTTCGTCTCCCACTGTTAGTTTGGTTCGAAATAATATAGCTTTCATCACAAGTTCAATGTATCCATGAGATAGAACCAAAATGGAGTCACGTACTCACCAATTAAAAGGTATTAGATTCTTCTCTAACAATTATTATTTGCCTGGCAATATTTGCTTTTCATTAGGTAAATTTCGTTTTTGAATTTAGGATATCAATGCTCATAAACATGTTGTGTCTGCATATGTATTAATAAAGGTCAAAGTATAAAGTTTGTTACTTAATTTTGTGATTTTGTTTATCACTGGACGCATTATTTTTAGAAATTATTTCATGTATACACAAAGTATAATTGCTTTAAAGTGATGTTCCTTACTCATTTATTTCTTTGAAAATTTTCAAATACGTCAGTTTTTACAGTTAGCACTGAACGTTGTTAAAAAAAATAAGTATACTTTTTTATTGCTTTAGATAATTTTAAAAGGAGTCACGTGTTCCTTTTTAATCTTTTCTTTTGTATTACTTGATTAACCCCTTTTCGATAAAAAAAACTCACTCTTTCTATAAAAACCTTTCTTGAATGAAAATCACTCGGTACTTGGAAATGTGGAAGCTTTATAAAAGTCTTCACATTTTTAACAAGGCAAAATACTTATGAATAAAAAAAATTATATTTAATTTGACTTGGTTACATATCTAAATGATATTTTTAAAACTGTCTTGGGGGAATAAAATAATTTCACATTTCTTTATCTCCGCGACTTTAGTAAAAGGATAATATGACAAATCTAAAAAACCATATAGGAACGCATAAAAATACCTAAGATCCAAGCATACTCTCCCCACAACTTCAATATGTATTTTGCTTGGATGAATTATGGAAGTCTGATATCTGGCAATTCTTAAAAACCATTCTTAAAAGAATTATTTCTAAACTTATATTCAAAATAACACACCTTACGAGTTTGCTTTCCTTTTAACGTTTCAATTTTAGGAAACGGATTTTTTTAGTTAACTTTGGGAAGGAACATAATTTTTTCTAAATATTTTATCAAATTCCTCTGGCTGTCCCTTGGTTTAACAGACTAAGTTCGAATCCCTATCAGCATAGATGTTCGTAGATTCGGAATCTAGTTTGAGCCAAAGGTCCTGATCTAATTAGCAATCGTGCAGCAAAAAATAACACTAGAGTGACAAACCAAATCGCATTTCTTTTAAAGCCTTGTCTAAATTGTGTAATTTAAATAAATTGAATTTTAATTAAATCAAATTCAAGCTAATTTAAAATTTGGATTTGCGAAAATATTTGTATTAAATATGTTTTGCTTGTTTATTATTGGACCTTGCACCCAAAGAAACCAATTTAACCATCTACTGGTTAATCATACCCAGGGGCTTGTTAAGTAGTTTTTTAGAATTATTTTTCTTTGTTTTTATGCTTTAAGAATCTTAGTTTCCTGCTTACGATCAAGGGAAAAATCAATTCATATTTTCCTTAATAAGTTATTGAGTACAAAAAAAGAGAAAAATAAATAATTTTTTGGTTGCAGTACAGCATTTCTAATTTTCAAAACTGATCCCTTTTCTCATTTAAATTTATCACATATTTGTATGCACTATTAATACAAAAGAAGGCGAACACCAAACCATTAAAATCTGCAATACTCATGCAACATTGTTATCTAAAAATATTTTTATTGTGACAAAATGTTTGTGAAGTGTTGCAAAATCAATCATACATTTTAAGTATTACATATTGATATTTAAAACAGAAGTTAATAAAAACATGGATATTTTTTTACATATGCGTGTCGTAAGGAAAACAAGAATACTGTAACACAAAAAATTTTCTTGGTACTAGATGCATTTTGACTTTTCTATTATCTTAATATAATGAAGAAAATACCAAAACCCCTCTGCCTAAAATGAAATAATTACAAAGCAGCCATCTTTAAAGAAAACAGGGGAGACCGTTTCTTTCATCGATTCGCTACAACGTCAGAAGTCGGAAGCTCCATTCATGAATAATTTATTATTGTAATTACTACATGTAAATCGGTGTTTCAAAGATCGTTTATTTTGCCTATTTACTAGTTCCATTACAGATGAGGACGTTAAGGCGATGTCAGAAATTTAAATAGCTGTCGAGAGGAGATGCTAGCTTTTAAAATTGGCCAAGTTTCATCGCTCATTCTAATTATCTGCAATCGTAATAATCATGGCAATATTTAGCGATGGCTGCTGCTAATGGCCGCCATTTCTTTGGTGCGAAATCGAAAACGTCGAGTGATCCCGGACTCTAAATCCGACAGATAGTGTCCGCATTAATTTTGCATCGGGAGATGGAATGGTACAGTAGCCCTAGTTACCAATGATACGTTTGGAATGTATTATGCCATTCAATATCCCTCCAAATTGTAGGTTTCTGTCGCCAAAAAAGTTCCGTGCCAAGAACTTGAGCGTAGGAGGTTTAACCTTCTCGTCCACTTTTACACGCCGGGTTATTACGGATATGAATTTACCCATGGCTGACATTTGTGAATAGCTAATATTTTGCCCCCTACTCTAAGGTTACGGAATTTTTAAAAAGGCACGCAGAATAAGAATGGATCTATTATCAGTGAGTATAACTCTAGCTGTTATGCCTTGCCTTGGGGTATAACTTAACTTTTTCTATGTTTGTTTTATTTTATACCAATATTATGCAATTTACATATTTAAAATATTCGATATTTCAAATTAATATAAACAACAATAATTTAACCTCTTCAGTCCCAATATTTTGCTCGAAAAATTATTTTATCGACTATTACACGTACTTGAAATTCCAAAATGGTAAACAAATTTTGTTTACTCTCTAAGGAGTTTATGTGCATTATTCCATCATGCAACCTGCAGCTTCCCTGCATGACCTAACCAGTTTTGACCTCCTTGACCAATTGAATCTTTCCTAGGGTCCATTCAAGTAATAGGTGTTTTGCCCATTACGTTAGCAACCTGCAAGTGCAGCGCGGGTTCCGAATCCTCCCTGAGTGTATTTTTGGCTTGTGTTATTAAAACTTCCTTGTGTGTGCATGTGCATTAATCGACGTTGTCAGTCTAGTGTTTGGCGTAGCTTGGTGAAACATGGCCCCCCTTGCAACATTACAACCAACTTTCAACCAATAGATGTGATTATTTAGTCATTATGTGTTGACAGGGAAAAACAATACTACACTACTCACAAATCTCGTGACGTTCATGTGGCCGCAGTATCCCCAGATAGTAGAATCTCGGGTTAGCAACAGGAGGGGGTAGCGAGTTCGACAATAAAAACCGTCATGTAAGTGGGGGTTGGTTAGGTGTATGTTTAATCAATCGTGGCTATACAAATGTCCTCACGTTGGTAGTGTGTGGAATTCTGAAGAGTGGGTGGACAGCACAGGTGTTGACCTCGTCAACACCCCGTAGTTTAAATAACGAGGTGTCCTCGGTTCTTTCCATTCGGGATTGGTTTCGAACCGTTACCAATAGTACAGTACGTGGCTCCAGTGCGGCGTAAATTCAACTACATGTCTTGTGATGGTTAACGGTTTCAGCCCATGCCCCAAATTGGGTACATTGCCCATTTGAGAACATTTGGATATAGTTGAATGTGAACAGCATTAAGTAATGTATATGCCACAACGATTTGAATGTAATTTTTCTTTAAACATACCTAAACCATCGAAGTTATTAAGATACTAAACAGTCCATGGCTTTGTATCATGAAATATACTCTCAGTACCACCTCACTGGATTTTACAACTCTTGTCTGCTCTTGCGTGAGCCGAGAGTGGAACCAGAGATACATATTATGTACAGAGTGGTGTATAAGAACAGTACAGAAGTTCGTATCGGCTGCAAAGTTGTACATCAGTTTTGAATTTCATGTACGTTATTAGCGTTATTGGATGCAATTCAGATTTTTTATTCACTTAAAAATTTCAAATATTATTATCTTTTAAATGTAGTCGGTTTTAAAATACCAATTTTAATCGAAACTAAATTCCATCGCAAGTAATTGTCAAAACAAAATGTTTTATCTTCAAGTTAAAAATATCCGTGGAGCACTTTTTGTATGCTATGGTTCTAAAGAAATAGAACTTGAGGAGAGGATTTTCAAAGGTGTTGATCCTTTCGTTGACCTGAATTGTTTCATTTCGGATACGCCCTTTCACTGCTGAGAAACGTATTCCAAGGAGAAAACCGTTTTACAGAAAAGTTTCCCCTTTCGCAATTCTCGATTCCACCATCCACGTACTATTTTATACTATTACAGAACTCAAAATTATCTAAATTTCTGATTTAACTTTTACATCCGTTTATCACTGACGTTAAAAAGTTTATGTTGAGCAGGTTTAAAGTTAAAAGGATATTTTGATTTCTTCGTGTCGTATGGAAACCAACAATCGGCGTTAAGATAAATTAATAGTTTACCGGGAAAAAGGAGTCGCATAAGGGGAACATTGTAATTTATACGTTTTTACTTTGAAATGGAAATGGCAGTACGCAAAATTGGACAGGTGATACTTAAAACTGTAGGTGACTTTTTAGAACTTTGCATCCAGCAAATATAATACACAATATGCTCCATTTGCAACTTTGTATGCATGCTGATACTTTTAAAAGATTGTTCCAAGTCTTGTAAAGCTATAGGAAAAGTGAATGAATGTCAGAGGTGACTCGAAAATAGTATAGGAATGTCGAATCAAGATAATACATTTAGTGTTCAGAATAAACTTCTGTCGTTTCGCAAAACACGTGTTAGGCCATTCTCTTATACATAATGCAATTGTGTCGACAGGTGAAACCAAAATTGAAGGGAACAATTACCATAACTACATATTTTTAAGCTTTTCTAATTCTTCCAACGCACAGATTGCTTGAATCCCATGTTTCGTAAGAAGCGAAATGAATTGAGCAAAAGGTATCGGTCTCCCGAAATCCATTAGGCACTTGTTCGTGATCTGATAGCGCGAGGCTATTTTTCTTTAAAAGTGATAACGGTGATGAATAGCAGTGACAACGAGGACAGGAATTATCGATTGCTCATTAGAGAATTATGACTGCGACTTAATGGTCATTGTAATGACTCTGACTGCCCCCAACTGCTCTTCAGAGGCCTTTGTTTTCGCCGCGATAACCCAACTTCTGTCCGAATAGTTTCCGATAACTGCTTCGTGAGATATAGAAACACAAACGCTCTTTTTGCTGCAACCCATACGGGGTTAGTAATAGTTAAGGGATAACTGGTAAAACAACTAAGTTGTAATATAGTTTAAAATGGCTGGGTTTTGTGCAGTTTCTTTGGGTTAATACTACAATGGAGGGGTGGGTTATGATAGTATGAAACAACCAGAAAGGTTTTTATGTTGCAAATTCAACTTTAGAAATTTACATTAAACTTTTGTTAAAGTTATCGCACGTTAATCAATATTATTTTTGACAGCAACACGTAATTCTCTTCATAAAGAGGAGTGTCTCACTGAACATGCTGCATCTTCAATCGGTTCACCACTAGAAACTAGTAGGTCCCGCTTTAACCCTAGTGTAGCAAATATGACCGTAGAACAACGTCAAACCAAGTCACCAGAAACAAATTTTATACCACTTTTGTGTAGTACGTTCTAGGGCATAGTTTTCGAATACCCACGCATATCTTTAATTGAAAGTTTTAGGAGTACATCCGTTTTCACAAATGTCAATGAAATGGTTTTTATTGACCTAAATATTCATAATATCAGTGCAACATTTTTGAGTACTTCAAGCTGTAATTTTTGTAGTGCATGGACTCCTTCAAGAGACAAGTTTTGAAACATGCGGTATAGTAATCTTCAATATACCCAGAATATGCATCGCACTCGCAAAGCGAGAAAAGAAATACATACGTTTTTCGCTTCAGTTCTATTCTAACGTTTAAATTATATTTGCAACAGATTGACCTATATGCAACGTTTGGCACATTTCTGGGGTCATCAACTCCGCTAATCAACTCCTGGCTATTATTTTACATTAAAAAGAACTCTAGTAAAGTTGGGTATTTTTCGGCGCGTACCGGCGTTGATATTATTTATTACTTTACCGTTTTCCCTTAATACGTAAAGGCCTCAAAGAAGGACGTTGAAAGAGTAACGGACTAGCAATCAGAGGGTTGTGAGTTCGAATCCAACCGAAGACCGTTGTGTACAAAGGGGACTGGTGCACGTTAAATCTGCCGTAGCCTAAAATGTCCTCACGTTAGCGTGGTGTGGAAGTTTGGAGAGTGGTGTGCCAGCTCAAGTGTGACCTCGTCATCTGACCGGGATTCAAAATTACGTGGTGTTGTCCTCGGTCTTTCCCTTAGGGTTTGATCCCGGACCGTCGTCAATAGCCCGTTGTGTTGCTCCGGTGCGACTTTAATTGAAATACCTACCTTTAATACGTAAATTTTGTAAATAAAATTAAATTTGGAGCTCATTTAACTTCTATTACAAGTTATAAAAGTTTTGAGTTTAAAATTAAATAAGGGCTGACGGAATTTATTTTAGTTGGTTACTTCATATGGATGAATGTAAGGATAAGGTCATGCGAGATTTATTTGAAAGAAAAACTGATAAAGGTATACGGAGTGATCCGAATTGATCGCTGCACTAATCATCACGCGATTCCTTGTAAGAAACCAACCCGAACAAGCATCGTTCATTTTTCAATTAAATGTGGTGTTCCGGAGATCCGTAACTGCGACTGCAGACATTCAGATTTGCATATCTATCTGGTGCTTTACTTTTGTATGATTCACTCTCAGGTACCGAAAACCTCGGACGCTAAAAGGATAATTCGGGTGCTTTAGGTGCTGAAGTTTCGAATAACCACAAGGGATTAAACTTTCGTCGCGAATCTGGAATGACACGTCCAATCGAAAAGTGGAGAACAATTTTGGGTTGGTTTTCGAAAGAGTCGAGTGACTTGATTAATGTGCGGTGAATTCTAAGTAATTGGTGGGTGTGGAAGTTTGAAGAGTGGGGTGCCAGCTCAGATGTTGTCCTCATCATCTGACCAAGATTCAAAATGACCATGTATTATCCTCGGTTCTTTCCCTTCGGGATGGATCCCAGACAGTTGCGTTTCTCCAGTTCAATTTTAATTCAACTTCGTACCTATTCGTATAAATAATTGCATTTCAAGCAGTTTAATGTTATACATTTTGGTAAAGACTAAGAGTAATAGTACACATCTGGCAATACAATGATACTAAATGCAAACAACAGTAGCTTGGGCAAGTGACAGCATTTTTTTCTGTCTTCGTCGTGTGTGAATCTCTTCTACCCTAATTGCATTCAGGACTTAAGAGTCAAATCCTTTCGTGTACTACCTGTTCATTTGGAAAAACTGGTTTTAAATTCACTTAAATGTTTTCTGTTTCAAAATGTTCAATTTACTGATGCATGCATAAATATAACTCGTTTCGTGTTTACATATATTGAAAATGTTAACATAGATTGCCTGCGAAGCCATTAACTCTCTACCTTTCCAACGTTTTTAAACTAGAGAATTAAAACCAATTAGTAGAATGCACGTGTCGAAGTGGGTAGTCTTACAAAAATCTAATTAAGAGGATTCCGATGTAAAATAATGTGCCGAGAAAATCATATCCCTAGAGTTAAAAATCATTGAATCTGCTTATACCACTACCCATCTGACTGGACCAAGCTCTTAGCACTATTTAAACGTACTGTTTGCTGTAAGTAACAAAAGCGCGGAACATTATTGAAAGCAAAAACAATCACACTAAGGTTCGTAGAGCTTATCTTCTGTTCGCTGCATTGCCTGTACAGTTAATACCTTCTATTTAAGACAAACGGTGGATCTTTTTCATCTTGTGTAGCGTAGAGTTCTTTTTGGCCTTAAGAGCTGCCTGCCTACATCCTTTCCCCTCCAAAAGGGTGGATGACTTTTTTTCTCGTCTGCGTCTTGGGAAAGAGCAGATGAAAGACATTCCGTCCTCTCTATGATTTACTCATCCGTCTGAACCCCCCTTCGCAGCTGATAGAAAAATAAAAGACAAAAAAGGGGGGCTAAAACCGTATTTTTCCTCCTTTGTTTTTTGATATGTGTCAGGCCTTGGGCATTACCAGGCGGATTCTATCGATTCTGTAAGAGCCTTCTCCCATCCCCTACTTCGACACCCCTACCTCCATCATCCTCTCCTTCCCCCGTTGTCTTAATCCGAGAGTGTGCTTAGTTCGGACGCTGCATAATTGCAGATGTTTCAAGCGGATCTGACGTCTTAAAACCGTCCTTTGGACATCGAGGGGTGGTAGTTGGGATGGAGGTTGTTTATTTTATTCTATCAACGTACTTACGTTGAAATTGATCGGATATGACAGCTAGTGGAATTCAGGGGCACATCTATAGTTGTGTAATGGCAACACAACCCTGAGGTACCCAAGAGATCTGTCCTCCCTTCTATTTTACCCACTCCTACCCTTCTTTTTGCTTTTATTCCCTCCCTTGTTAGCGCAGTTTGGCCAAATATGGTACATGTGCCATAAAAACCAAAATCAATCCAAGTGACAACTAGTGATCGATTCTGAAATATTTCGAAGAGAGATACGATTGATTTTGACCTTTCGTTTGATCCTTCTGCTTTTTCTTCCTTTCCCATTGTGTTGTCTGCCTTCTTGTGTTTGGCGCAGCATGGCCAAATATGGTCCTTGCGCCATAAAATACGAAAACAATCAACCTTTCGTTTGATCCATTTTTAAGAATTCGTTGTAGTGGGACGATCTGTGGCAACTTCTGCCATTAAGAAAGCAGTCACATGTGCCCTCCGACAACTTCCACGACAGATAGCGTTCTTGTAGACACCCACTCAGCTATCAGCACATTAACCTCGAACAGACCAACTAACTTCTTCCACGCCAGTTAGCAGCTGAACTGCTGATCCATTTGACGGTTTTAGGGTTCACATCCAGTGGATGCAAAGTCCCGAACACGTGGATTGTCTGACCAAATAGCGTTGTGGGATGGCCCAACAAAGATACCTACCACGCTCTGGTCAGCATACTGCAGAATTAACCTCATCAGAAGATGAACTGTTTATTCATTTGGCGATCAGGCGCTTGTTTTTGTTTTGAATAATAGCAAACGATCTCAAGATTCTTTAACCCTCTTGATGGTTGCCTCGACGAGGTATCTTGTCATTAGCAAAATGGCCAGAGCTTGATTGACGAGATATCTCGTCATTAGAAGAAAACTGAACAGACTTTGATCTCTTCAGCATCAAAAATCGGCAATATCTAGATGACGAGAGATATGTTGTCATTAGCAAAATGGGTCAGTTCTTGATGGACGAGATATCTCGTCGAAATCACTTGGAGGGTTAAGTGATTGACTTCAAGCTTGAATGTGTATGAGCGATGATAATCATTTAGATCTATAACTTGTCATAATCTTTTGTGTTGCCTCAAAAGACAGTTTTTGTGTCTCTATCAATAAATTACCAACAAAATGAAATACATATCGTGGAATTATAATTAAAGTAGTTAATGGTAATGAGAAGGGAAAATTTAGGATCTTGATTTTCGGTATTTGTGCAATCCAATTATGTTAAAATGCAATCCTTTACACAGGGTATTTATTCCAATGACCATAAAATGCAAATGCCCACTCTATGAAAAAGGTGTAAAGAGGCCTCATGTAGCAAACAATTACGTTAGAGCGACGAACCCAACCATGTACCTAAATACAAGTAGGAAGTACTTGTATTTACTTTGTCCTATTTTACTACACTATTTTATTTTCAACAAAATGTTTTGCAACGTATTTGATAGCTTTAGTCTTTTGATGATGTGATCTCTATCGCTACTTTCTGTTCCCCAACGCTTCACTTGCAGTGCGGAGTGTCAAAGTGTGTTGAGGGCAGATTATCGATTCATCGAGATGGCAGCGGATCGCTTAGAACAAAGAATGACGCCTGTGGACAATTTTTCCAGAAGCAAGTGAATTGTTTTTATTGATTCGTATGGGGGAGGCGTTTTAATCAATAGCACCACTCGGGTGGCACTGGAGAATAGCTGATGTGACATGTTTCTCGCTCTCGTGCTCTTGCTGAATTATCACTCCAACAGCTGGACTCCGAGAATATCTCGTTGCTTTTGGTTTTTCGTCTCCTCTGCTCTCGGTGGATCTACATGACGAGGGAGCAAAAAGAAATGGATAGTCTCGGAAGAAGAAGAAATCTGATAAGTGGAAAAGTGGTAACGAATTCTATCTCTTGATCTGAAATCGTGTTACGCCTTCCTAAAGGAATGGATCGATTTGTTTAGTGTAATGGAAAAGTGTGTTGATTTTGCATCGAATATTTAAGTTTCTACAATTGCACCGAAAGTAAGAAGTTTGAAATTTATCATCTAAAAAAGACACATGAATTTAACCCTCCAAGTGGTTTGGACGAGATATCTCGCCTTCACGATATTGCCGGTTTTTTATGATGACGAGATCAAGATCTGGTCAGTTTTCTTCTATTGGTGAGACATCATGCCCATCGAGATCCTCTCAGATTTCTTCTATTGACGAGATATCTCGTCCATCAAGATTTGGTCAGTTTTGCTAATGACAAGACACCTCTTCGAGACAACCACCAGGAGGATTGAGCAGTATGTGGCAGTGCAGTTAACAGATCATAGGATGACAAATGTGTATGGCTAAAGAGACGTAACCTACAGAAATGGAGTGCTAGAACGTGGGAATTGTATTCACGAAAGCCCGTTTCGATGAAAATGCCATAGAAATTAGTTTACTCTGGCTTGAAGTTAATGAATATGGAGGATAATTTGCCGCCTATCGCTTGTTTTAATCAACCTGCTACTAACTTCAAGGAAGGTTTTTCTGAATGCATCAAATAATATTAGAGGGATTAATTTTATGAGCGCTTGTGTATGATATTATCCTCTAGAAATGGATACATTTCATGGTCGATCATTTAGATGTTCAGAAAATTTATATACCTGCATATCATCATCCCAACTTAAATAAATTTCTTTGTGTGTCGCTTACCTTTTACCAGTATTGTAGCGTCGCATTTTCGACTGCGGATACCGATATGGAATTTGCTTTACTGTGAAAGATGCGAGAAAATATGGGGGGGGGGGTTGATTTTCTGAACATAACTGAAAGATTTTTTCTTACTTAAAACTTCAATAATTAAACTGCTGCGTTGAATGAAGAGGATTCAATTGGGTTTTCAGAGATGTTTCTTCCATTAGTCTTCTGTCCCCCAATTGCTCTGGAGAGTGGGGTGCCAGCTCAGGTGTGGCATCGTCTTTTGACCGTGATTCAAAATGACGAGGTGTTGTCCTCGGATCTTTCCCTTCGGTTTGGATCTCAGACCGTCGCCAACAGTCCATTGTGTTGCTCCAGCGTGACGTAAATTGAACTATCTACCTACCTTTCCGTATCCAAATATCACTCATAAAATTACTGCACTAACAAAATATTCGGCAAATAGATCCCTAGGAATAAAAGAATATTGTTTGGAACTCGACATGGCAAACTTTAGGAAAGGAGCATGTGATTTATCTAGAGCAGGGGTGTCAAACTGGCGACCCGCGGGCCGCATGTGGCCCCCGAAGTAATTTTTTGTGGCCCGCGATGCTCTGAAATAAAATGAAAACAGGACAATATGTTATGCAGAAAATAGCACTTAGGGGAGATCGAGGCAATACCGTACACACAATTTCGTCATGTTAAAAATGTGTGAGCAACTGTTTTCGTCCATGAAATGAAATAAAACGGCCTACAGATCAAGATTAACTGATAAACATCTATCTTCCATAATGAAGATTGTCTGTTCTCAGTCTTTGAATCCAGATATTGGAAAACTAGTAGAAGGAAAGCGCTGTGAAGTTTCCGGTAAAAAAAGTTAATTTTAGTTTTATAAATACATTAAATTAAACGTTTAAATAAAAGCAATTATATAGCAATATTATAAATTATTACCCTAAATTCACTTAATTACATAATATTTTTTTAGTTATCCTTTCCATATTCCTGAATCCTCACTTCAGAATATAATTTTAAGAAAATTTGTAAATGTGATGTGGCCCGCGTGAATCTTACCAGTTGCATTAAATGGCCCGTGTTTTAATTGAGTTTGACAACCCTGATCTAGAGTATAAAGCGTAGCAAACTGAGGACCACGCTGAAGACACAAGTGGTTTTGCAGAGATGCATGATCGGGTTTGAAAGATTATGCTCAAAGTCCGACTGAGCATACGAGCTGGAGTGAAGTTAGCATGTATGAGAGACAGGGGAAGGTAGGTTAACGGTGGTATTTGACATGCGCAAATAGGGAAACCTCTGTGCGCATGTCAAATGCTAACCAATCAGATACCGAAATCATCGAACGCCGGGTCGAACGGGCGCAAGAGTCGAGACAATGGAGTACGGGAGAAAGAACACAGAAGAAACCAAAACTGACGTTCGTTAAGATTTGTTATTACTTAATACTTAATAATAACTTAATACCATAAATTTAACATCTGATTTCCTTGATTCAGTGGATGACGTACAATTTTGTCAATAGGAAATACAAGGTATTGCACGGACGCTATGCCACTGTTTTTGAGATGGATTTGCAGAGCTTTTTAAGATATGGATTGAGAATTGGAATGAAGATTGCAGGCAATCGTCCTCTTTACGAACCAAAATAGATATGATAATTCATGTTCGATTGAAGTTTAGTGAATCAAATTCTTCACATGATTTCAGGAAACAAGTTCATTTATGTGCTAAAAACAAGAATCGTTCTTAAAATTACTATATAGAGGAATGTGTTTCTTTTTAAAATCGAGCAAATTATAAAAGTGCTCTCAAAAAGTCTTAAAAGTAAAAGTAGTCTCTTTGTAATTAAATTATTTGTCAGCTATGGAATGCTTTTTGCTTTGAGAAATTAGTTTATAACAGTTGATTTAATCATTCATTGCCGTTGTTTGGCGCAGCTTGATCAAATATGGCTTCTACCGCCATAAAACCCCAAAACCGAGCCAACCAATCAACCTTGAACATCCATTCTATTTGTTTGGAGACCAAAAATGATTTTCCAAGTTACGCAAAGTATGAAATGAATTTTCTGAGATGAAAATTGAATTTTTCTAAATTGGAATTTAAAAAATATCCAGCGGAAAAATATTTCATATATCGGTAAGAAAAAAAAAAGAAAGAGGACTCGAAAATGTCAAAAGGAATCCAATATGTTCTCTTTCATTTTCCTGCTTTCGCTCTGATTGAAAATGACGTAAGGCGTGACGTCACGACTTAAGGGCCACTTGAAAATTCTGGTCGCACGTCGCGAGAGAAATATTCAAAGAAGTCACGTGGTTCCCCGCACGGCGATGTGTACGCGCTCTTTTTTCATTTCGGGCCTCTTTGGAAGCGGTTTTTAGAATGATGAGGACAGGGGGGGGGGGGCTGACACCTTCCCAAAGGACGGTTATTCCGCAGCTTTGTCGTGGATCGATTCTTTCATTTCGGTTTGCTCCCTTTTGGAGTAGAACAATTGTTTTCGAAGCTCTCGAAAAAGGCTCTCCGGAAAATGCTTAAAAATGCAGTTTTCGGAACGAGCCAATAGCAGAGTCCTCGGCGATCGAAGGATGTATTTCTCTCCCCCACCCCACGATGTGTCACATTTTCCTTTCCTTTTAACTTAACTGCTCAGTTTGCGAGGAAATTTGATGGGAATATATTTGGGGGCAGTCGGCTGGAATTCAGGCGTTACGAAAACAATAAACGCTGAACGTCAAAACTAAGAAACTTGTTTTATGTAAAATATCTAACATTTATGAACATACAAAAATAATTTCGATATTTTAAGGCTTTGAACTATTTTATAAAAACTAATTTGGTGAAATTTCTTCAACTTTCCATCAATCTAGTTGTCTAGGAAAAGCCATTTGTGACTTCTAGACCCCGCTGGAAGCTGTAGCTTTTACAAATTCTCGTCTCCCAAAACCTTTAATTTACGCACTTATGCTATTTGGAAAATATTTTTCTAAACAGATATTCATTACAAATTATTTCTCAGATTTTGCTTCATGAGTTATTTATTTATATAAAAATATAATTATTAGTTTTAGTTGAAATTGGAATTATATGCACAAGATTATAACGTTTACACTCGTTTACATTAAGAAATAAAAATAAACAAACGTGCAAGACATTTATTAAAAAGCAAACAATTAGTTGAAAAGAATCGGTTCCAAATTGTTTTATTCATACTCTGCCAAAGTTACCCCTAATGACTGTTTTCCCAAAGACGATATAAATTAATATATTTTAAATCACTTCTCAATATATACACAGGATATGAAAATAATAAAGCTTGTTGAACTCCGAAGTTACTATGCACAGCTATGGAGACTGGCAAAAACAATTTAAGATCGTGGGATATTTTTTAGTTTGAAGTCACAGGATTCAGTTCTTGGGCTTTGTTCTTTTGCAGGCCTTTCAGTTTGGTGTACACGAAATAGTACGCCACTGAAAGATCACCTCTGCGACGTCACGAATGATGCTTCTCCCATTGACTATTCATTTTTGTTACCCGTCCACCGATACTTGTAAACCGCTGTAATCTGGAAGAAAACAAGAAGCATTGAAGAAATTGACCCCTTTTATTTCAAAATTTATATTGCGTTGATTTCCAACTACTGAAATAAAATCACTCTAATGGTCGTGTAAAAGTTTTTCTCTAGTAATGAACACTCTTTTTATGTTTAATTGTCTCATAAAACTCGAGCGATCAAATATCTGCTTTGCTGAGTTTTCAATAGAACCCAGGGTACGTAGTGGCACTGTGGATTTGGCCATTCCTCTAGCAACCTGCAAGTTGTAGGCGATGCAGGTTCGATTCCTCCCTGGGTGTATTTTTCTGTTCCGGTCAGTTAAAGCGGCCGCCGTGACTCAGTGTGTATGCTCACCATGCTAGCAACCGGCGAGTTATAAATACCACAGGTTCAATATCTCCTTGGGTGTATTTCTCTCTTCTGTGTCAGTAAAACTTTCTTTATGTGTATATATCGTGGGCTTACAAGGAAAACTGATCGTCAGAATTTGAAGGAAATGAGTTGAGTGAATAATTGTCTAAGTACTTTGCTCTGTGTCGGGAAAAACCGGTTATAAAAATTTGTACTTGATCACTAGATTATTGTCAAAATAAAAAAACTATTTAGTACTCCTGAGTTTCTTTAAACCACCTTTTCTGAGTTCGACTATTTTTGACTTGATCAGATTTCCCTGTAAGCCCACGATATGTCCATTACTTGACGTTGTCTTGTATTTGGCGCAGCATGGCCAAATATGCCTTTGCTCCACGAAACCTAAAAACCAGCCAACTAACCGTATCAGTAAACTTTCTTTGCATGCATATATCCATATACTTTGCTTCATCCCTGTGTGTATTTCTCTTCTGTGTCAGTAAAGCTTTCACTGCCTGTGTGTATCAATTACTTGATATTGTATGTCCTGTGTCAATTACTTGATATTGTATTGTGTCTGGTTCAGCATGACCAAATATGGCCCTTGCGCCATAAAACCTCAAAACCAACCAACCATTTACTTTGCGCTTTCTGTCTTGTGTTCAGCCAAATGTAAGCCTTCCACCATAAAAGCGAAAATCCACCCAACAATCACTAAAACACAATACATAATTTTTTACTTGGAATCACGAATAACGTAAATCGTAATTTTCTCTAGATGTTTTGTGTGTGCCCTATTTATTATCTAGAAGGTTTAATCTTATTTCTTCTGCTAAACTCTACAACAACGACATTAAAGGAAACATTGTTACTTGGATTGCTAGTATGGCTGCATGGAAACTTTTAGAAGGAGAAGAGAAAGTGTTAAAATAATCGCATAGTTCGAATGACAGCTGTCCAACAAGAATAAAGACACGATTATGAGTCATACAATACAACTATTTACGGTTGCGATGATAGGGAAACGAAAATAGATATGTCGTAGGAGGGGCTTCGTTCGTGACGTCATCGAGGCGATTTAGTGCTCGCATTTTACTACCTCTTAAATCAAACCATGTCGTGGCCATTTTCTCCCGCAAGATGTCATTAGGATTCTGACTCAGACGACAAATAGGGGAGGAGGTAAAAAGAAAATCCCGCGCAGACGAAAGGGGGGTTGGGTGGGATACTCCACTAAGGGGGAAGGAGGGAGTATTTGGGAAGATCGCACACAAAGCCACCTCACGATTAATTGAGACTTTCTCCAAATTTGAGGGATGGTTTTTGGAGAGATTGTTGGTTAATTGCAATTGCCCGAAGTTGAATGCGATGGTTATTTAATGGTTTGATGAATGGGGCGCGAGTGCGTTTGTGTGTGAATAGAGGTGTCTGTTCTTTGTAGATTAAATGATGGAGGTAGATCGCAGGTGGTAGTTTCGCGAATAGATTCGTGGTTGCAAGCCCTATTTCATGAAATTTTCTAACTGATGGCATGTTTCAGCACATTTGACGTTGCGCAATTTAACGTGGTGAATAATGCTTTCATGATCCTCTACATCCAATTGGTTGGTTTTGCATGTTATGGAACAAGGGCCATATTTGGCTAACCTGCCTCAAACATAAGATAGAAATGTGAAAATAAAGGATGGAGAAGAGAGACCAATTGGGCATCCTGGGATTACAATACCTATGTTTATCAGGGAAGTAAACCCCATGGGGAAAGAACAGATCATTAGGGTGCCTCGGGATCGTGAAGTCCGTACACACCTAAAGATGTTCCTCCGAGGAGAACTATAGCCATCTGGAAAAATAATGAGCATCTCTTTCTTAGTACAACAGACCTTGTATTCAATTAACGGTCCGGATATGAACCTGAGCGTACATACACTCTTCAGAGTGGTAATGCAGTATAGTTTAAATTTAAGTTTAATCATAGATTCCGGTTTCATTAGCCTTCTTGTAGCAACCAAGTAGTTTGTGTGTCGATTTTCTGTAAAGTTCAATTGAAGAATTTGATTTACAAACTGATAAGCATATTCATTTCAATGCGAACTAAGGGCTGGTTTACGGGGTTCTGCCATCTGACCGTGGTTTAAACTGACGAGGTGTTGTCCTCGAGTCTTTCCCTTCGGGATTGATCCCGGACGGTCGCCAATAGTCAGTTGTGTTGCTCCAGCGCGACGTTAATTAACTGCTACACACCCACCTTTATGTCCACTATTCCTTATATCTCTAGATATTTGTAAAAATGCTTTTAAACATACACAGTACTATATTTTATCTCTTTACCTTTTACTTGTAGCGTATAGTTTTCTTGCAATTTGTACTTTTAAAGACCTCTCTGTCACAATTGCCATATTTACTTTCATTTTTTACAATACACTCATCGCACCGGACACATGCTATTTACTCACTGGCATCTTTTATTCGGAGAGACTGCGCCTATGTGTAGCGGGTGTGCAATTCCTTTTACCATTCGCCATATTTTAATTGATTATCCTGTTTTTAATCGTCACCGACAGTATTCTTTTCATAACACAATCTTAAACTCACAAGATTTGGTTGGTGAAAATCCCTACCCAGATATATTTAAATATTTACGAAACATAAAATTTTTCAATTCTATCTGATTTTTTATCTTTCATGTTTTAAACTTCACTTCATCAAAGCTTTTTTATTCTTATGTTTATGACGGGGATGATCCTATCCTTTCACGTTTATTTGATCATGATTTTATTATGAATCAGTATTAAAATACTACTATTATTTTTTATGATCTATATTTTTAAAGTAAGAACCAACTTATTTTATTGCTGGACAGATTTTAAATAATTTCACTTTACTGGGTCGAATTTTGTCTTACGTTTGGCGCAGCTTGTCCGCTATTGCGCCACAAAACCCAAATCAACCACTCTCATCGTCTCATCTTATCCTTCATTCTGGGCCTTGTGCACAAACCAACCTTAGACTTATCAAACAAGTGAAAGGTTTGTGCAAGTCGCTTAAGATTATCGAGAACCACGAAGAAGAATCTATGGGCTACGCGCTGCCGTTAAAAGGAGAAGCCTCTTAAAGCGAGTTTAGGGGTATGGAAGGGAATTCGACTAAAAAGTCAAAACAAAAGCGCATTTGACGAAATAGGTTCAAAAGCTTAAGCTGAATAGGCCATCCAAAATAGCCGTATACGGAGCATCAATCTGCCATTATAAAATCCTATCCACTTTATTCCTTTTTCTGTTCTTTTATTCTTGAAGGGGAGGGGCGGTTTGATTTTATGGGGTCGATGCAGGAAAACGGGGAGAGGATGGAAATAAGACGCATCCCGGTATCTTTCTGCAACATCGATGGATATATATATTTTGCTGGAAACAGTGGGGCCAGGGAATCCCGAATCGAATGGGGGAAGAAAGCCGGATTGGGAAAAAGGGAACACAAGTTGAGAGAGAACAGGGAAGGCGTAATGGATGCTTTTTCCAATAAGATCGAAAGTAGAAATCTAGGCCCCCGCTATTGCAACAGATAATAAGGGAGGGGGAATTATTGGAGGAATTTTTGCAACGGACATGGAGATGGAGAAGCTGGAAAACAACTCAAATTTCGCTGCCGATGGGAGGGCCTTTGTGGGGAATCTGGGTAAACAGGCGGGGCGCTTACGGCAACGTCCCTCTTTTGTTTGAGACAAGATGCGTTAAAGGAACTCTGAAGGGGTGGTGGAACTCTTAGTTCACTCTAACAATTCAAGGGAAGCCGCGGTAACACAGTTGGAAGAGCAAGCGGAGAGTTGCGAGTTCGAAACTAGGTCCAGCCATCGCGTACACGGGGTCTGGCGCACGTTAAATCTGCCGTGGCCTCAAATGTCCACACGTTAGCGTGGTGTGGAAATTTAGGGAGTGGGGTGTTAGCTAAGGTGTCAAAATTGCGTGGTGTTGTCCTCGATCTTTCCCTTCAGCTTTTTGATTCCGGACCGTCGACAATAGTCCCTTGTATTGCTCCAGTGCGACGTTAATTAAAATACCTTAGCATGTATGTCATTCGTGCATTACTGTTGGGGGTTGCAGCTCTGAGCATCTACTGTGAAACTAAGCGTAAAACTACGTGTAACTCTAACACAAATTAAGTTGAATTCCCAACTTGCCGTCTTGACCCACTGCGTCAGCAACCTACGAGTTGTAGGCGGCGCAGATTCGGCAGGTATATTTCTCTCTTCTGTGCCAGTAAAACTTTCCTTGTGTGTATATGTCCATTACTTGATAGTGTCAGAAATGAAACATCGTTTAAACATTTTTATTAGTTCTAATTTTATAGTTTGACTGTAGGTGCTTAAAGTTGCAACCCTAAACACGTGCGTCGACGTACGGAGTCCCCAACAAACTAGCCAATCGTCGAGCATCCAAGTAGTGCTTGCGGGCATACATTCCAATATGAATGTGATTTAATTTTGTGTTTCCTTTTCCCCCTTAAATTTCGTTAAGGGAGTTCAGAAACGCCCTGTATAAAGTACTATATTGTAAACTAATTTTTGTAGCAGCGACTAAGTGTTCCTAACTGCCAGAATGTGTTTGAAAACACATTAAGAAATGCTAGTAGCTCAGAAGGAATGTTAGTTTTTTACAGCATTTTGCAGTTCACAGGCTGTTTATTAATTAACAAAATGTGCTACTTAAGCAACATTTAATTTTAAAGTAAGTGTCAGAAATAAATGCTCGGAAAAACAACAGAAGTCGCATTTTCGACATTTCAAATGTCCTTAGTGCTGATTAAATCAGAACCGGAGGATTTTAATTTTAGCTAAAAAACCTGTTTCTTGAGGCATTTTTATTCTTGTTATATTTTTAGATGTTTATACTGCAGGGAAAATGCTCAGGGCAAGAATCCGGCGGACTATTTTCTTAATATTCCACATAATTTTCTCAAAACTATTGTGGAAATATTATAATGAACTAGAAATTATTCTAGTCTCGAGTTGCATATTTTTTCATTTTAAACGATGTCACTTATAGATTGCACGGGGGAAGAGTTTTTCTATGATTTTGTTTTTATGATTTATCAAGTTATTTATATATAGTGATGTGCTTCTTTAACATTCATTTTTCTATGAAAAGAACTGATTCATCTATTAACAAGGAAACAAATGAACACGTAAGTAGATTTATTCAAAACTGCTTTTTGCTTTGTTTTCCTGTTTAAATCTGGTTATTTCCCGTTTCGAATGTGTCTGAAACGCTTATTTCTAACGTGTTTTCATAAAGTCACTTTTTCAAATGAAATTGCCTTGCATAACCAGTTAATTTATTTCAAACTGCCTTCACATAGTTTAAAGGATTAAAACGATACATGCGTGCTTTAATTTCATAACATGACTAACGCAATAAAATATTAGATTTCAGACAAACTATATAATTAAATTAATTTCTGTAAAATAAAGTGTATTAATTTTACTAATGAGGACAAATTCATTGTTAATTTATGAGAATTAGATTAGTTTTAGAAAGATTTTTCATGAAGCTATCGAACAGAACAACAGAATATTCCGTTCTGTATGTTTTCTCTAACATAGTGTTCATTACGTATAACGGTTTCAGAAGTTTTCAACTTTGAAAATTGTACTTGCCGGTTTTGTCTTTTACGCCAAAAAAATAAATAAATAAATATATATACATATATATACACACATATATATACATATATATACATACATATACATATATATATACATACATACATATATATACATACATACATATATATACATATATATACATATACATATATATATATACATATACATATATACATATATATACATATACATATATATACATATACATATATATATATATACATATACATACATATATTTAGGAATATATATATATATATATATATATATATAGAGAGAGAGAGAGAGAGAGAGAGAGAGAGAGAGAGAGAGAGAAATTTAGGAATTAAAATTTAAAAGTACCAAGAAAATTTCGAAAAAATGAATAAGTGTTGGTGGATCAGGGCGTCATCAGGGAGGAGCCTGACCCATTGAACACAGTATGGTGTTTTCTGCGTGTGGGTGGCAGTTCGCCCCACACCCTTCCAAACACCACAAGTAGAAAGGCAAAAGTAGAAAAGCAAAACCAGAAAATCAAAACTGGCAAAAGGTCAAATAGGTAGGGAAGTTCAGGCAACACGGAACAACCAAGGACACACCCCAAAGACAAGCACAACACAAGATCATACAAAACATAGAAGACAATAGAAACTCTTACCCTTAATGACAAACTTCAAACCGACAACAACCCGCCGCAACTCACATGAGGACCGCCAGCAAATGCCATTCATAACGGCCAATAAAAGTAATACTATGCATCACAGTTAAGAATCCGGAATTGGAATTCCGATTCGGAATTCCGAACCAGTTTATCGGAATTGGAATTCCAATTCGGAAAACAATAAGAAAGTGTTCAGTTATAGCCTTTTAATAAATTAACAGTGTGTGTCGGATTATAGTTAATAGAATTGATAGTCAACAGGCAAGTCGCCAAAATAAGCCATTACGGTTAATCATCAGTTAAATAAGTATTAGTATTTTTAAAACTTTCAAAAATAATCTTTTAACGAGTGAGGGTATTTATTATTAAGGAGTGTGTTAATGAGATTATTATATTGTAAAAGAAAGTTAGATTTAGAGTTACAAATTTTAGTGAAACGTACCAGCTGACTAGCAATTGTATTATAGTATATTCTTATATTCTTTTAGAAATATTTGAATCCCAATATATTAACTTAAAAACCGGAAATTCGAAATCATCTCTCTTATCATAAATATTAATATCAGTTTTATTATTTAAGGTGGATATATTCAAGTCTAGAAAGACGGCTTTATTATTATCTGAATTATTTTTAATAAATATAATTCATCTGGGTATATCGATTTCCATAGGTTAGCAAAATTACTATCATTAAAAACAATCAAATCATCAATATATCTAAAGACAGAATTAATTTGTAGGCAAAAATTTTTTCATAATAATTTAGAAATAAATTAGCAAGAATGGATGAAAAATTGGAACTCTCAAGTATACCCTTAGCTTGAATAAATAAATGCTCAACGTTAAAAATAAAATTATTAAAGATAAATATACATATAGTATATATAAGAAATAGAAAATATACCTTAAAAAATGTTTTCGTGAGGAACCCGTGAAAAAGGGAAAATGTGAAGTGAGTGAGCCCGCTTACTTTGTCAAGGAGAGTAAAGTAGGAGTCACTTTAAAGAGAAGAAGCTTTGAGTTTTTTCTGTACTAGTGTGAGGCTATACATAGAATACAGAGGCTATACATAGAATACAGGCCACATAGAATACAGAAATACAGAAAAAAAACTGTACTCTCTGTACAGAAAGTACACAAGTACAGGTTCTGATTTTTGGTGATGGCCTATAAATATGTATATAAATATGTATATAACACACACACACACATATATAGTATTTAGTAGTACACACATATATATTCGTTCAGAATCTAATTCTAACATGACCGAAGTGTGCATGCATTTATTGGAATTAAGAATCACCAATGGAAGAATACTAAATGCTGTTATGTATTTTTGGATAATTTTGTTTCGCTTAGAGTTATGGATGTGTTATATTCATTATCAATGGTTTGAAATTAGATTTGAAATGTGTGTAGTGGCACTTTACCATCAGTATATATAAGCGATTAAGGTAGTTTAGCGCTATGCGCGGGTCAACTGCTGCGCAAAATTTTGCCCCTAAGGTTGAATAACCTGAATACTGGAATGCAGAAATAAACGCGTCTTCCCACACATTACATGGAACAAATTCGGTCACACGAAAGGGGGCGTTCCCCACAGGCATTACACATCCTGTCCAGGTGTTATGTCAACCCAAGATATGAATACGATTTTCTCGCAAGATCGCGTTCTCTATTTCTCTCTTTCGCACGACTTTGGAAAAGGGGGTGGTCCTGGAACGACCCCCCTCCTTAAAACAAAAGGCACCCTCCTTGCTCTCCAGATCGCATTCGGTCACGCGTGACCGAGTCCGTTGATGCGCCTACGCCCTCTTACCTAAGCCTCGGCAGGAGATCTCACGTGATTTAATTTGCATCCGGAGTGTGCAGCACCTCACCTTTGTTCTCAGGCAAAAGGGGGTGGGGAGCAAAGTCAGTCAACATCAGCGACCCCTCGTGATTCCAGTTGACTGCTGCGTCCATGACGTCTTCATTTACACTCGGCTGTGTTTGTTTTTGCGCTTAATCGGCTTCGGAGAATGCCTGATTCCGGAGGCCTTCGATTGGGTTTTACCAGGCCCAGGTTCCATCGAGTTCTTTTGTTCTGAAGACCCAAGAAGGGACAGTCTTTGTAGAGTGAATGGTGCAATGAATATGCATGGTGGTGCTAATTAACATTTGGGTTTTCGAATGAGGATCTCGCACATGTCTCTGGTTTCGTTAGTTTTCATAAAAAGTACTTTGTTGTCAATGTACTGATCCCAATTAGAGCTACTAAATCAGTGAACAATATTTGTTAAGAAGGACTAGCATACTTTCGACTGAAAGTCGAAAGACGGTACAGTTAGTACATTGTTCTAAATACCCAACGAGTTTTCTGTTGAAGCTGTAGATTAAGACCTGCGAGAAGGAAAGTTGTTTCACTTAAATTGTACTTTCAACGTACGCAGTGGCTTTCGAATAACGAGCAATGGGTACCTATGAATTTAAATGGAATTAAATGATACTTTATACGCGAAACAAAAGTTTGGTATGCAGAGATGCGTGAATAATGAAAAGGATAGTATTCGTAAAATATCAAAGTATTATCCTGTCACCGACATTCCTTTCACAGAAGGAATGTTTACCATTGTCATCTCTTTTCTTGTTAAGTTAACAATCGGGTAAACTATTTAAACACCTACTGACGCGGAATCGGGAGATGAATTAACTGATAATCCTTAGTGTTAACCATGTTACCATGAAATGTCAATGAGTGCTTTTATCATTTGAATAAAATAAGAATCTTGCATCATTGATGACCGTACGTTAAATCTAAGTATTCATCAATTCTTTCGCATATTAATAATTACGTATATATAGATAAAATGGACCTCCCCGAAGACCATCTCTATCATATACATATGAGATATAGATGAGGTCTATTTTCTGAGATCAATCAAGTTGCCTGGACTGCCTAATGAAATGTTTCTATCTATCCAATTATTAGAAAAAGCTAGATTATTGTTACATGTTCTAAATTCGATTAAATGAGATAAGAAAATTGAAGGAACAGATATCACGTTATGTAAATATTTAAATAATCCAGGGTCCATTTTTTGACAAATATTCATTCTGAATATTGCAATCTCGTGTTTACTCTTAAGTTCGGATTAAGTATTAAAATGCGTAAATTTCATAACAGGTCGTTTTTAACTGTAAAATGATGGAGAACCAAACATCAGCTCTCATGTTGTAGAGATTACGAGAGCCTGGATTTCGCTAACCTTAAAGTGTTTAAAACTGACCCAAAACTATACATATCTAGAATCAGACAGAATTTCTACATATACTGACATTTTCTGCGAGGTGTCAACAAAAGAGAACGTCGACAAAACCCGGCTCCAGTAGGTAGGTAGTGTGAGGATTCATTGATGGACCCCTCAATTATCCCTCCCAAAGGCAAACTCGCCGACAGGTCGTAAAAGAGCCGGACAATACATTTCCATCTCTCTGGCGCCAGACGGTCGGGACTTGGATCGAAGAGGACAAAAGGGGATTCGTTCCGAAAAGAGCCCAGGTGTTTAGGAGTGCACCTGCCAGGTGATTAAGTCCACCTGCTAGGTAATCAAGCCACCTGCGCTAAGTAGCTGATCCCATTTTACGTCAGAGAGTCTCTACCGAATCAGCAACCTCAAAAATGAGCAAAGTAAAAACGAACCAATTAAAAGTAAGAACCAATCAAGAACGAACGAATCGAGAACCACCAGCGAACAAAGGCTGGGAGGTTTCAAAAGGAAAAGCAGGGAGTCGAATCGTCAGTTCTTGCTTGTGATCTCGATCGATCAGCTTAACTCAGCGACCCTTTGAGCGGTCACTCCTTAGGGAGAAAATATATTTTTTGAAGACGGTTCTCTCAACCTGAGAGGACGCGTACTTGTAGCCGGCGTAGGCTGCCCATCTCGAGTCTTGTTTGTTTCCCGAGCTAGCGTCTTAGCTCAGTGACCCTTTGAGCGGTCAACCCCATTAAGGAGCTCTTAATAATTTGGAAGACGGTTCTCTCACCCTGAGAGGACGCGTTCTTGTAGCCTGGCGTAGGCTGCCTATCTCGAGTTCCTGCTTATTTCTCGTTCGAGACTTGAACCAGCGACCCCAGCGGAGCCGTGCCTGTCTTGTGCCGATCCGACGACCCCAGCGGAGCCGTGCCTGTCTTGTGCCGATCCGACGACCCCAGCGGAGCCGTGCTGTCTTGTACTGACCCGACGACCCCAGTGGAGCCGATCCCTGATTGTGCCGAACCGACGACCTGCGGAGAGTTCGGTACCGACTTCTCGTCCGGCAGTGAACCTGCCTTGTCCCGTCGTCCAGTGAGGATCCAGTGCTGATCTTGTGAAATCGTCACCCGACGAGTAGAGTTTCATCTAGAGACTGTTGAGATACCTTTCTCCAACTCAGAGACTTTCGTACGTCCTGAGATTCCGACACCCTGTCGCATCCAGTTAGCAGAGGCATAGAAATTCGTGAAAGTGTCGTGTAAATAGATTCTAATATAGTCAAGAAATTGTTTTAAATAAAATTATCGTTTGTTATTTAAGCCAGACTGTTCTCTGTAGATTTGAATCTACCACGCTACCCAGAGAATCACTACAGTAGTTAATTCACGTCGCACTGGAGCAACACAACCAGCTATTGGTGACGGTCCGGGATTCATCCCGAAGGAAAAGAGCCAATGACAACGCCTCGTAATTTTGAACCACGGTTGGATGACGAAGTCAAATACCTCAGTTGGAGCCCCACTCTCCAAACTTCCATACCCCGCCAACGTGAAGACATTTGAGGTCACGACAGATTTAACGTGCCCCAGCCCCCGTGTACAAGAGGGTCTTTGTTGGACCGAGTTTCGAACTCGAACCCGCCGGTTGCTCCTCAAGATGGACTACCGCCGTCCAAACTCAGGCTCCGATGATAGTTCTGTGATTGTAGCCTATGCTATCTGAATTACGATTCTACTCGAAACAAAGTAACCAATTTGCATGTCCTGTCATTGAACAAAGACACGCTCATGAAATTCATCTACGTACAGAGTCCACCCACATTAAACCCGATGAAAAAACTTTTCCGAAACTCCTTCCTTCCTCTTTCACCCAAAATCAAGAAAGCTCGGAACGGAAGCCGGCCTGAAAAGAAAAGTCAACGTGACCAGTGTCCGGCTAAGTACCCGTGTCACGTCCTGACATTTGCATATCCTCTCCTGCACGTCCCCTCGTTCACAAACAAAGAGTCTGTCGGTCAACATTGACAGAGTCCAGCTTGTCCTGACGACCTCCCTCCTCCCCGAGCACCCCCTCTCTTCCTTGTCCTGGAAAGGTTTGCTCGTGTTCCCTTCCAGCGGAAGGAGGGGGTGGGAATCAAGGACTGAGTACTGCTGGAGCTGACGTCTGTGTGTTTATACGCATTGCGTAAGAGGGTTGGATTCAAATACTAATATAAAATGCTTGAGTGGTGCTTTCAAATTACTCACACTTTAGTACGGAGGGAACTGAACACTTTTCCCCTTTAAAATGACCGACATGTTTTGATTTTAGCTCTTTCCTTTTACCGATTGAGGCCATCGTGGCTCAGGGTATGCCCACTTCGACTTTCGAATTGTAGGTGGCGCAGGTTTGATTCTTGTCAGGTGCATTCCTCTCTGAGCATATTTCTCTCTTCTGTGTCAGTAAAACCTTCATTGTGTGCGTGTCTATTATTCGATATTGTATGTCTTGCCTCTGGTGCAGCATTGCCAAATATAGCCCTTGCACCATAAAACCCCAACCAACCTCGTACAGATTAGTTTTAACTTGATTGGAAGTGTTTTTGTGATGTATATACAAAAATACACAGGGTGTACGTAAAGTCTTTCCCTGATGAAGAAAATTCACGAAAAACCACTTTTGAAAAACTTTCTGAATTCAGGTGACCTTAGTAAACGAATTGTTTCCAACTAGCCTGGTTTTTCTGTCATGAATTTTCTTCATCAGCTGACTCTACTCCCGGTGTATTTATTGTGTGAACTATCACAAAATACTTCCAGTTAAGTAAAAACTGATCTACAAAGTTAGTAGATCTGTAGTTGGAAACAGTTTTCGACATTCAATGAGGTAAACATTAGTTTACCTTAATTCAGAAAGTTTATTCCAAGACATGGTCTATTTTAATCTGTTGTTTTATTAGCATGTGCTAGGACTCAAGGTAAGCTTCATATCGGAGGAAACAGTACTTGCATCTATCGTGCGTGTTTGGAGCAGCTGGACCATGTCTGACTCTTTCGCCATCAAAAATTCATCCAACCAACCGACTTATTTATTGTACTTTAAATAAAATTAGTCAGTTTCCTTCTTCAAACACTAGTCATGTATTTGTATCTTAGGATGTATTATTTTAATATTTAGAGCAGTACATTCTACAAATTACTTTTTAAACCACTTTTTCATTTCCTTTAATTTTATTTCTGGCTTAAATAATTTCTACATTGAATTTTGTGATATTATTACATCATTTAAAATGACTTTTTTTCTCGCACCGCTTTCTGACACGATATTAAATGAGAAAAATAAATTCGAAACGCGTTCTACATCAACTATATCCACATCAGCAGTATTTCTCAAACGATGTAATCAATAGTAAAGGGTGATATAACTCAATGAATTCGACGACTCAAATATTTAAGTTGGGGAAGTATTGCCAGTTTGCCTTGCTGCAGTCACCAAATTTAATCCTAATGTAATGGTGTTATTGATAGACTTCCCCAAAGCCCCATTGGCTTCGGCACACTGTACCATCCATCTAAGCAGAGATCTGTCACGCTCTGGTGCAGTCGAATGCAAAGTACACTGGAGGAAAGAACATGTCCTGACCCCGAACACCCTTCTGGGGAGGATGTTGTTGCCAATCCGCGTACCGTAATTAAAAGATCAATGTTCTGTAGAGCGAGGGGCGTCGAAGGCGTCAGGCGGTCTTGTTTGCAACCCGGAATCGAATTATGCAAATTAAGTTCACCAAGAGAAGCGGGGACTCGAGCAAGGCCGCAGTGGATCTAAAAAGGGAAAAAAGCGAAGGCAAGGAAAAGAAGGTGGCCGCGTTGTCGACACGAAACGGAAACAAAATTTAATGCCTCCGTCTCGTGGCAGCTGGTGGGAGGAAAGGGAGCCTCGCACACGCGAGCTCCTGACTACTTTAAATGCCAGTTATTTTAACGAAACGAATAACAATGGATTTTTGCATTTCGAGACGGGATGTGAGAATTAAGTTAATTTAGTTTGTGATGCGTCTCCAACGGAGGCCGTTTCTAGGTGTTGGTGTTTCGAGTCGTCTGGTAATTGGGTTAAGCTTGCCTTCGGGTTATTTCATGCGAATTAATTGCCCTGGCTAACGAAGTCTTCGCTTAAGAGTTGCAGGGAGTTATTTTACAAATTCCTATGCAGTAAAACCATACATTTTTGAGTCATCAAGCTTCGATTTATTTAAGTTGGGGAAGTCATTATACAAAGAGAAACGGATGCAGTTTATTCAATAATGGTGTGTTGTGAAATGATTGTGCATGCTTGATTATTACGTTAAATTTAATATATTTTACGAATACTGAAGTCGGGAGCTAAGTAATTATTTGAGGGGTAGGCGTCAGTAAGAAACATTTTTATCATTTGCCAGTTCCTTTGGCTACTATCTAATGACTCGATCTAACTAATCCTGAGGTATCAAAATTGATCGTAGGCCAGCGAACTAGCTAAGCAAAACAAATTAGCCTCCAAGACAATCTGGAAATCATGACTCAGTGCTTTTTGGAGGGATGTGTTGCACAAACAAGGTATTTAATCAAGATTAGACCATTAAGAACGCTTTTCCGTTTTTTTTCACCTCACTTAGAGGAGCTATGATTACACAATTTCCAATGATGATTCGCAAACAACTTGTCGCTTTTCACTGTTTTATCACTAATTTCATAAATATGCCATCCACCAACCAGTTACAAGGGGCCGTGGTAGCCCGGTTGGAAGACTAACGGATTAGCAATCGGAGGGTTTCAAGTTCGGAACTCGGTCCAGCTAAAGACCGTCGTGTATACGGGGGCTGGTGCACGTTGAATCTGTCGTGGCCTCGAATGTCCCCACATTGGCGTGGTGTGGAAGTTTGGAGAATGGGGTGCCAGCTCAGGTGTTGTCTCGTCATATGACCACAGGGCCGGTCAAAGGCCCATGCTACAGATGAGGTCGCATCGGGTGCCACGGTATAAGTAACTCAGTAAAAAAAGCCGTCCACACATAGGCGGCAGAATTTATGCTTTTTTTCTTTTCCAACGAAGACATAATAATGACGATGACAAGAGAATTAAATACTCTAGTAGGAGGGGGGAATTTGGACTTCAGTATTCGAAGGTTATTAATATTGAAGACTTAGTTAATGAAATTCAATGTTTCAAAACTCAAGTTGTGGAACTCATTGAGGATATAGAGTCAGCTACCCAACTTGACTTGATAATATGTACGAGTGTAAATTAAAGTGTATGTTAATGCAAATATTCTCTTAAAGATCCATATCCCAATATAGAAATTGCCCTCAGGATTTTTTGACCTTACCGGTTACAGTGGCGTCCTGCGAGCGCAATTTTAGTAAGTTGAAACATTAAAAACTACCTCCAGTCTAACATGGGTCAAGAACGTTTGATAATCCTTGCTATTTCATCCATTTTATAAAAGGTGGCAGAAAATATGGACTTTTACGATATAATCACAGAATTTGCCTTGCGAAAAGCAAAAGAAAAGTTGTAGGTTTTACAATTTTCCATGTAGTTTATTTTATGAATTTTTTTAATTATAAATGAAGTAGTATATCCAGTTACGCTTTTTTATTTTAGTCCTAGTTCTGTCTATGCATTTTGACATTGGGGCGCCAAGTCCTACCTTTGCCGAGGGCGCCATAACCCTATATACGGCACTGGCGCCGGTAAGGCCGGCGACGCCACATACAAAAAAGCTGATTATTTTTAGGGACCATTCATATATATCGATATCAATTTTTCGCGATTTTAAGACCATGTTACTTAACTACTAATTCTTTCATTCTACTTTTCAATTTCCCAATGGTTTTGTGAGTTTAAGAGTTTTACTTACCATTTCTGTGTCAGTTGCTAGTGGGGAGAGGAGTTTTTCCAAATTGAAACTAATTAAACACGACCTGATTTCCCAAGAGCGTCTGAGCGGATTAGCGACCTTGGTAACAGAAAATGAGATGAATGCCATCGATACAGACACAATCTTAAGAGATTTTGCAAAGCAAAAGACCAAAAAAATATAATTTGATATTTCTATTTTTGCAGTTTTTTCTTCATCAGTGTTGAACATCATCAGTGTCATGAATCATATGATAATAATATCTTTCAGGGTATTTTATTTTCAATAAATGAATGATTTAATATTCAATTGCTGAAATACTAAATGCATATTGTACATATTATGCTATAATATAAATATAATGTTGACTTTACTGTATTAAATGATTTCGAAGTGAAGAAGTAACATTGACTTTTTGTAAACCAATTACCATAACTACATTTAAGTACAACGGATGTGTTTAATATCACAAAATCCATTCGCTATGAAGGCCTAGCAGAAAAAACCCTGGCAATATAAATACGCAATGAAATAAATTAATTTCACAGTAGCTATTCTTTGAAATGGGGGGTGTCCAATCATCATCTCGCATCTGCAACAAATTTCTCTGGGACCAGCCCTGTATGACCGGGTTCCAAATGATATTGTCCTCGGATTTTTCCCTTCGGGATTGATACCGGACCACTTTAATAGCCTGTCATGTTGCTCCAGTGCGACGTACTGTCTACCTTACAAGCTAGCTTATGATTATAAGATAAAAACGAGTACATTGAGCTGTCATTTCACAAGAGTATTCTTTTACCCATTTAAGTCATTTAACGTTGGAGAGATAAACCAACACAAGCCAAACACCCATTGGGGCCGTCGTGGCTCAGTAGGTATGCCCACTACGCTGCAAGTTGTAGGTGGCGCAGGTTTGATTCCTTTCACGTGATTCCTCACCGGGTGTATTTCTCTCTTCTGTGTCAGTAAAACTCATCATGTGTGTATATCTGTTACGTGATATTGTATGTCTTGTGTCCGGACAAATATGGCCCTTGCGTCAAATAAACCCAACGCATAGCAAACATCCATTGCTTTTATCACTTCCGTGCTCGAAAACATGCACCTCATCCGTCCTTTCCTAATCGCTTGCAGCGTTCATCGACCACGCACCTCCGAAAGGGCTCCACCACGTAATGAACAGCGTCTCCAGATGGCAACACACCCCTCGGTCGTGACTGGCCAAATTGGCAGCGACAGACACAATGATTCGGCTTGATGAGAATTAATTCTGTGCGATAGTGACCGCGGCCCCCACCTGACACCCAACGGCCCTCCGAGACATGATCTATGCACCACCTTCCCTCCGAGGGTGGCACCACGCCAAGCCGAAAAAGACACAGAATTAATAATGAAAAAGTCCACATAACCGGCCGCTGTTGTCCTCCGGGGTGATGGGATGAGATAAGGATTCGTGTTAACGGGGCCGTTTGGAATTTAGTGGCTGCTCTATGCGGTGGCGGTTTTTGTTAATTCCTGGTGGCTGTCTTTTCTTGTTAAATCCGTTTATTTGTGCAACGATCTGTTTTCATTTTCGGCTGAGATCGCAGAGGAGAATTGAGTGCGTTGGTTTTTGTAAGAGTGGAAAGATAAAAAACCCTCGTTTCGAGTGTGTTCTGAGGGAAACTAGTTGATCCGGTTAGTTTCGTTTTGTGCTTCTTGCCTAATAAATGAGGGGTCGTCGGGAATAAGTGGGCATGCAACCTTCAAGTTTTAGGCGGCGCAAATTTTATTCCTGCCAAGTGTATTTCTCTCTCCTGTGACAGTAAAACTTTCATTGTGTGTGCCTATTACTCTATATTGCATGTCTTGTGTCTGGAACAGCATGGCCAAAGATGGCCCTTGAGTCATAAAACTCCAATACCAACCAATCAACCAGCCTAATAAATGAAAGGCCACGGTAGCCCGGTTGGAAGAGTAACGAATTAGTAACTGGAGGGTTTTGAGTTCGAATACAACCAAAGACCGTCGTGTACAAAGGGGGCTTGTGCATGTTAGATCTGTCGTGGCCTCAAATGTCCTCACGTTGGCGTGGTGTTGAAGTTTGGAGAGTGCCAGCTCAGGTATTTCCTCGTCATCTGACCGTGGTTCAAAATTACGTGGTGTTGTCCTCGGTTCTTTCCCTTCGGGTTTGATCCCGGACCGTCGCTAATAGCCTGTTGTGTTGCTCCAGTGCAACATTAATTAAAAAACCTACCTACCCTAATAAATGAAACGCAATAGCTTTGTCCAAAATAGCGTATTTATCAGAATGGCACAAGGGTGCCATGATTGTACAGGATGGTCATAAAGTAACCTCCCTAGCCACTCCAATTTTCAACGAATCGGAATGAAACTTGAGATTTAGAGATTTCGAGGTATGCGCTCGATGGTTTTGTAAGTAACAATAATAGAACTCTCCCGGTTATGGTCAACAAATTACGAGAAATGCGAAGAGCAGCATCAACTTTCTTTGATAGTCCTAAAAGTAAGAGAAAACCACAAAAGGGCGTTGAAATGTTACCTATAGTTATAAATCGACTACGCAAGAGCTCTGTCAAAGATAAGTATGAATAACAAAAGAGGAAATAAAGGTAACAGGAAACCATAACATTTTACCTTTATTGCAAATGCTAGTGCCAGTTGGCGCTTTGTGATAGGTACTTGTGATATATGCAAATAATGTATATTATCCCTGATGCTAGTTGCCTTTTCACGTCGGCGTTGTGTGGAAGTTTGGAGAGTGAGGAGCCAGCTCAGGTGTTCTAGTCATCTTACCGTGGTTCAAAATTACGAAGTGTTGACCTTGGATCTTTCCCTTCGGGGTTGAGCCTGGACATCGCCAATCGCCCGTTGTGTTGCTTCAGTGTGACGTTAATTAACTACCAACTACCAACCTTTATGTTCCTTCCCTTATATCACTAGATATTTTTAAAAATGCTTCTACACATTTACAATACTATATCATATCTCTTTACATTTTACTTATGTGTGTAACGTATATAGGGAAAGTTATTTTATGACCCCCGATATTTTTTGCCTACACACAAATTCTGTATTATATAATCATACATGTGTTATCGTATTATATGCCTCTCGTTAAAGGGATGTTTATATCTGCAAGGAAATTTTTTCAATTTCTGGGTAGTCTTTATTTTTACATAATAAAAGCAAACACAGTTGAAATGTCAAAGGTACTGATAAATAAGGAATAATATGAATGGATACACTTACCATAATGCGTGTGTGATTTTGCGCCAGAATACCCAAACATCCAATCCACCATAACGCGCTTGGAACTTTACAATATTTGCAGTATACAAAATGAAAGAGACACTGGAATCTTAGATCCAAAATTGGCACAGCTTGCCCGTTTTTGGATATTGTGGTATTAAACCCAACCAACCTTGGATCTAAAACTACATCACACAAGTTATAAAACTCATTCATAATCATTGTTAATATAGGTTAATTATAATGGCTTTATTCTGTAATAAAATATTGTTCACATCTATCGTTTCGACAACAGATTAAAGTTTGAAATTCAACCATAAATGTATGCGAATATTGCCGTGTGAATTTTTCAGTATCTAGTAGTTTATCTAGTATCAGTATCGCATGTTTCCATGTATGTTGCTAATTAAGAGAAGTTTTCTACATATGCAGGTTGTCTTTTTAATATTTGATATATCAGGTTTTTTTTTATTACACTGGTATATGGAGTTGACTATTTCAAACAATATAAGTAATTAGATATTTTTATTTGAACGAATTATTAAAAATGTGCTTCAGATTTTAGACACTTTAATTTCAGGCATTCGCAGTGGTTCAAACATAGCCAAATGAGATAATTAGAATAAAAATCTAGTCTCTTACAGCAGTGTACGGTCTTCTGGCTAATTTTTAAATTTACTGACAAAACCAGTTATAAAAAATTTAATATTTTGCTGCATAGGATTTCTAAATTTAAGAGGCTATGCAGTTTTATGTTTTGCATGCTAAAATAATTATATAGTTAAATCGGGACTACAAAAATCAACGAAAAAATTCAATATTGATGTGTGGCTAAATTGTTATGAAATCGAATTGCTTACTTATCTCATTAGAGTAATCATTAGCAGGCCTCATAAAATAAAAATAAATATCGCATACATCTTAAAAAGGGTATGTGAATATAGTTTCATGGAACGATTTTTCAATGCACAAAATTTTAAAAAATGTAGCATGTTTACATGGCAAAAATAGCATAGTTTATGTAGCGTTTTGTTCATTTCGTTTGCCAAATGAATATTTGTAATAATTTTTTGTATCCCATATAAAATGTTTATTATTACGTTATTATCCGAAGCCTTTATTTCCTCTACAATAATATGTTGTCACGAAGAGTAATTTTACGATACAATTAATAAATGAATAGGAAATAAATTTGAATTAATCTGTTTTCCTTATGTGGCATTAACATATAATTTAAATTTAATATAAATAATGAAATAATAAAACCAATGCTTAATAGTATGGGCAAACTATTTTCTAATTTTGCACGTACGGAAGTGAATTAATTCCGTTTTCACTTTATTTCTCCAAAACTCCCCATTTGGGTACATTGAAACAATAGCTATTTTTACTTCCAGAATGTTTAAATACATCCATCAATTCCGTAAAGTATATGAGTAATTTATGCTGACTCCATGCAGTTACATCATAATACTCTGACCGATAGGAGTAATTGGTAACATTCCCATTTGGTGACATCACCCCATCTGAACACACCTTCTCACTATAAGTAAAATATATTGTTAGAGATGATTTTTCTACGGACTGTAGGTAAGTATTTAATTAACGTCGCACTGGAACAACACAAAGGGCTATTGGCGGCGGTTCAGGATCAGGCCCCGAATTGAAAGATCCGAGGACAACACCACGTAATTTAGGACAACGGTCAGATGACAGGGTCATACCTGAGCTGGCACCCCACTCTCTATTTTCTCCTGACTGTTAATCCTCTGAGGAGTTCCCACGCAAAATTCCACCTCGCAACCTGCAGTCTTCCCTGCATGACATCTAACCAATTTTGATATACTTAACCAATAGAATCTTTCCTAAGGATTCTAATCTAAGAAAGGACATTATAATCTTTTCAAGCGGTTCTGTTCCACGGAAAGGAGCTATGTGATATTTTCAAAGGATTCTATTCTAAAGTAAGAAGCGATAGAATCTTTCCAAAGGATTCTATTCCACGGAAGGGGTCGTCGTGGGTATGCCCACTGTGCTTACAACCTACGAGTTGTAGGGGGCGCAGGCTCCCTTCTGTGTTAGTAAAACTTTCCTTATATGGTCGTTACTTGGTGTTTGGCGCAGCATGGCCAGATATGGCCCTTGCACCATGAAAAAAATCATTCCACGGAAAGGTGCAATATGATCTCTTTCTTTTCATAGGATTCTATTCTAACGAAAGTGTATCATTAGAACTTTTTTAAGATTGAAAGAATCCATGGATTATTTTAACCAATAGATGTGATTATTTAGTCATTAAGTGTGTTGTTGGGTAAAAGCAATACTACACTACTCTGATATCTCGCAACGAGCGAGGCTAAACTTTGGGTTAAACTGCTCAAGAAGTCTTTAGAAGTGAACGAAAATTGTTGCTATTTGAAAGTATGAGCAGCATCACCACATTTGTAGACCTGTTAAAATGAGATAACTCTCCCATTTTGTTTTAACAGAAGTCACATTATAATTGCTTTGCATTCGAGTGCATTATTATTTAGTTTACATGCATAGAAGTGATTACATTTAGGATGCATTTTTCATGCACTCTCGCAAATTAAGTAAGGATTGTGTGCGCGTCGTTTGCCCTGATGACTCACAAATTGCTCATTTTACAGCGGAGCAAAACCGTCCACGGAGCAACGTAACTGGACCAAGAGAAAGAGGCCGCCTGACAGGTTGTCACAACTTCCCTTTCTTCTGTCCTTCACCCTCATTACGTCCTGTCAGCCGACAGATTGCAGCAGCGGCCGGCTATTACGGGGCGATAAAAGTCCACGATGAGGCTTTTCTACTTTCGCGAGAGCAATAATTACAGCCTTAACTACCATTCACGAAATAGAATTTTTATTATTCATGATTCCACGACTGCGGAGCATTCCTGTTATTTCTAATCCGATTAACAGAGTTAAAACACGGCGTCTTTTCCCCATTTGGGTGCGTCGTGCCATTAGCGTGTGTTGCACGCTCCAAATTTGTTTTCGAACCCGGGGTTGAACGGGGATATGGTGTGGAAATAATGACTTGATGAAACTTGGGATTCTTTTAAACCTAATATTTTTCGAATGCACCGGCCTGGAATGAGAGACATTGTTGTTTATACGGCCGCTTGAGATTTTTTCGTACTTAAACAGATAGATAAGTCGTTTCACGCTAACTTTGTTAGTTAAATCTCTTCCTACATTGTCTCTAAAGTATTTATGCAATACTACTGATTTATGTCATGGCAAAAGAAGCTGTAGTAAATTTAGCTTTATCTAGTAGGCAACGAAGGCTCAAGCTCCACACTATAGCTTGTAGTAACTAGTCTTTGGTTTCTTGAAAACATCCAAAATCTCGCAGTGTATAATTCATTTGCAAAGTTTTACAGTGATTCAAAATTACTAGGTGTTCCCGGATCTTTTCCTTCGGGATTGATCCCCAAACGTCACCAATAGCCTGTTGTGTTGCTCCAGTGCAATGTTAATTCAGCTACCTATCTACAGAGTCTCACATGAATACGTTTCGTCGTTTGCAAAGTGTAATACACTGTACTTTACTATTAATGTACATCCGCGTGCAAAACGTAAGGAACACATTTCAAAATTAAACGGAACAGCTTGTAGCAATTTGCATAACCAAGGATATTCAGTAGAAAGCTGGTGCATATTCAAATTCAAAATGTAAACATAGTGCAAATCCTGCATCAGTGTTCGAGGTTGTCATACAGCTTACTAAAGATAGCTTCCTCTCTTATTAAAGTTTTCAGTTACCCTATTGTCTTATGGGACCCAGTCCTGATTGGGTCCTGTCAGATGCATTCCTCCCAGGGTGTGTTTCTCTTCTGTGTCAGTAAAACTTTCTTTGTGTGTCTGTCTATTTTCTTTGTATGGCCCTTGCGCCATAAACCTCAACAAATCAACTAACCAAAGACTTTTTTACTTTTTGCTTCTGTTTTTGTTAACGTTTCTGTTATTGGTTAGGTAACTCCCTTGGTACTTTTTGTATCCTTTTCCCACATCCAGGTCACTTCATTACAAAGTAGCAACTGTAAACCTTGCTGTTCCTTAAGGTTTGGCAATCAGGGGCACATCTCCTTTAGGTGTGTACGGGTTTCATGGACCCAAGGTACTCTAGTGATCTTTACCTCGTGGTGTTTACTATCTTTAGTAAATACTGGAGTTTCACTCCCGGTATACCAAAGCGATCTTTTCTTTCATCGTTTTACTTTATTCCCAATCCCTCTTTTCGTCGCATTTCATGACATTCCTTACTTGGAATTGTTTTGTGTTTGGCGCTGCTTTGCCAAATGTGGTGCCATGAAACCCAAAACCATCCAACCTTAAGTTTGGTATTTGTATTGATATTTCGTACGTCTGTGAACATTATGTTTATCATCTTATTGCCTAGTTCATCGTGAATAGAATTCAACTTTCCAAAGCTCTGGAGCACAAAACCCTAAACTTTTATTGCATTTCTGAATATAATTGTCGGTAAACTGATCAATCTTTAATACGTTAGGAACACAGTCCCGCTAAGGAGTTTTTTGCGTGATTCAGGTGCATGCGAGACAGTAAAAAACATTAATTACGAAAACTAATTTGGCTCGTTTATTGCACAATCGATAGGATATTTAATTAGTGGCATTGAGTAATTGAAATCTTTTTAAGTATCCCATAGCATTGATTAATAATGAATGTGTTTGATTAATAGCATACCATTGTTTAATATTCATATCAACTAATTTCTTCGATCAAACAAAAGGTTTTTGCATTGATCGTATGCAGATGCAGTTTTCATCTAAGACATTTTTATAATTTTCTAGTACGTAGAGAATACGTCAAGAAAAAAATCAATATTTCCTCCACCTTTCGAAATATTGTTACTACACTGATTGTTACAATAAATGGACACGGAATATAGAAATCGAAGTAAGATGAAACTCGATCAGTAGTAGATTAAAAGATTTATTTTCCGAGATTAATATCAGTCTTGAAAGCAGACATAAAAACAAAATAAAGATATATCTTTATATTGGCAAGTGAGTCTTACGGCAATAGAATGGGCTAACCCATACTTCGTGGAAAAAAAATAAATTGTTGCTCTCACCAAGAATACAGATTCCTACAGGACGGATAGCAGTTTATTCCACAGTTCCAATAGATAATAGGTAAAATTGGGTTACTGGGGTTAAAATTGGGTTGGGGTCATCAGGCATCTCATATGGGTGCCATTTTCAACCATTTCCATTAATACAGTAACCTCCCTCTCGATATATAGCGCTTCTTGGGGTCAAGAAAAAAAACGCGATATACCGAAACGAGCAATATATTAAGCCTCCACGTGTTACGATTAGATATCTCATCAATTTTGTTAATGACGAGATACCTCGTCGAGACAAAACTGCCCTAAAGGAAATGAAGATCCAAGTAGAAAATAAAATTGTCTTTTGTTCAGATTTTGGAACAGGTTTTTGCACCAGAAGCTGGCTACTGTAGTGCAGTTTTTAAACAAATTTCACGGAGAGAGATTAAGGGCCCAGAAAAATTAGCCAAAAAGAAAATTAATAACATGGCGCAATTTATACATTGTATCATGCGTTTTTTTATTAAAAATCAAGTAAAACTACAATGTGGTAGAATTTCTTTCGTACATATGTTAATTTTCTACCTTCCTTTCGGGGTCCGAACCATGAAGAAACTCGTAGTGCACCAACTTGGGATGTTTGTAAATGGCCGAGTAATTACGAAGGGGTTACCATGGTATCAACAGGGGCCATGGAAAATGCCCAAGATGAAACACATGACCTTCCAACTACTAATTCTAATGAAACAGATTGACATTTCATCTGCTTTTAGCAAACTTAAAATATATTTGGTGGTACGTAAGAAAGTGTTGTATCCGAATGCGCGATATATCAAGGCGAACCCGAATTTCTTTGAGTTCGAATCCATCCAAAGATCGTTGTGTAAAAATGGGGCTGGTGCACGTTAAATCGTGGCCTCAAATGTCTTCACGTTGGAGTGGTGTGGAAGTTAGGAGTGCGGGGTGCCTGCTCAGGAATATGATACGTCAGTAGCTTTGTTAACCCACCTGGTGGTTGTCTGAACTAGATATCTCATTAGCAAAACTGACCCGATCTTGATCTTCCATTAGAAAAATTGATCAGGTCTTGGTGGACGCGATATCTCGTCACTAACAACACTGACCAGTTCTTGATGGACGAGTTATATCGTCATTAGAAGAAAACTGACCAGATCTTGATCTCGTCATCATAAACGAAATCGGCAAATTTAATGACAAGATACTTCGTCTTTATTTCGTCGAAACCACTTAGAGGGTTAAGTATGGTTTCATCTTTTCTTTGAAAGAATTTTTTTAGTAAGTTCTACAAGGATGTCGCTCATTCGGTTTTGCCAACCCATGAATGTTGATAATGGTTCGTGAATTTGTAACTATTAATTTGTGTTACGCAGTCCGATAAAATCATCAGCCTTTGGGGGCGCATTGTCGCGAAACTAATAAAGCTCTCGCCGATATTGAGTGCTCGCAGTGTTTGAGTAATGACTTTAGGCGAGCGACGAAAAGCCCTACCTGGTCGTCACGCGACCTTGGGAATTGCCTTCGGACGGTTCCCTGCCAGAGCGACGAGGGAAGTAATTAAATTCCTCCGCTGTCTCGGCCGTTTCATTAGTGGACGAAATGGCGTCCTCTCCCTCCCATTTACTATCAGTCTGGTAGAAAGCCAGAATCCGAGATCAAAGAAACTCTTGGCGAGTGTAATAGGATATTGGGGTATTTGCATTGTGTAATGGAAAGCTCGCGGTGCTGTTTATACGTTGTAAGCCGCGATTGCGTATGTGGATGAGGATTAGAGGACAGCGTGGGTTCTATTTCAGCTGAAACAAGAGTCTTTGGCAACTAAGGATGAAGATTCGGACTCATTTCTGAATACCGTTTACACCAGTGGTATCCAACCTTTTGCAGTTATGTGGTGTATGATTAGCTTTCGTAAATTATGACACAGACTAACTAACACCAACACACATTCCCGTGCCTAGTGTCGTGAGACACTGTACACTGTAGTTTAAATAAATGTGTTTGGGATGAATAGAGCATGCCACCGAGGTGACATGTCTATCCAGAATTTAGAGCACATTACTTTTATACATTATTATATCTATACAGTAATTCCATCTATATTATCATACTAAGTTACACTATATATACAACATGAGAGAAGGAAAAAAATAGGTGTTTCAGTCTCTTTGGATAATAAAGTCCTGATGGTTCTCAATAAATCTCACCACGCTAATAATTTTTATCCTCGAGCCCTTCGTATTAGCTATGTTCCTGAGCCGTACGGTTTGAAGGTGGTCGGCAGGCGTTCTCATATGCCATGATGCTGTAAGGGGGCAGACTGATGTAATGTAGAGGTGTGCCGATTTCACCAGAGGAGCAATTTTCCGAATTGACTTTTTAAAACCTCGTTAGGTAGGATGGAACGGACCATGTCCTGTTAAGAAGAATGTCTCTTTCCTGGTCCAACTTGCCGATTTTAGTGACACTCTTGGCAACACATCATGTACCATCCTACCTGTTTCTCCTTCATCCCATTCTTTCTGCCATGCACCAAGTAGCCAGCTAGTGGTTTCCCTCCTGCAATGACTTCTGGACCATTTCACCCCTTCATCAATGCACTCCGTCGTGGTTGCCTCTTTTGCTAACCTATCTGCTTCTTCGTTTACTTCATGACCCACATGGGCTTTAATCCAGCCTAGACAAATTTCCTTGTTGTTATTTAATAAATATTGTATTCTAAATTATGACACATATTTTAAAACACTTAATTTATTGATGGTGTCCAGTTTGTAGGGAAATTAGTTTTACCTGGAGATCCGCTGAACTATGGCAAAAGGCAGGGGCTTCCCGCCAGATGAGGAGTGAATAGAAGTCTATTTCTGAAGACTCACCTGGAACCTGTTGTATTCTCACCAGAGGATGGGTCTCGGCATGAACGCTGGCTAGGAGTTGAAGTTCGGATCACTCGTGCCTTTTTGCAACAGTTCAGTTCGGTCCTCCTCGGTTAGCTGTATCTCCTCTTTCGTTAGGGCAAGGCACGTTAGGAAAGGAATCCTCTTTTCGCCTCTACTCTCGCCAATCCAGCGGAAATCCCCAAGTTCTGCTCATACATAAGATCAAGCGAGGGCCATCGAAGATCATAACGGGGTCGTCATGGCTCAGTGGGTATGCCCACTACGCCGCCTACAACTCTAAGATTGCTAACCTTAGAGTTGTAGGCGGTACAGGTTTGATTCCTGCCAGGTGCATTCCTCCATGGATGTATTTCTCTCTTCTGTGTCAGTAAAAACTTAGATTGTGTATGTGTGTCTATTACTTGGTATTATATGTCGTGTCTGGTACAGCATGGCCAAATATGGCCCTTGCGCCATGAAATCGCAAGAAACCAACCAAACCGACGATCATAACAACAGTTCAAGGCGTTCTTTGAACGTCAGAATTTTTTTAAGACAACCAAATTTGGGCCTATTTTATCAGTTACATTGCGCATGTAGGTTAGTTAACCTCCTCGTGGCTGTCCTGGTGTACGAGGTATCTCGTCATTATCAAAGCAGACGAGATATTGATGGACGAGATATCTCGTCATTACAAAAAAACTTACCAGATCTTGATCTCAGAAATTGTCAGTACTTTGGCGACGATATATATCATCATTAGCAAAATCGATCAGATCTTGATGGACGATATATCTCGTCGAAATCCCTTGGAGGGTTGAATCTAAAAGAATTTAATGAAACATTAATTTCAAATTCACGAACAACTTTTTCGAAAATGATTAAATAAGTACATATTTTGAACAATCATCATTGAATAAATAAATCATAATAGGGGAGGGGAATAGTGAGCCTATTCTCTGCTCAACTCAGATTTTGAAATTAATCTGGACATCCTTCTAATTTTCATTACCCTCGGAGTACAACTTTAGGTGTGTAAAGGCTTCACGAACCCAAAGTATCCTAGGGATCTATTTTTTTCCCTTGGGGTTTTCAGTCTCTGGTAAACATGGGGGTCGAGACCCCAGGATGTCCAAGCGATCTTTCTCCACTCCATTCTTTTTTTCACAATTACTTGACGTTATCTATTTTGTGTTTGGCACAGCTTGGTCAAATACGGCCCATGCGACATAAAACCCCAAACCAACCAACCATATACAAATTAAAATGTTGTATTGTATATGGCAGCGGAATGTTGCCATCCGCTTTAGATAATATTTGATAATGTGAAGAGGCATTCGTAGAAGTTATGAGCTAATTATATTTTCCTACTCTTATGTTATATTGCATACTAAGAAAGTATTCAAAAATAAATATTTGTGAATTGTAACATCTGAGGACGAGAACGGTGCACTGAACTAATCCATATTTAAATAATTTGTGTGTTATTTTGAAATAGAAGAGCCGCTCATAGCATCTGCGCTGAAGTTTCTTGATCTATTCAACATCTATTTCCAATTTTATCCTTTATTTCTATTTTATTATTAAACAGATTGATGGGAGTCTCTTTAGTCTCATCTCATAAATTTACATCCATTTATCATGAATATAAGCATCGAAATGACATTTCCTACCTCCAAATGAAATAAATTAATCAGAAATATAAAGCAGCATTTCATGTACTTACTGGTATTAATTCTTATTTCTAATGCAGTGCATGACAAGTTCAAATTTTCTTAGAAAAAGTCTGCATTTCTTGACGTTTAAATCTATTTTTGCGTTCGCTCTTATTCTCTTTTCAGCGCTGATTTTTTTATCTTCTGGAATTCTCATTACCTTCCGGAGACCGCGGTAGGCAAAGTAACGGATTAGCAACCACGTTGCGAGTTCGAATCCAACCAAAGATCGTCGTGTACAAAGGGAGCTAGTGCACGTTAAATACGTCCTGGACTCGAATGTCCTCACGTTGGCGTTGTGTGGAAGTTTGGAGAGTAGGGTGACAGCTCAGGTGTTGCCTCGTCATCTGACCGTGGTTCAAAATTACGTGGTGTTGTCCTCGGTTCTTTCCCCTCGGGACCGTCACCAATAGCCCGTTGTATTGCTCTAGTGTGACGTTAATTAAAATACCTACCTACCTACCTCATTACCCTCCGTCGTCATGCTGCTGAATAATTTCATTAAAAGAACGAGGTTTGTATTTAGTAACATTACGCAGCTCTCGAGCCCAAGTAAAGTATATTTCAATTAAGCTGCAAAATTGACGAATGAATCCGTAGCAGTTGATTTTAATTTGTTTATATCAGTTCTTGGAGTTCTACAATAAACAAATATTGTTGATTTATATGTCAAGAAGTTATATACAAGTAGATAGATGAACATGCTTGTAATGAAAGCTTAATTTATCGAAAATATTGAAAGCTCTGAACTAAGATTATTTTGTAGTGATAAATTAGGGTGGGGACTAATCCATTTTCTTATTAATTTGCAAAATGACAAATTTTGGAGACTCGCCACTCAAGCAGCGGGAGGGGGGTTAGGCACTCTTTCTTCTAGAACAACACCCATTCATTACGTCTCTCGGTTCCTTCTTTCATTGCTTCTATTTCTGCCGAAGCGCAATCAAATATTGATCATCTCCATCCTAATCGCAGACAGAAAGGGGAAAACAAAGCGACTATTTTTAGTCAGAAGTCGGACAGCCCGCATTTCTGGGGACGGAAAAAAACCGAGACTAACTTGGACTGGCACACGTGTACACGTACAAAAAGACATCACCGGCTGTCATCAAGCAGACAAATAAAATAATTCGGAGTCTTTAGTACAATCAGCCTAATTGGCCATTTCCATCCAATCGGCCTTTTTCTCAATTCGTGTGGTGTGAGCACGTGGGTCTTTGCGTCAACGCGAGTGACACGGGGCCCCACCCCTTTCTCTATATGAAAGGGGGATGTCTTCTGCGGGGGGTCAGGAAGACTTGTGTAATCAGTGAGTTGGGGGGGGGCTGTAATTAATGAGTCAGGCAAACGGAGCGATCAATCGCCATGGTGATGAGATCGCCTGACGAGTGAAAAAAGCGAAGACTGTGAAACGGGAGAACAAAGGGATTCGCTTTTGTGGTGAGCGTCAAGCGTTAAATGGAATACGTCATTTTAGTTTAAGTTGCGGGATTCAGCTTCTGAGTGTATACGAGCGGTTTTTAAGCACTGTCGGTTTACAACCCTCTTCAACATGTCCATCAACGTTTCAAATCTATCTAACTGCTGACATATTTACGAGAATTATTGTAATGGATAAAATGGTGATTTTGTGGACCAAACCAATAGGATGAACCGTCTTAAATTAGTTGATGTCTAATTTGTTTTCAGATTACTGATTTAAATTGTTTTCGTTTCATGTAACCCAAATTGTTGCTCTCGTTATGCTATTTAATATCCATGAAGTCTCTTGGCTAACCAAAGAAGAGTAGAGCTTGTTAATGTTTTCTGTCTAAGGAAATATCAACAGCATATTGATTTACATTAATCTGATTTAAAAAATTTATTTTATACTTAAATTTTTAATGTATTCAGCACACTGGGTGAACCGCAGTGAGCTAATAAATATGAAAGGATGTCTTGACAGCATACGGATTTAATTTCATGAGATTTTGTGTAACTTTAAAAGGTGGACTACCTTATATATTGTATAGAAAGACGTACAGTTAGTTTTCATTTTATTAAATTTCGCGTAACCACATAAAGTGGGATACCTTATGATATTTAGTCCAAACCAGTAAATTGTATATTTATTGTCAGTTAGCTTGTATTTATTGTATAAACCCAAACTTTCTTGTGTTTCACAGCTTGTTTGATTTAATTCAATTTACAGTAGCCAGACAAGATGGACCATCTTAAGCTTATGTCTGGAAGCTTTCATATTTTTTTTATTTAATTTTAGTGAAAGCCAACTATAGGTTAGTCAATTTATGCAATATAATAGACACATGGTCGAGAAGATGCAGTCTAGCTCCCACCAAGGAACGAAATGAGTAATGATCGACTTTATCAATGAGTGTTATCAAATAATCTATAAATTTGAAACCATGAACATTATTTATATAACAGAACTTTCAAAATGTGAACGAAATATTTGTTGTGATTTTTCTATTTTTGACTGTTCATTGCAATAAATATTTTGGAACTTTTATGAAGAGTAACTACCAAGCAACAGCATTCAAAAGTATTTTCCTTTACCACAAACTTATGACCTGAGTAACGCTATTTTAAACAGAACACTTTATTTCATTTTCAAATAAGTTGTCTAAATGAAAGAAAGTTATAAAAGTAAAGAAAGTTAAAACGGGGGAATAGAATTCCTTGTCTTATTATTCTTTATAAGTTGAAGACAATCAGCTGAAAGGACGAAATTGAGAGAATTGTGTGCAAAGAACCCATTCCTCTAAGGGTTCTTTATTCACCTGTATAAGTGGGGATTACTAATCAAGGTTTCCTGACAAAGTCAGTTTGTATTTCAATCATAATGCAACCTTTAATATTTATTTTATATTTAAGCCTAACACATTGAACTAATTTTAAGACTAGATAAAATAAACCTCTTCGTTGAAAGCGATTTGATTTAGTTATTTTCTTTTTGATTATTAATGGGAATATGATTCATTGGTTGTTTTTTATTGATCACCAAACAAAGATTAAACGTAAATGGTAATTGGATTCAGATTTTGCGGTTCTGTGGCGAAAGGTCAATAACGTACAAGCTGCGACAAAAAATGAAAATTGATGTTATTAAGACGGAATGGGGTTTTGGAAGAGTAGTGGATTAGTAACCGGAGGGTTGTGAGTTCGAAACGCGGTCCAATCAAAGACTGTCTTGTACATTCGGGCTGGAGGACGTAAAATCTGTCTTGGCCTCAAATGTCCTCACGTTGGCGTGGAAGTTTGGAGAGAGTTTGGTGTTGACTTCGTCATCTGACCGTGATTTAAAATGACGAGGTGTCATCCTCAGATCTTTCCCTTCGGGATGGATTCAGGACCATCGCCAACATCCCGTTGTGTTATTTGGGATCCTCAGTGGGTATGTCCACTGTGCTAGCAACCTTCGAGTTGTAGGCGGCTCAGGTTCGATTCCTTCCAGGTGCATTCCTCCCTGGGTGTATTTCTCTCTTCTGTGCCAGTAAAACTTTCATTGTGGGTGTCTATTGCTTGATATTATATGTCCTGTGCCTGGCGCAGCATGGCCAGATATGGCCCTTGCGCCATGGAACCCCCAAAACCAACATACCCCTTGCGTTGTTCCTGTGAGACGTTAATTAACTACCTATCTACAAATGGAATCTTCTCAATGAACTCTTAAATAACTTTAATAAAAAATAGAGCCATAGTGTACGGAACTGAGTATTGAAACTATAACTATTTGTAATTAATATCTAACTAGTACCGTTGCTATAAGAAGTGCGAATGAAGTGTGCAGAGATAAGGTTTGGGGCGACAGGGGGTCTACCTACACTTCATTGAATCCTCCGCTGTAATGAAAGGCTCCCTCAACGCAACTCACTTGCCAAGAATGAAGAAGCTCCGAAGCGATCGCTGCCTCTCCGTGTTTAAGCCCCGTGAAAATTCAACAGGGCCCTTTTTTCACTGTTTGTAACTCGCGCACTCTTCCAGTGATAAAAACCCGAGAAACAAAACAAAAAAAGCCACTCGGCGTCTCACCTTTTGTTATTCCACAAAGAGGGTGAGCGCTGGATCCAGCTCCGAGGGAAGCAAAAAAATTGCTGGAGTCAGCTTTTAAAATGTCCCCTGTCGATCGATTATGGCACATGCAATGGGGAGGGGGATCAGGAAGTAATACGACAGCGGCGGCGTCTTAATTTTTCTTCTTCGCCCTTCCTTTTTTTCTTTGAAAGAGAATCTTTCTTAGTGTGTGTGAGATAGATATATAGGAAGAAGTCTTCTCTCTTGCCGGAAAGAGCATTTTGTTGTATGGCCTTCCCGATGAACGTGGAAAACCACACTCCAGTTATGTTGTTTATGCTATAACTGGGCCAAAGATTCAGACGTCGGATGTTTTTCTTTGCTTTTCGGCTGTTCCCTTCTCTCTTTCGCTCGTCTGTTCCTGTGTTCGTTTTTTTTTAAAGAAAAACATTTTCCCTTTTCTTTTTTCATTAGATATATTTCCGTTTTTATCAAAGTAGGAAGGTGTTCGCGTTTTTGGCTTTTCTCCATGCGGTCCCAAAAAAAGAAAAGAACCCAGAGCGAGCGACAAAGTAGGGAAAAGAGACAATGATTTTTGTTTTTGTGCGTTGTTTTTATTTTCGTCGTCCCTGTTCTGGAATGGGAAGTGCAAGAAGAAAGAGCAAGGAAAATAATAAATGAAATAAATAGAGTCGCACATCCGGAAGAATCAAGCGGGAGTGAGTGAAAAAAGTTATAAGAATGGGATTGCGAGCGCGATTTTCTTTCGCGTACCGGAAATTTTCGCAGCGTAAGCCAAAAAGTGTGATTTCTGTGTGGCGGGAAGTTTGCGGATACCTTCTGAGCAGCAGTGGTGCACTTTTTCGCGTTGACGCTGCGACTGATTGGAAAAAATTCACGGGTGAACAATCCTGAAACTTGGCATCTTTTCATGCCTTTCAAACTATGTATTTTTATCAATTCTGTCAACATTTACATTTTAACTCTACTCTTCACCTTTTTATGTGGACGACTTTTTGTTTACTGTCTCGATACATTTTCCTTAAGAAAAATGAAGCTGAAAATAATTTATGTATTTTCTATATTAAAAATTATTTTTTTCTGAAGGAATTTTTGATACGAGTCTGATAATTTTATCATAGGATGTCAAATAATGCGTTTCATGAAACTTTCAAGTTTTTTAAAAACGTAAACAAGTTGAGTTTAGAAAAAAATCCTCAATCGCAAAACTAATGAAATCTGAAAAAATCTAAATTTCAAAGGTTCTCGATTTAACGGGAATGTCTGATTAGTACGTTGAAATATAGTTTACCATAATCTGGTGTAATGTATTGTAAAACTGCCATTTTAAATTATCAAGCATGCATAAAACTGCCTTTACGAAACACGTTGGTTTTACACATAATTTTTGCGCGTAATTTTCCCCCCTCAAGTATTTAACAATACTTGAATTAGGATATTTAAAAATTGTCATTTATATATATATTTGAAGGGTTCTCTACTTAAAAATGGACATGCATTGTAAGATACTCATTTACTGTAAACCTAAAAGTTATAACGATATTTTTAGATAACGGCTTCATCTGCATACAAAAAGACCGTCGTTGGAAAATCTGAATCTATCCTCATCTTTTTCTTTGTCATCGTAACTTTGTCTTAACAAATTCACTGCAACCATTACCATATTCGTGGATAATAACGTTAAGTTTGATCAAAACGAGTATAAGTATGTTATTTTAAATGTATTCCCCAATGAAAGTAGCTATGGTAGCAAAGTCAGATAATTTAGTCTGGCAGCAAAAGGATTAAATGATCAAAGACGAAAATGTATGTGTAAGAGCATAAAGTGTTACATATTAAACATATTTTAATTTATTGTAATTACAGATTCGACGTGATGGTATAACTAAAAATGGTTATTCTTTGTTTCAAAACAGCCACTTAATAAATCTTGCTATTCCACGTATCTGAACCTACCGGTATTCGTATTCTTTTCTCGTTTTTTCACTGTATTAAGTTTATTTATTGGATATTACATAGATAATTGTTTATTTCACTATAAATATACGAAGACGTGTTTATTTCGTTAAGTTACAAAAGCGTTTTGCGGTTTAAGGTATTTGCCATCAAAGGCACATCTCCTTTGCTCTAGGAATCTTTTATTTTCCTGCGTTCTCGGGATATCCAAGCAATCTTTTTCTGCTTTCATCCCCTATGTTCTCCAATCCCTCTCTTCCCCCTTTCACGACATTTTGTACTTTGGTTGTCATGTGCTTCGCGGCATCTTGAACATTTATGGCCCGTTCGCCATAAAACGCCAAAAGAACTAATCAACCCTTTGCCAATAATTTACATTCATATGCCAAATTTTTCCGGAACATTTTTGTCTGTTTGTAAAAAAAATGATTTGACGTTTTTTAATTCAGTAAAAAATGGTTTCCACTTTTTTCTTGAGGAGTTTTTGTCAAAATGTAAAAGATCATGACTTTAAAAATATGTATTAAGAAATACAATTTAAGGAAGTAGATTGAAACCAGACTCGGCCCCTTGGTGGCTAAACTTCAGAATCCCTTTTATGAATATGTTTCGAAGCCACTATATTAAATATCTAATACTCTTTAGAACATTATAATTTTTAGTTTCATATATGGTTTATTTTACTTGTTATTTTAACAGATGTCAAAAATAGTTCAAGAAAACTCATGCAACTCCACTTAGTTACAATAGTGACTTCAATTTCATTCTGTCCTTCATTTAATATTTCAGCTTGATTTCTAGAAAAAGGATAAATTGGTTCAATGTTTTGTAGATGCATCGATAAATCTGAAAATGATTGGACGAAACTAATATGGAAGTGGGTGTTATTGCAAATTGAATTGCAGATTGAATCACAGAAGAAAAATACTGCAATTTGTCGTATAGACTTTCTGTTTATTTCTGTATCAGATTTAATGGATTTCTATTCCGTAGAATGAAAACTTCAAATACACATAACATGTGAATAATAATCGTTTTCTCTTCGTTATAACTATTACATTTAAAAGAAATGTAATAGTATTTTATTATTTTGAAGTGCGTATGAATTTTGCAAAATCTAAACTGCTAAACCGAGAATCATTTCGAATAAAAATGTTTGTAAACAAGTTCAGTAATATGACTATACCTAGTAATTTCAAAATGCATAGAAAACATCTTATTTTATCGCTTAAGGTATCCTATATGACATCCACTTTATCCCTTTCATCATTTCTGATTATATACTCATCATAATTTCACCATTAACTGATCCCTTAAGCTTTCAGAGAAATGATAAACGTAACAAATTCATCTAGACATATTTTGGTTTTACATTGTTCAGTATAAAACTCAGCATTCTGAATTTCCATAATAAACTTTCAAACTGAGTTTCTATTAGGATTATAAATATATATAATCTAAAGATGTACAAATGTTACGTAATGTACATCATTTCAAACCTAACGTATTTCCTGATGATAATGTATGAAATAAATGTCTATAAACATAAAATTTTCTGTATAAATTTTTGATGACGAATTTTAAGAGGTAAATAGTATGTAAAACAATAGAAATTATGAATGTTTGCACACTATCCGTGGGCTAATTATGTACGTATTAGCAACATGTAATGAAGCAAGCTTTTGACCAAACTACTCTTCGATTTGATCGTTAAGCCAGATGTTACCTTTCTAGTTCCTTGTCAGTTTATTCTCTAATCCCTAGATCGGTGATAATGACGTAAAAGAGTCATTCATCCTATCTGATGACAGTACCTACTTGAAATTTTTAGATTATAAATTGGATCACATCTTGTATTTCAGATGTTTAAATTCTGATATTATAATAAACCCTACAATTTAATTTATTTCCAATTATTTTACTTTAATGCATGGATTAAAGGCATGGGATTTTATAGAGTTAGCACTAGCCTTTAAGTGATTGAACCCGGTAAAATTCCTACCAAAGCATAAGTGCAATCTGGTTTTCAGAGTTCCCCCTTCTAGAAGTTAAATAAACACAAATCTAGAAACAAATTCTAATTTGCTTCTAGAAACTTCTACAAACATCTTTTTCACGGAAAATATAAAAAACAACAAATTATTTTTTTTAAATAATGAAAAGGATTTCAAAGTCGACTTTTATTAAGGAATTATTTTTGTTAAATATTCAGTCCTTTCTAGATTCTTCACACGGCATGTTGTAAAAGTTCTTTTTAAAATATTCTCCACGGTCATTTTTACTCATAAATTACCTATTTTTTAACAAAAAAATGGCAACTTCGGTTAATTTTCCTTCGGGGAGCGGTGTCCGGAGACTTTGCGAGCTTCCGATAAAGGCTTAATTGTTACGCGGCTACTATGAAGATTAATGAATTCCGGCCTGCTTTTGATTGTGATTAATCACGACGATTGAAAAATTAGACTGCCAAACTAACCACTTTTAATCTTCTCGAATAATAGATGTGGAAGTTTCCATTAAGAGATCGAACTGTAGCTTCTTGGTATGAATTTTTAACAGTACAGAAGCAGAGAAGTTGGATTGCGTGACCATTAAAACGTTGTCAGTTCTCCGTGGTGTCTTTCATTTACATATTAGTCCTGTTTAGTACAGAGTAATGCAGCCGAATGCGAAATACACAATGTGGGAAGTTGGTAACAAGTATTGAAAATGTCCAACATGTTGTTTCGTATTCCCCTTGGTTTAGAGTTGGGTAGGAAAAGTAAATACCTCTTTGAAAAATCTACAAGGCGCTCAAAATCGACCGCACAGTAGTCAAACGATTGCATACAATGCGACGTGAATTAAATTACTTACCTATCTATTTTGTACTTGGCGCATCTTGACCAAATATGGCCCTTGCCCCCAAAAGAACCCCAAACAACCTTATTGGAATCCAACCCGAAAAGGTGGCTCGTTTTTCCCGACAATGTGGCAGCCACAAGATGTAGAGCATTTGCTTTTTAGTTGTCCTGCATTTAAAACTTCAAGAATGTGCCTGCAAACTGATTTGAGAAAATTAGGTAAAACATGGCCAGTGAAACTCAATGTTTTTGTAAAATCTAATCTGCTTTTCTACTCATTTGTCAAGTTCATAAAATCTTGTAATTTTAGTTAAATTGTTTTCCACTGCTTCTTTGTTAAATCAACTTACTTCTGTAAGCCCCGTGTTGTACTTCCGTGGTGCACGGGGAGTTTGCTTTAGTTCAATAAAAAAAAAATGTGGCACATTTGGGAGATAGGTACTTACAATTAATAATTTAACGCACATATTTTCGGATTTGCATATCACACGATGCTTTATTTTCGTGTCTTGATTGACTGTTAAACTGACTTCAACCCCAGGGACACGAAAAGCATAGCATAGTGTTTTGAGTACTAAAATTTCAAATGAGCGAGAAGTGACCTCATAAAGATTTCGACGCGAAAATCTTCGAAATGACACGTCCGATCGTAAAACGGGGGCCATCGAGGCCAGTGGGTTTGCCCACTGCTCTAATAACCTTCGAATTGTAGGTGGTGCAAGTTTGATTCCTGTCAGGCTCATTCCTCCCTGGGTCATCCCTGGGCCCATCCCTCTCTTCTGTGTCAGTAAAAAATTCATTGTGTGTCTGTCTATTACTAGATATTATGTGGATTGTGTCTGGCGCAGCATGGCCAAATATAGCCCTTGCGCCATAAAACCCCAAAACCAAAAAACCAACCGGTCAGCAAACGGACAACACTTTTTTGAGTTGGCTTTCGACAAGGGACCGCATGCTATGATTATTGGGCGTTGATTCGTACCACTCTGTAGCTCTGGGCTCCCCAAACCTTTGATCAGTCGCTCTACAATAACGTTTTGCAACATGAGGGCTAATTGAACTGGGACGTACGGCTTCAAGTGGATTCCGAACCACTCTGAATATCCCTGCCCAGATTATTTAAAAAAGTCCAAATAAATAAGACGACATGATTGGAACAGGTTTGTTTAGCGTTGAGAAAATTGTAGCTTAGGTTGAAATATTGGGCAGTGGTAGTCCGGTTGGAAAATTAGCGGATTAGTAACTGGAGGGTTGCTAGTTTGAAACTTGATCCAACCAGGCTATGGGGGCTGGTGCATGTTAAATCAGTCATGGCCTCAAATGTTCTCATGTTGGCGTAGTGAGGAAGTATGGAGAGGGGTTCCAGCTAAGGTCTTGACCTTTTCATTTGACCGTGGTTCAAAATGACGAGGTGTTGTCCTCGGATATTTCCCTTTGGGATTAATTCCAGTCGCCAATAGCCCTTTGTGTTGCTCCACTGCGACTTTAATTATCTACCTGGTTAAAATAAAGTCAAGGCTCTACAAATAAAAATTTCGCTTGAATCAAATGTCTTCAGTATTTTTTGTAAATTTAACAAATTACTTTTCGGATATAACATGCTAAATTTTTTCTGCATATTTTACTGTACCAAGATTTGGTAGAATATTATAAAACATTACATCAGTGTAGCACATGCTGTCAGTAACTGAGTGTTTCTAATTAAAGAAGCATCAGTGGCCACTGTCTCGAGTGCGGAGGACGGATGTCCAACTGACTCGCCTTCGCATTAGACTCAAGATTCATCGTCATCTTTTATTAGGAGAGAGCGCACCCATTTGCAACTAATGCTCTACTCCATTTTCTGTTTATCACATTTTAATTGTCTGTCCTGTTTTTAATCATCAACGTATCAAATATTTTAAAAATCTCAATTTGAAATCTGCGAGATTTGATTGGCAAGCAAGTCACCAACAATTTGCATTGTTTATCAGTGACCAGTGAACATTGTTCATCAGTGGCAGTGTCTCCAATGTGGAGGACGGATGTCAAACTGACCCGCCTTCGCATTAGACACACGATTCATCGTCATCTTTTACTAGGAGAGAGAGCACCCATTTGCAACTCATGTTCTACTCCATTTTCTGTTTATCACATTTTAATTGTCTGTCCTGTTTTTAATCATCAACGCATCAAATTTTTTAAAAGCACAATTTTAAATCTGCGAGATTGGATTGGGGAAAATCCCCATTCAAACTTTTTCGCGTTTTTACGTTCTGCTGGTTTTATAAATCTCATCCAATTTTTTTCCAAATTTAAAATGACTCATCAATTTATTTTATCAAATTATTTTATAATTCAATCTTTTAGAATTCTCTCTTCCAAATTTTATGCATATATAAATTAAATTCATTAGTTATAGGTTGCAGACAATGGTCTTGTTTTTATCATCTGACTCTTTAATCTCTTCTATACATTTTACATGTTTTTAATCTCCCTTTTATCTGTCTTGGACTTGATTTTTGAATGTTTTAAACTTTTCTTGGGTTATATTCTGTCTTGTGTTTGGCGCAGCTTGTCCACTTTTGGATCTTGCACCATAAAGCCCTAACATCCAATCCTAATTGAAAAAGTTACTCTTTTGGGTATATACTTTCAAATTAAAATTCTGTAGTGATTAATGCATATTTGTCGTTGTTTATGAAAATTGTCGAAATGAAAATATAATTTTTTATGGAAATTGTCATTGTTGAAATTTTAAAACACAAAATACAAACTGGGGTAAAACTGGTTAAAATCAAGAATTCGAAAGTGATAAATCAATGAAACAGTTTGTCCATAGTGTGTTTCACTTCTCTTGAATTTGAATGCAAACTGTCCGTAACCGACTGTGCAGGACAAACAAAAATTTGATTTTTCCCCTTACGCTTCTCCTGTAACTCCCCCGTCGCGGTTTCTTGTTCGATTCACGCAGATTTTATTCTTGGAACGATTTATCTTCCTAAATAGAGACACATGGAATAAAAATGAAGATGGAAATAGAACGGGCAGTCTGCCCTAAATGCGGGACGCTTCAAAATATTCCAACTCGGTCGAACGGATTTCTGGAAAAAATAAAGCTTCTCTAGAAGGAAAAGAACGGAACCTTCTGTTCTAAAATCGCATTCTATTTTTTTAGTTTGCATCTTTTGTTTCTGAATTTTTCCTGGGGATGATTCTGGAAATTTTCCGCTTGTATTTCGGAGTTCGAAATGTGAAACTAAAGAATGCGAAAATCTAGAATTCGATTGTAATTCGTGCTATTAATACTTGTTTGCGTAGCACGAATTTTTTCAATTTTTTGGTGGTTCTAGAACTGGAGTAAAGAGGCAAACGAAAATTTCAATTATAAATTAGCTGATGTAATGAAATTTTTCCAACGGTGATATATATATACAACTTTATGCTTTTATTCATTAAAAGTTTACTCCTTAAATGTTATTTAGGGTCTGCAGAATTTAAATTAAGATATGCTCTTTCTTAAATAATCCCTGTGGTGTGGTGCTGCTCTTGACAGAACAGGTTCTTTTCACATTATTGAGTTAAATATGAATTACACCCGGATGAATAGAAGTTATGTGCAAGTGTAGCAATATATTTTCAAAACAAAAACTTTCAGAGAGCAGCTGAAATGTAAATCGCATTAGCTGTTTTTCGTCGAATTTCCCAGGCATACTCAGCTTACTCCTGAGTCCCAGGCATACTCCTGTGACTCAACCCCCTAAAGGTGCTGATCGTGCGCATCGCGTTCTTTCTCATATTTACATTTCTCTCTTCTCATCCCTGGTTCCGGAATTCGTTATGGTAACGAGCTATTTTATAAAGAAAGAAATCAGCTTCTTAATCCTGAGCCATTTAATCATGAGTGCTTGTTTTAAATATTACATGTATTAACATATTCGTATTGAGGGTCGAATATAAGTTATTTTTAAATTGATGTTAACCTTCTCACACTCATATATCCGTTCTGCATCTTGCAGTCTTCCGTGCGTGATTTCTAATAAGTTTTTGATCTTTTTGACCAATCGAATCTTACCTAGGATTCTTTCAACCAATGAATGAGGTTATTTAGTCATTATACGGGCTGTGGGAAAAACAATTCTACACTACTCGGACTTCTCAACACTCGGAGGGTTGTGCATCATTTGTGCATCAAAAATACTAATTTGTCGAAAATAAATATTTTTTATGTACCAATACATCCAAAAAGTGAAACGCTTTTGTCGTTTTTGATTTGGAAGAATTCAGTGTAAATCACAATGCATATTATATTATTAATCTGAATTATAATTAAGTTTTAATTATACTTAGCATTTTTAAAAAATTACATTTGACAATAACAATTCAATTTCGCAACGTAATATTTTTTTCCACTCCTATATAGAAGGATAAATCTGAAAATATTTCTGCTTTCAAAGAGCTAATTTAATTTGTTTATAAGAAACCCCGGAAAATTGCGTTAAAGCGAAATTTAGCTCTATGCAAATTCTCTTGCATTATTATTTTTCTTTTATAAATCTTCCTTTTTTTGACACTTTAGTGTGACGTCTTTGTAAAAAGCAGAATTAGAGATCGGCACTTTTCTTAGTACCTAAAAACTAATCATACTAGTAGAAAAATTTAATAAGGGAATTTTTAAAGGAACTTTTATGATAATTAATATTTCAGTTTACATTATTAAGATAAGTACTTCCTAAAATATGAAAACATCAGCAATATAAAATTATCAATTAATTGAAAATAATTGAGGCGATAGAACATAATAGAAAAGGTATGAGTAAAAATTATAAAAACTATATTTCAAGTTAATGAAAATTTTCTAGTTGAGTTACCTATTTATTTTAGTAAGTAGTCTACATTTAAATATTTCATCTTATGTGTTGAAAAAAGCTTTAATGCAATTTGTTTATTTCATTATGAGATGGCAAAATATGTCCTTTATTTTTATGAAATAATCCAATTTCCCTGAAAAATGCAAGTATCGCGCCTTATTAGATTATTCTGCAAATGGTTTTTATTATGAATAAGAAAAACGGTAGTTTCAATTCAATTGTACTTTTATTAATTGAAATTAATTTAACTTTCTTTGAGTACATGGAGTTCATTATTTGATGTTGTGTGTCTTAGCCAAGTATGGCCCTTGCGCCAAAAAAGACAACAGCCAAGTGTTTATATTATACGTTTTTGAAATGGCTGATTCAATAATTTTTATTTAATATTGCTGTTTGAGATGTGGAGAATTTCGTTATAAAACTTAGAAGAAATTTCAGAACATTTTCACTACTGAAATATTTTTATGAATATTATACGTCTACTTAATGTTGGATCGCTTTTATGCAGTTCATTGTATGAGAGGCTTTTTCTTGTATAATTATATGTTGTGTTTTGTGGTAGAACATGCAACCTGCACAACATGCTAACTTCGTAGATTTATTAGAACAGGATTCACATTTAAGGAAATACAAATTAGATGTTTTGCAGACATTGTGAAAAAACTTGTTTTTATGTATAAAATATAACTTAAAATACATATTATTACATGAAAAAACATTTTAATGCGCTTACATAAATCCTTAACACAAAATCGAACAAATTAATTTTTAAGCATATTTTTAAAGCGATGCGTGGGCTTTTCTCATAAAGCAAACATCAAATTTGAAAGTGGGGAGAGTTTTGTAGAAAACCACTATACAAAATCGCCACTTCGTACGCTCAGAGATCTTCGATGTTTTAGTTTAAACAGTAGGTTTATTAAGTGGTAGGTATTTTAATTAACTTCACACTGGAACAACACAACGGTATTGGTGACGGTCCGGGATCAATCCCAAAGGGAAAGCTCGAGGACAACACCACGTAATTTTGAACCACAGTCAGATAACGAGTCAACACCTGAGCTGGCACCCCACTCTCCAAACTTTCACACCACGCCAACGTGAGGACATTTGAGACCACGACAGATTTAGCGTGCACCAGCCTCCTTTGTACACGACGATCTTCGGTTGGATTCGAACTCGCAACACTCCGGTTGCTAATCTATTACTCTTCCAACCGGGCCACCGCTGCCCGTTTATTAAGTGGCATTGTGGTAGATTAAATAAAAACATTTTTTAAGGATATTTCAGCTGTGGATGAAAAAAAAAGTGGGGGCTCGAACTGAGTACTCCGTTGTTGTAAACCGCGACGTTACCGACTCTGCTGTAGAATACTTACGAAAATCGCAATTAAGGGATTTTAAAACACAAAAAACAGCATCCTACCACAGCACAGTTGGACACACAGCTAAGAGGACTTCAGAACCAACCAATCAGTCACAGTTTAGAATCACAGATCTTCGATAGTAATCACATTTAGAGCTGTTACTGTGAAATCACTGTAACATTACTACAGTGTGCTATGTCGAGGCACATGCGTGAGCACACTTGGAGTATGAAATGTGACAACAGGTTTTCCCACTCAACAGAGACTTTGTCGTGGTTGCAACCCCTTTTCATAGACAGCATCTATGCTTCTCTAGATGTACATTGCACTCTTAGATACAGACAGTCACTTCGACTAGCTGGGGTCAAGGAAAAAGCGCGATATTCCAATGTAAGCGAAATAGGATGGAGCGAGAAAAATTAAATATTCGACACATTAATTTTGGTTTTTTAATTACAAGTGTTGAACTTAAAATCAATTAAACCAAAATTTCAAAAGACGTTACATGCTTGAAAACAGGAATTCCTTCTCATTTCCCTCTTTTGAGATACCAACTTTTTCACCAATTCAGTTTGAAGCTGAATTTTGAAATGGCTTGAATGGACTTGGCTCTTCATTCTCTAAAGCAAAGTTTCCCAAACTATTCCTAAACTCGATCCAAAGATAGTCGGGTACGTGTATGCTGGAGAACGTTAAATCAGTCGTGGCTTCAAATGTCCTCATGTTGTCATGGTGTGGAAGTTTGAAGAGTGGGGTTCCAGCTGAGGTGTTAATCTCGTCATCGGGCCGTGGTTCAAAATTTCGAGGTATTGTCTTTCTCTTTGGGATGGATCACGGACTATCGCGAATAGCCCGTTGTGTTTCTTCAGTGTGACGTTAAAGTACCTACCTACCTAAACTGTTTCGTGGAACACTGGTGTTCCATGGATAGTGAATAAATGTCCCGTGAAAAATTAACATTAATATTCTCCCGGAATGGACTCAAACAGGTTTGAAAATCAGGATCCAGGGTTCGGGATTCATTTATAGCGACATCTAAGACAAGGCTTCAGAGCAAGTGATTATGAAAACTCAATAGTGATTCTGACTTAAAACAAAATTACTATGATCTGCCATTGAATTACTTCTGGAAAAATTTAACCCAAGCGTGTCGATACTAGTCACTCTTGTTTTACTTCCTTTTGCAGCGACATTGTTCATATGCTGAAACCAAATCGAAGTCCAGGAACAAACTCGGAGCTACACCAGATATGAGAATTCGACTTTCTAATACTGTGCCTGATATCAAAAGAGTTTGAAATTAAAAGACCCTAAAACATCAAAGTCATTGAGAACGTAATTTTAGTACATACTCTATTTTAGTTTACTAATATTATGGGTTTTGTTTCAAGTCATTAACATTTAAGATTAAATAAGTTTTCTAAATGCTTAGATTTATTCATTTATTTTATTTATTATTTTTATTTGGGCCTACCCTATAAAGTAAATAAGGTGTTCAGTTAAACTTTTAGGATTAGTAAAGTGTTTCGTTGTAGGAAAGTTTGGGAAACGCTGCTGTAGTGGAACATATTAACCCTCCAAGTGGTTTCAACGAGATATCTCGTCCATCAAGATCTTGTCAGCTTTGCTTATAACCTTATCGGGACAACCATTAGGTTGGTCAAAATTTTCTCTGCTTTTCTCATAGCAAACATTCATTTTGAGAGGTGGATAAGTAAAAATGAGTTATAGATAGAACCTAATGTGCGATACATCGATGGGTTGTGCGATACATAATGTGTTGATTTAAATCAGGAGGAAACACAATATTATATATTGGGTTTGGTGTAGCATTTACTAGACCAGGGATACACCGACCGCCGGCCTCATGCGGCCCTTCCGTTGATTTGTTGGCGGCCCGCCACACCATGTGTTACTTTAATTTTAACAAGTCACACGATAGGTAATTTAGGTTAAAACTTCGTTGCTAGGAGATGCATTAAAATGCGCAAGCCTCTTTGGGTCAATATGTATCTGAACAAACTTTTTCAGTCATGAATATTAACAATAAATCGGAAAATCGGAACCTCTTGACTGATGAAAATTTAGAATAATTTTTGCGGTTCTCTAACTACAAAAATCGAACCCAATATTAAAACAATTGTAATATCCATGTAATGTCGCCCATCAAATTAAATTCTTTATTTACTTTTTATTATCTTTTTTTTCCTCTTTTGTAACAATGCAAAATATAAATAAAAGAAATAGTAAATATAAACAAAAGAAATAGTAAATATAAATAAAAGAAATAGTAAATATAAATAAAAGAAATAGTAAATATAAATAAAAGAAATAGTAAATAGAAAATAAAATAAATAGTAAATATAAATAGAAAATAAAATAAATAGTAAATACAAATAAAATACAAATAAATAGTAAATAAAATAAACATAATTGAAATAATAAAATAAAAATAAAAATAAAATAAATGTACAAATAAATAAAATAATAAAATAAATATAAAAATAAAAATAAAATAAATGTACAAATAAATAAAATAATAAAATTAATATAAAACTAAAAATAAAATAAATGTACAAATAAATAAAATAGAAATAAATACTAAATATAAATAATAAATAAACACTAAATATAAATAATAAATAAATAATAAATATAAATAATAAATAAATATAAATATAAATAATAAATAAATAATAAATATAAATAATAAATAAATATAAATATAAATAATAAATAAATACTAAATATAACTAAATCATAAATACTAAATATAACTAAATCATAAATAATGAATATAAATATAAATAAATAAATAATCTATGATAGGTAACTTTCATGGTTTTTGGGAGGTCTTCGTCCCATAAGTCACAGTGAATCTGTGTGGACCTTGGCCTTAACAAGCCTGTGCATTCTTGTACTATACCAAGGGGATTAGAGGCAACACTAAGCACAGTCGTCCATTAAATTGCAGTTCATTCCGCAAAGCATCCCCTCCGAAACAAAACCCGAAAAGTCCGACTCGATTAATGCTTCCCACATTGGGGGTGAGTATCCGAGTTAAGGGAGAAGGAGCGAAATTCCTATTAGCGCGGAGGGAGCGAAAATAAAAGTGCGCCATGGAGGAATCAGCGACCGAAACCAATATTGAAAGATGTGAAAATTTGGCAACAGATCAAATTCCTTCCCCCACCTCTCACGTTTAAGCAGGCCATAGAAAATGCATGGCTTCAGATACCGATCTACTAACTTTCATGCATAATTTATGGCCCCTCTATCTATATATATAAAATATACGGCCTGCTCTCGATCGATCCCAGCCACTGCAGGTTGTTTTTGTTTACCTAAAACCGAGATTGAGATTGAAGCGAAAATATGCGAAAAGAGAAGCAAAAAGTTGTGATTCGTTTGAAGAAAGGGAATATATTTTCTGGATAAAATATCGCCGAAATTCATTTTTGATCGGTCGTCGCGGTGTTGGGCTTTTTCTTGTGTTTTTCGAACGCGCATAGTGAGTCTTTTTTTTCTTTTCGGGGTGTTTGGCAAACATAATCGATGGGAGTGAAATAATCTGCTCTGAGATGAAGTTTTTTTCGATCATGCGATGTGCTGAGGATATAGCATCAGAAGTTTAGAATCTAACGTCGAGGGAAGAATGTGATTCTGGATTTCCAACTTTTCTTATCCTAACGCGTCGAAAAGATTTCGGTTGTCAACATTTGCTAAAGTGAGCGTCGGTTTGGGGCAAGTCGTGCAATAACACAACATCGGTTGTATGACATCGTTATATGTAAACTCAAATGACATTGGCAAATATATGTAGTTAAATAAATTCTAACTTTTCGACTCTCCAAGTGGTTTTGACGGAATCACTTGTAGGGTAGAATCTTGATGGATGAGTGGTTTCACCAATGCTGAAATATCTTATCCATCAAGATCTGACTAGTTTTACTCATAGAGATCGCGTTACCAAAACATTACCGATTGTTTGATGATGACAAGATCACGATCTCTTCAGTTTTCTTTTATTGACCAGGTATCTCGTCCATCAAGATCTGGTCAGTTTCGCCAATGACGAGGTACCTCGTCATTGGCAAAGGGGCAGCAGGATGGTTAAGCAAATCATAAAATTTCGTCTTGAAGATTAAATCAAATTAATTTAAAATAATTAAAAATGCTTTCATTTCAAAGTGAATAATTTGGATGCATCGGTATCGTTGAATCAGTTCGAGTGAAGTAGTTATGACTGTTAAACAGTTTATTTACCCATGAGTGAGATTATATTCTTTCTACGATTAGAACCGTACGTTCAAAATGCCTAACCAATTAATACACATTCTATTTAGGTAAATGTTATATCATTTGTAAGAAAGTATGCAAGGTACGAACCGAACCCTGTACATTACTTCATATTAGGAAGCACTAGCTGAATTACCCGGCGTTGCTTGAGTTGAATTGTTTATAATTCATCGTAAATATACTTAATATTATTCCCATGGAGATTTCGAATTGTTTTTCCCCAGCAGACCCAGGACAAATCGAAGGGGGTTAATATATAACCTATGTGTCCCGCAGAATTCTACAGGATGAATGGACCAAATTTAGTGTGAATTGGTCTGACATTAATCGTATAAATACGCAATGTTATTCCTATGAGGATTTCAAATTGTCTTTAGCCCCCAGTACCATATCGATGATTAACAAAGAGAATTTTCTATAAAAATAATCTTATATTATCATAAAAATTTACATTCCAATAATAAAGCTACAGTTTAAGAATTTACAGACGGGATACATAAATGATGTGATACTGAGCGATTTTCATCGCAATCGCATCCATCTGCGATTGCGATGTTTGATTCTAAAAAAATCCAAAATCATCTTGAGAGGCGACACCTGTAGATGTTAACTCTGACGTCATCTTCACAGCCAGACCGGGAGATAGCGCCCCCTAACAAGTGCTCTGTCCAGGATGACGGAACGTTACACCCCTCTGCACACCCAAGACAAATAGAACGGGGATAATATGTAGCCTACGTTTCCCGCAGGGTTCCAAAGAATAAGTGTACCAAATTTGGTGTAGATTGGTCAAACGGTATAGATTTGTATAGAGAAGACAGACATATGCCAACTCTGCTTTATGTGTAGATAAGATTATGACTCAGAAATGCCAAATTAAAGAACACGAGCCGGATGAATGTTTAGTTTTGGTCGGTCAATTGTACTTTTCCGTATAGTATCCACATATAAATTTTCCAATCGACCGCTCCAGTGAAAGAAACTGAAAATAAAAACATTTTCTGGCTGTGCCATTGAGTGCCTTAATCCTCCAAAACGTTTCGACAAGATCTCTCGTCCAAGATTATGTCAATTTTTGAAAAACCTAGATATCTCGTTGAGAGACGAAAGTGTCATCCAACGAGAATGAAAATCCCAATAGGAAAAACAAATTGTTCCTTTCCTAGAAGTGGAGACAGTTTGATACAGGTTTTTGCATCAGAGACTGGCCACTACAGAGTGGCACTTATCTTGTCACAACACACATATCGGAGTGCATCTCTGGTAAACATAGGGATCGTTACCCCTGGATGCCAAAGCGATCTTTCTCTATATATTCTTCTCTCCATCCTTTCTTTTCACAATTACTTGACATTGTTTGTCTTGTGTTGGTAGCAGCTTCACCAAATATGACTCTTGCGCCTTAAAACCGAAAACCAACCTCAGCACACGAAATAACTAAATAACATCATCTATTGGTTAAAAGTAACTGGTTTTCTTGGTCAAGATCAAAATGTGTTAAAAGTCATGCAAAGAAGACAGGTTACAGAATGGATATATGCGTTCTAACCCCTCAGAGGGTTAAACCTTATGTTAAAGTCAAATTAGCCTTCTTCGTATAGCCAAAAATGACCGTATTGCGAGAAATCAATTCACTCGAGAAGTATTCCGTCTGGGAATCTACACGAGGTTCGGTCTTCAATCACAGCAGTTCCCTGCTCAATTTCGTCCAATGCATTTCTATTTCCGGGATCCATTGCGACGGAGCGATTTCCATTGTGAGCACACCTGAGAGCGGGTTTTATGGGAGTCGCGAGATCCGAATGCTCCCAGTCGCTCTAATGAAGGCTGCAAAAGAAGAGCGTCTAGACGCTGTGACCCAATAAAGGCCGCCGTCGGGGGGCAACGGACGCGGGGATTGGAGGTCAGGGTCGGGGGAGGCGGGGCTTCTTTCGATCGCCCCTTTTGAAGACCGCTTCGCTCCTCATTCCAACTCTTAATCACGCTGCCTTCATTGTTGTCTTTTGGAAAATTGAAATATGTCGCCTGGTGGGACGTGTTTATTGTTGGTAGAGGGTGTTTCGACGTCGTCTGTGAAGCGATCTTTGAGGCTGAAATTTTATTATGTTACATTAAACGAAGCAGTCATGGGTGAAGTGGTTAAGGATTAAAAAGATGACTTATTAACCCTCCAAATTATTTGGACGAGATATCTCGTCGAATCACTTGGAGGGTTCAGAACTTGGAGGGTTCGACGAGACCCTCCAAGTGACCCTCGGATATCAATAACATCTGACCAATTTTGGTAATGATGAGGTATATCGGTATCAAGATTGTCGATTTTTTTATGACGACGAGATTAAGGTCTGGTCAGTTTTCTGCTAATGACGAGATATCTCGTCCATAAAGATCTGTTAATGGTTCTGCTAACAACGAGATGCCTCTTCAAGACAACCACCAGGAGGGTTAATATGTACTGTATGATGACATTATAGAGATGACTTGCGAATAGCGGACCCAGGGGTGAGACGTCCCAATTTCGGGGAATTAGCAAAGGGAAGGGAAGCATATGCGAAGTGACAAGAAGTGAAGAAGAAGTGAGAAAGATGCTGTCATTAAATTTAGATGTCGGATCCCAGGCTTTCTGAAAGAGGAATGCACAAAGAAGTCGAATTAATAAATCTGCCTGAGAACTCGATCGAGTAATGAATAGTGATTATAAACAGTGAATTAAAGAAGTAGAGTTTCAGATTTTTGTTACATATGCATTAATTTAATATGAACGTGTGTACATTTTTTGAACGATGAATGTTTTTAATTCTTGAATTACACATATGTTTAATTTAGGGGATTGCGTCCTTTAGTTTTCACCATCTTTTTCGAGTTTGAAATCATACGCTGGAACAAAGACTGCCGAAAACTTGGTGATCCTTTTTTCGAAGCTCAAAACCTTTATCTTCAGAAATGTACTTCTTATCTTGAGATTGAGTTCTTATTCCTGGGCACACACACACAAATCCGCTTTTCAAAATCTTAACTGAAAATGGTTCCATTAAATAATTTCTTTTGCTAATCCCGTTGGATTTGGTTTGATTTGTCTATCGACGGTAATTGTTTAGTGCACGATAACTCAATGGGCAGATAAATCCTGTTGGATAATGTTGACGTTATTCTTTCTATGCAAAAAGACACAAAATAGCTAAACAGAATTTTAAATTGCATTGTTACATTTTATATTGCTCCTAAAATGCCGCAGTGACCGGATAGCCTGGTATTTAACGCTCCATGTGGAACTCGCAGTTTCTCCAGGTCCTGGGTTCGAATCATCTTATCCGGGTACATCTGAAATCCCAGATGTACTTCGTATTCTACAGCAGCCCACAGTTCCCTTTCTACAGCCTCCGTGTGTAAAAAATCATCTGAGAGCAACAAAACTAATCCTATAAAGACAAAGTATTAACGATCATTAGAATTAATTCAATCTGAACAAAATTCAATTTACAAAATTTATTTTAAGAATGAATTTTTTAATTAGCAATACTTATTATTAATTTTTATGTACCAGAAAATTCAGACAAATTTTAAAAGTTAAGAGTTTACAATTAAAAGGGTTTTGCAATTCATTTTGGATCCTAATGAATTGTAGAATTTATTTTAAATATAAATAGCGTGGTATTTAATATTTATTCAAGAAAGAAAATTTGATTAGGAACTCCTTCCACGAATAAACATTAATTAAGTCTATTTAAATTGAGGAATCAATTTTTGTACCTAGTAATTTCAAATTGGTAATATTTAATTTATGATCATCTTGTTTTCTTCTGATGCATAAATAATTGAAGTTTTAAGAGTAAATCGAAAGATTCGTTATCAGATTTAAAAATTAAAAATTAGTTTTAAATTGAGAATATAAAGGTTTTGATTATTGTTTTTTTGCAATTACACTACCACCGCAGAGAAAGTAGTTTTACAGAAATGTCTTGTTACTGTTGCTGGTTTTTCTTCCTTTGCAAATAATTCGATTTAAAATAATTTATATTCGTGAATAATTATAACTAATTAGACATGAATGGATCTTCTACTATCAATCTTTACAAATAGTTTATTTCTTAATTCTCTTCTGATAACTCGACACGAAATTGGAGGGTTTTAATAAATGTTAAGCGGAAATCATTAATTTTGAAAGGATATTAATTGTAAAGAGGTTTCGGAAAAGGGGTTATTAATGAGTTTTCCCTGGCAGTATACCAAAATGAAATGATGAAATGTGAAAGTGACCAAGCACAGATAAACATTAAGAGATTATGAATTTTGAGACAATCCATATTTTACAGACTCAAATGAAAATATATACAGGAAAGTTTAACCTCCGATTCAAATCAAAACACATTTTAATTAACATAAAAGAAAAAATATATATTGATTGAACATATATTAACATTACCTCTACATTTAAAGTGTAAAAAGACTTCAATAATTTTTCATTTTCAGTATACTCTTAATCGTATTAGTTTGAAAACAAAACCGAACACACAGTATCTGATAAACAAATATCATTTAGACATACTCATAAACGATAACTATAAATCTATTTTACATGATATTTTTCGAAATATGGAGATAACGTTTACTTAGAAAAGTTTCAAGTTACAGTTCTCACTTATAGTAAACGGACCACAACAGTAATTCTTTCGAAGCGTTAAGTTACCTTAAAATTTGATACCTATTATAAGCTTTATGACCTATTATAAGCTTCTCCATCACAAATCCAGTTTGTTGATGGAGAGATGGAGATCATAAGAGAATGCTATTTAATGAATTTGTCTTACACATGATATTTTAAGGCTATTTCATCCCGATAAAAAATTCTTACCCGAAAGCAATGTAATAAATTATCGTTAAAGATAAGTAATTCAAAATGAATATGCTTCATATGGATAAGTGAAAATAAAGGTGTACAATTTAAATGACGACTTCACATTTATGAATATCGCTATGCCAAAAGAACTAAAACAAAGAAGTAGATCAAAACATTACATTTTATTCTCTATTTGCTGTTAATGTTTTTCTATCAATTTTGAGTTTCCCATAATGTGTGGATTTGAATTCATCTTGTTCTGAAAAGGATTAACTAAGATATTTTAAATTGGACATTCTAAACATACTATGTGCAAGTAATATTCTGTATAAGTGAAACACACGCCCCTTTCTTATTTTATTTTAGGAAACGTCCATCTGATGTTTGAAATTGTCGCAACTTTTTTTTTATCGAACGAAATTGTGAGTTATCATTCCGGAAAGTTGCATTTTTCTTTTGACTTTTCGTTAATTTATAATAATTTATATTAATGTTTGCTATGTTCAATTTGATTATTAGTTTACATTGGCAATTTTGTAATTGCTGATTTTAATTGTTCTATTTTTTATTAGTTTTTTATTTTATTATTTATTCTATTTTTTATTAGTTTTTTTATTTTATTTATTATTTATTCTATTTTTTATTAGTTTTGGTTTATAATTAAAAATATCTTTTCGAGATTTTCGCTTTGTAAATTTGCCTGATTTCGTAACTTATATTTTTTATTTAAATCTTTTATTGTTCTGAAAGCATCGTGTTATACTGTTCGTTATTCGCGATTGTGTACGTTTTCCTCGCTATAAAAGAATAAGTCATGCGATGTTACTCTCTAGGTACCAAACCACGCTACTTCTTCGTCATCACGGTGGAATTTCGACCAGCACTTTCGGGCAAAAAGTGGAATGGAGAGATGGCAGACATCACCTCGAGTTCCCCTCCAAGTCAATAAACGATAAAAGGAGGGGAAACCCAATAGCTTTGTTCGTGTCTTGTTAACAGCTGAAAGCAAAAAACGAGAATGTATCGGACAAGTAATAAGGCCTTTTATGCCTCTCGCAAACAAGAGAACGTGCGTTTACGAGGAAACTCTGTAGATTGGATGCTCAGATATGTGTTTGCGCAGAATAAAATTTTATATCATCCACTTATGGATGCCAAAAAATGTTTACTTTCCACATCTTGCCTTTCACAAACTGCCCGGTATCCATAATTTCATCCCTTATGCGATTCTCTATTTATTAAAATGAACGGAATACTTCAAGTCAAAGGTTATAAATACACTGCTGGCCACCGTAAATGCAACACCCTGAAGGAAGCATGCAAATAATATGAAATTTACAACATGCATTAGCGGAGGTGAGATATGCAAATGATTAGAATTTCAGCGCAGACGCACATCACGCGCGCCTGTGGCGCCACTTCAAAGCGCTATTTAAGGCTTGGAGATTTCGACGATTTCAAGTACGGCAATTGTGTTTTTCTTGTGGTTTTTTCAAAAAAACGATCAATTATGCCTCGTAGAAAACAGCGATCATCTTTTGATCAAGTATCCGAGTTCGACAGAGGAAGGATAGTGGCCTACCGAGATTGTGGATTATCTTTCAGGGAAATCGGTAGTCGTGTTGGACGAAACCAAACAACTGTAATGCGGATATGTGATCGTTGGATGCAGGAGGGTACGACGGACCGACGTGTTCGATCGCATCCACCTCAGTGCACCACTTCACGTGATGACAGGCATATTGTGCGTATGGCAGTGACGGATCGCTCAGCCACATCACGAACCATAGCACAGCACATTCAGTCTGTACCGCATCATCCAGTGTCTGCGCATACCATTCGACGCCGTTTACAGCAGAGTGGTCTGTCCGCAAGACGTCCATTGCTTCGTCTACCCTTGACGCAGAACCACAGACGTTTCCGCCGCCAATGGTGCGATGAAAGAAGGATGTGGACGGCAGAATGGAATGAAATTGTCTTTACTGACGAGTCACGCTTCTGTCTGCAACACCACGATGGTCGGATTCGAGTCTGGAGACACCGTGGAGAGAGGATGCTAAACAGCTGCGTTATGCACCGCCACACTGGTCCTGCACCGGGTATTATGGTATGGGGCGGTATTGGATATCACTCTCGCACTCCTCTAGTACGCATTGCCGGTACTTTAAACAGCCAGCGCTACATCTCCGAGGTGTTGGAGCCATTTGTCCTTCCTTACCTTCAGGGCTTGCCCACAACCATATTTCAACAGGATAATGCTCGACCACACGTGGCACGCATTGTCCAAGGGTTCTTCGTCAATCGCCAGATTGAATTGCTTCCCTGGCCAGCTCGCTCTCCGGATCTTTCGCCGATAGAAAACATGTGGTCCATGGTTGCTCAACGATTGACCCAGAATACATCCCCAGCTGCCACACCAGATCAACTTTGGCAACGTGTGGAAGCTGCTTGGTCTGCTGTACCCCAAGAACACATCCAAAGTCTCTTTGAATCAATGCCGAGGCGTGTGGCAGCGGTGATCTCCAACAATGGCGGCTACTCTGGCTACTGATTTTGGCAGGAACCACACTTCACAAAAGTCTATAAATTTAATCATTTGATACTTGGTCAACATGTTATCTACAAAATAAATTTTGTTGTGATATCTCTTGTCTTTCTTGGTGTTGCAATTTGGGTGGCCAGCAGTGTATATACAAAGACATTTTATCCCTCCTGGTGGTGAGACCGCGGTAGCCCGGTTGGAAGAGTAACGGATAAGCAACTGGAGGGTTGCGAGTTCGGAACTCCAACCAAAGACCGTCGTGTACCAAGGGGGCTGGTGCACGTTAAATCTGCCGTGGCCTCAAATTCCACACATTGGCGTGGTGTGGAAGTTTGGAGAGTGGGGTACCAGCTCAGGTGTTGCCTCGTCATCTGACCGTGGTTCAAAATTACTTGGTGTTGTCCTCGCATCTCTCCCTTCCAGATTAATTCCGGATCGTCGCCAATTAACGTTAATTAAGCGTCGTTAATGCTAGAGCGTCGCAATACTAGTAGCACTAGAGCATCGTTAATTAACGTCGCTCTAGTACGACGTTAATTAACTACCTACCTGCCAGGTGGTTGTCTTGACGAAGTATCTCGTCATTAGTAAAACCATTAACAGATCTTGACGGACGAAATGTCTCGTCAGTAGAAAAAAAACTGACCAGATCTTGAAACTGGCTACTCTGCTGATCCCGTAATTATAAAACAATCAGCGATATATTGATAGCGATATATCTCGTTATCAGCAAAAGTGGCCAGATAGTGATGGGCAAGATGTCTCATGGAAACCATTTGGAAGGTTAAAAATTGAGTTGACAAAGTAAGAGTCGAGTAAAATGGTTTGTGAATAATTAAAAGTTATTTTTTGGATGATTCCTTCATTTGCAGCAAATCGTTATTTAAATTATTCTAATAGTAAATCCTAACGAATAGCAAAAACATGAGATGAACCAATAAGCAGTCCAACCTGTGTTTTATTAGGGAATTTTCGTTTTATTACTAATAAATGTAAATCATGCATAGTTAAAGTTTTAAATTTTGCGTTAAATCTGATTTTATTTGAATAAAACATTTCCAAGACTGAAAATGTATTTGAAATCGCGAAATTTGCGTATCGCGGGAAGAAAAATGCAGTGCTAATTAATCATAACTCATTTATGTTATCAAATACATTTTCTTAACCATGAAAATTATTAAATGAAACTAAACACTTGTTATATTTTATTCTAAAATAGAGTTTAATGACTCGTGCCACAAAGACCTATTGTTGGCAGATCTCTTAAAAATGCGAATTTTTACATTCCTCATATTAAAAATTGTTATTCCATTATTCCATATGAAATACTATTCATTAATTATGAGATAATAATGTGAAAGAAAAAAAAATAACGTTACATATATGCAAAATTACTTAAACCGTTATAGGAACTAGCTTCATACCAATTTTTTCATTATGTTTATCGTGGGATTTACTAAAATAAAAGTTAAAAGTAATTAACATTGAATGTCTAGTGACTTTCAATGAGGAGAATTAAATTGATCGTTTATGGTTTTAAACATTATTCATTCCATTTGATCTAACAGTACTCAATAATGAAATAAACAATATAATAAATTTATGAACTGGTATTTCCTGTTAAGAGAAATGAATACTTCCGTTCTGCAAAATTTGAAAGCTTTCACATGTTTTATTTTCTTTTTCTTAATCTAAGCATTTGAATTTTAAAAGTAAATTTAATTTAAAGCAGTTTTCATAAAAATGTAGTGTCTACAGTACTGTGTAGGTTTTCAAAAGTATTTTGTGGTGCATTGAATGCTTGCTTTTACATAAAGATGTATATATCTATATATGCTTCTGGTAAAAAATCGAATTATGTTGTCACGTTATTTTTTCTTTCAGGTAAGTAAAGTCATTTTGAAAAGAATTGGATTGGAATACACGCGTGGATTCCTAAAGATTGCAATTTCTTTGGATTATTCCGTTAAAGACTCGATATTTGTGGATTCTGTGTGATTATTTTATTGGATACAGCGTTCTGTGATTAAAACGTGGGAACATTTATTTATGTGAAAAACGAGGACATTTATCTCTTGGGCATAGGGTGAGTACACTTTAATTTCATTTTATATTATACTTTTCTTTAATATCCCCATCCAGCTATTCACTTTAATGGATGCTTTGAATGTGTTCCTCTCACAATTTTTATATTACTCATACCTATTGCAGACAATGCTGCATTCCTATTACATGCGTGATATGCAGGGTATCGATCAAAACATGTCCAAACTAACGATCTAATGTGCTAAAATAGTTATCCTTATCATTTCTGGTATCTACAATAGAAATAAAATATAAAGTGTAAACAAAATAAATTTTGTGTATATCTGTTAAAAAGAAATATCAAATTTAATGTGGATATTCTGATGTTATAGGATGTGGATACCGATATTATAGTGCTAAGGAATTTTAAACTGTTTGAAGTAAACTTACTTTTCTCATTACAACTATCTCTATGCACTTCATTTAATTTAAGCTGAAATGGAAAATCTTCGAAACAATTATGAAAATAAATGTAATTATATTTAAGGAAGAAAATTGTTAGTTTAATTACTATTTTCAATGTATGTCAACATCCAGTTAAATGGAAAATATTCGATTCAACATTTAAAAAAATAATATGTATATTGCGTAAAAATAGTTTTCTATGGACGAATTCATAAATGTGTACGTAGGAAATGTATTCCACGGTATAAACTTTAGAGCAACTTACATCTTAAATCATGTATTTCATACTAAGTTTTATTTTGAGTTTACTTGAATTAATATGCTGAGATAAATTAACATACATATGAACAGTATAGAAAGAGACGGAACGGTATTTTGAATTATATAGGATCAATAGTTTTGATTTATCCTCCAAGGGGTTTTGACGAGGTATTTCGTCCTTAGGACATTGCTGATTTTTATGATGACGGGATAAAGATCTAGTCAGTTTTTCTAATGACGAGATATCTCGTCCATTAAAATCTGATAAGTTTTTTAATGACGAGATACGTCGTCAAGACAACCACCAGTAACGTTACGATGAGATTAATTTTCTCAACAGTTAAATGTTTTGTAATATTTTCCTGTCCGTTTCAGTCAATCTTGAGTCAATGAACTCTGATATATTCTCATTTCTCAAAACCGTAAATTCGATCCGTAAAATTAATTCGTATAATCACTCTTGAGGTATAAGTATACGCTAGAAGATTTTTTTAAAATTGTGACTTTAAAAATCCAGTTTTTTCCAACGAGTTATTTTCTTATGCTTAAAATATTAATGATCTTATTTAGATATAATCAGGTAATTAGTCTGTTTTTTAACAGCGATATCTAATTTGTTTTAATCATCAAATTCTAATTTGTTCATAAAAACAATTCCTGTTGGAAATTATTCCTAATATTATTCATCATGTTTTGACCTTCCATCAAGTTGCTAGAGGGAATAGGTTATTTTTTACAATTGTTTTTTCCAAGGAAGTCTTAAAAAATCTCTAGATTTTTTCAGGAGTTTTAACATTTAAAAATCAATTAAAAATTTATTTTCTAAAAACTCTGACTGAGGTTCAGAACATCCACTCTAATGTATACACTCTATTATAATGATACCAAAATAGTTATAATAGATCAATTTATTGTTGAGTTATCATTGTTTGAAGAAAGCATCGTATTACAGAAGCACAGTTCAGAAATTGAGTTTAAAGTTTTGGAAGCATGTTTGAACTGGTGACAGTATCTAACAAAAATCCCTTGTAAATACGTAGAAAAGTATTCCGAATATTTCTAAAATCTTTGTATCGTTTAATAGCTAAGAAATTGGGAAATATTTTGAGAGAATAAAAACAAAATCGATATTCTAGTCAATTTTTGTGATTTCTATTGTATACATACACCTTAAGCAGATCGAAAAATAATCCTCCTTTTAGTTTCTTTTACGTTCCACGTATCAATATATCTAGCAGAGAATATCCCTTCCGTCAATCCTTTCTCGCGAAAAAGAAGTCGAGCAAATAAAAAAGGTGACGAAATGCATAAGAAAAAAATTAGTTCATGTCGAACATAAAACTCGGTCGCTATTATGGGGGTCATCTGCGGCCCGTGCAGGCGCCATTACTCATGCAAACGTCATATTTCAGACGTGTCAAAATACACCCACCTCACCGAAGGGGGAGGGTCGAAGGTCTTGAAAAATGCGACTTTCTCGCCCCACCGGAAGATTCATACTGCGGAAGAAAAATGTTCCGCTCCGGATATGAATTGACAAAATTTCGTTCTTGTGTTGCGAAGAAATAAATGTACGCGTTGGAAGAGGGGAAAAAGTCCCTCGTGTCATCTGCGCTTTTGTGTTTTGTCTTGTGTTTCTCGGAGGCTTTATGCTCCTCTGGAGGAAACGGTAAACCCAAGAATGTATGTTTCTTTGCGCTTCCTACGCTCCAAACGATTTCGGCTGAATTATGTGGTGGCATTTGTGATTTCTTTTACTCGTCCATGATTCGTTACGTCTCGTGGTTTCGCACCTTTTGAGAGAGGGTATTGGAAATTATTAAAAGCGGTGCTTTATACTATTTACTCGAAATAACTTCAAAGACTTCATTTGCAATTAAGCTCTGTTATTTATCAGTCAATGCGGTGCCATTTCTCTGCTATTAATCGTAATGATTGAGACGTAAATACTGTCGCTTTTGGGTTTTAAAAACTAGCTCTTTTAAGTACTCATGTAGGAGAAAGGAAAATTGGGAGGATTGACGTTCGTGCATTTTTTAAAATTCATCTCGCTGTTCCGAGAAATTCTATTTGTAGGGTTCGCGAAAACATTTGCTCGTCATTGAAATCAAGCTGTTTTCTAATATGCAGGCAAAATACATAGCAATTAGACTTGTACTAAAAATACTCCAAATAAAATACACTAAATATACTTATTAAGTTTAAATATTGCTAGAGGGAAAATGTTTTGAAGTTTTCGGTTTAAAAGCTTTCCTTTCAATGTTATATTTTATTCTACTGTTTAGATGATACATATTTTGATATAAATGGCGTCATAGCAGTATGAACGTAATATATATTTACTAATCTACACAAGCATGAACGTCAGATATATTTACTAATATACTACATGAGAAATCCTGTTAATAATTTCCGAGTTCATCCAAAATAACATGGATTTGGTCATGGATTTATCGCAGATTGTGATGAAGCTATATATCTATCGAATAGAGAAAACAAAAGAAATTGAATGAATGTTTTAAATATCGCTTACAAAACACCTTGTGCTTTGCATATGTTAGAAAATGTCTTTTAAATGTAATAAGAAATGATAAAATTTAAAAAAATTGTTTGAAAGTTCATAAAGTTTAAACAATAAAACAATCGCTTATTTTCATCTATTGCAAAATGTCTTAAATGTAATACATATACTACAATAAAAAATATTGTTTGTGAAAGTTCATTTTCAAACAATGAAACAATCGCCTGAAAGATTGTTTTATTAATGTAATTTTATTGGAAAGCAAAAACTGCATGAGCTAAGGATAAACAGGAGGGTTCAAATGTAATGCAGCTGTCCAAGAACAATGCTGACAAGTGGCAAACGGAAATCCCTGCAAGCACTATAAAAAGCAAAGTAAGGAGTTAGACGACACTAGAAAGAGGTTGTAATCTTAACAAGCCCTGAATGTTTGGGCGGCCAAGCAATCGAGAACTGTCCCGAGCACTTTCGAGGACACTTTCTCTCTTTCGTAGGAGGTTTACGGATAAAAACAAAGATGCTCGACGTCTCTCAAACATCTCCAACTACAAAAATAAATCGATGCAAGTCAAAAGCAGTTGAAGTAATTTGAAATTTCTGACTAACGTTAAATTTTTATTGTTGAGTCTAAAATTGTTGGGGGATATATATTGATCAATTCTACATTATTGAGATCAGTTTATATTGATTATATAATCTCACACATATATAATTGGAGATAAATTTTGAAAATTCATCCAAATGAAATTTATATCTGTAGAATGCACACACATTCATATCCCACATTTATATATTTACATCCTCGCATTCTACTGGATTTCTTTCCATGTAATCATGTCATTGCTTTGGTAGCTTTGGATACTTGGGGGTTTCCAAGTGCAGAACTTGCGATACTGACATGGTAAAATATCCCACAGGAAGATGCCTTGCTACAATTAATTAATCATTTCCCTCTTTTGATGAATTTATTCCCTTGGGCTATAAAACTCATAATCCAATCCCTTGTTGCATTTCTCTTGTACTCATCTAAGTAGACAAATGATTCCTGGTGCCTTGTTTACTAAAGTTTTGAATGCATCTCAGTAACTATTCCACTTAGAAATGTGGAATTTTTTTATGATTAAATATATATTTTAAAACATTTTTCTGTATACAAGTTTCTTGCTAAACGACTGTATAAGGAAAATGCATTCTCATACATTGCGATCAAAAATTGTATCTATTTGAAGGTCAAATAATAAAATATAATATATTGTATGTCGCAAAATGAGACATTCTCAGTGATGAGTTATTCAAGGATATTTTGTTACATGTTACGTAGTGAGGTCCAAAACTTTCCTGCACGAACATGTTGAAACTCGAATTAACAGGTCTGAATTGCGTCGCTCCTGGCCCTATGTTGAGTTTCAGTGCAGTTTTTATGGAGATGCGTGCCCGCAACTGATAGTCTAATGCACAAATTTGGATTCACATATCCATCTAGTGTTTTATTTTCGCTCGATTGACTCTCAGGTACCGACGGATTGTACTATTTTATCTTGCGCTTGGAGGAGTTTAGGACCTTGCGCCATAAAATCCAACGATCAATCAACTCAACGACCCCACAGACGCACAAATGAGAGTTTTCTGGGTGTTTAACACTGAAGTAACCGGGAGGAGCGTCCTAAAATGGTCAAGAGAGTGGTGTCAGCTGAGGTGTTGACCTCGTCAGCTGGCAGTGGTTCAAAATGACGAGGTGTTGTCCTCGGATTCCGTTGTAATGCTCCAGTGCCATATTAATTTAACTATCAACTACTTATCTAAAATGAATGTGTTACGATCCTCCGATGTCCAATACCCTATGGGATTGATTCCGGACCGTCTCCAATAGCCAGCTGTGTTGCTCCAATGCCACATTAATTAAAATACCTACATACCGATGTCTAATAAAAAAATCCCACAAGCAACTAATTGTCTGGTTTTCTATAAGGCACTCAGTTGTATGGTTATTAGGAGGTCCATCTTGAGTATCCCGTTTACATGATTTGTAAACTTTAATTGAAAGTAAGGAACGAGCGATTGAAAAGGAAATCCCTTGAACATTTGCTCCAAATCATCCTGTACAACATACTCCGATGCCATTCATTTCACGAAACGCATCAAAACGAGCCAACCGAATCAAAAGCGGCTAATTCCGCCATTCGTCCTGCGATTCCCAAAGCCGATGAGTTGATCTGGCACGCATAAAAAGACGTCCCCCGCAATCATCAACATCTCATGGAGCGCCAAACGGAATCGGATGCAAACCATTGCGCAAGACCCCAAATGCACTCCACGCCGAATGTCATCATCCTTCCATCCTCCCGGCTTAACGTTCGATTAAGGTCCTCCCCTTTCCTTCCCTTCGCTGTTAACCACCGGGGAGAGAAGAAAAATATTTAAGTTTCATTTCGAATTCGATGATGGCGGTCGGTGAAATATTCCAATCGTTATGATCATCCCTTCCTCCTCGCCCAATTCCTTTTCCGACCCCCCTCACTTCTTACGCGTGTAGAGGTAGAGGGATCATCGGGGGAGGGGGGCTATTTCCATAATTACTTTCGCGTGCGCTGTTTGCTTGATCTGCCAAGTGCTGCTGTTGGTTTGTAAAGGGTGTCTTCGCTGCGGAATGAGTTTGTGGACGATCCGCGGGAAGTGGATCTGGATTTGGTATGCGTTTGGATTTTAAAGTGTCCCTTCATTTGTAAATGACTCGGTCCAGCCGGAGACCATTGTGTACACGGGGGCTGGTGCACGTTGACTCTGTAGTGGCCTTAAATGTCCTCACGTTGGCGTGTTGTTGAAGTTTGGAGAGTGGGGGTGCCAGCTCAGGTGTTACCTCGTCATCTGATTGTGATTCAAAATTAGGTGGTGTTGTTCTCGGATATTTCCCTTGGGGATTGATGACGGAAGCCCGTTGTGTTGCTCCAGTGCAACGTTAATTAACTACCTCTACCTCATCTATAAATTATTGTTGTCTCTATTTGTCTCTCCCGTTTGTAATACTCTTTATTTGAAAACTTTTTTCTTTTTTATGATGTGGAGATGAGCTGCTTTGCAGCGGGTGCTCCGAAAGTGATATATCCTGTCCTGTGCCCTTTCTCTACCTGTCTTTCTGTAATTCTTTTTCTTTTCTTTCTTCGGAACAGTCGTGGCTCAGTGGGTATGCCCACTGCGCTAGCAACCTTAGAGTTATAGGCGGCGCAGGTTCGATTCCTGTCAGGTGCATTCCAACCTAGGTGCACTTCTCTCTTCTGTGTCAGTAAAAATTTCATGCCTCTATATCTATTACTTGATATTGTGTCTGGCGCAGCATGGCCATAAAACCCCAAAACCAACAAACTCTCCTCTCTTTATCTCTGATTGCTTCGCAGGAGTAATTTGGTTTGGTCCAGATGTAAAACTTCTGATTTTCTGAAAATTTCAACTTGCTGAAAATTTTAGCAGTTGAGTATTGAGGGCTCTATGACACATAAGTAAGTGACAAAACATCAAAGTTCCCGTTTTTGTGACAATGTCATGACCAAGTGATAAAAGTTGAAAGTGACTGAGAATTGATTTTGTTGAAAAAAAAGAGGCTCACAGATTGTCTGAAGCTAGATAACCATACCACTCAATGTGACCTATATACTGAAAATTTTTCTTTTTGATTGCCCTTCTCTTATAATTACCAGAATTTTAATCAAATGTATGTTATGAGTTGCATCGAGTGCTAAAAACCGTATCTGATATTAAGGCAATCGACCCTTGAAATTTCTACTCATTTGGAATCATGCTTTGAATTTCATTCCTTTGGAATACTTAAGAAAAAATGCATTTTTTAATTTCAAGGTGAATAATTTTGTAGTAAAAACTGAGCTACGATTTCATTTGATTTTATCAAAATTAATATTTTATTGCTGATTAAATTAGTTATTTATAGTTACAGTGTTTATGATTTTTAAGTAATACGTTATTATAATTTTTAATGTAAATTATAAATCAAATTAGCATCAAATAATAAAATGCTATAATCACATGGAAATCTGAATTATTATAAGTGTATTATTCCTGGAAATAAGATAGAAACTCAGTGGAATATAACTGATCTAGATATTTGAACTGTGCCTAACGTTTCGTTTATATATATTTTTAAATCTGTTAATTGTAGACCTATATTTTCAATTTCAAAATATTACAGATTAATTTTTGTATGATACTCATTGATAGTAAAAACAAAAAAATCGACTAATGATTTGAAAACTTCGTCAATACAAAAATGCTTCGTCAATGTAAAACATCGTCTATGGCCATTTCGCAAGACCATCATCAGAACGCAAGTTAAGTCCACAAGAAGAAACGCGAGTTTAAATGCGTTCTAGAATAGTGTTGACACAGTTCACTTTTTAATTCAGCCATATATAAAAACAGGGAAGCACTAGTGTGTACGACAACGCAAAAATAGATAAGGCTTCTCCGATGTTCAACTCTAGAATGGATCTCGGAGATCGGACCACTTTTGCTTGTTTAAAATGAAACTTGTGAGAAAATTCCCAACAGTATTCGGCGATGGCAGCTTTGTTTATTTTTAACACAAAGCCTAAGTTCTGGCAACCAGAATTTCAAGGTTTGGCTCTTCTGGCCAACATAGCCCGCACTGAAGATACCCGTCGAAGTTCCGAAATGCTATTCCCACACAATAAAAACAACCAGTGATAGTGGACTGTATGGTTTTAATGTTGAATAATCACAAAGACAATAATTCTCTATAAAGAATTACACAGAAATGGTACTGAACATGAAACGAAAATCCCTCATGGAGTTCGGTTCGCAAAAAAAGAACGCTGCTGTTTCGCAAAAAAAAGAACGCACAATAAAACGCGAGCCGATGCAGTGCGAGCTAAGATCACTTGATCGAGCGCTGTAAAATAAAACTCAAACCAATACTAAAAGTTACGTGGGAAAAACAGAAATAAAAAATAATTCACTACAATTCAACACGCACCAAATTAATAATTGTTCTTGATTCAGGCGATGCTCATTTATATCAAGGAACGAATATTTGACTGAATCAATTACAAATGAATCTGATACGATTGATAGTTCTAAATATTGCAACCCTTCGTTATAGAGCTCATTCGGCTATAACGCTTTTTTTACTTACCCTCTGATGAATTTAAAGTTTGCGAACAGCAGGGGGGGGGGATGTCAATCAGTTTATTTAGAATCGGGATTTCAAAACCTTTTCTCTCTGGATCTTAATCTTTTCTCGTGAGCCCTTCTGTCACAACGTGAATTTTCGTAGGAGCATCTACGGATATCACCGATTTAAAGGGTAAAGTTTGCAATCGATTGGACCCCGAAAACGAGATAGAAAAGTTGTGTATGTTCTACTTATAACAAAATTATTTTACTGTGATTGTAGTTTCACACAACTTTAATCTTCCGAGAGTAGTTTCGAGGAGATATCTCGTCCATCTAGATGTGACCAACTTTGCTAATGACGAGATACCACGTCATCAAGAATGCCGATTGAATTCCGAATGATGAAAATGTTGCCATTTTTCGATGACGACGAAATCAAGATCAGATAAATTTTTTTCTAATGACAAGACATCTCTTGTCCACTAAGATCTGGTCAGTTGTACTAATGACGAGATACCTCTTCAAGATAATGACCTTAAAGGTTAAGTAAGGAAATTATAGTTAAAAGGGAAATTTACTTATTTCTCTAATAAGTAAATAGTTCTCAGCCCTCTATCGTTTTCATTGGTATATTGCGATTTTTCTTGCCCCCTTGTAATCCGATACATTGAGGCATTACTTTATGACAGCAGGCTTAAATTCAACACTTTACCAGTTGACATAAATTAATTGAACTGCATCATCACAAGTATTTATATTTAGCAAATAATTGAATTAACTGCGCGAGAAATCGAAGAAAACTCGACTCACGCAGTCCAATTCTATATCTAGATTAAACGCACTCATCTTCAGAACCAAAATCAAAGACCTTTATTAATATTTTCAATATAATCTTGTACGTTTGAGGTATTTCCGAACTTTTCTGTATTACACGAGATCTCTGGAAACAGATTGAACTATCGACATCCGGACTTCGCTTCCAGAAACTTTAGTTTTCAAGTGAAGAATTGTCACTATCGTGTCAAATTTACTACCAGCTCGTGAAGTTTTCCGATATTTATTCTTACAACAAAACATGACACATTGTAGAATATGAGAGAATATATAAGTGGTAAGTTATTTTCATTGTCAAATGGAAGTATTTGATTCGAGGTGTTTTCAAGTTTCTGGGGAAATTGTGTTATAAATTATTTATCCTATAATTTTTCGTCTGTGTTATATTATAATTTTTTAGTGTAATTTCTACTTAAGTGTATGTACTTGTCCCAGCGCGAAACTAGTTTTTGTTAGGCCATATAAAACTTTTTGTGAGTATCTTTTAAACACAGTTTTACAGCTCGTTTATTTCATTTAAGCTCTTAAATCACACGTTGCCTGTGTTTGACGCTACTTGGCCAAATATAACCCCTTGCGTCATAAAACCTGAAATCCCATCATGTAAAATGTTTTTTTTAATTATGGAAACGGATGATAGCTGCCTTTTAACACAATATTTCTACAGAGAGGAAATACTGGCCCTTTGAAATTTCCATAGTTTCAAAGTGAACTCTCAAAAACATGTCTGTATTCGCAAGAGGCTACCGCATACTGGCTAACATTTGTTGTAAAACTTGTCAAGATTTATCTACACCATTAGTCATTAGCCCTGCATTATTCAGACGTGCAGTAATTCACACAACTTTGAAAGAATTCCTCGTATTATAGGGCCGCGTTTGCCCGGATGAAGAGTAGCGGTTAGCAACCGTAGGTTCGAAACTCGATCCAACCAAACCATCGTGTGCTTGGGTGCTGGTGCACGTTAAATCTGTCGTAGCCTTAGATGCCCTCATGTTGACGTGGTGTGGAAGTTTGGAGAGTGGGTGCCACCTTGGATGATCACCTCGTCATCTGACCGTGATTCAAAATTACGATGCCGTTGCCAATGACCCGTTGTGTTGCATCTGTGCGACGTTAATTCAACCATCATATTAGATTTATTTCTGCCCGAGAAAAGGTACTAAGATCTTTAATATTCAATTGGTTTGCGTTGATTAATGGTCTCAATATCAATATAATATAAAAATAAAAATTAAAGACGTATTTATGCAACCGTTTTAAGAGCAATGCCTTCCAGACTAGTCCGAGAAGCTTCGGTGTTTTCACACAATATATACTTGCAACTAAAATCGATTCAATTTTTAGATTCTGTGAAATCATCGTTTATATTTAAAGTAATAACACAAGTCTTTTATAGCTAATGTAAATATTTGTGTCAAACCTTATATATTTTTAATAAAGCTACTGATATTTATGATTGAACCAGCTGAATTACCCGGCGTTGCTCGGGTTGAAATGGTTAAATGTTGCTTGAAAAGTGAATTAGAATGATCACTTTTCTTTCACAGAAAAATGCAATCATTTAAGTTGTACTGAAAATACGTTTTAACTTTTTCATAGCTTCTACAATATACTTCGGACGCAAATATATGCATTTAATTCCTGAATATATTGCATTATGTAAAAGATTAAGACATAAATACAAACAGAAACGAAATTCCGACGAAAAAATGCAGAATTCTAAAAAACGAAAGATGCGCAAAGTGTCGAATTTCGACTGCCTGAGTGTATTCTAAAATAGAGCAATTCGAAAAAAGACATTTGAAAAAGACAATTGACGATAATGATTTATGAAATTTAGTAATGCTCAAATATGACTGCAACATTTCGCTGTGGTAACTCAAATACACAAACACGGGATTCTAAATCAAATTTATAAAATAATGAAACATTGATTCTTGTTTGACAAATCTAAAATAACAAAATTACGCTTTTATGATTAAGTTGAAGTTTTTCGTGTTCCATTACAAAGTGTAAATTATGAAAAATCAAATATTTTAAATATTCTTTTATTATCAATCAAATATTCATAATATTCATGTAAAAATATAAAACTCATCATAGAAATACAATAATAATAATGAACTTTAATTCAATAATGCACATTACACCTGTAAAATAAATTAGGAAATACTTATACAATCAATTAAAAGTTAGATTTAGTAATGTTCAAACATGACCGAAACATGGCTTTGACCGGGTATTTATCCCAATCATATATTAGACAGTAAAATGCATCAAATCAATCTATAGTGTAAAATCAAAGTAATTAGATTAACAGGTTTTTAAAAGTATAAGGACAGTACACGCATCATGAAGTAAAATATTTTACAAATTCACACACACAACACACACACACACATTGTAATATAAATGTAACACAAAACTTGATTATACACAATATTTTTAGTTTCACCTCCAGGAGCAAGAATAACAAAATGCACATTACACCTGTCAAATAGAGTAGCAAAATTACGCTTTTATGATCAATGAGTTTTTCGTTTGTGCTTTTCGGAATAACGGTGCTTGAGTTAGAAATAAATGTAATCGGTGTAGACAAATTAAACTGAAGAGATAAAATTTTTTCAAAAAGCAGAAAGTCGATTTTACAGAATTTTTCAGAAAGAAAATCACTGCTTTCAACGGAGGATTCACATGTATCTATTCCGAACATTTTAAAATAAGTTACACGCCTTACCTAAAAAGCTTATGAAACAGAATTCTACAAATCATTACGTATTCAATAAATTATTTTAGGAAAGTTGGTCGAAATATACATCAACTTTCCTTGAAAATCATCCTTGAACTCCTGAAAACCTTTCCTTGAATTTCCTTTCAAAAATAAATATTTTAAAATATTCTTTCTTCATCAATAAAATATCTATAATTTATTTACATCATGGGAAGAACTAAAAAGTCAGTTGAAACATAAATATTTTAATTTAATTTGTTTCGGAAAAAATTGTTTTTCGATCAACACTGGTAAAGCAACCATAGCTGCCTAAAGCAATCAATCTATGCTCAATGTTATTTCTATGGCGATTTCGAATAATTTTTAGCCCCTAGGGCCAATAGAACGGGGGTTAAGAGTTAGCGTATGCTGACCGTAGTGTTCAAAAGTATAAGTGTACCACCATACTACCACTAAAGTATAAGTGTGGTCAGATGCATTGATGGACGAGATATATCGTTATGAGAAAAATTGATCAAATATTGATGAACGAGATATCTCGTCATGAGCAAAATTAGTCAGATATTGATGGACGAGTTATCCCGTCAATATCGAAATGAGTCAGATACATTGATGTACGAGATATCTCGTCATGAGCAAAATTAGTCAAATATTGATGGACGAGTTATCCCGTCTATATCGAAATGGTTCAGATACACTGATATACGAGATATCTCGTCATGAGCAAAATTGGTCAGATATTGATGGACGAGATATCTCATCGAAACCACTTGGATGGTTAAGTCGGTCTAATTAGCCGTTGGGTAGCAGGACATGAGCGATAACCCAAGCACTGTTTGGGATCGCTGTTCAATGAGTGCACGGCCCCTCTCAGTAGAGGGGTTGCTGTTGCTACTCCAGACATCACGCAAACTCTGCAGAAAGTGGTGCTCCTGTGCGCCAGATAAGAAAGTGGATCGGGATCTGTTGCCGCGCTTCAAGAACTTTTAATGATCGTTTAGCGATGATAGATTCTGCCTCCGAAAATCTCCGCGAGGGGAGCGTCCTTTCATCTCACGCCGGAAACACCCAAAGATAACATTTTTAACGAACTCCAGAGATGATGTCCTTGAACACGAATTCTACGACTGCATACCATCCATGCATCAATGTTTAGGCGCTTACTCTTTAAGCAAACGGGTAGCCGAGTTGTTGCTTTTGGAAGGGGAAGAGTAACGGATTAGCAACCGGTGAGTTGCGAGTTCGAAACTAGGTCCAACCAAAGACAGTCACGTACACGGGGGCTGATGCACGTTAAATCTGTAGTGGCCTAAAATATCCTCACGTCGGCGTTGTGTGGAAGTTTGGAGAGTTGAGTACCAGCTCAGATGATGACTTCATCTGACTGATTCAAAATTACAAGGTGAATGTCCTCGTATATTTCCCTTTAGAATGGATTCCAGACCGTCGCCAATAGCCCGTTGTGTTGCTCCACTGCGATGTTAATTAATTAAAATACCCAATCACCCCTTTCTCCCTTGGTTCAACGGGCTGAGTTCGAATCCTGACCTTGGCATTCGTAGGGCTATCAGTCTAATCAACACTCTTGTAACAAAATATGACTAGGTCGACGAAACAAGTTAAACCTTAATTTTCTAAGCGTTTTTGGTGGATCCGGTGGCATGTAGGTATATGTAAACCAAATCAAAACTTCACTCTACATTATTGAAAGTAAATGATCGTACAATACACCCGATTTTAAGAATCCGAAGATAGTAGATAGTATTTGATTAATGAAATGCATTAAAATAAACATATAACTTGCTGAACATAAATTTAAATTTTTAAGGGATGAAAATTAGGATCATAATATCCAAATGTTCTTAAATCTAATGGAATATTTTCTGGGTTTAAATCCCACTTTGGCAGGGGTATTTGTGGTGGTTCTTAGTTTACTTTAATTCGTAGGTCTGATAAGATTTCGAGTAGCAAAGAAATGACCGATTACGAAAACAATCGCCAAACAGACCAATCGTAACCCAGTGGTTAGTGGCTTGATAGACGTCTCTATCTATCATCAATCGATTAGGGGAAGAATAGAATGACTGCATGTAACAAACGAAATAGCTTTTGGTTTAACGAGAAATCATAAAAATTTAGTCCTCCTTAGGGTTTTATAAGTAACTGAAAGTGCTAAAAGTATTTGCTGACTATTCCGAATTCATTTATTCTTCCTTTGAGAGGCACTATTTACTTAGAAAATCTTTTAAATGTTCCCCTTAGGGTTTTAATTAGATTGTATGGACTCTGTCAACACAGGGTATGGATATAACAATGCTTACTACACCGTATGCCAGGAGATGAAACTATTATTTTTTATCTTTGAGCTCCTGTTACTTTCAACAAATACGAAGAGAGTTAGTGGGTCTTGCATAAAACATGAAGTGGGAATGTATGATCGCTTTGAGAAAAATGCTTTTTAAAGTTGTTTTCTGGCATATTTTTCTGAATATTTGTTTGCTAAGAATACAGCATTAGGTTTAAACTTTTCAGTGATTGATCCTGAATTTTCAGTGCTGAAGTAATGCTTTCGTCTGAGCTTTGTAGGGTAATTAGTTATTTATTATTTACATATAAGGGAAACGCGCTTTCGAAATACAGGTAATTACTAACATAAGAACGAAAATTTCACGTATAGTTTGTTTCCACTCGTATTTTCTTTAAGACAAGATTCCTCACTAGGTTTTTTGTAAGCGGTTAGTTGTATGCTGACGAGAAAATAGCTTTCAGGAGATCATATTCCCCATCTGCTTCTTTAAGATGTACGGTCTTGTTACGCTGATTAGTCATTTTACCTTTCTCATATCGAACTCTTTCGATGCTTCGCGTTTATAACTTTTATACTAATTTAAATGACTCGTTAATTTCAGGTTTATATTTTGAAGGAATAGACTAAAATTAATAGTTTAGGTACATCGACGATTGAGTATTCATCGCTAACGACACATTAGTATACTCGTGGAACCTGACTACAAAAACGTTTTGAATTTTTAAAACTGTTTACTAACACTTCTCTAACTCCTTTACACCATGAAGTTTGAGTGATTAAGACAATTTTTGAATCTGATTTACTGGAAAATAAACAATGAAAACGTGGTACACCCTAATATGAATGCTACAGCTTTTCGATATTCTTACAAAAACGGTTGAAAGAGTATTACTTCTGAACATGAAGGTATGATTGTATAGCCACATCTGTGTGTGTGTGTATTGATGGTATCCTAGGAAACATTTTATGTTTATTATTATTCAAGATCAAAAATTTTGAAGCTATGCAGAGATGTGTATTGGTTTCGTATGAGTGCTTGACCGCAGAGAAGTGAAATAATTTGGGCATTCAAAATATGATCGTCCACATTTTTGAAATTTTCATCACCAGTTAAAATTATCAAATACAAAGAAACTAACACTGAAAACGGATATTAAAAATTATTAGTTTTAATTTTTTTTCGTTTTGAACTGAAAGGGAGATCTTTTACGACGAAAAAAAATCGATTTTGAATTTCTTTTATATAATTTTATTGTTTTAGAGTCTTAAGACTATGTATGCCAAATGTCAAGTCAAAACTCTCAAAATTTGCCCAGTTATAAGCTATTACCAGACACGCGCAGATGTAGAATTTAAAAGCATTTTTCTCCGAAGAGCTTTTCTGCATATCTAATATTGGATTGCTCGAGGTGAAATTTTCACAGCATGCTGAGAAAACATCTTTTTATCCTTTGATGAACCAGAAAAGCGATATGTTACTTTTTTATAGCAAACGCGATCGATTAATTTTGCTTAGCTAAATCGATGATTTTGGATTTTGAGTTTTTAAAGTTCACTTTCTCAAATGTTTTATGAAACTTATGGTTCGTCAAAAGACAGCTACATGTCTATGACGTTCAATTTTCTTTACTTAAGATTGGGCCGTGATAGCCAGGTTGGAAGAGTAACGGATTAGCAACGGAATAGTTGCAAGTTCGAATCCAACCAAAGACCGTATGTACAAAGGGGGCTTGTGCACATTAAATCTGTCGTGGCCTCAAATGTCCTCCCGTTGTCGGGGTGAGAAGTTTGAGTAGGGAGCCAGCTCAGGTGTGACCTCGTCATCTGACCTATGCTCGAAATTATGTGGTGCTGTCCTCGTATCTTTCCCTTCATGTTTGATCCCGTACCGTCACCAATAGCCCATTGTATTGCTCCTGTGCGACGTTAATTAAAATACCTACCTTTGCTTAAGATCACTTGAAATTGAGAAATCACGCCACCCATCCAACACGGAACTGCCCGAAAACGGTTAACATGCGGAATTCTTCATAAAAATGATTTAAAATTCTTTTCCAATGCGTGAAACAATAGTAAATAGACGTGCACAATTTAAAATTATCTGATTGTATAGTTTCAATACAAAATCTTGTAAAGCCGTAATTTCAGCGAAAAAGAAAGAAAATCTCCCATATCCCACAGATAGATATGCAATAGAAGGATATATATATAGTGATAATAAAGGTTGTGTTGAATTCAATAGTTACGAACGAGTCCTATCAAATACTTAATGAAAGGGATAAAATAAATGTTGGCCGTTTCTTTGTCGAATTCATTTTTAAACACCATCCAACTCGTTTCGCAGACATCCACCGAATGCTGCGTCCACAGGAAGAGGCAAAGAAAGGAATTTCGGGGTCATCCAATTCCATTTAAGAATCCCTGACCACAAATAAATCACGATTCTTGGCCACGGCGAGGCAGAGAGGGTCGTTGCCGGACCCACTCGCGAGTTTGAAAAGAATCTATTAGTTGGAGTCAGGCCGTTAAGTCCTCCGGGCTAATTGGCCCACCTCCGGACAACACCAATTACTTTTCCTCCTCCTCCTCTTTTCACTCCTTTTTCTCCCGGACGATTGAGGATGAGACCGGATAGCGTTTATGGGTCTGCAGTCCGGTTTTTATGCTCCCGAACTGTCTGAGTCAGACGCATTACGAGATCCGACAAGATGAGCGATTTGATTGGGTGCGTAGTGAGGATGTGAGAGAAGAATTGCCGGATTCTGATAGGTTAACAGAAGTGGTAATATGCTTATAATAACAATAAGTACTAGTTCAAATTACAAAATATTACTTTTCTGCGAATGAATTTATTTATAATTTATTAAAACAGTTTCGCTTGATTCTAAATCGAGAAGAAAATTTATTTTATTGTTAATTACACCGAAATTTTTTAAGAAAATGAAATTTATTTTACCTTATAGGAATCGAGATAGAAATTTATTTTGATTAATTACATTTGACATAACCTCCCGTTTCCTGTGGTATTGTATAACCTTTAAGATCTTATCTTCACTTATGTGAGGGCTCAGTTGGTTAATTTCTAAAAAATCAATGAACTCATAAAAGAATATGTACAAGAAGGAAGAGTAATTCTTAAAGGTTTAAAGTAATTTTATAGAGTAATTTAAAATTAGAATTTAGATGTTTCACTATCTTAAGAGAGTGGTATTATGAGATGCCCCCTATATTGCTGCAGTATATTACAGATCGTGTTGAGCATTTTAGTAATGTTAAGTAATTAAACACAAAGATTAAATTATACAGAGTACGGTATTTGATATTTTTAAGTATGCGCGTGGTTATCACAGGGAAAGAATATCAACAACACAAACATAACGAGTAACATGTTTTAGTTGATAGCTTAGCATTGTAATGCACCCATCTGGTAAGGCCTTTTGTTCTGATGAAATCTTGTGGTCTACCTTGGTATTGACGTAGTGTACTAGGTCTATCTCGATTATGATGCAGCGTTGAAATTCTACCTTGATATTGAACTAGCATTGCAAGTTCAACCACATTGCTGATGTAGTATCGCAAGATCTATCACAGTGCTCAGGTAGTTAGTCTTGCAAGGTTCTACTACAGCACTGACGTAATCTTGCGAGTTACTGTTTCAGTTCTGATGCAGATTCGTAAGGTCTACCTTGGTGCTGATGTCGTCTTGTAAGGCCTAACATAGTGCTGAAGTAGTCCCAGAAGTTGTATCTTTCTTCTGAAATGGTTTGTCGATGTCTATATCGGAAATCTTAACGCAAAACCCGTCGTTATGAATCAAAAATCACACAAAGTAGAGAAAAATAATGAGTAGATGTTTGTTACTCCTGTCTGATGCCGAATGGTTAGTCCTGGCTCTAAATGCAATGAGTTAGCAGAAATGACCATAGAGCAGCAAACCGAACTTTTATATGAAAATTTACTAACATGTTTGTAAGACATGATTGATTCTTTTATTAAGATTGTGCATGTAGGCATTCTTATGGTCATGACTACAACTGACGGTTAATAGTATAAAATAAAGTTTTAACCCTTCAAGTGTTTTGACGCGATATCTCGTCCAAGATCTGATCAATTTTGCTAAGGACTAGATATCTCGTTGAGACAAAATTGCCCTATTATTCCAAGGTGAATAAAGAACCAAGTAGGAACACCTAATTGTCCCTTGACCAGAACGGGTGATAGTTTGGAATAAGATTTTGCACCTGAGTCTGGCCACTACAGGACATACTTTGGAGTAAAGATAAACAAAGAGGGTTAAATAAGTTTAAAAAACGGATGGGGCTGTGTCGGGACACGACCGCTGAGTTTTAAAGCATAGAATACTTTAGTGCGGCTACATGGAGAATGAGCGAAAAACATAATTTAGTACAACACAGTTTAAAGAATTTAATTTCACACATCAAATGCTCATATTTCGTTACAACGAATACAAATGTAACATTTCATAAGTACCATCATATATCAAATTACAAATACCTATTCCAACATTTTGTACAAATTTACAATATTCACAACTTAAATGACAAAGTATTTACACATTATTTTTCGCAAAACCTAAAAAGAATTAATCACAAAGCATATCGCGCGTAGGATCCGTATTGGTGATACGTTCCTCTATGTCCTGTCGCTGTGGTAATGGCTGAACCGGTGTAGATGGCACTGCGTGATCATGGGGATAATGCCCGTCAATTTTACCACGGCTGCAAGAGTTGCGAGTTCGAATCCAACCAAAGACCATTGTGTACAAAGGGGGCTGGTGCACGTTAAATCTGTGGCCATGTCCTCACGTTAGCGTGGTGTGGAAATTTGGAGAGTTGAGTACCAACTCAAGTGTGATTTCGTCATCTGACCGTGATTCAAAATTATATGGTGTAGACCTAGGATACCTCGTCACCTGGCATTGCTCCAGTGTAACGTTAATTGAAATACCTACCTACCTTCAGTTTTGCTCCAATCAATCTGTATATTATATAATCTATACAACGTTTTGTTTCGTAGAAAGTGAAGCCAACGTTTAAGTACACTTTTCATCACTGCGCCTCTTAAGTATGCTGATTTTTGAATTAAATATTCCTTTAAATTTACATTGAATGCTCGGTCATCACTCATATTGCGCGGCAATGATGTTATGGTGTGTATATTGACTGGAACATTCATAATTTGTCCCGCAACCGCATGTCTTTCATTGCACAAACGCCCCAGTTGCATGACTTGTAGTCACGGTGATATGAATCTCTGTGATTACATCAAATGGTGGCACATCTGGTGGATATTGAAAGTCATTAGATTTTGATAACGGTAGTATTTTTTTCTTGATAAATTTGTTCTATACAGCATCAAATCATTTACATTGGATTGAGGATACTGGCGGCCGACTAAGGATATCACTCTAGTATTCCGTGACTGCTTCAAATCCTTCTCATACCAAAGTATATCACAAACATTACAAGAATATCCAAATTAATTGTTTATGAATACAGCACGAAAATATCTATTAGCATTATCCCAAATTCTCGCATATTCATCGCTTTGCACACATATCACAATTCGTGCACTCGATGCTGATGTTTGTGGCTCATTACCGACCTCCATGGGATGAACTCCATCAGTCGATAATGAAACGCTTAGTCAACAGTCGGTTATGAAGGTGGAAGTACTTGTTTCTCTCGTATCAGACATTTGTTCACACCTCAACTTTCATACGCTCCCGCCGAACCCGTTGGTGCTCAGTATCGTACATCCAGATTTTCTTGGCTTCCCCAGGACCACGGCAGTCCGGTTGCAACATCGACCTTCTAATGAAATAGACGGATCATGTGGTCGGAGTCGTTGTCGTAAGATCTCTGAAGAGTAAATCACAAATCGACTTAGCCTATTAGTTATGGAAGCGCAGACTAGTGTTTCTGATCACGGTGGATAATCACTTTCACCAATCAATAATTTAGGATTCATGCTTTTACCCATAACAGATCTTCAAACTGAGCAACTGGAAGAAATAACCATGAAGCTGCGGGCACATGCTCCGTCTATGTCAGTTTAAGGTCGATGGGTTGCAAGAGTAACTGATTAGCAACCGGAGGGTTGCGAGTTCAACAAAAGGCCGTCGTGTACAAATGGGGGTGCACACTAAATATGTCGTGGCTTCAAATATCCTCACGTTAACGTGGTGTGGAAGTTTGGAGGGTGGAGTGCTACTTCAGGTGTGACCTCGTCATCTGTCCTTGATTCAAAATTACGTGGTGTTGTTCTCGGATCTTTTTCTTTGGGTTTGATCCCGGACCATCGCCAACAGCCCGTTGTGTTGCTCCAGTGCGACGTTAATTAAAATACTTACCTACCTATCTTGGTTTCCCCATATCTCGATCTTTCTTCGTGTTGACGTTATCTATAATTCTTTTACTGTTTATTATGCATACAATTGGACATTTTGAAATTTTCACACTTCGAAGTCCGATATCTAAAAAAGAATTAAATATTTTTGTTTTATTTATATTACTTATAAAGAGACGCAACAGATGGCTCCTCAAACGTGCTCGCACAAAGGAGCTAGACTAAATTATAATAAGCAACGCACATTTTCGCGGCTGAACTTTGCTCTGAGTTTGCATCAGCTGATGGCGTTAGCACAAGGTCAATGAGTATTTGTAACATGCTTTGTTCAATGCTCTATTGAACAAGATATCGTTTTGTTGTTGCTGCTCATCTTCACATCTAGCTCCAGCTAGACCCAATCCACAAGTCCATTCACCCCCACAGTCATACACCAAAAGAGGTTGAGAAAACAGGTCGTCTCGGGACAACTCCAGGCACTCGAGAATGTATGCTGGGGACGCCTGGTCAGACTGGCATACCCACTGCATACGTCGGGGCAGAATATCGTTTCCTTCTTTGGTTACGGCAGCCGGCCCAACAGCTTTACAGGCAACTTACTGAAACCGGCCGAAACGGCCTTTACAATGCTTTCCCCCATGAGGAGAGGGAATATGCGTCGTCACATTGTCACCTAATGTGCCGCTTTCTATTTTAGGGTATGCCTAGAAGGGACAGATTCTTCCCGGGTAAACTGAAAGGGCGGCGGTTGCTTTTTAAGTGTATCTGTTTTCATTTACTCAACCTCTCACAGACTAGTTCGAGGATAAACAATTTGCGAGGCTCCCTGACATCTTTGTCAACGGGGAGATAAGGCTATTCACGCACGGGTCTCTTTGTAGCACAGGAAATAGGGGATGGAAATAGTAAAGGGCTTCGGCGATTCTTCAGGAGTTTGAGGTCTGGAAGAATCCGAGCATTTCGCAACGAGGGGACTCGAAACTACGGTCGCCGTATCCAGAGGGTTAAGGCAAACAGAATGAATCTTGCGACCACTGCAAAATGTGAGACTCCTCAGATGGTCACTGAAAAAGCGTGAGAGCGCTGTCTGAATCTCACTCAAGCGATATCGTTAAATTATGTATCATTTATAGTTTTCAAGTTACTAAATTTTTCGTGATCAACGTTTTACGTGACATTCACAAACTAAGAGTGATACCCCGTTTTCGAATGGTAAAACGTATTCTACATCAAAACGGGGGGAGTGAATAGAGCTATTCACCAGGACAATCTTCTATAGCTTAGATCGTTAATGATTTTTTTAATCGCAGTTTCAGATTGTTTATATTTATGCAAGAGTTTGAATTTCTTCCCATCTCGGGAAAAATTTCCATCTTAAATGGAATAAAACTATATTGAACTAATAAATATTTGTAGTTCTATAGAAACATATTTAGACTTGGAATATATGAATATTCTATTAGAATATATACTAAGGTTTAACAAAAATTATTTCGTACAAACTTGAGTTTCAGAATAACGGAACCTACGCAAGTGCTTAATATTTACGAATCTAGAAAAAGTCTCGTCTCAATAACAAAAAAAACTATTCGGAACGGCTAACCATCAGTATTTAGTTCCAGCGAAAGTTGCAAAGTAGAACATCTCACATCCGGGTTCTAGTTAAAAGCGGGGGAAAAAAGAAATTCCCGTCGAAAGTGCACGGAACCAAATCAAACACCATCTCCAATTTTTATAATTACGCCCTCTCTCCCCATCGCATTGAGCGCAATCGTCCTCCTCCGTTTTAACGAAAACAGTTACTCTAATTACGCAGGGACTCGCTCCCAATGATTGGCAAATAAAAAAGCATCTCTCTCGTGCCTCGTTCCCTACAAGACCATTCCCGAAAGCAGAGCCCTGATTGCGTCGCTGTCTGCTCCAGACGGAAATATTCGGATCATTCATTCCGCCATTAAACTTCCGTGCTCCGGGTTCCAGATTAGATGCCACCGAGAATAAATAAAGTTTGTTGACGTGGGGTTAAAACGCGATAGGCTGAATTAGGTCAATCCGCGTGACGTCACTCGCGTCTTAACCTCGTCGCCGCGTTTAGATTTGATGAAGGGGGAGGGGTCACGCCCTTTTGGAATATCCGTTTTAATGGCAGGCATTTTGAATCTTAAATGGCCAGCGGATGGATGCGTTTCTATTCGCTCGGCCCCGTGCGGCGCCACCGAAGAAATTGCTTTGAAACCGTCTCCGTTCGCTGTAATTGACCAATTTAAATATTCAAGCATCGACAACTATTCTATGGAGCACAGTCTGAGAACTTAACCCAACACCAAAACACATTCCCATGCCTAATGCGGGAGCCCGGTTGAAAGTAACGGACCCCCAGACTAGCAACTGGAGGGTTGCGAGTTCAAATCCAACCAAAGACAATCGTGTACAAAGTGGCCTGGTGCACGTTAAATTTGTCGTGGCCTCAAATGTCCTGACATTAGCGTGGTGTAGTTTTTCAGAGTGGGGTACCAACTCAGGTGTGACCTCGTCATCTGACCGTGGTTCAAAATTACGTCCTGCGATCATTCCCTTCGGAGGAATATCCCGGACCGTCGCCAATAGCCCGTGTGTTGCTCCAGTGTGACGTTAATTAACTACTTACTACCTGCCATGCCCAGTGCCGTGAGACACCACATGTGGAAAGAGAATCAGAGTCTTGACATGCATGTACGAGGGATGTTTCATAAGGAATTTTGTTTCCTAGGGATGTTTCCAAAGGAATTCCTTTTCTTAGGATGTTTGCTATAACCCATTGAGTTGTTCCAGCGCGACGTTAACTACATACCTTTTGATGTGTCCAGAGGAGGGTAGGCTATTTTTTCTGGGCTATTTTTTCACATAAAATAGCCCAGATAATATTATGTGTATGCCCCCTGCGCCAACAACCTGCGAGTTTAGGGTTTCCTTTCTTGGCACAGTAAAAATGAAAAACATGTATGAACCCTTACTGGCGTGCACGTACGAACCATGCATGCATGGATTTGCTGTTGTCAAAAAAGTTGTAAATTTTCTTACTTCACTGGCAACAATGTAACTAACTGACAGGTCAACAAACATGCTCGCCACTAAGCATATGCCTTTGTAAACTCGTTTTTGGACACCAATATGGAGATTACACTAGTCACATTTAATCTCCTCTAGGTGTATTTATTGTTCATTTTAACATAAAATAGCCCAGATAACCTACATCAGTGTGTATGCCCCCTGCGCCAACAACCTGCGAGTTTTAGGCGTCGCAGGTTTCATTACTCTCAGGTTTGATACCTCCCTGTATGTACCTCTCTTATGTGTCAGTGAAACTTTCCTTGTGTTGTATGGCTTGCTTGTTGTTGGCCATTACTTGATATTGTATGGCTTGTGTCTGGCGCAGCATGGCCAAATATAGCCCTTGAGTCATAAAAACGCAAGCAACTCATAAACCATCAAGAAAGCCACCGTTCTTATATTTATGATGATTCACCAGTACGGTTGATGTTTATGGGCGAGTGTTGACTCTTTTATTTGAAAGATAAAATTAATTGCATATACTATATTATGAATTCGCACATAAATTGGAAGCATATCCATAATATTGTATGACATTAGAATTAAAAGCTATTTTATATTGGAAGTCGCAGAATGATCTTTAACAGATCTTCATGAACAGGGAGCATTCAAGATGATGTACGTAATGAAGCCATTCATTAAAACAATCACCTTGAGTTTTATTCCACAGCATATTCAAGCATATATCTCATTCCCTAGCGCCAAAATAAGTACTTAATTTCAATTAAGTGCAGCTAAAAGGAGGAAGAATTATTTCTGCTAAATTTTGTATTCAAGCTGGCAAGTATTTTGAAGTGAAACTCAATTGGAATTTGGCAGGACATCAACGTTTAGTTAACCACACGCTTATAGGTACAAATAAGTATTTGTTGGAATCTGAAGAACGTGATCAAAGTACCTTGAGAGAAGGATGCAATAAATTGTGCAAAAGTATTCTTGAATATAACAAGAGAAACACTCATCAACATTAAGAGGCTGACACTAACACAAGGGAAACCCCAACGATGCCTTGTGAGGCCATTTCGCACGGAAAGTAATTTGATATATGAAGCCGATAGCGTAAATAAAAAGGCCGAGCCTTGGGAGAAAGTGAAGAAGAAATAATCTATGGTGACTCTCCCCTTCTGGAAAGAAATGAAATAGTATAAAATGTCATAAATTGAGAGGGGACCGGGGTAAAGCTCTCACTTATGATAGATATTTCTTTTCTTCGGGAAAAAATATATATTCGGATATATAAAAATTCGGAAGAAAGGATATACGACAGCTGATTTCCTTATTCATATGTCACTGACAAATTCCTGGCTTAGGCATCGTAAAACGTCCAAACGTTCCGTTCGCCTCGAAAACTTGTTGTCTTTCTGCGAAAGAAAAAGGACGATGTGTGTGCGAAGTTTTTATTTGTTTGATTTTTAAAATATATATATTGAAGCGCCGGTGTTATATGGGAGAGAGATCTCCAACGTCATCGTTCTTTCCCTTTCTTCCGACGTGACAGTCAGGAAGTGTGTTTTATACTGATTTCGAATTCTTATATTGCTGATTTTTTATTCATCTCCCGAAAGATAGGATGTTGCTCAGGGGGGTGCAGCCACGCAAGGGGAATTTTCGTTCCTTCCTTGGTGGTTAACGAGGCGAAGTGCTGCCACGAAAAGTGTATAAGTTTATGGTTGGAGGAGTCACTGATAAACACTTCCAGAAATTACTCAAATGGTAAGTGTCGTTTACGTTGAGACATTTTAGGAAGTCTATTCTACACTGCAAGATTTGTTGAAAAATAACGTGAACAAAGTAAATTTTTAAAGTTGGCTATTATAAATACAACTTAAAGACCAGAATATTAATCGAAAACTGAATGTCCCACTTTTGAAAATGTTCATTTTAAAATATTAAATTTGTCTACAAGTGTTCAAATCTGAATAAATATTTTGAAATAAGGTGACATGTTTGCGTTAAAAGATTCCGAATCGCAGGTTTAAATAAGTATTTTTTCTATATGGATCAATATAAACATTCTTTAATAGTTTTGAAGTCAGAAAAAGTTTTTCCTCAAATATAATTTAGAAAAGTAAACGAAATTCTAAAGTTTTTGAAATGCCCATTGCTATCAAGAAATACTTAATTACCGTGTCCAGTTGACACGAAAATTGATTGACTTTCCTTTTGAAATAACTATCTTGTATGGCTGTATTTGAACTATAAACTTTTTGTATTTGAAACACATAGTTTGAATTCCACAACTTTACGTAAATAAATAAGCATTCGTAAGCCCTTGAAATCAATACAGCGTAGAAATTACTGAATTTAGATCGAATTTTTATGTTAACATGATCTTGTAATATTTACTAAAAAATAAGAGTAATTATTTTTTGTGTTTTCAATTTTCAAGTCATTACAAATGACTTATTGAAATTTTAATAATTTTACTGTCATTACAAATTATTGCTTTTATAATTTCTCAATACGGTAACACACAATATAATTGAAAAAAAAAGAAAAATTTGTCTTGAAAATACATCCGACTGGTTTCTGTTCAGTGGTGACATTTTAGTCTTAGCAATGTTATTTAATATTATAATTGAATCAGTATAGCGTAGAGAATACTCCTTTACTAAGCACATTTTGTTTTTGCATGTTTCTCCTTCTCCATAGACTTGAAGTACTCATTGAATAACACACAAGCCATAACAATACTTTATAAAAAGGATTAAATTTAATTAAATTGCGACCTCTCCTGGATTGAGATCTCGAAAATCAGAACTACGACTATTTCTTACCCGGGGTGGTTCTGAATAACTGCCATTTTTCTTGAGATTCTGTCTTTTTTTTATTCAGTGGGATATGAAATGAAGATGTCATTATTTTAAGACTCGAGGGCACGGACCCTGATTGAAGTAGATGGCGATGCACGTGCATATTGGATTTCTTATCCTTCATTTCCCACCGGTCCTCGGGGATTTCTCGGCTTCTTTCCGCTTCATTTCTTCCGAAGAATCAGATCTTTCAGATGGAAAACGGATTGTAAGGCTTTGGGGCCATCATTTTCAAGGATTGTAATTAAATGCAGAGCCATACTTATAATGACATTTTTTATTTGTTGTGTGGTTCGGGATCAAAATTTTATACATCCCTATTTCTATGGGTGTTCCTCTTTGATTTTATGATAAACTTAACAATAGTCCACATGTAACAAAAGAAGTTCATTCCAAACAGCTTGCTAAGAAAATAACCAACTCCTAAGTCCACAAACTGAATCTTATGAATTTTCTATTCATAAGTCTGTCTTGAGACCCAACAGAATGAACTCAATGGAGTTTGGGCCTCACTATGTAGGTAAAGATGTGTTATTCGTAATGTTAATTCTCCATTAGTTGATCGTCAAAATTCAGTTTCTTATCTCACATGGACAAAAACGTATGCAATTGGGCCTTGTGTAGCAAAAAGTGACCATAGATCGACAAACCAAACAACTGACATAGGCGACTAAAATTGTTACCATGGAGCCTATGAATCATGAAGTCTTTAATACCCGATACAGAACGGAATGCAAATTTTCTCCTAAGGCAATTGATGCAGGAGATATCGCAGACAGATTAAGCCTTGTTAATTTATATTTTCATCAGGGAATCTTATAGTTCAATTCGATAATTTTGTTGCCGTGCACAGCTGGTTTAAAGCAGTTTAGCGTCTATGAAGCCTATTAAGAATCCACTACAGTTACACAGAACTATTATAGTTTCCCATTAAGAGCTTGCAAATAGCAGCTTAAGAAAGTTTCAACCTTAAACTAAACTTGATTTTAACGTTTAAACTTGTAAGATTTTTAGGCATCATAGATTGTTCTGTTTTAATGATATATTGAAAGTATGAAAGGGAAATTTAGCAGAATCATCTCAGCATTTTATTACCCTTTTCATCTCTATTTCCTTGATTATTTATATAATTTCTATATTAAGTAAATAGTCTCTTAGAGTAAGTACCATATCATCAACAGAAATTGTATCTGTTAACTGGTTCACTGAAAAGTAGAATGTACAAATTTTAGAGGAATGGGTTCACGTTATTCTCCATTACATTTTTAGGGATTTTAAATACTTAAACGTGAGTCCATTTATATATTTCATTCAAGAGGAATTCCGATATCTAAATTTATCAGCTCTTAACATTCAAATAATAATAAGAATCATACAATTTCAAATTAGTTTTCCTTTGTTATTTTTTGGTCGTGTTAGTTCACCAAATAATCAATTTATAAAGTTACTATAGTGCTAAATTTATCTCACTTAATGTTTGAAGCATTCAAGAAATTCGCAGTCACGCAATGTGTCCATTTTAGTATTCAATAAATTTGTTACAGCTAATATTTGCACTGTTAATTTCGGTATTCAATACACTGTAAACGATAATCTAAATTAAATTAATGTAATTTAACCAATTCGTAATTATATAAATTTAGATAAGTATATTTCAGCTTAAATCGAATTCAAAGGAATGCATGAATGGTTTCCAGCTGGTTGAAATTAAATTGAGTTAATTTGATGGATGTTTAGCAAAAAGAAACATGAAAAGATAAATTTATACTTGTGTGATTTACGCAGATCGATACTAATTCGAATGCTAATACAACTCTCAATTGACTCGCTAGTCAAGTATTTCTTTGAGTTTGTTACGGCTTCAATAGAAATGGCGATCACACAAAATTCGAAACAAATCTATGGGAGAACAGTTACATGGTTGTCAACATCGGTAAGTAACTGAATGTAAAGATGCAGTGTGTTATATAACTCCGGAAGTACACGGCTCCTCATTTAATGACCGATAAACGAGAAATCCCCAGCGAAACTAGTTTTACAGCCGACTCGGTGTCTTTGGCTCCTCCCCCTCTCACCGCGGTTATGGGTAATTTAGTTAAAATTATGTGCCACCTCGGCCAGTCGTTCGACGTCGGTTAATAATCTTCGACTCCATGAAGAGAGCTGAAGAAAAATGACACATTCCCGGTTTAAGCCTCCTCCACTCCCAAATCCCTGAAGACGCACAATGTGAGCGCGTATAAAAACGAAATGTTTCCGAGCAGTCAAAATGGGACATGTCCCACAAAATCCTGGCCATCTGGCGGGGACATGTCTTTCGATGATTACATGTGACACTTAAACGTTGGGGGAAAAAGCCGGACACATAAGACGGAGGAACACTCTTATGGATGCCAAAGTGACCCAAGTCCGGTTCATTGCCCAACAAGGGTGATTTCGGACATTACCACCTCTCCCTCAACATGGAGGGATGATTTTATCCAAGAGCGAGGTAGTAGCAGTGCTCAGGTTTTGATGGTCTAATTAAGCCATCCGAGAAATATCCATTAGTCGCTTTTTCGGAACAACCAGGAGGGTTAATGTCCGCTGACTCTGACCACTGTGCCCCTCGCAGTTTCGTGTAAAGCCGTCCCATAAAAGTAGCGACTTGAACCCTATATACTTCCTCCAGTCCCCTATTATAGGGAACAATAAACGTGAGGTCATAACCGTTTTCGACGTCCTATGCCTATTTTATGGATCATATCGGGGACTTCAGTCACGTCTGCTCCAGCGCGGGATTTAAAGGCCCTTCCCCCTCCCCTTTTGTTTACGGGATGCGCACGTTTATTCCGTTGCTTTTTTCTTCTGACCGGATGCAAAATGTCCGGTAGCAAAAAATAGGTACCATTCCAGAGAAAATGGAGAAAGCTTCTTCCGAACGTGTTTTCTAAACAGAAGCTCCGAGTTCAGTTTTTCATTGAGTTATTTTCCTTCCATAGAGAACATAAACGGTACAGATGGAAATAAGAGTTAAAGGGTATTGTTATTAGTGAAAGTATGTTGGAATGTGTATGCCATTCGAATTGAGACGCATTTTAAATCGTGTGTTGCATCATGGGCGATACAATGATATCGTTAGAATCTGAATTTATAAGGACGTTCACTACATGTTTATACAAACTCATATAAACACATAGCTCGCATATAAACACTTAGCTGCAAACAACAAATTAAAAACAGCAATTTTAAATTAATTTACTCAAACGTATAAATAGCTCTTCGTGAACTCATATGTGTGTATCAAGTTGAGCTGAAAGATCTTGTTTACAAATCAACCCTCTTAGTGGATGAGATAGCTCTTCCATCAAGATCTGACCAATTTTGCTAATGACGAGATATTTCGTCATCAAGATATTGCCGACCTTTTGGTTATGACGAGATCGTTTCAGTTTTGATGATGACGAGATAGGGTCAGCTTTCTTCTGATGACGAGATATCTCGTCCATCAAGATCTGGTCAGTTTTGCTAATGACCAGTTACCTCGTCGAGACAACCACCAGGAGGGTTAAGAACCATTTACAAACGTAAAATGGACAATTTAAATAACTGTTATATTTTGAGTACGATTATACATGCCAAATTTTTAAGTATCAGGATAATGAAATGTTAAACTTTTTTTGGAAGCATTTATAAGGAAAATACGCATTTCAATTTCGACTAAAAAGTATTGCTAGTACTCATAATTCAAATTTTATTTATACTAGTTTGTGTGCATCTAAGTATAAAGACAATCTAACCGCTACCGAAATGAGGCAAGTCGTCTCTGTTTACTCCGTTGTGACTTCCTTCAGAACCTCCCTCTACCAAGAACTCTCCATCGAAAATAAAGAACGCTGCTTTCACTTTTCAACAAAAATGGTTTAAGAGGGTATGAGAGCAGAAAAACGAGTCTGAGAAGGGAGAAAAAAAATAACAAAGATTTGAATTGGGAAAGATTTTGAAGCTCTCCCAAAGTGACCATTATTCTTTTCAGTGGAGCAAGAAACATTTTCGCAGAAAGGAAAATACAATCACATCTCGTTTCGGAATAACTAAATACATCTGGCAACTCCCTTTTTCTTACGGTTTCGAATATCATCTCCCGCCAAGTGCAGATTCAAATGAGCATTTAGGTCCTTCCCTTGGCTCGCTGCCCACTGACCACTCTCGATCCACTCGCTCCCCTCTCTCGGCTGCGAATTTAAAGAGGGCGTTTTTAAACACTGCCGGAAAGGGGGAATCAATTTTTAAGGTTTGCAGTTAGCGGAGGGGTGAGGAATTACGTCTATTTTTATGTACGACCATCCGTATAAAATCGGTCGCATTCTTGCTGCTGGTGGGAGGACTTCATTTCGAAACTTTCATTTCGAATCTGGGGACGCTTCTGCATGTAGAAGGGTGTTTTGTTGGGGTAATTTTCGTAACAGCCTTCAAGGTGACTTGCCTAGACTTGGGTGAGTTTATTTAATAATTTTCTTTAAGCAAGGATAGATTGAATTTACAGCGGATTTAAATTTTATTTGTCAGGTGTTAAACTCCTTTAAGCGTTCAATAATATTTTTCTCACGAAGATTTCATTCCGTATTTTTGTAGAATTAGTTGGAATACAGATGCAGAATTTCATTTTATTTGAAATATCTTAGAGCGATGTTTTAGATTTATCTTAACAGTGTCAGATTACTTTAAATTGTTAAATTTCGCTTGTTATTGTTGTTTTCCCTTACATATGGTAGGATATCGTTTAGCAATTGAAGATTTTGCTTTGTAGATCTTTCGCTCTGCAGATATTTTTCTGAATTACTTTTGGGCTTAACCCCCGATCTTCATTCTGTGGAAACCATGCCCTTCTCCCTCCCACGCCATCATTCATTTCATATTGTATGCCTTGTGTCTGGCTCAACATGGCCAAATATGGCCCTTGCGCCTTTAAACCCTCAAACCAACTAACCATATTGTTATATAAACTTCTGTTACATTATTTGAAGTTTTCGACCCTCAGAGGTTCACATGCATAATTCCTCCTTCTAAACTGCAGTCTTCTCAGCTCAATTTTGACCTTCTTGACCAGTAGACTCTTTCCAAAGTATTCTATTTTAAGCAAATGAGCAAAATAATTTCTCCAATGGTTTCTATCTTAGGCAAATGAGTAATAGCATCTCTCTAAATGATTATATTCTAATGAAAGAGCCAATAAGATTATCCAAACGATTATATTCTAGGGAAAGAACCAATAAAATAAGTCCAAAGGAAAATTGTATTCTACGAAAAGGGCCAATAGGACCGGTCCAAAGAAAAAGAATATTCTAAAGAAAGGATCAATAGAATCTTTCAAAATGTTGAAAAATCCATGGATTCTTTAGAAAGATGTGGTTATTCATTCTGTTTGTTGTGGGGTTAAAGCATGAGTTTATGTGTTTTTATCATCGTCGCACTAAATATTGTACCACAAGCAATCGCAGAATCTTGGAAATAGGAAATATATTCGTAATTAAAAAACGTCAGAAAATGACTGATTCAATACAATGCCATAAAAACAGTTTTTTATATGAATAAAATATGTATACACATAAATAAAGCGAATCAGAAAGTAATCATTTAAATAAAAAAGAAATAAAAGGTAACGCGGAAAATATGTACTATTTGTTCTTTCAAAATCAGCTGTCGATAAAATAAATATTTCTATTTTGAGTTTGCATTCATTCCTATAAACATTCCAATTGAAAGAGCAGAGCGGAAATGCATCGTTATATTTTTCTCGCCTTTTTTTCCCCCTGTAAGAAACTCTTTGGGACGTGGGCCGAGCAATCCATCCTGATCCATTTAAATGTTCTTTCAATGCAAATCAAGGTGCTTTTCACTTCATCAAATACAGGGGTGAGTTTTCGAAAACCTTGTTAATGATTTGAAGTCGGCGCACAAAGACTTCCCATTGAAACGATTTATCGAATTCCGTTATTCTGGAATGGCATCAGGAAATCGCCCGTAAGAGAACTAGCGTCGATGTATGCTTCCACAAATGAGAATTCTTCAAACACTCCATTGAGTTTTGCAATTTCCGAAGTGGCGACCTTTCTTCTGATGGGTGGGGAAAAAAGAATATCGAGCTCGCCTACTCTTACGTTGATTTCCATTAATGTTCATTTCCATTAATGCTCATATCCGAGGAGCATTTTGCATAATCCGGGCATGTTCCTATTAGTATGGTGTCTATACTTCCTCAATCTAGGACTAATACGGTGGAATTTCAGAAGAGGTATACTAATTCTATGTCGTAAATATTTCGATGTTTAATCTCTGGAATTGGTGCATTAATTGACACAAGGGGTTGTTCGATAAGTAAGGTCTACCTTGTGGTGGTGTTAGTAGTTGGGAAGAAAACGATTGCGCATGCGTTTGCTAGCCGATACTGTGTCGTGCACGCGAGCTTAATTTCAGTTCTATTTGATGTCCTTGAATAATAACGTCAGTTATGAGGGCTAGTTCGAGTTGCGTATAGCGCAGTTCGAGTTGTGTATATCGCAGTGATCGCTAATACAGCTTTTCACACTAGAAGGTTGCGTGTGTATGGAAGCAATTTATGGCGAAATCGCTCCATCCTAGTTCACAAACGATTGAACGGCAAGCTTGAAATTCACACTCGTTAAACACCCTTATGATTTAGAGTTGAATCATAGGGTTGAGTTCCAAACTCGGGTCAACCGAAGACCGTCATGTAGATGTGAGCAGGTGCAAGTTAAATCTGTCGTGGCCTCGTATGTCCTCACGTTGGCGAGGTGTGGAAGTTTGGGCTCAGATCGTGACTTCATCATCTGACCGTAGTTCAAACTTACGAAGTGTTGTCCTCATCTTTCTCAACTGTTGTGTTGCAATAGTGCGACGTAATGTCACCTACTTACTTACCGAAATAATTGGTCTTTGAATTGAAGGTGACATTCCAGATAAGTTTGGGTTGAAAGTTTTATATTACTACGAAATTTCATCGCTAACAACACCAAACAAGCTATCGTTTCATTATAATGACGATATCTCGTCCAATGAGTTCTGGTCAGTTGTGCGAAAGACGAGATATTTTGTCAAGACATCCACCAGGAGGGTTAAATGCTAGCAACAAAAGTAGTTCATGAGCGGATGGGTAAAATCTCTTCGTTACAGATCTATCGAACCAGTCCGAGCAACTTTGATTTTACCTTACCTTCGTCTTTTGTCTAAGCATTTTCTCCTTGTATTGTTATGAATCTGACAAGGAGTAGAGAAGGGGTCTTATTTTGATGATTATAATGATTTGAGTAGTTTCACTATTTATGACCAGAGTCTAACGATAATATCAAAATATATTTTAAAAGACAAATTTGTTTATAATAGCAACGTTTATGAACAGCGAAACAGATATTCCTAGTTTGTTTATTTTCTCGTTTTCTTTAAGGAACAGCAGAAACGTTCACTGAATAAACAAAATATGAAATTTCTTTTATAATTTAATTATTTAATTGTCACACTTGGGACAAAAATTACTAATGTTTTTACCAATAAAAATATCTAAACTCCAGTCAACTAAATAATGAAAATCAGTAAGCAATACAGCGATTAAATTGCTGATTTTCCATACTTTTGAAGGACGCCGTAGCCCAGTTGGAAGAGTGAATTGATGCCGGACGGTCGCCAGTTGTCCACTGGGTTGCTCCAGTGCGAGGTTAATTAACCTACCATCCTTTTGAAATGCAGTCATTCACGTTCAGTGAAGTTACGCACCCGTTTCCCTTCAATTCTTTCCTGAACAATTGAAATGATAAGTGATTTCTTATTCCACTAAGCATAACAATTCTATAAGCTAAAGGACCTGAGTATCTGAAACGGAGGTTATTCAATCGCCAATCAATTTAAAATTCGATTTAGTGCGTAATCCTATCTACGCCCGACTTTCGCAATAAAAGAAATTCCACAAACGCACAAAACGAGCGAAACGAATCAGATGGCGATGAAAAATAATATGAAAACTAAATTTTTCCAGTAACTCGAACAGAAAAATAATGAAAAAACTCGTTCCGATTGGATATTATTTTTTTGAACTAGACATGATTGGACGGAAATGATTTTATCGAGGTAATATTCCTTCTCCCCTATCAGATTTACGAGCTGTGAAGTGTCCTGAAAAAATATATCGATGCGTGTTAGACGAATGATTTTTTGTCGAGTTATTTGGTACGGACGGCTGATTTCTGACGATGAATTGCAATTCCGAAACCCTACACTCTGCCCTTCCGTCGATGTCTGTAAGGAAATGAAAAATATATTAGAAATTTAATCTTAGAAACTTGATATAGAGAAATGTAGAATGGAAACTCAATAGAATTCTCTCTTTAAATATTATACTACTTACTGTCTCGTTAGGTCTGTTTGGAAGTATTTTATATTGTTTCTTTTTGTGTAGAGCATTTTTAATTTTGTTTGATTTAAATGTAGATAAGTGCTTGAAAAAATAATAAAATTTGCGACAAATAACTCGACTTTCACGAAAGGTTAATGAATTACTCCTCCTTTACTGAGAAATACTGTTGAATAAATTTTGTTGTTTGATTGATGTACGCATGTTTTTCACTCGCTAAAAGAGTGTAAAATGCATAAAAAGAAATCTGAATGCTGACGAAGTAGTTTTTTGAAAAGAAATAATTTCTTCTTAATTATTAAAACTAATGGATCCGACAATGTAAGAAAGAGGATAGTTTGACAAAACGATATACGTTTGTGCCTCTGGTTGCCAACAAAGAGAAAGGTATGTTGCAAAAATTATTATTAATGAAAAATATACATTATCCGTTTTTTGAAGTGATGCACTGTGTAGGAAAAATTCGTATGATTCAAAACTCCTGCGATGTAATAGCTTTAACTATCATGAAAACTGTAATTAATTTTAAATATGAACTCAAATGTTTATTAATGCGGTTAGTTTTCTAAAGGGTATTTTAAAAATGCTGTGCCATGATTACTAGAAATGTAATGATCATCATGAGGAGAGGAAGCGACACCCCTATACACAAAACTGGATTTGTAATTTATTTTACTGAAAAGAGTAACGCTTTTGCTGTTAATAAATATGAAATTGGTGATGGCTGATGTAAATCAAGACAATTTTGTGAGGTGTATCAAATAAAAAGCCTGGTCTAATATACGTTAATAAATACAAAGGTGTGATATGATGATTATAATAAATAGAAAGATTTGATATAATGGTGATAATCCAAAAGAAAGGCACATAGAAATAGTTATGTAATTAATAAGCAAAAGGCATGTAATGGTAATGAAAATGGGTTCATCTGCCAAATTCGTCCAGTAATCATCTGATGTAATGAGAAAAGTATTCGTAGGGTCAGTTGTCTCTGCATGGTCTTGCTAACTTAATTCTTAAAAGATAATTAAAGGAATGTTTAATGAGATAAACTACACAATTTATCAATTACACAATTTTTACATGACACAATTTTTTGTGTGTAAGATGAATCAGCAGTCGCAGCAGACAAGATGGACGTTTCCTCATTTATTAGATAGATTAATATAAATTTTACCTTTTACCTTCATTCTATTTTAGTTTGATTGTAGGCCGTGGTCTATCTAGGTAGAGGAAATCTACACTTATAACTCTCGAGTGTTATGGGGCTTTCCAAGAAGAGTACTATTATACACTGCGATCGAATGTTCTCTCAACCCAACTGGTACAATAGTACGTAATTGTGCAGAGATGTTTTACCGGACGATGTTAAAGGTTATGGGTTATGTTGCTCTAGTGCGACGTTAATTAACTACCTACCTAAAGGTGATGGTTTGCAATACGTGTTTACACACAACACTCAGTTTCACGAAAACGGGAATCAATCGTGGTAGTGTTGATTTATTGGTAGGGTTCCACGTTTGGATATTTTTGCCCAAATTCTTTGATTACTCTCAAGTAAGAGCGAAGTACAGCTCAACCATTTTGGATCTGGGAAAAACACGCCAGCAATTACCTACTGCAACACAATCAGGCAATGCTTCTTGAAGTCTACACTAAATGCCTGTTGAGAAATATATTAGGTTACATGCTATGCTAGACATTTAGAGATCGGGTTACGTGAGTGATATTTCGACAAATCATTAAATTGTTTTACCTAAAGAAGGTAATTGTGTGGTTAGTTAACGTCGCACTGGAACAACACGAGATATTCGTGAATGACCGGGATCAATCCCCAAAGGAAAAATCCGAGGACAACACAGCCAAATTTTGAACCACGGTCAGATGACGAGAACAACAACTGAGCTGGCACCCCACACTTCCACACCACGCCAACGTGAGGACATTTGAGGCCACGACATATTTAACGTGCACCAGCCCCGTGTATACGACGGTCTTTGGCTGGACCGAGTTTTGAAATCATAACCCTCCTGTTGCTAATCCGTTGCTGTTCCAACTTGGATACCGCGGCCCCTAACATAAACAAGCCTGTAGGTTTAAAGAATTCCAGGGAACGTTCGATTGGTCAAGAACGATTAATGGCCCTGCATAAGAAACTAAAAGGAGCAGTTTGGAAAAATGTTGTTTATTGTTACTAGCATTATCCAACGGCACCTTATCAGCTCCTCTGCCCGGTGGTCACGATTTAGATCCTCTTTTCTCTAAACTCAAGCAAAAAATTTATCTTTTCTCGTGTAATATCTAATTATCTAAGCCCAGACACGATGTTTGTAAGAAAAACTAAAATTACCCACCGTACAAGAGCTGTAAGCTAATAAACAAGCTTGTTCTTCATACAAGTCTTATCTACTGTGGCAAAAAATGGATAATAATAAAAGGATGTTACTTAATTAATGAATGTCAGCACGGATTATATTACTAAAACACACCCTTATTTAATGCTAGGCATTTAAAAAATAGATCGGATTACATGCAGAAAGTTGGAAGAGTTCCAACCGTTCCTCCATTCTAAAATTAAGATAAAACCATATTAATCAGGCTTCTGCGTAATAGAAATTTTATACATAGCCATGAACCGCGAAAAAGTGCACATTAAGAAGTTGTAAAAAGCAAACCTTGACTTAATTCCTCATAAAATCGGAACCACATGATGCACAGATGGCCCCAAGAAGCCACAGACAGAATGCTTAATGGTGGAATTGCATGTCTGCTTGGGTCAATGGAGAGAGTAAATATTCAATGGCGAGACATTGTAAAAGTCGAGAAACAATGCCTAAGACCACGCATTACGGCTTGTTTAAACATGTTGTTAAACAATTAATCCACTTAATTGGAATTCAGAGCGTGTGTTTGCTTTTGGCTATAATTTGTCTTCGTGTTTCTGCGAAAGCCCTTTCGGCTTCCTTTGTTCTGCGAAATTCGATGGAAACGAGCTCAGGTAGGTTGAAAGCTCGATAATGTGATAATTGTTTTTGCTCTATCCGAAAATGGAAATTGATTCGTTTCCTGTACGCCATTTTGTTAACAATTCATGCCTTTATAACACCCCAAGTCTTAAATGAATAGTGATAATATTTATACATTTAATCAATTCTTAAAAAAAATATGAGTATTTTTTTAGTGTTAAAAAGGTTTAGTTATTTTTGACTGCCTCTGAATGGCTTCTAAAGTATGAAAATGTAGCAAAACACAAAAGATTTGGGTGAAGTTATTATTCATTATTTCCGTATTTTTTAATGTACTACGTCATGTTTATTATCGACATGCTCGAAATCATAATCATTTAGCTTCTTTAATTAGCTAATTAGGATATTGTTTTGATGTTCATAAATTCTCATAATGTTTTCTTAAGGTCCTTGTACAAATTGCATTTTAAATAAAGATAGAATTATCCAGCTGGATTCATTTCCACTTCTGATGCAAAAGCATTTTGTTACCTCTTCTATTTGTTACGCAGCAAAATTAATTCAATGCAGTGAACAAAATGCAGTGTAACTTATTGACAATTTCAATTTACCCGAAATTTCGATATAGTCTGTGTGTAGTCTAAATTACGAGAAATATTTTCTTACAGATTCGTATTTTGCCATGTGAGATATTTGAAGAGATTTTGAAGACTGTACGATTTCAAATAATTCGTCATCATTTTAATTGTTTCATCTTTTTAATTGTTTTATATAGGTGATTAGATCCATCACTGTAATTCTGTATAAACCCAATTCAAAATCAACCTGATAGAAGAAACTTGCACACTACATTTTGTGAACTTTTACGTTTAATTTTATTGATTAAGCGATTCCAAAACTGGTATTTCATAAACTGCATACTTACTGGGGAACTTTGCTTTGTAATTCGAGGTTCTCGAAACAAAAGGAAACATATTCCTTGGGTGCTACGGGAATTTTCTAAGTCGAGAGAGAAACTTTCCCTTGCAACTTCAAATGGAAGAAAACGATAAAAGGCTCCTAATATTCACAAACGAAACCCGGATATGGAATTGGTTCCGATATCCGGGAAACCATGTCCGATATCCCGATTCGGTCATGGTTTCCATATGACCGGATCGGGAAAATTATAATTTGACGCGGACAAGAAAATGAATTAGTGACTAAACCATCAAGGCATACAGGCAACTAAAGAAAACACGTGTGGACAAAATTTTACACTCTGACCCAAGATTCTTAAAAAATACCTTTTCCACTCCTAGGTACTTGAAATTTTTGAAAAAAAAATTCTTTTCGATCCATCCCAATGTGTAGAGGTTGTTTTTTAAAACTACTCAATTAGTAAAATGAAATATAAATGATTGATTATTTGAAATCTAATAAACAGTCTACAACATTAAGACTCAACACAAGCTAAGAATAGTTCTAAGACTCAACATCTGTATCTCTAGATTGTTTTCCGTAAAAGGTAGATGGGCCTTCGTGGCTCAATGGGTATGTTCATTGCGGTAGCAACCGTCGAAATGTATGCGGCGCAGATTCGATTTCTGTCATTCCTGCCTGGTATTTCTCTCTGCTGTGTCAGTAAAACTTTCATTGCGTGTGTGTCTATTGATATTGTATGTCTTGTGTCTGGCACAGCATGGACCAAATATGGCCCTTGCGCCATAAAACCCCCAATACAACCCACCGTAAAATGTTGACTTTAATCTCAAGGTAGCGGAACTCCCCTGCATTTATTTAGCAATCGACCTTCATATGTATTTATTTATCTTACGTCTGTTTGACGCACGATGTGTTCGATTCTTCCGTGTTCGAAAACGAAGAACCCGCATCTCCCAAAACAATTCCCTTCCATCTTCGATTCGAAGGACGGGTTGGAGGCGAATAAATCTTTCTTAATCTTCCGGGCGATTGCGGGCCGGAAGCGGATTAATCTCTTTTTAATACGCTCCAAACGGTCATTCACAAAAGGGAATGCCCTAATGAAAAGCCCTTTAATTCTTCTTCCGATCTGGAACGAAATGTTTCGGAAACTTCATTTCTCCGTGCCTTGGAACATTGGGCAAATGACTGTCGAAATTAATTTCGCTTGCCCCGGGGGGGGGTGAGATCCCATTCGAACCCCCACCACCCCAGAACTAAAAACTAAAGCAGCTATTTGAATTGTACTTTCTTCGAGAATGTATTGTTTCCATTTCCTTTCTCCTGCGAGGCGCTATCAATTCTTCAAAGAAGAATCGGGTCATCGGAGCGAGTACGTACAGATTTAACAATTTGATACTGTGGGTTATCTCGTTCAGGTCCGGAGTTTGTGTTTGATACATATTGTTTAATGGGTTAGACTTTATTTAAGGGATGTTTAATAATATTATTCTGCATTAGGGCTCTTGTGACGGTTGCAAGCAATCTCTTACCATCAAACATTTAAATCGTCCTCGCCTAGTTTGTTGGGCGACTGCATTTTTTCTTCCTATTTTGCATTGCTCTGGTTTAATGTATTAAAAAAAAATATTTCGATCTTTTAAGCTCTTGTTAAAAGTTTTGGCTTTCCATGCGAGTGGAATTTCCAAACAAATTTCAAACTGTTAATTTTTAATTCTTAACTTCTGAAATAACCCATACGGTTTGCAGTTTTTTGAGGTCCCATTATAGGAGTCAATTGCACATTTTTAAATCTGCATTTTATTTTTTTGTACTGTGCTTTTTATTGTTTGGCTGATTGTTTTGAACATTTTGATATTTTATTTGTTCTTGCGTTTGGAGGACGTTGCCTATTACTGAACCTTGTGCCTTTAAAACCCAAACCAAACATCTGAAGTAATGCTATATGGTTACATTGTTTATTTTTTTTAGCTTTACGTTCAGGGTAGAATTGTGGAATATGTTTTCCCTGAATATAGGAACCAGTTTTGAGGGTTTTGGCACTTAACGAATGAGAAGCTTGCAGTTTACATTTATGATGGTTTATTAAAAGAGGCCACTTTTTGGCAACTATACTTCATAGGTAATGTTCTATATATGCAATTTTTATATGGTGCTTCTCGACGACGGTAAATGTTTAAAAAATTAAAAATAAGTTTTAAAATTAAGCTAAAAATAAAATACTCCATTCTAAAGCTAACCTCAAGAGCTCTTTATATATTTCAATGTCCTCAATTGATTTATAATGCAAAATTTATAATTTGAGTTAAAGTTATAAAAAGTGCAATTTGTAGAAATATAGTCGGATTCAAATGTAATACTTAAAAATGCCATGAACTAAATTTTTCAAAATTCGTGTCAGCCAGTGTATAAGCATTGCGTGTAAGCTATCACATTCGTTTAAAGCAATTTTAAAGAGAATTTAAAAGAGAAAAATCGCGAACAAATTTATCTTAATTTTAAATTATTTTTATACAAGACAATTGAGATTTGCAAACTTTTGAGGTAGTGAAACGGTTATTTTAAATATTTCCTCAATAATTAACAGTATTGAAACGCTGATTAACTCATGTTTGATTTAACCTGTTTCTAGTTTCCTTTGTCCTACTTTTTCTTCCCGCCTACTCCCTTTGGGTACACACTTTTTTATGTGTGTACGGGCTTCACGAACTCGAGTAACCCTAGCAATCCATTTTTTTGCCATGAGGTTTACTGCCTCAGGTAAACATGAGGCTCACGACACCAGGAGGCCCAAGCATTCTTTTTCTACTTTCTCCTCTTCATTCTTTTCTTTCACAATTATTGGCATTGTTTGTTTGGCGCCGCTTGGCCTGTATGGCCTTTGCGTCATAAAACCCCAAACCAACCAATCGTTTCGTCTACTAGAGCTCAGAATCAAACTTTTCTGGTCATTCTCTGAGAACAATCGAGTCGAATTAATGAATTTAGAAATAGGTGAGGTTTTAACTATTAAAAAAGAATTATAATTCGAGCACTTAAAAGGTAGGTAGGTATTTTAATTAACGTCTCACTGGAAGAACACAACGGGTTAAACGGGCTAGTGGCGACGGTCCGGGATCAACCCCGAAGGGAAATATTCGAGGACAGCACGTAATTTTGAACCACGGTCAGAGGACGAGGTCACACCTGAACTGGCACCCTACTCTCCAATCTTTCACACCACGTTTACGGGAGGACATTTTGGGCCAAGACATATTGAACATGCACCAGCCCCCTTTGTGCACTTTGGTTGAATTGGAACTCGTAACCCTCCGGTTGCTAATCCGTTTCTCTTCCAACCGGTCTACCGATCAATTAAAAGAAAAATCCAATACCCTGCAAAATGACTCGCAACTGTCTGAAGAAATTAGTACCAATCGTTATAAATCCAACAATTCGATATTTGTTACCATTTGTGGTAATCCAACGGCCATTCCATATTCTTTTGTGATAATGTCAGCGTAAAAGTTTTGTTTCCTTCCCCCAAATCGCATTATCAGCATAACATCCCCAACGAGGTCACTCACCGACAGACATCCCGGACGAAAAATGTCCGTCCATTCCGTCCACCGACATCCTATTTTTCAATGGAGGCATTTTCGCCTGAAAAAGCAAACCGGAGAATGCCTGGAAGGGAACGCCCGCAGATACATCATTATCGAACGCAGAAGAGGAGGATTTCGGAATCCGTACGTGATGAGTTCTATTTGTATGCCGCAATCTCTCCCGAGGAAATCGAACTCGATTGTGCTTGTAAACTATAACTCTTCCCTCTTTTTCTCCTTCCGTTTCTTTGCCCGCATGCGAGTGCGTGCGGCATGCCGAGTGACCGTGCAAGCGGCACGGAGGAGCTGTTAATGGTACAATCCCGATATTTACTTTTCAATGCCGCGCACGGCGATGAAAAGTAAATATCGGGGCGCATGTTGTGGGGCTGCGGGAAATAAATAGCCCCGTGGTGGAAGGAAGGTCGATGGATTTCCACCACTCCTGCGGATGTTAGCGGCGACTCTCACACATGCTGGGTTTTTTGGGTCGTTTCGGGGAAGTGAAGGCTAAAAAGCGGCAGAGGTGCTTTTGGGTCGATACGGATTCAAGAACTCACTAGCGAATTGTATCATGCAATGACTTCACATGTCAACGATACGTCCACGGAACACAGAATGAACTGGAAGAGCTGGAAACGTTTTAGGAATTTAACCCTCCGAGTGGTTTCGACGAGATATCTCGTCCATTAAGATCTAAACAATTTTTCTTAGTGACGAGATATCTCGTCATAAAGAATGCCGGTTGAATTCCGTTTGATGAAGATATTGCCGTTTTGTGATGACGAGATCTAGATCAGGTAAGTTTTTATAATGACGAGAATATCTCACATCGCGATCTGGTCAGTTTTGCTAATGACTAGATACCTGGTCTAGAGAACCACCTGAAAGGTTGACGGATACCGTACCACATGAGAAAAGTATAATTAATTTTTGTCGTTCTGTTAATTTGTTTCTACCCTAAAGCGGGAAAGGTATGGTTCCTAGCAGTAGCGTGTGAAATCGTTGTTTTAAGCCGAACCCCCTCAATTGATAGCATCCATGATCCCTTACCAGTTTGGTGAAATGCACATACATGGCTGGTGATGTCATGAAAGGTCATTTAATGGTTCTTCGAAAGTAATTGTATCAAATTTCCCAATCGCTCACCCTACATGTAGGTTTTTGCTTGACAGTGTCTAAGGGTTATTTCTTTAAAGTAGAAACACTGAAAATGTAATAAAAACTCAATGGGACTAAGACAGGAATGCACAGGCTTGTTAAGACCAGGGGCCACATAGATTCACTTTCTTATGAGAAGACCACCAAAAACATGAGAATTTTATGTCATATATTTATTTTATTATATATTGCTACACAGAAAGATAGTAAAAAGTAAATGAAGATTTTAATTTGATGCGTGACAGTGTATTGATTTAATAATTTTTTCAATATTTGCTTCTATTTTGTTAGTAGCAAAGCCCAAAATTAATTCTACGTTCTCATTACTCAAGCAATTCCTATGTTTTGATTTGTAAATATCCATGAATGAAAAGGAAGCCGACTGTATGATAACGGTCGTCGAAGTCCGGTCCGCGTGCCATGTCTGGCGCCACAACTATTTGCTGTGCGCATGTGCTAATTTTAAAAATTACCTATCGTGTTACTTGTTAAAGTAAAAGTAACACTGTGAGGAGGGCCACCAACAGATCGACGGTCAGCAGCATGCGGGCTGTGGTCTGTGCATCCCTGGACTAAATTACACAACCACTATTGCCGGTCATTTTCTTTCCCATCACTACTTTTGAATTTATCCTTGTAACTGACGTAGCCCAGTTGGAAAAGTAATGGATTAGCAACCGGAGGATTATGAGTTCGAATCCAACCACACCGTCGTGTACAAAGGGGGCTGGCGTAAGTTAAGTCTGTCTAGACCTCAAATGTCCTCGTGGTGTGGAAGTATGGAGAGTGGATGCCAGCTCAGGTGTTGCATCGTCATCTGACCGTGGTACAAAACTGCGTGGTGTTGTAATGCTCCAGTGTGACGTTAATTAAAATACCTACCTCGTAACTCACACTTGCGTGGGGTCCGATACATAGCAGCAAAGCGTGTTCTGACACCCACACACTAGTGGCGAAATGCACAATTGCAGTTTAATATTTAACAATCCTATATGCACGGATACATAATAAAGGTTGCTCGTCCCCAGTGTATATGCTGTCAGCACTTTATTTACAACTTTCAGACATTAACATGCATAACTTTGCCACTAAATCTTCCGAAACCGTAAAATGAATGCGAAGCCGAAGGGGCGAAATTAGCAATCCGCAGGCAGCAACGGGGTCAAGAAGAAAAGCTTTTATGCAAGGGCGGTGTGCGAGGGCGATAAAAAGCCGCCCTCTGCTCGAGACATAAAAGACGGCTTCCGCGAAGAGACAAAGTTTTAATTCTCGGACACTAAAGCCGCGGCATTAGGAGTCAGCGGGGGCCATTAAAGAATTAAAAATGAGTCCTGCCGGGACATAATTTCTATTGCTTCATGCCCCTAAAGCCTTCCCTCCTGCACGTGCCCGGACTCTCCGATGGGGCTTTAAGGATTCAGCCCACGCCGGGGCATTGGGGCGGCGGGAACTTAGCGCACTGTCCGCACTTCTAGATTTTATTCTGCGCCGTGTCGTTGGTACCCTCTGCACGCCACATCCTGGAGGTGAAAAGGGGACATTTATAACTGCCGCTAAGTGATACATGGGATATAAGTAAAGACTACTTTGTGTTTTTTTTAGTGGGGCTTTTCTCATTCATCTGTCGACTTGCTTGATTTCCTGGATAATCCACTAACACAAACCTGCTACTCCGATTAGGTGTGAGGCGCCTTGTGACTTTTCTATTTAATCACAGCTCATAATTTCAAAGTTTCTAACCTGCTATTAAAGATGTAATAGTAATCGGACAATAATTTTTATTTTTCAATGTAACCACTTTATCTCAATACATTAGATATCTCATACAAAATAGAGCGGCTAGTTCTTTTTTTCCCCTTCCTCGTTGTTTTTTGTTTGGCGCAACTTGGCCAATTATAGCCCTTGCGCCATAAAAACCAAAGCCAACCAACCTTAAAATGGTCTAAAACTGCAGGAATGACTTTATCTGTTGTAAATTTTTCCCACGAAGATCCGACTCAATTTTGAAAAATGAAAACAAAGACATTTCGATTTTGAAAATTTTGTGAATGACAGTACTCAAGTTTAAGCGTCTTGAAAAGTGCAACAGCACTTCTTTATCTCTAGAACCGCAAAATTTTTACCACAGTGCTACAAAACATTTTATGTTGGGTTCACGGAGTTCTACCTGTCAAATCTTTTAACCTGTACGAAAAAGTATGAACCTTACTACATAGCTGCCGTAGCACATGAGCATGTGGAAATCTAAATTTAAAAATTCTGTCTGCCGATTATTTCACTTAGTAAATAGCTCTTCGTCGATTTTGCTACACAGGACAAATTAAACTTTGATTTAGGGGATGTGCTATCGACTTCCTGCAATTTAATTATATCAGTATGATATTTTTTAATTAGATTTTAGGTGCTTACCTGTTAAACACCATCATTCGTTTTCTTCACAATAATCTCCAGTGACGTTGCAACAATTAACGAAGTAAATGTATTGAGTTGTACAGCTTATTGTTCTTTATGAGTATAAGTAATCAAATTCATGTATCATTCACTTATGTCTACTTTCCAGAATCTAATTATGGCAGCTTTATGTTCACTAATGCGTTTTATGGTATTCATCAGTTCCATTATTCCCTCATTCTAAATGAAGTTGCGACTTCCACAGTACGCGGTAGGTAGGGAATTCGATATTAATTCATAATTTCCTATTTGGTTTTTCGATATCGTGAAAAGTTTCTGAGCACATTTCCCAATTTAAGTATAAAAATAGGATATCTAATTTATCGCGCGTGGTGTGTTCATGAGTGAAAACTCCAAAACTACCAAAGGAATTGAAGATTTAGAATTCTATATGCTTCGTTGTTTTATGAGCATTTAGTATCGAGATTGAAGTTGTATTACATTAAGTTCCACTGTGCTTTCTGTTTGAAGTCTTTCGTTCCAACTTAAAGACTCACTGTTTTACTGAGTTATTGTTTTATTTCCAAGAATACCATCGTGTTTTAGAAATGAGTTGGCGAATAATTTGAATCATGTGTATCAAGAAGACATAACCTACTATGGCGGATGACTTTCCGTATTATACAGTTTCCTTCTTTTCTTCAATGATAGTTTTAATTCGGTTTCGCTCTTACATATGTTTGAATGAAATTGTGAAGCTCTAAATCATGAAACCAGACCCTCTTTTTTAACATTTGCTTATTTGTTACTGCATATAAATTACAATTGTTTTCAATAGCCTACGAATATTGCGTACAAACTACACATCTTACCAATTAAAACCATCTAAGGTCAATAAAAACACTTTACACCTTACTCAGCAAACACTACCTGTTCAGTGTTGTAAACATTTGCTCAAGATTGCAAGTACGAGTGCCTTTTATATTTACAAAAATTGTAGCTGATATGTATTTCTAGCTTCACTAAATATTCGCGAGTGCGATGTTTTAATTGTAAAATGTCGTTCATAAGCAATCTTGTAAAAGAACACAAAGCGACAAACAATTTGATTTAGTATTTTTCTGTGCTTTTCTGTATTTAACTGAAGTATGCGAATCGAGTTTGATAGTTGGAATCGCAACTCATTCCTCAATAAAACTTTCAGACATTACAACACTCAGTGACGCCATCTGCACAATGTCATTTCACACTCCGATTGTCTCCACGCCAATCCTCCCTCGTCTTCCCGTTGGAGGCATTTCAAAGCAAGTGGCGATGTAAGGAGAACCAATTGATTTAAGTCCCATTTACCATTCGATTTCGTTTCAATCGATATCCTGTTCCAAATTCCACCAGCGAGACAAATTTCATTTCCAATTCACTTCAAAACCAATTGAAAACTTCATATTCGGAACCTTCCACCTCGCGTCATTTGAATTACGCATTCAAATTTCGTAATGGCGCCTCCATTTGAAAAGGGCCTTTCCAAAGGCAGTTTGGGGCCTGATGTGCCCGAACACCTGAGGCCTCGGCACAGGCCCTCTCGTGACCAGCCTGCGCAAACCTCCCTTCCTTCTTGCGACTGGGGAGTATTAAGGATTCGGCTCATGTTCCGGCCTCAACCTTTGAGTGAAAATTTAGGGCGCTGTCAGAGGGCTTAAGGAGGCGCGGCGTATAACTCATTACAAATCTCTGACAGCTCGCTGAGAGATTACGGCGGAGATTGGGTGTGGGTTGTTTTTTAATGCTCGCCTGGACTATAAAAAGAGTGTTGCGTTAACGGAAACGGTGACGTGTTTTCGGTTGACGGAAGAGAACTCCCTCGAAGGAATGATATCCATAAGTTATACTTCTTTTTCTCTGCTTTCATTCATTTGTTCGCTAATTCTTTGGTTAAGGACGGTACTTTTAGTAAAGGTCCGATGCTGAAATCTCTTTTCATTTAAGATTATACATATGAGAGGCATTTTTTCTTACTTCGAATATTGCGTAGTGTTCCTACTGTGTGTTTCCTCTGCATATTCAGAACTTGACCTCACTTGGTTTGTTTTTCGAATATTATTTCAACAGTTCGCCAGTTAAAATGTCAAACAATGAATTCCGAATTGATATACCGGGACGTCATGGCTCAGTGGGTATACCCACTGTGCTAGCAACCTGAGGATTATAGGCGGTGCAGGTTCGATTCCTCCCTGGGTGTATTTCTCTCTTCTGTGTAGTAAAACTTTCCTTGTGTATGTAAGTTACTTGATGCTGTCTGTATTGTGTTTGGCGCATCATGGCCCTAACTCCATAAAACCCGACACAACCAACCGAATGGATACACTATAGTTGATTTGTTAACACCAATTAGTTCCTACACCAAACGTTCCCGAAATGGTGATAACGTATAATGTACCCCCGATATGTTTCATGCACCAATTAGTTCTTATATTTTTAACATTAAAACTTAGTATGTTTCCCAATGAATGGATTTGTATGCTATTTTAGACAACTGATGAAGTATTTGAAAATTTGATAAAAAATTTTTCAGTGCCTAGCACCATTAAATACGATTAACTTGAGAGTGTTACTAACGGGAATTTCTGTATGCATTCATCGGGTATTTTAACAAGTTGTTTTTTAGTTATCAAAGGAAGATACAATGTATTACACGGTGACATGTTCATGCTAACAAAATATCGGCGGGTCCTTTTGAGTGCGCGGTTGAAATTCGTTACTTAATTCGAATGAAAGTAATTCCGCAGCCGTGATTTATTAGTTATTAGCTGCATCTATGATTTATTAGTAGAGCTTGGATTCTTAAGCAAGTTAGATATGTTTGGACAGAATATTATAGGAATAAGTTAAATATGTTTTGTCTTAATGGTTATTACTTATGTGTATTGGAATATACATTAACATGAATTATCCTATTGATGTAACTTAATACTTCTAGAAATAAAATTCTTTCATGATATCAACACTAAATCCGTTTCTGTGGGAATTCGTGCAAGGAAACATTTAACATACTCATTAGGATAAGTATGGTTGAAACGCTTATAAAGGAAGCATTTTAAAACGTTTGAAAAACTTGAACGTTTATGTAAAGCATTTTCTTTATTACTTAACAAAAAACTTTTATGGAAATCAAACTCTAATTGCATAGCTAAGTATTTGTAAAAAGTAACAAGTTGTACGTAAAAGTTATTTTCTTGTAAAAATATGTTTCTGCTAGTGTAAAAGAATACATTTGTTTCAGGTATGCAAAGCTTTTCCGATTAGTGTACCACTTAAAGTTAGACTTTCAAGTGTTTAGTAGGCACGTCTTACTTGCGTTTATTAAAGTTAAACAATTAGTCATGGTTTTTATCACAAATACTATGGACGTTATATTAACGGAATGGACAAATGAGATTTTGAGGCTAAGGGGCAGCTTCCATTTGAGCTTGATTTAATTTGTAAGAAAGTCATGCATTCCTAATCCGACTAGTGGTGATTTGTAGCTGAATGCTATTAGAAAATGTACTTGTGTTCGGTTCACAACCTGCTGTCTACCACATAGCTTAAATTGCACATAAATCTGAACCAATACGATTTCTGACTTTACAAAGTTCATTGTAAAGAGCTGCTGATAGCCATCTGACCACCCAAATGTAAAAGTACTGTGAAAAATCTCTTCATTGTTGAAATTTTACTATCTCTCAATGACCAAGTATCGAGTTTCCTGCCTTCTGGCCTTTTAGTATCGACAGCACACTTGTTTTCCTCCAGTGTTATTTTCAGAAATGCACGACTGATGTCGGAAAATTGGTTAAAAACCTTTTGTGCTACTGGCGTGCCACCAAATTGTGATCGTGTGCAATAGGTTCAGCATCCTTATTTAGTGCAATAGATGCAATACGTTCTCCCGAAAGGTGCATATAATGAAACGTTGGCCCCGCTGTGGTCTAACCTGAAATGGCGACATGCAAAGCCACTGATTGGCTGATGATGCCTACTGTTTGTTTCTATGACCTAGAAAAGCGAGGGGCCGTCGTGACTCAGTGGGTATGTCCACTGCGCTAGCAACCTCCGAGTTGTAGGCGTCGCAGGTTCAATTCCTGTCAGGTGCATTTCTCCCTGCGTGTATTTCTGTGTTGGTAAAACTTTCATTGTGTGTACGTCTATTACTTGTTGTATGTCATGTGTCTGGCGCAGCATGGCCAAATATGGCTCTTGCGCCACAAAACAACCAACCCAGAAAAGCGAGTCTTATTTTATTCTGACAAGATCTATCCTGCAAATTGCCACCATATCTGTTTGTTGTCTTGATTGCGCAGTAGTTACTACTCTTTTGTAGAAAATATATCCAATGTCTAATAAGACAACTTGAGTATAGAGAACAAATCACATTTTTTACGAGCGAAAGGTTTTTCATATAGAAAATAGACAAATAGAATTGTGATTTGACGAGACTAATTTGCGCACCATAAAACGTTTTGTGAAACATTGCGTTCAAACGTTATTTTAAATGTAATTAAATTTAAAACATGATGAAGACTACATTTTTCTTATCATTGTTGAACAATTCCAGTGTTATGAATATAATCTGTAAAGCTATTTTTTCCTCTAACATATTCTTTTGGCAGGAAAACAATGATACCTAAATCACGAATACCAGACTCAACTTTTAATTACTATAAAGTAAATGAACTTTTACTATTCATAGGACTGTAGTTTCCCATTGACAACAGTTTTCATTTGCTGTCATTTTTTCAATGTTTCATTTGAAAAATGGACTGGAAATGGCCTTTAAGCTTGGATTTAGAATGTATGAATACGTGGAACTTCTTGAGCATTCGTTACTAGAATTAAGATTTTCGATGTGCAAATAATAATTCAGTTAAGGGCTTAACATTGAAATGTGAGTTGTTCTGACTAACCAAATTAAAAAATTTCATGAAAAATGTCTGAACAGAATTTTAAACTGAAAGAAGTGTTATAAATTGATTGAATAATGCCGTGTTATCTAATCGCGTTATTGATTAATTTTTGAATATTCTGAAAATATCTTGGAAAATCATCGATTTCTCCTTCAATGTAAATAGAAAGCTTTAAAACTTCTATTTTGCTGTTGATGGCTATAATGAAGCATAACCAGAATCTTAAATGAATCAATTCAGCATCAAAAATTGAATTCAAGATTTACGAACATTTGTATAATTCTGTTAAATTAACTTTTATAATTGATTAGAATAATTTGTCATCTCGGAAAAGCAATAATTCTTGTTCTCGAAAATTCCTTTAATCCAATTTTATTCCATTCATCATTAGTGTGGATTCTGTATTAAATAAAGTTTTCCATTTAAAGGGAAAGCAATATGCAAAATTTAATTTTCTACACTAATACCCAGATCTTATCAAAGAGCGTACACTGTAATTGAATGTCGATTTGGCTTAATGAAAGCTAAGGCAATTTACTTTGTACGGTTCTGTTTAATTAAAACGAGTCGCAGCAATGTACATGACGTTCGATTTGGTTTAATCAATGCCAATTTATCATAAGCTGAAGTAATTGGAGAAGAAAACGTATTTTTCCATTTCTCCCACATGAATTAATAATGGATATTTAAAACTAAAAAAGTTAATGTTTTGCGCATTGACAAATATTATTTGTTAGATTAAGTTATGACGGTTATATGAGTGGTACAATATATAATGTATCATTAGCGTAAAAGGAGTGATTTACTTAATTTGTTAGAAATGGAATTGTGTATGCCTAGTTATGTTATTAAATTATGCGATTAACTTTGCAATTTTATGTGAAGTAAAGTGAACATTAAAAAACGTTTTATTAATAAATTATAATTAATATAACTAATTTATCATTTATATAATATGACAACTCAACTGGGTTACTTATATAAAATACAGTTATTAACCAAATTGGTGGTTTATATTCGCGTCGAAAACTGCCTGCAGTGGCCAGCCTCTGGTGCAAAAACCTCTTCCAAACTGTCATCAGTTCTGGGCAAGGAAGAACTTGTTTTTGCTACTTGAATCTTCATCCCCCTGGAGTAATAGGGCTGTTTTTGTGTTGACGAGATATCTCGTCCTTAGCAAAATTGACTAGGTTCTTGGACGAGTTATCTCGTCGAAATAGTTGGAGGATTAATGGGTTAATGTAATCATTGAAATGTATGTTTATTAAGTATAAAACGTTTAGTCTCTGTTGAAGAATAAAATGCTCGTCTGCAGTTGAAGAGGAGAGCAAAACTTAAAATAGTTAGGTTAATTTTTTTCAATTATATTAGACGTTTGTAAAATATGAATTTAATTATCAATCTCTGGGTAATCGGTTTGGAGTTCCTGAACACGAGTTTTCCAAATAAACAACAGTTCCCAACCGTTCAGTAATAGCAATTCAATGATGAATTTAACTTGTCACATACTATTTATTTCACTTGTGAGTCGAATAAGAGCCTGTCGCACTTCCTTTATTCAGTAAATTCTGAACATCAAACACTATTAAACTTTACGATTTATTATGCTGTTGTTCGTATCTTCTGTCATTTGGGGGCACATTGTACTTAAATTTGCTAGGAATGAATCATGTAACTTAAAAGAAATCGGAGACAATGGACTCGAAATCACTAGGCTTAGAAAACTGGTTAGCGTGTACTTTCTTTAGGTGATTGGTTTTGGTTATATGGCACAAGGGCCATATTTGGTGAAGGGGCACCAAACACAACACAATGTCAAATAATAGTGAAAAGAAAGGATGGAATGAAGAAAGTAGAGAAATATCACTTGGGCATCCTGTAATCGCGATCCCCATATTTACCAGAGGCAGTAAACGCCATGGAGAAAGAATAGATTACTAGGTTACCTCGTGTTCGTGAAACCCGTACACACTTAAGGATATGCCCCCGAGGGAACTTTCTTTAATGAGGTGGAATTATGAGCGCTGGTTCAAGTTTTTCAAAACCAGGAACTTATGGAGCATGAAGATTTAAAATGAAATTCATTCCAATCGGATGTATTATCCATTGAAAAACAGTTTATTGCTTTTGCAATTAAAAAAGATACTTCAAAAACTTAAATACGGGTGGTTTATTATTGGCCGGTGTTTTGTTTATGCTGTACGTAAACACTATTGTCTGCAGGGATTAAAGATGCTGTGAGAGGGGTTTTCAGAGTAAACCACGGGAAGACGAGGATTTTACTTCATGTTACCCTTACAGGAAGCGCCTTCTACCGGAAAAACACTTGCGCCATCTACATTTAGCTGAATAGAAAATATCTCTCATACCTAACGAAATCCTTACGCCGCAAATGAATCGTTTATTTCAGAACCCCACTAAGTGTAATTTTTCAAAAATGTCTGTTGACGGGTTTGTGAAATAAACGATTCAATTAGAAACATATTGAATATCAAAATGCAGTGTTTGAGGCGTTATTTGTTTACAAATAAAAGGACGAACGCTGAAAATTCTAAGGTCTTTGAAACAACATTGAATCTCTTCTCCATTGAACATCTTGCGTTCCGCTGAAATAAACCCACTGCTGCATGTAAGGATTGGAGTAGGCTAAACCAACAGTGTCTCCCTGCCACTACAGCCGAGTACGTCCCGTACCACGTGACCCATTTCGACACCGTGTCCCCCATTCCTCAGCAGATAAAGAAAACCGAAGAAAAGAAATGGCAACTCGACGGATTCCCGCCAAAAGAGCTGAATACGACATTTTTTGATCGACTGCTCTCACGTTCATTCCGCCTGGCTCGAGAAAAGGCTCCCTTCCTCCATAGCCCGATTCGCAAACAAAACGCGTTTTTTATTGGAAGTAATATTTTTCGCCATTTCAATAAATAGCGCATCTTTCCTACTCGACAGTTGTGCAACTATTGGTCAGACATATTGGGAGGGCTGTAAATAGGTAAGAAGGCTTACTACATTTTATCACCTCTCAAAACTTTATAATTTTTATTCGACTTTAAAAAAACAGTGACTCTTTTAAGGAAAGATAAAATATCTCAACAACGATTTCACGCTCTTAGGTATAAAGTTGGAAAAAATGGAGGTACATGGGTAATTAATCATGCAGACTTGACTAACTTATGTTATAAACTCTGTAACGTCGTGAAGTGAATTTAAGTTGTGAGTGGATTTCGGGATAGAAACAGCTGTGAAACAAACAACACATTTAAATTAATTAAATTTACATAGGTTAAACTACTCAAGGCAGAATTCGAGGCAAAAGATAAGACCAAATGGTTTTATCGGAGCAGACAGTCTGCGTCGTTCACTTTCAAAACCGATTTCTCTGTCGATGGGCCAGGAATGAAGGTCACCGCTCCGACTTACTCGTTAACGAAGGGAGGCCGTTAACGAAAAATGGGGCGGCTGGACACTCCTTTAATTCCATGCGGTCGTAAACTCTCCAGACACTCCCGTTCGCGAGGATTTATACACGGACGGTCAATTCATGTTAGGGAGGAATTTCAGCCCCCGAAGAAGGGAAATCATGACGTTACAATGCGTCTCAACACTTTTAAGGGCGTGAGGAAGCGAAAACAGATAATAAATTAGATTTAGAGCAGTGGTTCTTAACCTGAGGGGGTGCAAGAAAAGTTTTGATGGACGACAGCAATTTAATAAAATACGATCTTATTGAAATATGAGTTAATGTATGTATATTCAAATGGAATTTCAAAAACTGGACTTAGTACAATTCTGGTGTACACAGTTAGAACCTTATACACAGCTGGCAAAAGCAGCGTTGCAGACACTTTTACCATTTGCCACCACCTACCTGTGTGAAATGGGATTTTCATCCCTTTTGCACATAAATACAAAAGCCAGAAATCGCTTCAATGCAAGTGACGACTTAAGCGTGGCTCTTTCAAAAAAGGAGCCTCGCTTCAAAAGTATTATTAGGATTAAACAACGTAGCCATTCAAAATTGAGATATTGTTTTGTATGTATATGTAAATGTATGAGTCTATTTCTCAACAAATAAATTATCTTGCAATAGATGCAATTCCTAAATAAATAGAAACACATTTTCAAGGGGGGTGAGAACTTATTTTTAAATTCAAGGGGGTGCCGATCGCTAAAAAGATTAAGAACCACTGATTTAGAGAATAAAAATTATGCGTAAAGCAGTATCATCTCCTGAATGCATTTCACACACCACAAAAATTTAGTTATCTGATACTGAATGTCTCAGCCTCAGCATTTTTCATGTCTCAGCCTCAGCATGCCTAGATAATCATAATTTCAAATAAAAGAATATTTATGTACTTTGGACTCGTTAATATAGTACCTCGAATATTTATAAGCACGGTGTCACAATTGCCCACACAATAATCACAGCACGCAATTTCTTGTCCAAAACCAACCCGAAAAAAGTTTTGGTGACATTTTGGCATGCGTATCTACAATTGATAGTTAACGCACATTTTTGGATTAGTATATTCATCTGGTGTTTTGTTTTGGCTCGGGTACCGGCAACCCAGGGACCCCAAAAATATAATTAGTTTTTTTGAGTGCTGAAATTTTGAATGACCCGAAGGAACGTCATTAAAAATTCGGAACGAATACCACGTCCAATCGATAAACGAATATTTTAGGAGTTGGTTTCTGACGAGGAATCACGTGCTATGAGTGTTCTGGGATCGATTCTGATCACCCTGTATAAATAAAAATGTTCTTAACCCTCGTGGTGGTTTAGTTTCGCGTAGAAATCTGCTCTGCAATGTCGAGCCTTTCGTGCAGGAACCTGTTCCCAACTGTCAGCAGTTCTGGGCCAGGGACAGTTTGTTTTTCCTACTCCCATCTTCATTCCCTTGGAGTAATAGGGCAGTTTTGTCTCGACGGGATATCTCGACATCACATAAATTGGACAGATCTTGGACGGAACACTTGGAGGGTTAATCCCACACTGTTCGACTCAGCTCTGACAATCCTCTTCCTTTTGCAATAGAAACCATTTGACGTCCATGAAATGTAGAGTAGTCAGTCATCAGTCAGCCGAAGATTTCGATGACGAACTTTCTCCCTTCTCAGATGTGGCTATTAAAAGCAAGTGCATCTCGAATTCCGAGTGTGCGCTGGAAGGAAGTTAGGCATAACAAATGATTGTCTCGCGCCCTCCGCCGTAGTTAGCGAGTAATGAAAAAGCGGGCCGAAGAAGGTGCACTAATCCGAGGGCGTTTTTTGGCTCATCTCCAGCATCCTAACAGACCGAACATCGCACGAGGCTTGTAACCAGGCGTGCTTACTGTAGATTGACAGCGCCTCTTTAAAGACACACGGGAAGGAGGGCAAATTGAGAATCACAATTTCGCGTTACGAAGGCGTTTTCTGTAAAAATGGGATGATTATTTTTGGTTCGTCATGGCGTCGGATTAAAAAGAGCCTTCAAAGAACGAGCACGTTTATTTTCGCAATGGACGAGGACATTACGATTATCTGACAAGCGCAATTAGTATTTAGATGAAACGAAAACGTAACTATCACATGACAGCAGGGGACAGCACATCCAGCCTGCCTCGAATACTAACAGGAAGTGTTCTCGTTCATTCCGCACACTTTTCTTCCAACTGCAACACTTCAGGTACAGTTAAGGGTGGTGATCCCCAATGTTGCTTCACTCAGGGGCATTCCTTTAGGCGTGTGTTTGTGTGAGGTATGCCCACTGCGCTAGCAACCTTCGAGTTCTAGGCGGTGCAGGTTTGATTCCTGTCAGGTGTATTACTCTCTTCTGTGTCAGTAAAACTTTCATTGTGTGTATGAGTCTATTACTTGATATTGCATGTCTTGTGTCTGGTGCAACATTCCCAATTTGGCCCTTGCGCCATAAAACCCTCAAACCAACCAATCTTTATGTGTGTACTAGGTTCACGGACGCGAGATGCTCTAGTGATGTCTTTTCCCATTTGGTTTACTGTCTTTAGTAAACACGGGGGTCGTATTCCCTGGATACACAAGCTATCTTTTCCTACTTTGATCACATATTTCCCAATCCCTCTTTTTCCCCCTTTCACGACATTTTTTTACTTGAAGTTATCTCCCTTGTGTTTGGCACAACTTGGCCAAATATGGCCCTTGTGCCATAAAACTCCAAAGCAAAAAACCCACAATGTCGCTAAAGCTTTTGTGGCATCCTGTACGTATTCTGTATTGGATAACGGGAAGTAAGTTTCCCGTGTAACACATGGTTTATTTACACGAAAAATCCATCTAAAATCGGAACAATCAATACTGTTATACGATTACGCGATAAAGAGTGTTTTGATCGAAATAAATGTATCTAAACTTGGACAGGATGAGGAAAAAATCTAAGTTAAAACTTTTGTAAGGGATTCTCTCACATATCCTCTCCGCAACCTTCAGTCTTCCATGAATGTCTTCTAACCAGTTTTGACCTTGATCGATAGACTCTTTCTTAATCTTTAAATCGATAGATGTGTTTGTTTAGGCATTAAAAATAGATTCAGGATAAAAACAATACTGTACTGCTGTCAGAGTTAAGGGAACTTGGGGAGATGGTTTATATCGTTCTTGGAATTGAATCGTCTACAAAAGTAATTCTCAGACTTCAGAAACCCACTTAATAAAATTGAAATCTTTCCAATCAAACGATCAAGAATTTATAGCGAAATCTCCGACTAACCTTTACCTTTCAAAATTTCATAAAAAATGAACACATACATTTTCTCACACCAGCTCAACAAATTTGGTTTGAACTCGAATTTCATATAATTGATCTTGAATATTAATAGAAAATTCGAATGAAACTCATTTACAGGCGAACCGTTAAATTGAATAAATACCAAGATTATAAAAAGGTGGAAGATCTGAAATTTTAAGATTCATAGTGTAAATAATTATCACCTGTTATTCTTAAGATACAGATAAGATATTTTTGACTGCCATCGAATGCTACCATTCAATTATTAAACGCTTCACAGATAATAAGCTGGACTTTTCTATTGATGTTTTATAGGTTAATGTTTAATTTGTTCAGTGCAGTGTAATCTTTCGCTTAGAGACTTAATGTGTCCCTCAGATTTTATATCTAACGTGATAATATACAACTGAATTACTTGCGAATATATTCCCACGTGTTGATTACAGTTTTTCATTTCAAAATCGTTTGTTGCTTTAGTGAAGTGCAAAGTTAAACAATTCACATATTCAAACTTTAGTTTGAATGTGTGAATTGTTTAAATTTACATTACACAAAACTTAACTTTACATTTTTTAATCACACACAAACTTTAGTTTGAATACAACAATTTTATTTTATGTAACAGTTTTACTTAAAGTATTCTTTACATATGACTCAACCACACTATATGAATAATTTTTCTTTCATCTATATAAATATTTGTTTGAGATTGAAATAAGTTGACTGAATATTTGCACAACCCGCCAAGTGGTTTTGACGAGATATTTCGTCCATGAGGATCTGGTCGATTCTTCTAATGCCACCAGGAGGGCTAAACGTAATGCGTTGGAAGTTTTCTTGCATGTTCAATGATGAACTAAGACAACATAAGTGATGATGGTCATGTTTAAATTGAGCAGAATGAGATCAGGGACTGGCCATAATAGACATACTGAAGATCTAACCAGATATAAGGTAATTGAAGAGCCCGACTAATGCTAGTCTACTGGCTACATGCCAAACAATAAACGACGATTTTTCGTAAATGAACATTTCACATAATTTAGCACGAATAACGCATTTGGTTCGATGGGCATTGCGTAACTACCTTTATCATAACTAAAATTACTAACTGTTAAATTAGAGGTATTGGAATGATTTCAGAACCATTTATCTTTGGGTGTAAAAATCTTGTTAAAAATGCATTTTACTCTTAATGTTTTCGTGTTCGTCGGACTTTTGTTTATGCAGCATATAGGCGTATCCCAAATTAAAACGAAAGTGCTAAGAACTAGCAAGTGCTTATTAGTGATTAAGTCAAGGGGGTTTAAATAAAGTACTTGATGAGTTCGTGAATAATAGGAATGAAGTGATAACGACTCACTTTAAAAGTGGGCTAAATGGTTCAGTTCTAACGTTTAATTTAATGTTGCATCCATACTAGTTTCAGAACGATGTTTTTCTGGTTGGTTGATTTTGAGTTTTATGGAGCAAGAGCCATAATTGACCAAGCTGCGCCAAACACAAGACAATGTCAAGTAGTTATGAAAAAGGATGGAGAGAAGAAAGATCGTTTTGGTATCCTGAGGTTGCGATCCCCATACTTACCAGAGACAGTAAAACCCATGGGGAAAGGAGAGCTCCCTAGGCTTCCTCGGGTTTGTGAAACCCGTATACACTTAAAAATGTGTCCCTGAAGGGAGATGTCTTTATGTATCGTCTTCTATGTGATACAGATCAACAACACCAGTTACGCTATCAATGCAAATAGGAAGAAACAATTTTCCACCTACAATTGAAAGTATTTTTCGCGTTTTTGCTTCGTTTTTCTGTTAAATTTTTTTTCCAAAGCAAACCGAATACACCATTAAAATATTTAAAATTATGAATAGGTACTTAAGTATTTGTTACGTAAAATTATGGATAACGATGTTCTGGAAATGATTGCTTTTATACAGTCAATAATACTTTTAATGCTTTTTTACAGTCAATTTCAAAAAAGCATATTCAAACAGTAAAAACAGTATATTTGTCTCTATAACTACTAATTTTGGCATAGCATTAGTTATTTTAAACAATGGAGTAATCAGAAGGGGAATTCTGGGTACCTAAGATTTCCTTCCGAAATTTTTTGTCTTCAAATAGAGTATTATAAATGAATTATTTTTTTATATTCAAATAATATAACATTAAAATAAATATTTTTATGAATTAAAATAGTTATTCCTTAATTTATTTTAATTAATCACTATTACGAAGTTGTGAAAGCAATGGTTATAGACATCAATTTTTCTGCATTGACTTAACATAATCACGTATCTAAGTATTGTACCATCCCCTCACTGGTCACAAAAGTGAATTTCTATAAACGAGGTTTGAATACTGTAATAGTTATTGATATTTTAAATAGATGTGGAACAACCATTGTACAGTTATTCGTATACTTACATTGTAAGGTATAAAGGATTGGTATTAAAGAGGTCACAGAATCAAATAATAATTTTCACTTTTCAATATAATCACCTTTATTTCAATCCCTTTTAATTAACTTTTATCACTAAAATTATCTGAATTTTTATCCTTAAAAAGGTCTATGACTAGAGAAATTACTTCATCGCTTGTAAGTTTTCCCCACGCACCTCCTACTTGGGAAACCAAAACCTTTTTGAATTTGAATATTTTATGACCACGCAATACTCCCCCCCAGGTTTGACCGTTTTAAAATATTGATTTCCTGCGCACGCTAGTTGTAGTACTATTGATGCTAGAGTCGTCAAATTTTAGCTTGAGTACAACAAACCATAAGATTAGACCTGTCACTTGTTCTAACAGTTTCGCGTTGGATACTTTTGGATCTTATTACGTATAACCACCTAGATGTGCCGAATCCTTTTAAAGTTCGTGCTTTGGTAACCAAGAATAGCACACAACGAACTTTACCAAAATATAATGGCCCTCATGGGCACATCTTTAGATGTGTACGGGTATCACCATCCCGAGGTACTCTAGTGATAATTTCTTTTCCCATGGGGTTTACTGTCACAAACACGGGGGTCGCGCTCCTTGGATACCAAAGCTATCCTTTCCTGCTTTCATACCAATGTCTCAAGTCCCTCTTTTTTTCCTTTTCACGATATTTTTGCTTGACTTGTCTTTTGTTTGGCGCAGCTTGGCCAAAGATGGCCCTTGCGCCATAAAGCACCAACCAACCAAAATGTGATAAGATCTTAACTTTGCGGATTTTAAACTTTGTCCGACTGATTAATCTATTGTAAGCGATAAGTTACCATACCATTTGTCTATGGAGATAGGGTTACAACTCAATAACGAAACTCGGATTTCATCAAAGAAGGCATTCAATTTTCTTTCAATTTTGGGTCATTTACTAATATGACTTCATTATTCTTGGGATAAGTAGTTTTAAATGTAGACCAAGCCATTGAGTTAATTCTAGACCCAAATCTAATTTTGTTGTCATGATCACCACGTGATGTGGGAGTACATTTGTGGTTGGCCCCGTTAATCAATCGCAATAGCCTCTTTACGTAAAAGAACAAATGGGATTGCCCTAGATTTGAACGCTTACAAGGAAACTCAATTGTCTGAAATTTTAACTAAAATGATGAGAGGATGAAAAAAATCCCAACTTGTCTTTACAAGTCACAAATAATAGATTTTTATTTTGGTATCGTTTTGCTTTTTTCTCCCTTAACGAAACCGAAAAGCTAGACTAAATTCTCCGCACAAGGCCGGGTAAAAAAAGGAGCAAATCCCGGCATTCTGCCCTTTCGTCATTAAGTGCGCGATTTTTTTGAGCGTGCCTAGTTGGGTCAATAACTTGAGTCGCGGACACAACTGCGAGTAAAAAATCTTTATTGGCTTTTCGGAGTATATCTAGTTTCGGGATTAGTTTCTTTATTGATGGGCCGAATGCGAAGCTTGTTTAGGCGATTCTTTTGATTGATTTTTCATTTGGAGCGAGAGATTTAAGCCCATATTCTGATTACACCGAGGCTCCGTTTATCGGAAGGGGGAGGGTTGTGTGTGCTTCGAATGCTGAAGTGATGATGTTAATTTTTAAAACGATGAATAGCAGAGCTTATAATTAGGCGGTGAACACAAATATTTTTGTAAGTATTACCAGTTTTCTGTTTTATAAGCGTACACTTAAGCATCTAATATTTAATTTTTTATTAATTTTGAACCCAAAACAATTATTTAGATTGGATTTGTAGTAACAATTTTTTACTTTTATCACTTCACCGATAGTACTACTACCAATGCGTTTTCTGTCTACGCAGGAATGTCAGAACTTTCACGTTTTAATGGTAGGCTACACAGCTAGACAAAGTGCAGATAGTAAATTGGGCATTTGAGAATATCTACAGTCTGTTTTTAAGAAAAGCGAATTAAAAAAACATGTAAAAATGACATTTTTCTCACGACTTGTATTTTTAAGTAAATTACATTCTAACGTCGGTCAAATATAACGTGAAAATTTTTCAAAAAGTTATAAAAACAGTTAAAAGCAATATTATGAATTTAATTAGTTTTGTTTTATCTAGTGTTTGCAAAATTTATTTATAAGCATTTTGTTGATATGAAAACAAATGCAAAAATTTCATAACACTTCGAAACTCACAAAATGTATCTGGATTTGACTGAAAACAATCGTTGGAATGATGCGGGTTAAATTTGTATGGTTAGACAAATGTCATGTGCCTTGTTTTGGACCATAAAAGGAACGAAAAGAGGTTACAAGTTATAAGAAATTAAATCAACAGTGAAAAATTACTTTTTAAATTTTTACTTTTTTATTATGCAACTACTATATAGCAACAATTTAGGATGATAGAATGTCAATTTTTACAAATTTCAAATGTGCGTGTCATTTGCGTCTTCATTTCAACTCCTGTTTCTGTAGTTTCAATTTATTTCAGGCTATTGTAAATAAGTGGCATGCTATGGAAATTCTTATAGTTTGGAAGTTTTATTATCCTCATAAAACACAAAATTGTGTGTCTGCACTTGATATCAACTTAACTTTATTATTCACAATACCCTAATAATAAATCATGAGCATAAATACGATGCTTTGATTTGCTATGACTAAAAGTATGCGCTACATACGTCATACTTGCGAGAGATTTTATTCGTTGGAAGTATGACATCAGTAATAATGAAATAAAGTAATATTAAAATAGTAAGGTATAAATAAGTATTTCGTATTTTCAATTTGAGTGTTTAAAATTTTACTTAAAATTCATTTACTCTAAGATAAATTTGTAGTGTTTCAAGAACTATATTTCTAGTGCGGAAGGCTCACTTTGTAATGTAAATATGTTGATTAAAAGTACAGATACTACCCATAACTGCCCCATTTTGCCTGACAAGGATAATGCCCCAACACTCATTCTTACATTAGGTGGACATAACATCATAAATTTAGCACGAAATTTAAAAACAAAAACAGTTCGAACTTAACTTTTCCTAACTAGGTTTTTAAAAATAACTCTTTCTCATGAAAAGCACAACAAAACACGTGAAGCTACTCTAAAACAAAACAAACTGATTGGGAGATGCTTATCAACTGCTCCCAGATACTTAATACATCGTTTATAGCGTACCTCAACTTTCAAGTATCTTAGACGCATTATATTTATTTTATGGAATATGAGGAGGGTAAATTTGAATATCTTTTGTGTTTGTTACCCTACCACTGTACTAAACAGTATTATAATGCTAGTTTTGCAAATCCTTCGTGTTTAAGGGTCTCTATTATTTTTTCTGTTTTCCTTGTTGATACGGTAATTTCTCGATAGATCACGCCTCTTGGGGACAAGCGTAATATATCGGGAAAAGCAACATAACGAGGGCCAGTCCTTATAGAAATAAAAAGGTGTTAATTATTTTTAAAATTAAGCGCTTTCTTATTAAAAGCTGTGTAAATCTGAAAGTTGAACACAAAATCTATGGTATAATATTTTAATATATTACTAAATAAGGTTCAATACTTTTAAAAACTGAAATTTCTTCTCGTCCTCACGATTGACACCCAAATCTTTTTATTAACCAATTCGCCTTAGCTGCTGGAAACAAGTGACGTGAGAACTAACTGATTCTAAAGTTACAAAACGAAATTTCCACTGCTTCCAAAACTGGAAATAGAAAAAAGTAATGCGCGATATATCGAGTCGCTATACAGCGAGGTATTACTGTATTGTAGTTTTTATATCAAATGTATATCTGCCATAGAAATGATAGATTTAAAAATGTTGATTATTTTTACCCACATTTCCGGTACCTATCATTTGCATTTTAATTTTTTCTTAACCCTCCAAATGATTAAGACGAGATATCTTGTTCACGATGTGACCAATTTCGTTAATCTCGTCATCAAGATATTGACAATTTTCTCATGATGACGACCTCCTGGTGGGTTAATGTACAATGGATTATCATAATAGACGTTTGGGAGTCCTTGGAAATTTCCAACTTGGGGTTGAGATGAGGTTGAGATACGGGGAATTCAGTAAAGAACCTTAATTTTTGGGAGCTTATGACAGGGAACAGTACCATGCATGAATGTAAAATCTTTTTGTGGGAAGCACTACTGAACCTGAAGTTTAATCTTGATCTTCAGAGCCTTGGTATACTTATTCCGTCTCACTGTTTTGTTCACAATTTGCAAGCTGACGACTGACGAGTTCACGATGCTAAGAGGATGCTTCACAAAGCAATTTTTGAATTTCTCAACGGATTGTCGTCAGGTTGGTCAGATTAAATCTGAACTTGCATCAGAGAAACAAGTTTGAAAAATTAGCTTCTGGCCAAATTAAATTTATTCTTAAATTTGGTTAATGCAAATTTTACCTTCGGGAATCACCAATGTTTCTTTCTTCGTTTGTCTATTTTTGACGTTCTTTGTCCCATTATAGCCTTTTTTATCACTTTTGAGGTGCCTTTTTTACCTGTCGAGGAAATGAGAACCCAAAGTCCTTAATGTGTCATCGAGTGATCATTGGAGGCATCTTGATGCCAGCAATCTATCATTTTCTCGAGAACTCTCCGAGGAGATATTTATGTTTAACAACCAAATATTTCTAATTATGTTTCGTCCCGTGAGGTGTAATTTATTTTTCGGCCAGATGTCTTCCGATACTTTGATGGGGTCGTCGTGGCTCAGTTGGCAGGTAACAGTGTTTGCTCACTGTTCTAGCAACCTGCGAGTTGTAGGTGGCGCAGGTTGAATTACTGGGTATATTTCTGTCTTCTGTGTCAGTAAAACTTTCTTTGTGTGTATGTCCATTACTTCGTAGTCTGTCTCGAGTTTGACGCAGCATAGCCAAATATGGCTCTTGAGCCATAAAATTCCACGCAACCAACTTTCTGGTGCCAATTCAAGTTTTAAGTCATCTTTGTAATCAATCCACTGATTTTCATGAAACACTAGCAATTAATTATATCTCCTGTAAGAATGTTTAGTATTTAAGAGAATTGTTGTAATTTCCGAAGTTTTCGTTGGAGGAATATCCCGCCCATTGTTAGAATCCATCGGCAAGAAAGGTATAAAAATCATGTAACACCATACAACACTTAATAAACCCTATAGCAATCATAAAATAAATAACTTCGCCGTCGCAATTCCAGAACAACGTTCCAAAAGCAATTTAGTCTCTCGAATAACCGCAATAGGCATAAATAAACAATGAGAGATTCCGAGCACTGATGGAGATGGTGACTATGTGACAGGTTGCGAAACCAACAGTGTTGAGAACTATATATTTAAAATTTGTTCACATAAATATGTAATAAAAACAAGAATTCAATATAAGCACGAGTTCTCTTTTTTAATAAGACCTGGTTGAAAATGTAAAATGGCTCGTTTTTAAAGATGGCTCTAATAACACGATCACCTCTGTAAAGCCGAAATAAAATGATTTTTAGTTTGAAAAACATCTCTTCCGCGTGCAGTTGAACGCAGTACAAAACTTGTAAAAAAATTTTCAAGTACTCGAAATGAAAAGTAATTCCGCAGACTAAGCTTCGCACCCAACACAAAAAGCTAGACAAATACAGCTACGACAGATTCCCCGTGAAGTTGTCTCTCGAAAAAGTAGCACAAGAGAGTTCCGTCCAGTTCAGCATATTGAGGTAAAGTACTTGTCATTTCCTTTCAAAAAGTAAATGGCTGCGAAAAAAGTAACGAAACAAAACGCCCCCCCCCCTTCAGTCTTTTAAAAAATCAATTACTTGTCACACATGACCGCTTTTATGCAACTGACAAGAGCACGTTAAGAGGGCTTTTCCGCTTTCGGGGAAATGAAAACTGCCTTTTTCCATACGACCCGCGTCAATGAGAGTTGAAGTGTGGGCGGAAGGCTTTTTTCGCTCGTGCGCTTGTAATGATCGAGTGTTAACATCCATCGCGTCTTAACGAATTTATTCAGGGGACGTTTTTATAAATGTGTTCTCTGCACGTCGTCGTTCGCTTTATGGATTTTTTACGGCAGTACAGATCAATAACTTTGGTAACATTTTTTGTATGATTTCTCAGCAATCTTAATTCCATACAAAAAAATTCAAGCAAATGATTAATTTTGACTTCACGGAAATTTAAGTGGTGTATGTGAATGGAAGAATCCTTGCCATCACACACAGCACTACGGTAGCCCAGTTGGAAGAGCAACGGATTAGCAAACGAGTTCGAAACTCGGTTCCAACAAAGACCATCGTGTACACGGGGGATGACACACGTTAAATCTGTTATGGCCTCACTTGTCCTCATGTTGGCGTGGTGAGGAATTTTGAGAGTTGGGTGCCAGCTCAGATGTTGTTCTCGTCATCTGACTGTGGTTCCACATTACGAGGTGTTGTCCTTGTATCTTTCCATTAGGGATTGATTGATCTCGGAGCGTCACCAATAGTCCGTTTTGTTGCTCCAATGTGATGTTAATTAACTACCTACATACCTTGCCATTCCACATTATATATTCGATAGTTGTATAATAGTATACGGTATAGAATTTGTGCTTGTTGACGCAATAAAGAATTCTTTTATGAGAATTATTTATTGAATACAAAAACAGTCATCCAACCCACTTGGTGTTAAGATGATGATAAATTAAGAAAAACATGCGGTCTATCCGACCAAACTCTCGAATAGATAGAGGAACACAGACGAGTACAGAAGAATAGCAGAAGGAATAGGGATTCGTTCATACAGTAAGAGAATACATATATATACTTTCACAATCGCCACAGCCAATAGGAATCGGTGGAAGGAAAACTGTATGAAAAAGAATGACACCAGACGGCCCAAACTACTAATGCATTTGGGCTGAAAACGACCGATCCTGTTTAATAGAAACCAACAGAATTTATGAAATTTTCTTTTCTATTTTTGTTATAAGGCACACTACTCGATATAAGATAATTTCATTATTCGGCATCCTATAAATCTGGACAGCGCTTCGAATTTGTCTTTTCGATATATCCCTTTGATTCGCAAGCTGTAGGTTAACATTCCAAGTGATTTTCTTGACGAGGTATCTCGTCAATCATTAGATTAGGTCAAAACTGACCACAACTTGATGACGAGATATCTTTTCATTAGCAAAATTGGTGAGATCTTGACGGAAGAGATATTTTGTCGAAACTTTTTGGAGGGTTTAGTGAAGCGTAATAAAGTAGCAATGATAAAACTCCTGTTTATGATTGGTATGAAGGAAATTTTGCAGGTTTCGTGGGGGAGTGGAAATTGCAAATGGTGTTGTTAAGACTGAACACTAAATATCTTAGACATGAATTAGACGATAAACGGAATAATTCCCAGTACAACACATTTATTCAAAACTGTCCTAAGTGCATGGGTAACTTGATGTTGTTTATTTTGTGTTTGGCGCACCATGGACAAATATGGCCATTGCGTCATAAAACTCAACTCAACCAACGTACCTCTCTTGACCATTTGGTTCCTTTCGCTATTCAGCACGCTCTCGAACTTTTTATAGAATCAAGTAACTATATTGAATGATTTGAAGACGTGTTTAATAGGACTCCACGAAGAATTAGGCAAACTTTTAGGTTTGGCTAATTCCTTTAGGTTGCCCCATTTGGCTACCTCAATAGCCACTTATGAACATTGTTTTTATCTCTTAAATATTAACAAAAATGTTACAATTGTTTTCAAAATTATTTCTGAGCCTCAAGTAAAGATCCGATAAAATAGTTCTAGGAGAAGGATTTTCTCGGGGTTGATGAGGGTAAGAAGTTTTTATATTGTTGATAACGTTAGAACGATAATACATTTAAATATTTCTGAACCACCAAAGACATTAATTTATAATTGACTTCTGAATCTATTTGTCATTGTAACTCATGTTCTACTCCATTTTCTGTTTTTCACATTTTAATTGTCTCCTGATTTTAATCAACAACATATCAGATTTTTTAAAAGCATAACTTTAAATCTGCGAGATTTGATTGAGGAAAATCCCCATTCAAACCTTTTCGCATTTTTACGTTCAGTTAGTTTCTTAAACCTCATCTAGTTTTTTTCCATCTTTAAAATTTCACTCAAAATTTTATACATGTAAATTAAGTTCTTCAGTTTCATTAGTTCTACTGCAGACGATGATCTTGTTTATCATCTATTGTTTGAATATTTTATTCTCATCTATACATTTTACGTGTTTTAAATCTATCTTTTATCTTTGTCTTGGACTTAATTTTTAAATGCTTTGTACTTTTATTGGGTCATATTCTGTCTTTTGGACTGCGCCATAAAACCCCAGCATCCAATCCAATCCTGTTTGTCATTGTATATTTGTTTCGTTGTCGGAACAATTACGAGTGTAACTTTGTAAATGGCCCGATCCTACATTTAAGGGGTCAGAACGAACTATCACCTTGAAGGTTTGAAACTAATATTCACTCGAAGGAGTATTCGAGTCATTTCTCTCTTTCCGCTCCTCCAATTGCTTCTGTCATAACTGGGTACCTCCTTCTCCAAGGACTCCCATTAATACGCCTTCCTCAATCGTTTAATATGTATTTTTTCTTGGACTGTCTTTTATCTCTCCACGTGGTATTTAATTAATAGAAAACCCGGTAACCAAACACCTCGGATCTGTTATCTTCATTCCTGGGAATTTTGCTGTCAGAATGCCAAATGACCGCGCTTTCTCCTTTTTGGGAAAAAAATAATTCCTTTCTTTTCTCTCGTTTTAATTTTCATCCTCTTTGTTGTTAGCGCCCATTAAGGAAAACGAGATGGGGATGGGGGAGTAAAAATGTCCTAATTTACTTTTTGATCCATCTTTCCCGACGGCAGAATTGTTTTATTTTTTTTTTCCTTTCGCGTTTCTTTATCACAAGTGCAAACTTCTCTCGAGGAATTAATATAATTTTAAATGAATTCCATACTAATGTTTTGTTGCGTTTATTTCCCACCCACCCTTTCCTCGCTAAGAAATTCTAAAGAGATGAGGTTTTTAATATTTCCCTCAAAAAATAACAATTTATGTCTTATAGGTTTGGCTGGATTACGTTTGAATGATGCTCCTCAAGTTTATCTGCGGATATTATGATTTTCGTCCGTTATTTTCTCTTTTCTGAGTGAATTTTTAATGACTTCTTCTATGGGGAGAAATGGAGTTATCTCCGCGAAATAGAATTATTTTCTGTGGGGATATGTAAAAGATGTAATTTATTTCCGGTATATCTTCCGCCAAGAGCATTCTGTTTCGTTTTTCGATCATGGGGTTGGAAACCTGGCAACCATCCCATCGTAAATAGCGGTTTAATAAAGCTTTGTTGACCCATTTCTGTAAATTGAGAATTAAAATAGGAAGATTAACAGACGATAAACGGAAGTATTTATCATTCCTAATGGTGGCTTCGGATTTCTTTTGGAACATGCACTAACACATGTAACCGGGGATAATTTGTTTTTGTTATCGATCTATAAGTCGTGAGGAATGTAACTAATTAGATACAATTCTGGGTCAAACGTACTCTTTCAAAGTTTGAGGGTAGATAACGTACCTCGTGAGGTCAAAGATAGCAATTTTAATACATAATTTTCTATTTTAATTTAATATTCAGTATTAGCTACAAAGGTTTCTTTTGAAGTATACATGCAACGTAAACGGAGTTCGTTAATGTTGAAAAATAGAAATAAGAAAATATTTTGAATATTAATACAGCAAAATGCTTTTCCTCAACTAAATTTGGGCCGCGTTATTTCTGTTGGAAGAGTAGTGCATTAGCAACCAGAGGGTTGCGAGTTTAAAACTCGATTCAACCAGACTCGTCTACGTGGGGGTTGGGGCATGATAAATCTGTCGTGGCCTCAAATGTCCTCACGTTGGCGTGGTGTGGAGGTTTGAAGAGTGGAGTGCCAGCTCAGGTGTTGACCTCGGATTTTTCCAATCGGGATGGATTAATAGCCAGTTGTGTTGCTCCATTGCAACGTTCATTCAACTACTAATTACCAACCTTAACTAATTAGTTAATTATGTTTATGATTTATAATAACAGAAATAAAAGTTTCGGTAGTGGTGTAGGTAATCTTTCGAAAGTTCCATTGGGTGAAGTGAGGTCACCACACCTAACCAACCGAAGGAAAGCAGTGGGTGTGGGGAGAAAGAGTGAAGATGGAAGGAGGTAGTTAATTAACGTCGCACTGGAGCAAAACAACTGGATATTGGTGACGGTCCGGGACCCATCCCGAAGGGAAATAACCGAAGACAACGCCTCGTAATTTTAAACAACGGTCAGATAACGAGTACAATACCTGAGCTGGCATCCCACTTTTCAAACTTCCACACCACGCCAACGGGAGGACATTTGAGGCTCCGACGGATTTAACGTGCATCAGCTCCCGTGTACACGATGGTCTTTGACTGGATCGAGCTTCGAACTCGCACTCCTCCGGTTGCTAATCATTTGATGATCCAACTGGGTTACCTTGGCCCTAGGAGGGAAGAAGCCACTTCCTGTTAGGACTCGACGCAGGGTGGACGTGCTGTACCTGCTCCATCCTATCATACTTTCGTTTTCGTTTCATGTGAATACTGAAATGTACATGCCATGTATAGGGTCTCCTCGATTTTCGACCGAATTCCATTCCGACTGACAATCGTAAGTCGAACTAGTCGTAAGTCGGATTTGTATTTTTCAACATATTTTCATTCAAACGGGTTATAAAAATTGTATATAAAAAACACAAAAATTCAATCTATGTACGTACAATTATTGCACATTATGTGAAAAATACATATGTACTCTATTGTATCTTTGTGACCCTGCCAATGTAGTTATCTTTCTTTATTTGCTACTAGCTGAATTACCCGGCGTTGCTCGGATTGAAATGGTCAAATGTTGCTTGAAAAGTGAATTAGAATAATTACTTTTCCTTCACAGAAAAATGCAATCATTTAAGTTGTGCGGAAAATACGTTTTAACTTTTTCATAGCTTCCACAATATACTTCGGACGCAAATATAAACATTTAATTCCTGAATATATTGCAATAAGTAAAAGATTAAGACATAAAGACAAACAGAAACGAAATTCCGACCAAAAAAAGCAGAATTCTAAAAAACGAAAGATGCGCAAAATGCAGTTTCAACTGCTTCTGTTTGAATACTCTCGCAATCAAGTCGTGGCACTCACTGGGTAATTGACCATTGGTAAGAAGATCCTTGATCTCCGTCCAAGTTGGATTAAAGATGAAGGTGATAAATAAGTCTGGTCTCCCGTACGTCCTCACGTACGTCATAACATCTAGCGTGTATTCGTGCATGTGTCTGAGACTCCTGTAAATGTAGCTGGTAGTACGACTAAGGCACCGAGGTTTTCAACGTTCCCGTCATTTGCCACAGCATCTCTCAGGTGAATATATTCATCAACTCTCAGTTTATGTTGATTTAGACGAATGTAAAGGAGACGCTCACTCTCGACTTTTGCGTACATATCGACGATGAACTGATGAAACAATTGCCTGCAGTTCAATACGTGGTTCTGCTCAGTATCTCGAACCATTAATCTGTACGCATTGAAATCCATCGCTGAAACTTTCTTGCTGGTTGTTTTAGCTGTTCTTGGGTTGACCTGCCTCAGATTAAAATGATATCCACCTTCACCATGTGGGGGAATATCACTGGGTACTGCAGAGCATCATAAGATCGATGTATTTCCGAAATGCGCGGCAATGAATCACCTCGTCGTTGAATAACGATATCCCGTTGATGAAACTCATCTCCTGATATAACCACCGCGACTTCATCTGCTTGAGGAGAGTTAAAGCGCCGCTCGTGTTCGCCTGCTGGTCTTCGGTCTGCTCTTATGACTACTTTATATTCATCTGTTGGCATACGTTCCAATGCTGTTTCAAACGTTTTAATAAGATTATTGTGCTCATGAATCATCCTATGTAAGTTTAACACAATCTGATCAGTTTCCATTTGTTCGTTTTGAGTAAAATATAGTTGTAGAAATTTTGGTGGTTGATCTGGCAGAGGAAGCAACGATAACGCTCTATGGTAAACCTGCCCTTGCACCTTGAATGTCGACGGAAATCCTGGCTGTCCAACAACTGATGTGGCGCCGAATGATGTCATTTGGAAACATGAATTGTATTTTCTGATGTTACTAAGAAAATGCTTCGACTCTGATGTATCTCCTGATGTGTAAGTCAAAAGGTCTTGTGGTGGTGGTTCCAGTTGGCAGAGTTTAACTTTTCCATTTTTGCAGCAAATACCAGTAGACTCTGATTTAAACTTTTTGGCTTGACAGTAAGTACAAACCATTTCCATTTTCCCGATCGTAATACTTGCATGCATCGAGTAGTCTTTATGTGAATCGTAGTGAAATCCTTCCAATGCTAAGCTAAAATGGTTCGCAGACCGTGATCGTTTGGCTCTATCTCTCTTATCCTGTAGTCGGGCCTCACGCTGCTGTGCCGTCTCTGTTGCTAGATGTTGTAGCTCTCTCGTAATCGCAAGTCTTCTATTCCTCTCCTCGGAAGTTTCTTGACTACGCTCATCTTTCATCATCTTAGCCCTTGACTGCACTTGGCCGATCGCCTTCCGCTTCCTTGGAGGCATTGCTACAGCAAAGAAATCTGTAAAAGAATACAAAGAAATACCATTTCATAAAATAAGCAAAAAGCACACTCTCACTGAGCAATGAAATCTATTATAGAATACAATAAAAAGCTAAAATTAACGAAAAAATCGAATTTAAAATTATGTAGTACTTACATCAGTTTAGAAATATAAATCCAAAATGTACACTATCACTGTCGAATAAAGTAGGAAACTCTTATACAATCAACTAAAAGAGCGAAATAAAACTGCCAGCTTCACTGAAAGATGATAAACTGGAAGACTTACCGAGTTAGCTTCCTTTAAATACGACCAGCTAAGAATCGAGTGGGTGCTGGAATGTTCTCCACCATGAGTCCAAGGAACATTTCGTTTCCCCAACTTTCTAGAAAATTCTACAAAGTTTTATAAAAAAAGTAAACAATAATTCTGGTGCTGCCAGATACCGAGTAGCAAAATTACGCTTTTATGATCAATGAGTTTTTCGTTTGTGCTTTTCGGAATAACGGTGCTTGGGTTAGAAATAAATGTAATCGGTGTAGACAAATTAAACTGAATATATAAATTTTTTTCAAAAAGCAGAAGGTCGATTTTACAGAATTTTTCAGAAAGAAAATCACTGCTTTCAACGGAGGATTCACGTTTATCTATTCCGGACATTTTAAAATGAGTTACACGCCTTACCTAAAAAGCTTGTGAAACAGAATTCTACAAATTATTACGTATTCAATAAATTATTTAAGGAAAGTTGGTCGAAATATACACCAACTTTTCTTGAAAATCATCCTTGAACTCCTGAATACCTTTCCTTGAATTTCCTTGCAAAAATAAATATTTTAAAATATTCTTTCTTCATCAATAAAATATCTATAATTTATTTACATCATGGGAAGAACTAAAAAGTCAGTTCAAACATAAATATTGTAATTTAATTTGTTTCGGAAAAAATTGTATTTCGATCAACACTGGTAAAGCAATCATCGTTGCCTAAATCAATCAATCTATGAATCCCGTTCTATCTCCCAATAGAACGGGGGTTAAGAGTTAGCCTATGCTGACCGCAGTGTTCTAAAGTATAAGTGTACCAAATTTGGTGTGGATTGGTCTAACGGTGTATATTTGTATAGAAAATATACATACATACATACACACATCCTATATAGATTTTTATTTATTTTTTGTGGTCGTAAGTCACATAGGTCGTAAGCCGAGGAGAAGGTGTAATTGCAATGTGCTCATCTACTGTTTAAATAAATACATTCGTCATAAAAGCATTTTTAACCTGACACCCTGTGTTGTAGCAACGAAACAAAATCAATCCAACGGGTGGTTTGCAGCGTTGAAAATTCACCAATTGAATATACAGGCGGAGTAATATCCAAGGGAAACAACTTAATAAAGCCATTTAGTCAATTAAAAGAATGTACTAATTAAAGTACGAATTTTCAAACCATATATGAGGTTAATTTAATCATTAAATGTGATGTAGAGAAAAAGCAATACTACACTAATCAGAAATCTTGTGACGCTCAGAGGCTTAACCCCCATGTGGTCTCAACGAGATATCTCATTCATCAAGATTTGAATGCTTTTGCTAAGGGCGAGATATTTTGTCAGAACACAAAACTGCCTTGTTACTCCAAGGGAATGAAATACAAGTAGGAACACCAAATTGCCCTATACCCAGAACTGGCGGCCATTTGGAATAGAATTTTGCATCAGATTGTCCACTACAACGCATTTGTTTGGCGTGAAGATATAGCACCAGGAGGTTTATAATGTGTATATATGTAAAAAAATATATATATGTAAATATAATTATAATATATATATATATATATACATATATATATGTAAATATATACATATATGTAGGCCATCACCAAAAATCAGACAAGGGTACTCATCTTGACAAAGTAGACGGGCTCACTCCCTTTGCATTTTTACATCCTATTATCTTGTTTCTTACGAAAAAAATTATTTTTGTGGTAGTTTCTACTTACATATATATGTAATATGTACATATATGTATATATACAACCATTTCAAGGGGATGGGATGCTAGTCATCTTACCGCTATTGAAGGGATTAAAGAGAAGTTTATAGATAAATCTATCCAGACTTGTTCCAATATTTGGAAAATAAAAATCAGGAACCTCTTTTTTCCTCGAAAGGCATTTAAAGGAAGCCTCTCACTATCACTGCTTTCGAGGGTGTCGCTGTTTTTGGAAACTAAGCTCCGAAAGTTTGAGTTTGAAATTCGGTGTCACAAACACTTCCAGCTGAAAAATGCATGAGCGTGCCAAAAACTGCGTCGTGCCGCATGATGGATGACGGCGCTCTCACGCTCGGTTTGTTTTAATCGAGGCATTTTTGACGCCGGAACGGATATTTTTTCCGTCTCCGATCTACTTTAAAATGAAGTAGTTTGACATCCACCTCTCAAGATCCAAAGAGCCCCAAACAAACGTCCCTCTTCGCTCGCTTACATTACAGTGAAGTAGTTTTCCTTGTGAGGCGCTTAGTGTAGATTTAATATTTCCAGTTTATTGAAAGGGATAGAATTTAGCGATCCAAGTTAATTGAGAAACTGAGTCATCTCGTTGAGTGTGGACAGATAGTTGTGTGATTCTTTCTTACGAAGGCTTTACTTATACTTAATGAAATTACACACTAGAAGCTTTACTTTTTCTCCTTATCCCTTGATGAGGTAATAGGTAGGTAATTATTCAACGTCGCACTGGAGCAACACAATGGAATATTGGCGATGGTCCGGAATCAATACCTAAGGGAAAGATCTGTGTCCAAGTAATTTTGAACCAATTTCGAATGAACACCTGAACCGGCACTCTCCAACCTTCCCCGCCACCTTAACGTGAGTTCATTTGAGACCATGACAGATTTAACGTGCATCATCCCTCGTGTACACGATGGTCTTTGGCTAGACCTATTTTCGAACATAGTCTGGCCAACTAGTTGGAAGGATTAGCAATCAACTGGGCTACTGCGGCCCCCATTCAAGAGCACTACGCCTTTTTGAAAAAAATGGCTGAAACTTATCACCTTATATGAATATACTTTCTCACTTAACAAAATTGAGTTTTTTTAGTGTTCTTACGGTTGGTGGGCCCTCTTATGATACAACACCCTCTGACTTCTCTCAAGGAGGTGGGAAACCAGACGTTAACTTCTGAAAGCGTACTTGAAACAGAAATTGGCATTATTTGTATGCTGGCACATACAATAATCGTTTACAAGTCTATAAAATCAACAGCACAATATTGATTGTCAGTTTTGTCACTCCGTTCAAATATGGCCTGGTTATGGAACAACTTTTTTCTTATGAAACAACGAAATTTTAAAAATAACGTAGGAAGATTAACATTACAATGGCTCTTCAGCATCCTGGTGAAAGGGCAATGTTAAATTAATAAAAGAAACAGATAAAACAGAGATCGGAATAGAACAGGAAGTTTAAGTTATCTCAAAATTCGTTGAATTTCGAGACGTTGAAAAAACGTAGTACCTTCTTGAGTTCTCTTAGAACAAGTGAATCTGATGCAATTAGGTAGACGTTCAGGAGCATAATTGCAAAAACATTACATTAATTGTGCACATTTCTTGTACTAGTAAAACTCAAGTACACAGTACCGGTCCCTGGGCTAGTTGGTGACTCAAATGTTTGTCGCCAAACTAATATTTAAATATGTATTCCACCAACTCTATGCCTTCCACTTGCTCGAAAGTGAAAATACATGTAGCAAACTTACGAAGGCTTACTATACTCCAAAATTATCACGAATTGGCGTTGGTAATTATTGGCAATTGGTAATGTGACCGAGAATACTTAACTGAGTAAAAAACGTGAATTAAGCTCAACTAAAAATTCTCAAAATGCTGCTGGTTACTTTTCATTAGGAAATATGAAATACAAAACAAAAATGTACTTTAATCTATCGTAAATCGTTAGGTGATTCGAATATAATTTGAAATCAACTATCGGTAGAGATTTAAATTTTTTCCTCTAAATATACGCAATTTACCTATTTTAGCTTGATGCATGTGTTTCTCAAAATTTTGAGCTATGAATTCAATTGCATTTAGCATTTTAATGTCAGTCTCCAAATTATGAAAAACTGTTTCTTTGTTTAAAAAGGTGAAATTTGAGCCCAGGTATAAATGCAGCAATCCTACAACAGCTTACCATCACAAATATTATCGACAATCAGTTATCGTAATTATCGACAATTGGCAATGTTACCATGTTCTTGAGTCAAAACTTTAAAAATTCTTTCTCGTGAAAAATTGTTTTTAACAATGCTTAACTACATGAAAAAATAAAATAATATAAAAGTGAGTGATTCCCATTCTTTAAATCTAAAACTATAATAAGAGAGATGAAATGTTCTTAACAAATCATCAATGCACACAAGCAATAGACCCTTCAACGCATGCTCTGCGCGGATCGAAAGCTGAAAAAAATTTTGTTACCAATACGCAGTTTGAGACTGAAATATAAATTACATGATCTGTAATTCGTTATTGTAAGTATGATAATAAACGGTACTTTATTTATAATATTTCACTTCTGACACCCAAAACTACTCAACGTTAAGTACAATTTTCTATTTATTGTTCATATCAACACAAATTAATGTAATACAAAGGAGTCATACATATTACACAGATGTAAAATTCGATGTAGATGATAGATAAATTGGAAATACTGCTTATCACCATCTGACGAAATATCATAATTAAGGGGCTCACAATTCTGAAGTTGGATCAGTTTTTTTGTTTTACACTTAAAGCTAATTTCACTATCGTTTTCAAGAAGGGTACAACATAAATGATCTGTAAATGCCAACCAATTAACACCAAAGATTCCAGAACAAACGTTTATTTACTTTGGAACATCAATTCAATTTATTTGACTTAAATCTTATATTATGGGTGGACTTTGATAAACTCAGATACTCTAACAAAATATACAAATATAGTAGGTTTAAATAAAGGAAATTGAGTGAAAAAAAATTGTAAGTTGTGTCGAGGACACAAATCGTAGTTGTGATGTAAATACTGGGGCCTTTTGTTGGATTATGGAATAGAAAGTTTCAACGATTGTTTATTGTGAATATTCAACAATTAATTTACAATTTGAACGATTAAAGTACAGTTTGGTATTAATTGTTGAGAGATTATTGTCCGATACTAATTGTTACGTAGTTCGGTAGCTTTCGAATGACACCACTTACACAGTCCTCCCTCCAAGCAATCCAAAATTACACTGGCCTAAATCTCAACCAGCACTAGAATTTCGACATATTGCGGCTCCCCCTCCCGCGCTCAGTGGGGCCGCTATAGCCTGGTTAGGAGAGCAACAGATTAGCAACAGGAGAGTTTTGAGCTAGAATCCAACCAAAAACCTTCGTGTACAAAGGGGACTGGTGCACGTTAAATCTATCGTGGGCTCAAATGTCCTCACATTGGCATGGTGTGGAAGTCAGGAGAGTGAGGTGCCAGCTCAGGTGTTATCTCGTCATCTGAACGTGGTTCAAAATTACGTGTTGTGGTCCTCGGATCTTTCCTCTGGGGGATTGATCAAGGAACATCGCCAATAGCCCATTTTGTTGCTCCAGTGCGATGACAATTAAAATACCTCCCTACCCGCTCATCAGTGTGGCTGAGCACTCGGTCTGAAGGTCATGTCAGGTACGGACATCCTTTGTCTACACGAAGCTATATTTATCCTCTGGATATTTCTTCTGGTTCTGAAAACAAAACAAAACAGTTGGAACGCTTTTCTGTTCATGCTTGTACCTCAGTACTGATCCGATTGTAAAGACGTATTCACCGGCGCATCAAAAAGGATGAACTATTTTATTAAAGACCTAACACTAGAGAGTATTTTTCCAGTTATAAAGTTTGATTAATAGGTGAGCCGCAGTGGCCACTGGGCTATCATTCCTCGAGTTACAGGCGGAAGTGGTTCGATTCCTGTAACTATCCTGGGTGCATTTCTCTCTTTTGTGTCAATATAAATTTCCTGTGTTTTTGCTCATTTTTTTTATTGACGTAAAAATAATTAATGGCCAGATCTGGTCATTGCGTTATAAAAACCAACCGACTAACCTAATCCATTTTAATGGTTATCAACGATTTCAAAGTGCAATACTCATAAAAAAAATGTTGTTTGTACACATTAAAGTGCAGGAAAATCTAAAAGTTAATCTATGTTCAGTAAGATTTTATTTTTCAAATGTAGGCCACTCGTGGTACGCTTGCAAAACTTTTTGCTCGCTGCAGTCTCGATATCTCTTTTTGCAGTGGGTAACGAAACCAATTTGCGTGTTATCCTCCGAGGGGCAACTGAAATAAAAAAACAAACCGAGTGGCTTTGTTTTATCGGGTTATCGACTTTCTCTTCGCATCGACGAAAATAAAGATCAATATAGAATATTGATGAGTGGCAAGAAATAGCAAAGTGGGAGAATGATTTCCAGTCAAAGTGGTGGAGTAGGATACCACTACTTTGATGGATACTCGGGATAACACTGGCGATAGCGAGATTGGATAATACGGGCACTTGATGCAACAATCTATGCGTCTGTGGAAGCTCTGAAAAAGGGCAGAATTTTGAACACCGTTTCGATTATTTTGCCTTTTGTTTACGTTCAAAACAAGCAAATATTTCATGAGAGTAAAGAAATCGTCTGTTCGAAGCACAATCTATATAGAATGTGATCAAAAGATCCAATACTGGATTTGTTTCATTTGATATGTTCGAGATTCTTGCATGAGTAGTTTCAATAATATTGCTTTTTATTGTTTTATTGGAATTGTCTATTATTGGAATTGTTTTTATATTGCTAAATAACATTTATCACATTGCTCCGTATTAAAATAAATTGGTTGATGCATGCTTATTTATGATAAACAGAATAGCAGATTTGAAAGAAGTTTGCTTTCGCGAAGCTGCAAAATTTGAGAAATCTTCGAAAAATATCAGATTCAATAATTAGGTTCTTTATAGTCTTTTCTCGGGTTGGAACACGTTTCCTGAAACTATAGTGTCCTAATCTACTACGTCCATTCTCATCTTCCTTTTCTTTCAGAGTAAGTTGATATAAATTTCAACCCCCTTAACGTAACTACTGGTAGGTAGTCCTACGAAATTTTCCTTCTGGATCCCTAAGAGAAAGAATAAATAGTTGAATATCACGATTGAAGAAATTTGTTGCAACCTCCTCAGTAAGTCCAAATTTTCAGCAATAACACTGAAAATTTGGATCCACATCCCAATATTAATACATTTTGCTTTTGCAATGTGGTTAAAACTCCCACAACGCAGACATCAGATTCGGATCCAAATGACATATTCCTTACCATTTTAAATTCTTTTAACGGTATGGTTTCGAAGAAACCGAAAAATATCTCTTTAGGTAAAAATTTACTGCTAGTCATGGTAAATTTACACCCTCAAGGACAAGAGACATTAAAGCCGTATTTATTATACAAATAACAAAAGGCACAGGAGTGAAATGATTGAAATTACAACTTCGTTCGATTTGACTACAGATTCGAGAATTTTGTGAAGCCGTCATGGGCGGCAATAACTAATGCTACACGTCTGCCTCGGAAATGAGTCTGAATGTATGTTTGGAGTATGCTGCTTCCACACGCAGACAAAGTTCATCTGACGTAACCGTGGATTGTCTGTAGTGCGTCAGTCTTTGGTGGTCTTGTGAACATTGAGGAATTGTACGTTGCCTGCCACGTGCGGTCGCGCATTGTTCTGTTGAAAACTGGTAGCATACAAGCCCTGAATATAAGGAAGTACAAGGCTCCGAAACTTCAGAGATGTCGCGGTGGTTGAGAGTAAAGGCAATGCGTTCTAAGCGGGTGCAGGAGTAGAATGCAATGGCACCCCATTCCATAACGCCACGTGAAGGACCAGTTTTCGATGCATAATGCAAGAGTATGCTGTCCATTTCCGAGGTACCGCTAGACTCAGATGCGATCATCTTGGTGCAGTAGACAGGATCGTGTTTCATCAATGATGTCAGGACATTCGTTTGTCCATGTGCTGTATTTTACGTACTATTTAAACCACATACGCTTGTGGTGTAAAATCGAAACGTGTCGCAGCAATGGACGCCTTGAAAAAAATTCTCGGCTTTTCAGGCGACGTCGATTTGTACGTGCTGACACAGCCTGTTGTTGACACATCCTCATTCTTGAGCTAGGGATCTTGATGTTGCAGTACGATTCGCAATATTCATGCATACAAATTGTCTGCCCTCGTTCGGTGATGTGACGAGTCTGCTGCAATTGTTCACATCGGTCAGTTCGTCTCTTCTGCATCCACCGGTTCTATATTATCATCACTGTTTGATTTCATCTAACGCGAGTGCCGTTTTCTTGAAAGAATAAAATCCAGTCTCGATAAGCCACAATCTTCCTGTCTAACCCAGAAATGCGTTCTTATGGCTCGTGTTTTTGACTAGGCATAATTTACCTTCCTTTATACAGGAACTGCTAGAAGACAATTCCACTACTGAAAACCGGCTCTCTGTTCCCCTTTTTGCTTACTGATGCACATGATTTGAATATACGCTGCAGTGCTGATCATTTGCATATCCTTCCAAGATCTACCCATCTTGGAAATTTCAAAGCTATTGTATGCTTCCTTCATGGAATTGCATTTTCGATGTCCACCAGTTTATTTCGAGCTCTATTTGAAATTTCGAAGAAAGGGGTGTAGTGCTGAATTGAAAGTACCCTTTGAGAAATAAAAATTTTGACTGTAGTTTATTAAAATAAACATATAGCAGTAATTATTTATGACATTTCGTATTACAATATTTCTATGCTGCTAATTTTGTATTTGTCAATTTTGCATTTGCTTGTTTTAGTCATCTTTTGGATTTTTGAAGCTCGTACTTGATTGAAACTTAACTTATATGAATAGTATTATGGACATTCTCAAATGCTTCCACGTCAGTCCGAGGCTTATGCGTAATGTGTATGGAGCACAATGAAGTGGAACTGCTTGTGCCCACGAATAAATATAATCACGTAGTTTAGCGAAGGACACACATGTCATGCAAATCAGCTCTGGAAATGAATGGAGTCAGCGATTGGGAAGATCTCCCTCGGCCATTACGAGAAATGGCGAAAGAAATGTACACAGAATTGCTTACCAAAGACCTCATCAAATTACCACGAGGCTACTTGCCAAATGCGACCTCGGAATGGACTGCCTCGACGTTCGGGCAAAAGAGACTCAAGTCCAAAAAGCTCCATCAGTTTGTAGCCCGTTCCATCTTTAAAAGATATCGTAAGAGCTGTCAAGAAAGCAGTCTCCGATATTTAATTATTATAAATTGGAAGGCGCAGCTTGTCTGCTAACGGATGTTGCGCCATAAAACCCAAAATCCAATCGAATTTGGTCCTTGGAGTAGATGCTTGATACAATTGATATAAGTACTACAATAGCTCTTCGATATATAGCGCTTCTTCGGAGACGAGAAAAAGGTGCGATATATCGGGGGAGTGATATATCACGATCCGATAAAATCTTATAGAAATAAAGGCACAGATCATGCATTAAACTATGCATTTTGTATGCGTAAATCTACAAAGCAAGCCCCAAATCGATGATTTAACCCTGTCAAACAATATTAAATACGTGGTACATAGAATATTTTTAAAATAATCCTTCTCATATACAAAAATATTTTCCCTTTGACACACTTAACATTTTACACATTTAAAGGAAACTGCTGGAAGCAAGAACCCTCAATTCTAAAGAAACAGATTAATAGTGTTCCTAAATTGTAAATCCATCCCTTGTAAGCGATATAACCGAATGAGCGTGTAACGATGTGTACTTAACAAATGAAAGATAACAGTATGAATCACTTGAATATACTGTTGATTGGGTGTGCTTTACGTATTTTTAAGCACACGTGAGACAGTTAAACCGATAGAGTACACATTGAGGCTTTGTATTCTTGACAAGCATGCCACAGTATAGAAAATGAGTGAGCTTGCTGGGGAAAAAATTCCACTCAATTTCCGATATGTGCTATCTATTCGAAAATTGGAAACAACACTTTCTTTATGGATTTCAATAATTTCTCTTTTAAAGCGAAAGTTAAAAAACGTTGCATTTTTAAATAAGTTACATATTTGAAATCAAACCACAGCATTGAAAACTCAACTACGCAGTTAGATTATACGAACGCTATTGTTTCATATTTTCGGAAAAGCGTGTTTGACAGAATCCGTTGATGTTAATCTGAATTTTAAGGTATACTTTCGGGGCAATTTTTTCAAATTATCACTGAACTCAGATTTTTTATAGATTTTGTTATTGATCTCTACTAGAAAAAGCATTTTATGGCAGAAAATATTGTTTTAAATTTATTTTTTTTATATAAAAATGGAGTAAAAAGTGCAAAAAACCAGCCAAAATACCATTGACGCCATATTTTAAAAAATAGTTTAAAATATTACAGTTTGTAAAGTGAATTATCTTCTAAAGACAGATTCAAGAATTGAACTAAAATTGTTATTATATTGTTATATTTAAATTAAACGACAGTCATTCCTTATGAAAACATTAAAAAATAGTAAGATGCTAGAAATATTCAGGTTTGCATCCTGCTTAATTTTTTTAAATGTATATTTGTTAATAATAGTTCAAACACTGCTTTATAATCTTCAGAAAATGTATAACAATTCTCAAAAGAATTCAATTGATGCATTCTATCGTGTTTTGCGGAGAGGTAACGCTTAGCAAAAATTGCATTTCGAGAAAAAGCGAAGAAAAATGTAAACCCCCTGTCAAATGTAGATGTCAATACGCTTTAAAAATTTAATATCTCCAGTTCTAATGGTGTTAGGATTAAAATTGGAAGTTATTTGAAGAGATAAAGATATGTAGTACAATATGTAAAATTTAAAAAGCGTGAACGTGGTGTTTTAAAGGTATACAGAAATGCACATTGGTATGAAATAACAAATTTATGATTCAATGCCTTGCAAAATTAGAAGTACAATTTATGATTTAGTTCTTAGCATGGTTATGCTTGACAGAATAAGTTCCATCAGGTGATTTATTTTAATGGAGAATAAATTGTAAGTGAATAGTTACGTTAAAAGTATCACGAGAAATAAAAATGGGAGTGAGCCTCAGCACTAAATCAAAAATGGTTCTCTAAACCCATTATTCTCTTTTCAATCTCGATCTATTGAGAAGAATCTTCTCAAACATTAGTTATCTCTTGACATGATTCTATTTAATTTTCTTTTGATCACATTTTCGATTTTACTGAAAATAATATTTAATCTATATCGTACTATTGCAAATAATGTCATAACTTTAATTTTTAAATATTTCTATCGGTGTTGAAATCAATAGTTTAGAGAATGGGATTATCCTCCTATTACCTCTGATATACGTACATATTTTTGGATGACCTATTAGATAAGAACTTTTAAATCGTTTCACAATCTACATTTTTATTTTTGAAAAGTATTCAGTATCTGTAAATAAATAAACGATGAATATTTAATTTATTTTGACACAAAACTCAAAAAGCTATGGCATGCTTATAGAACTTGAAATTGCATTTCCTCAGAAACTTGTGGTTTTCCTCAAATAACTTTAAATGTTTTTGTTCTGTCAAAAATATAACTTGGACCTTTTTTGTCAAGCTACGACTGTTTATGAGATTATATGGGTTCCTTTTACTTCCTTAACACATTAAATTACCATTAATTAAAGAAATCTTCCAAAGATTGTTTAAAAAAGCATTATTTGTTTCTTTTAATTACAAGTAAATTCTTCAAGATAAACTTATTTTCTTATGATACATTATAAACTCTAACTTATGATCTCCTACAAAGGTTAATAGTTCTTATATTTATATGATCCATGGCTTAGAGGAAAAACTCATTAACTCACAATATTATACTTTTTCGGAGACAGTAAATACTTATTTTCATGATGATGATTTGCCGTACAGAAATCGATTTAAAATATATGTAACACTCCAAATGAGTATAATTTTTATTTTTTAACTAAACACTAGTAGTCTTTAAAACTATACAGTGAAAAATTGTTTGTAAATGAATGAGTTTTTGCTTAAAGCCAACGATATATAAATATAGTAATAATCTTGACTTCTAATTAAAAAAATATTAGTGTTTCTTTTAATAAACTTTTTTGAAGTTGGATTAAAATGCTACAAGCATTTTTTTATCTATTCACTAAGTGATTGAATGTGAAGAATATTTTTTCTGTCGCAAATTATCTAATCTGCTTTTTTACTCATTTGTCAAGTTCATAAAATCTTGTAATTTTAGTTAAACTGTTTTCCACTGTTTCTTTGTTAAATCAACTTACTTCTGTAAGCCCCGTGTTGTACTTCTGTGGTGCACGGGGAGTTTGCTTTAATTCAATAAAAAATATTAAGTGTCTTAAAATTTACATCCGAATAATACTTCAATAAAAACATTTCTTGAGAATAAATTCCCTCGGGACAAATTTATGCTTCATGAAATCCAAATCCTTGAAACCAAGTTGATCTATTAACTATAAAATAAGTCATTTCGCAATTTGAAGTGCGGCAATATTTTAAATTATGTTAATCCGATTAAAACTCGCTAAAATTACTTTTCCTGTTTTCCCTTTCTACTGAGATGTTTGCATAATTTTCCAAGATGCTCGGATTATGCAAATCTAAAGATTATTCGCAGGTTAGGTGTTAATTTGAGTAGCGACTTTAATATAATTTTATCAACGATAGTAACCAGACGCTGGGGGTTCTATTCGTAAATAGGTGAGGTAAGCTGTACTTTCTGTACGGAGGTGTTTGCAAAGCTAGATTATTATCCAGCATTAATAAGTTATTTGGGCTACTTATTTCCTGCGAACGGCTTATTAATAGTTAGTAATCATTTTGTATTAGCTCGAATTTTATTTGTTTGTAGAAATTTTGCATTTTATACACAAGTTGTCCTTAATTATAATAAATAACCGAGATATGAACGATGTGACGAAATTCTTATTTCATTACTACGTTTTGAACTTTATTGGTTATTAATTTTATTCAAAGTAGAGGATAAATAAGTCGACGTAATTGAATTGAAAAGTGACGTTAACACTAAAAGTTTTAGATCAAAAATGAGATTAGTATCATTATCCAATGGACATCTCTCGAGGAATGTGATAAAAAACAGTTTCCTAAAGCTTTTTAAAATATCTATTTCTACCTTAAGCGTAAATACTGTAAGCTTATCTAATCTACCGTAAGCGCATCCCCTGCAGACCAAAGGGGAAAAAAGAGACAATAAGCTCTCAAGTTTCTGTTTTATTTTATAGACTGAGCCGGCGGATCTCTGAAATCTTAATAAAAATAAACAACTATTTTAAGTTGAAAGCAGGTTTAGGTTTATAACACTTGTATAAATCCTGCTTGCTGTATATTAACACTTGAATCTCATTGCAATAATTATGAGGCTAAATAAAAGGATCATTGAACATTTCTAGTGTATTATACAATGTGCCTAGGGATACCCTGCCCAAACTTTAAACGGTGGTAAATACACTGAAATAAAAAGAATTCAATTTCGCAACTGTTGCGGGGGTCTTCGTGACTTAGTGGGCATGCTTTCTGCTTTATCAACCTGCGAGTTGTAGGCGGCGCAGGTTCCACTCCTCCATGGGTGTTTTTCTCTCTTCTGTTAGTAAAACTTTCCTCGTGTGTGTATTTCCATTACTTGATGTTGTGTTTTTTATTTGAGGTTGTTTTGTTTTTGGCGCAGCGTGGCCAAAATGGCCCTTGCGCCATAAAACCCAATCCAACCAACCGCAATTGTTGCGCGTGGGTGCAAGAGATCACTATTTGACGTTTTAGCTCATAATTCCATTTTTTAACTTCGGCATTCGCAACGCTGATTTCACAGGTGATGGAATATTGCACTAATTCCGAGGTTGCTGTCATGTAACATATGCGTCTGTTAAATGGATTGGCCTGAACTAAGGTCCAATAATATCTTTCGTGCTTGTTCTTGGACCCTCATGTTGAATTATTTCATTTCTGGAGTGTCCAAACTTCCTGGCTGACAGTCATGCCTGCTGACATGAGACGTTTCGGTTTCTCATGCCCTTGCTGTGCAATAACACTCACACGTTTGACGATTCGGAATTCGCCTTTGGGGGAAAACGTTCACGATATAATCTTTAGAGCAGCTCTTCCGTTTCTGTAGGCTCCCTTGGGGGCACATCTTTAGGTGTGTTCACGTACCGGAAGTATCCTAGTGATCTATTCTTTTCCCATGGGGCTTATTGCTTCTTGTAAACATGGGGGTCACGACCCCAGGATGCCCAAGCAATTTTTCTCAACTTTCTTCTCCATACTTCCTTTTCACAATTACTTAGCATTGTCTGTCTTGTCTTTGCGCTCCTTGGCCAAGTATGGCCCCTTGAGCCATAAAACCCGAAACCAATCAACCGTTTCTGTAGGCAGCCCTGCCCTCAGGGGCACATTTCCTTGTAAATGAGTACGTGTTTCACGGATTCGAGGTACACTATTGATCTTTTCTTTTCACATGGGTTGTTTACTGTCTTCAGTAAACACGGGAGTCGTACTCCCCGGATACCCAAGCAATCGTGTTTTGCTTTCATCCTACTACTCTGTTACCCAATCCCTGTTTTTGTCCTTTCACAACATTTTTTTTCTTGAAGTTGTCTTATGTTTTTGACGCAGCTTGGTCAAATATGTCTCTTACGCCATAAAACGCCGAACCAACCGACCAACCAACTGTAGGCAGCCCAATACGTACGATGCATAGTAACCATCTCGGAATTCGCCTCCACGCGCAACAATTGCTGGAATACATTTCGTGCCTCCTTTCCTGGTGGTTATCTCGACCAGGTACCTCATCATTAGCAAAACTGACCAGATCTTGATGGACGAGATATCTCGTCATTAGGAAAACGAACCTGATCTTGATCTCGTCATCATCAGAAAACGGCAATACCTTCATCATTCGGAACCCAATCGGCATTCTTGATGACAAGATCATTAGCAAAATTGGTCCTGTACGCTATACCTCGTCGAAACCACTTGGAGGGCTAATGTTTGGCCAGAGAATTTCGAGACTCCAGAGTATAAAAATGACTCAGGCCACTGTGACGTTGAAGTGGGACAGTCATGGGCCATCAGCTAGTCTGGTCGTAATCGAGTCGTACACATCGGTCTTGCGTCATCAACTGCGACGGGACGCGGCCCATGAGGGGTGTGGTGAGGACTTCGCATGTGCGATTGTGGCGTAATGGCCTTTTCTTTTATCTCCGGAATAAGTGATGAGAGGGAGACATAAAAAACCGGAATAAAAAAACGCACTTAATAGAGCGTTCGACTAATGACTAATATTTAGGGAACGGGCTTTTTGGAATTCACAAACAATCGGAAGAGTGTGTTGGGTCCTATTCTGTCGCTATCTGGTTTCAGGTGTGTGTGTTTTTTGCTATAACGGGAAGTGCCGTAATTTTGCTAAATGAAGATGGCCGCTTTTATTCTGCTTGTGTTGATGCAAAGGAGCGGGGAGATGATAATTTTTATGATTAATAAAACTTGGAAATCGACGGTGAGGGCTTTTTTTGACGGTCGAGTAATGGCAAGTTTTATTGATGTGGCTCAGCGTAATTTGCGATGTTCTTTTAATGATGAGTGCGCCTTATCGCTTTGGGACGGAGAGAGTCGAGGTGGCGTGGAATTTGTATTCTTGACTAAGTTAATGTCTCAACACAGACCAAATAAAACAGAAACTATGTTGAAATGCATTCGTAAAGAGAGGAATGTTTCAGTTAGATCCTTAATATAGCAATATTGTTACGAGTATTTTGAATTTGGATGAACTTAGACTATATGCACAATTCATATGGTGTGCACTGCGATTTTCAGCTGAAGTACTACGTAATACTACCTGCACCAAGCACATACACAAAATATACAACTGTTGTAAAATTATTTTCTGCAAGTTCTTACGCTACTTATCTATAAGTTCAGCTTAAACACCATTTCTAACTATATCCATGATTTCAACGGTAGTGCTAGTTTGAATTTTAAGTTGGTGTGAATGTACGATAACAAAGCAAGCCTGAACAAACTAGTTTCCATGTTCCAAAATGCTTGACTAACTATACTTATCCAACGTGAAAATACTCGAAAAAGTGAAGCGTTTTCCGTCAATTGCAATTTCAATGTTACGTCCAGGATGTATTTTTCTTTGATATAGAAACACCGAAATTTTATGTTTCGCAACATCTGCAACGTAACAGAATCCACCACATCATTGGCTAGACATCGTTCAACATCTATACCACCTTCATACGCTTGCAATCCATTGTCACGTAAGATTGACAATGAAACAAAAATGGACCAGTTAGTTACGCAGGTCTTACTTACCTTGCTCAAAATCATTGTCACTCAGTCTCAGGATATTTAATTCATGTTCGAAACACGTAACAAAATAATTAGTCTTTTAAAAATACCGGACCACCATGAGAGCAAATTAACTCCCAATTTATGACTCCTGCATTAATTTAAATTCAGCTCTCACAATCCTGTTGCTCATTTGAAAGTTACTTGTGGGAATTTGGTTGTACAACATAGCTAAATTCTATACTTTGTTTTTGCTTTTGAATCTTATGGTGCAAGAGCCAGATTTGGGCAAACACAAGACAGAAAACGTCACGTAATGGATAAACACACAAGAAAATTTTTACGGACACAGAAGGGAGAAACACACCAAGGGTAAATTTCAGGAATTGAACCTGCGCCACCTAAAACTCACTCGTTGTAAGCGTAGAAGACATACTCACTGAGCTACGGCATCCATACTTTAAAAAAGCTTGTCTCAAAATTGTTTTGGGAGTTTAACAATGAGAGGTTCACACGTTTATAAACGCGTTCTGCAAATTGTAGTATGCAATGCGTGACTTCAGGGACCGTCATGGCTCATTGGGTATGCCCACTACGCTCGCATCCTGCGTGGTGTAGGCGGCGCAGGTTTGATTCCTCTTTGGATGTATTAATCTCATCTGTTTCAGTAAAACTTTCCTTGTCTGTGTACGCCCATTTCTTGACATAGTCTGTCTTATATTTGGCGCAGCATGACCCAATATTGCCCGTGTGCCACAAAACCCCAAACTAACCAATCTTGCACGACTTCTAATCAGTTTCGACCCTTCTTAACGAATTGAATCTTTTCTAGGAGATGCTTTAAACCCATAAATGTGTTTATTAAGTCACTACTCTAGTACAAAATCAATCTCATAATGATAAGAAAGTTAATTAGGTAATCGGAATTTCATTATTTTAATGAAATGTTAAAACTTTACACTTTGGGGGCTGGTAGATCCATCAAAATTGCGGAATATTGCTCAAAAAACTGTACGCTGTATTTCTATTGGATACAGAAATCTTCGGTCACTATTTGTTAACGATTCTGGAATAAATTATGTTTTGGCCTCACCCTACTGAGCCCAGTTGGAAGAGTAACGGATTACAAACCGGAGGGTTGAGAGTTCGAAACTCGGTCCAGCCAAAGACCGTCGTGTACAAAGGAGGCTGGCGCAGGTTTAATCTATCGTGGCCTGAAATGTCCTCACGTTGTCGTGGTGTGGAAGTTTGGAGAGTGGGGAGCCAGCTCAAGTGTTGCCTCATCATCGGACCTTAATTCAAAATTACGTGATGTCCTTGGTTCTTTCCCTTCGGGATTGATCCTGGAGCGTAGCCTAAAGCCCGTTGTGTTCCTCCAATGCGACGTTAATTAAATACTTACTTCCCTCCCCCTACCGTACGCACACCCTTTGTACGGTTTGTGTCTAGCGAGAATAGACCTTACACCATAAACCTTTACCAAAACCACTTGCACGGCCCATTCACAGGCTGTACATACACCCTTTGTACGGTTTGTGTCTGGCGAGAATAGACCTTACACCATAAACCTGTACCAAAATCATTTGCACGGCCCATTCAGACACAGGAGATAAAACAAAAGCAGATGAGGGCTGCAACGCATGGAGGTCGTTTCGGAGCAGCTCTCCTTGCGGTCAACTGTTTTTGTCGACAGTCCGCACGGAGATGAATCGTTCGCGGAGCAACTGTTGTTTATGGGCGGCTGGAAATGAGGGCTCTCCCATTTTATTATGGACATTCTCGTTCTCGGGATTGGATAATTATACGGAATGCCCGTAAAAACGCAGCTCTGGGTTATGTCTGAATTCGGGATCACATCTGAAATCACGTTCAGGTTGGAAGGGAATTATACAGATTTTTGTTTATAAAGATGGAGAAGCCTTTAAAGTGTACGTATGAAGATTGAGAAAAACTGGTAAAAAGAAATAGATAGACTTATAAATTGAAAGCGAGAGACAGATGGATAGAGATCGGCAGGGATTGTCACGAAGACAGCTGAAGAGACAAGAAAACACGTGCAGGTTGTATAGATAGAAATGTTGAGAGCATACAGTGTAGTGAGAATCGACCGCGTTCAAATAATACCACACCATTCCTTGTCGAAAAACTCCACTATGTTCCCTCATCCCTCTTTTTTCCCCTTTCGCGACATTTTTTGCTTGACGCTGTCCTGTTTTTATCGCAGCTTGGCCAAATGTGGCCCTCACGTCATGAAACGGTCAACCTTGTCCAAACCCAAAACAATAAATGTCCTTTTTTCGATTTGCGTTCCGGAGATGCTTAAACAGAACTGGTGGTTTAACCCTCTCATTCGGATTTTCGTATCCATTGGGTGCTTTTTCGTCTCGTCTGGTGTTTCAAATTTCGAAGAACAGGAAGGGACATCATATGACTTTCGAAGTGACTATCCAGAAAGCTACAGGGCCGCGGTAGCCCAGTTGGAAGAGCAATAGATTAGCAACCCGAGGGTTGCTAGTTCGAAACTCGGTCCAGCCAAAGACCGTCCTGTAGACGATCCTATGCACGTTAAATCTCGTGGTCTCAAATGTCCTCACGATGGCATGGTGTGGAAGTTTGGATAATGGGGTGCCAGCTCAGGTGGTCACGTCATCTGACAGTGTTTCAAAATTACGAGGCGTTACCCCTTGATCTGTCCCTTTGGGATTGATCCCGGACCGTTGCCAATAGTACGTTCTGTTGCTCCAGATCTTCCAGAATGCTGCGTCCAATTGAAAAAGGGCGCTTTTTAGGGTTCGTTTTCAACACGGAATCGCGGGTTATTGTCCTGTCGATCCTGACGTAAAAGATGATGGTCTATCTAATAGCATACACGATGTATGCTATTAGATAGACCATCTAATAGCATATATATTTACCATGCAATATTTTTGTCAACATTTCACGAGAGATAAATAAACAGGTGTGTAAAAAAGATATAACCTAAATAGACAGGTCGATAGGTTAAACCAGTGCACTTTAAATCTGCCATGGCCCCAAATGCCCCCACGTTGGCGTGTAGTGGAAGTTGTTCAGGTGCCAACTGAGGAGTTGACGTCGTCTTCTGAACGTCGTTCAAAATTAAGATGTGTCTCTTAGGGATTGATCCCGAACCATCGTCAATAGCCCGTTGTGTTGATTCAGTGCGACTTGAATTCAACTACCCTTCTGGTACATTAATTACTATGTGCTTTGAAGTATTATTTAAAATTATTCGTTTTTATAAATAAAGACAGTTTACAACTGTCGTGATAATATTACTGATGCATGAATTCAACTTCGTACCTACCCTTTATTTCCTAGCATTACACTAACCAGCCTGCCATAATGAGCTTACAGACGGTAATAAGTGAGCGCTAGTTTTTATTTTGCATACAGGGGCTATCTATTTCTTATTTCTCAACATTGCTCTAATGTGTCGTTACACTGGTTATCTAAGACACCAATTGCATATGTCCCTGTCCCCTTTCTGTTAAGCTAAATAGAAATGCCCATGCCGTGAGTTTTTCAAAAGCTAAATGCAGTGTTTTGGGTAACTTGTTGGTCAACTCGGCATGTTGAACGCAAATCCAGGGCGTAGATTGTATTAAAAATTAACCCAAAACCTCGTGAACACATGGCGATCAACACAATGCGATCTTAACTAGTAATATTCCTCCCTGTGTGCATTTCTCTCTTCTGTGTCAGTAAAACTTTCATTGTGTGTCTCTGTTACTTGATATTGTATATCTTGTGTCTGGTGCAGTATAGCCAAATATGGCCTGCGCCGTTAAACATCAAAGCCATCCAACCAACTTAACTAGAAGTAATTTTTCTTCCGGTGTTTGGTGTACGTTCACACTGAAATACCCTCTAGTAAGTCTCGCGATCCTTTCCGCAGCCTTCACCAGTGGCCCGTGCAATACTTTGCGAGTAAAAGTAGGTGTTAGTGCATCGGAATGTTCCTATTTCCCTTTGGGACGAACCGATTCTCCTCTTACTTTTGCGCCCCAACAGCGTCGTTAAGATAAAAGCGGTGTTATCCATAACTCCCAGCAGGGGGAGCTGCAAATTAAGGCAAACAAATATTTTCTCCCGATTGCTGATAACACGGCATCAGCTTTATTTCCCTCTCGTTATCTCTGAGGGAGCGGAGGGTGCTTTGGAAAGATTGTTATCTCCTGGAAACGGACGCTGAGAGTTTTAAGAGAAACGATTATGCGAGGCAAAATTAATCATAGCGATCAAATTATTCTCTGTTCGACCATTTTATGAAACATACTCACCTTTTATGGAAGTGCTTTGGAATTTAAACTTGTCGCGCTTTCACATTGAGTCTTATTTAATCTCGTTCGGTTCGTGCTGGCTCGTGCGATCGGTGCTATAACAAATTCCATTTGTATGGAAATATTCCTACTTTTAAACTTTCTAAATTTTCAGCTTGCGTTGCATATAACCTACAGTTGCAACAGACCTACTGTTCTACTCTGAAAGACGCTATGAGGTGGCTTCGGTGGGCGATAAGCTTTGAAACATCATAAAATTACTTTTTTAATTTTTTTTCTACGATTGGAAAATTTTCTCGTTTGATGTATTATGTTTCATAAAAAATTACAAAATAAATTAAGGCTGCTATTTACACTTCAATGTATTAGGCCATCTGTAATCCAAAAGTAATCTTATTTTTTTTGCAGTACGGATATATATAATATAATGCAATATATATAAAATAAGGCACAAACTACATTTAACTTTACTCAAGATATATTCACAACTTTTTCTCATCTAAATTTTGGACCGCCGTGGCTCAGTGGGTATGCCCATTGGGCAAGCAACTTTAGAGTTGTCGGAGGAGCAGGTTTGGTTCCTGCCAGGTGCATTCCTCCCTGGGTGTATTTCTCTCTTCTGTGCTTTCACTGTATGTGTCTATTACTTAGTATTGTTTTGTGTGTGGCGCAGCATGGCCCAATATGGCCCTTGCGCCATAAAACCCCCAAACCAACCAACCCATCTAAATTTTAAAATTTCAATACCATGGCGTTAGAAGCTCTTGTGTTTTAATCCAAATTAATCAAGCTCTCTTCGGACATCTTATTCTGAATTCAAAACTTTCCCATTGAGGAGGTTTTGATGGTTGGTAGGTTGATAGGTCCATTAACGTCACGTTGGAGCAGCACAACTGGCTATTTGTGACGGTCCGGGATCAAATCCGAAGTGAAAGATCAGAGGACAAAACCACATAATTTTGAACCACGGTCAGGTGACGTGATCACACATGAGCTGGCACCCCACTCTCTAAACTCCCACACCAAACCAACGTGAGGACATTTGAGGTCACGACAGATTTAACGTGCAACATCCCACTTTGTACACGACGGTCTTTAGTCGGATTCAAACTCGCAACAACCGGTTGCTAATCCACTGCTCTTCTAACCGGGATACCGCGGTCCAAGGCGATTTTGAAGGCTTTGAAAAACAAAACGGTAATCCGTCGGGGCCACATCAGGAGAATAGGGTGGAAGAATCATAATTTCCTGATCAAATTCTTAATATTTACAGGGTTCCTTGTGCCATGGGAAGTCGTGCACTTTCGTGATGATTAATTGCCCTTTCTGTTTGCTAGCGCACAGGTCTTTTTTCGTCAATAGTTCGCTTCAGCCGTATTGGTTTGCAATACAGCCCCTTATTATGGCTTGATTTTCAGGAAGGTGCTCATAACATTTGAAAACGTTTATTTCTTGAATACACATGTCCAAAATTAAACGGAAACACGATTTTTTTTACAAATTCTGAGAAGAAAAATACTCATTAAACGATTACGAAGTAACTGTAAAACATTGTATCATTCAATTTGACGTATTAGGAAAAAAAATGCTTTACTTAAGGGATGACTCAATATTTTTCTGGTGTGGTAAATATTTCATCTACTTTTAATAGCTTGCATGTTTATAAGAGAAACAAAATTGTATGCATTAAATGTTAATCTACTGATACATATTAATTCTTTGGTTTTCAAAAAATTATCCATTTGCCGTTGTTTTCTGCTATTTTCTTTTTTTCCGCCCTCATTGTGTTGTCCCGTGTTTGGCGCAGCTCGGCCAAATGTGGCCCCTGCGCCATAAGACCCGAGAACAATCAACCACTTTCAGTTGCATTTATCACTTATTTAATGCTAAAATCGCCCATTATCTTAAAAAATTCCATCTTAGAATTACAACATCCCTTTCTCACCTGGAAACAGTTTCACTCAAAACCGCCAGACGGCGCAGCCATCGCTTCCGTTGTTTACAAACACCAGGAGATGAAGGATGGCGCGCAACAGCAAAGGCCTCGGTGACTTGTCCTATTTCATGTCTGTTCTGCTCAGCGATGTATCAAATACGTCATTGAAAGCTCCGTCCTATTAGCGCCTCCCAACTGATAGGCGAGACGTTGCCATGCCATTAAATCAAGTAATGGGGATGAACCGAAAGCTATGTATCTTATTTAATCTAAGTAAACGGAGACAAAATATCACACATTTCGCACTTCAACCAACCAATAAATTGGAAACCTTGTTTCTTTGTACCAAGAGTATAAATGCACGCACTTAAATACGCAAATGAGGAATTCTATAGCATAATGGAAAATTTCTGATCCGAATATAACTTTGCTTCTCAGCACGAAGGGTTGTTGGAAAGCAACATTTCCGTACATCAGTCTAGCGTGGTGTGGAAGTTTGGAGAGTGGGTTTCAGCTCAAGTGTGACCTAGTCATCTGACCGTGATTCAAAATTACGTGGTGTTGTTCTCGGATCTTTCCTTTTAGGGTTGATCCTAGACCGTTACCAATAGCCCGTTGTGTTGCTCCAGTGTTATGTTAATTAAAATCCCCCCGAAAATCAGTCGTGTAACAATTTTCGAGGGTTTTACTTATCCAAATTTCTTTTTTATTTACTCACAAAGGTTATTTACTGAAAGCAGACCCTGTTCAAGCAATATTGAATTTTCATTGGATAGAGATACTTGTGTTTGCAATATTTGTATAGAAGTTTTGAAAAATCCTTTAAATAGCCATGGTGAATCTACATTCATCGTGCAGTTACTCGAGTGTGTTCGATAAAAATTACTTTGGCCGGCCATAGTGGTCAAAGCGCGTGTCTGCCACACAGTACGTCGCGGGTAAGTGCATGGATGCTAGTGATTGTCCTTTCTAGGAGTTGCGGTGACTCAACAATTGGGCTCTCCTTCGCAAGTAGCCGTCATTTTACCCAATTAGTTAGGCTTGGGAAAAATTTTGGCCAGATATTTTTTTAATTAATAATCCCCAAATTCATACCTGTCACACACGTGTTTAATAACACCTATTCACTTTGAAGAGCAACAATTCCTTTCATTGTTTGTGCTGTACTAGTCTTGGTTTAAGACCTCTACACTATTCGTTTCTACAAATCTAATGAGTATCTTTAGATAAAAGTGATTGCGCAGCGACAACGTGCAAACTAATAAAAAATTTGTTAAATCAATCAATACCGTCAAATTCATTTTCATTCATTTTGAAATAGAATCCATCTACTGCCTTAAACTACAGATGCGGTTTCCAAAGAATCTTCATTTTTCACTATTTGTTTCTACGTTGGTTCTAATTAGCTGTTTGGGTCGTCGGGGTTCAGTGAATATTATCACTGCGCTAGCAACCTATGAGTTGTAGGTGAAGCAGGTTCTATTCCTGTGAGGGGTATTTCTCCCTGGTTGTATTTTCTTTTAAATTTCGCATTCAAAATTTTATACATGCAAATTAAGTTCTTCAGTTTCATTAGTTATGCTGCAGGTGTTGATCTTGTTTTATCATCTGATTATTGTTTGAATATTCATATTCTCATTTATACATTTTACATGTTTTAAATCACCTTTATCTTTATCTTATACCTTTATTGGGTCACATTCTGTTTTGTGTTTGGTGCAGCGTGTCCACTTTTGGACCATAAAACCCAAACATCCTATCCAATCCCTGGGTGTATTTCTCTCTTCTGTGTCAGTAAAACTTGTATATCTTACTATATTGTATGTTTTGTGTTTGGTGAAGCAGGACCAAATATGGCCCTTACGCCATAAACCCCCAAACCAACCAACCATCTAATTAGCTGTCGTATAGTGAAAAGTGATACAACAGCAAACCAAACCAAAACTTGTGTTAACAATGTGAATGATAGTTTTGGTTTTTATAACGCATCCCATTTTTTAAAAATCGCTGTTGTAGAAACTGCACTTCATTGTTTAACCCATGACCCTCATTTACTTCTAAAGCGTCCCTTGCATCTATTGTCTCTCAGCGCGGTCTCGGTTGGGAGAGAACCTCACAGAGAAACAGACACAATCATCTTCCTCAAAGCGGAGGAACAATGCACCGGGAATATAAGGCGAGAGGAATAAAACCGTCCAATCAACGAGATTTTAATTACGTCAATTAAAACACCGGGAAGGGGGGAGAGGATCTCCCGCAGGTCTTTTAATCCCAACCTTCTTTTGGTGCAGGAAGTGCCGATTGCGCTCGAATTCCCCCTCTGAAACTTTGCCAAAGACCCAGTTTCGGAGCGTTTAAAGCTCAAAGAAGCGCAAGAGAGACCTCCAGAGAACAAGAGGAGGGAGAAAAGAGAATAGGAAGTGAGAGAGAATTGAAGAAAGCGATTACCCGTACAGGGAATGACGTTATGACGTCATGATTCACTGTCCCTGAGGTGCTTGCTACCCCCCCCCACTACCCTTCAGCTGTGATAAGGGGTTCGCCACTAATTTATCACCGTTACTTTTCATACGATTTCATTCGTTTTGCCTTTAGCATTTGAAAAGCGCTGAACGTTTTCAACATCCAAAATTTTAAGCCCAACTGGCTAGTCTTGCTAATACACAAGTCTTTATTCCATTTATAATTTACAATTTGAAGCTATTTAAGTGTTCTAGTGTGAATGTGTCAGATGTGTTGTGATTATTGTAAAGCATGTGGTTTGTTTTATTATAAACAATCTGCAAATCTGTACTTTACAACATCCTATGCTCAATTTTGAGTATTTCTGACAGCTGTGTGAACTCTTTTCTTGTATGTAATCGCATTTCTCTTGAAGGATAAATACATATCACTTTAACACATGCATGTTCCCAGATATCAGTACAATTTGGTCTTAACCCCACATCAAAGCAGCTTTTATTGTTTAAATTATTCTCTAACAGTGATTTACTTCACTTGTGGAAAACTGGAATAATTAACGTAGCAATTCGATTAAATTCTTTTGGGGTGAGTTACAGGCATCTATCCAATGCCATTGCAGAAAGGAGGGCCGCGGTGGCCCGGTTGGAAGAGTAACGGACTAGCAACCGAAGGGTTGCGAGTTCGAATCCAGCCAAACACCGTCGTGTACAAAGGGGGCTGGTGCACGTTAAATCTGTCGTGGCCTCAAATGTCCTCACGTTGGCGTGGTGTGGAAGTTTGGAGTGTGGGGTGCCAGCTCAGGTGTTGCCTCGTCATCTGACCGTGGTTCAAAATTACGTGGTGTTGTCCTCGGATCTTTCCCTTTGGGATTGATCCCGGACCGTCACCAATAGCCCGTTGTGTTGCTCCAGTGTGACGTTAATTGAAATACCCCCCCCCCCGCCATTGCAGAAAGGAGAGAAATTAATTTGAACTAAACTTGTTAATTCTTCTGGTAGTTGTCTCAACTCGATGTCTCGTCATTAGCAAAACTGGCCAGATCTTGATGGACGAGATCTCTAGAAATCATTTGGATGGTTAGTTTGGAGAGTGGAGTGCCAGCTCAGGTGTTCTCATCATCTGACCGTGGTTCAAAATTACGAGGCGTTGTCCTTGGATCTTTCCCTTCGTGATGGATCCCAGATCGTCGCCAATAGCCGTTGTGTTGCTCCAGTTGGACGTTAATTAACTACCTATCTGCCCTGGAGGGTTAGCAAATAAATATATCCACTATCATTAATGATATGACAGGATTGAACCATAGAATAATTTGGGTTTTGATTACAAATACGCGCATGAGTATCAAATTGTGATATCACGCCAGATTTAAGATGTGTCTTGTTTAAGAGTTCACTTCATTTCAGGTACCTTACTAATTACGTGTTATACGGTATTGGATTTGACGCCATAGGCGGACACTGTTTCACCTATGCGGCTTTCATCTATATTTTCCGCCTTAGTTTCGGGGATTAGGTAGAGCTGAGCAATCCACTAAGCATATAAAACATTTAAGATAGTACAAAAAACACAAAAGGAAAAAGTGAAGGGCAAAACATGTAAGCACAAAAATGCAATATGACGTAAGAAAAGAATATGAAAATTTGTTAAATTTACAGAGAACAAAATGATAATAATATAATCGAAATACAATAAACGGACAATTAACAATCAACAAGGATACGTATTCAGAAGAAAAAAATTCTAAGAGCAAAACGTCTAAAAAGACAACTATAAAATACAGATATACAAATTTCGTAAGAAAATCTAGGTTATTTCGAGAACTTTCGACCTCTCAGCTCTCACAGATATAATCAACGTTGGAGCTGAGAAATTCTATCATTTTAAGGATTTTGTGGCATAAAGTATAGAATGGATTCTTGAACAATAAAGTCCAAAAAGTCGTCGTTTGATTCACCAAACCTGAGTTGTAGGAACAAGATCTCTCTATTTGTGGACGGTCCCCCGAGTGCAGCAACCAGGTAGGGAAGGAATCTGGGGAGCGGATATGGAAAGTCAGGAGGACAAAATCGGGGAAAGAGTTAGAGAGTGGATGAAGAAGGAACTTTTCTCACCACGTGTCCGTGGCAGTTTAATGGAATTACAATGGATGGGGCCACGCACTGTGGTGTGCCCCGAACCGTTCCGAATAAGTTCATCCACTTCAACAACGTCTGGACAAACTGACTCATTGCTCAGTTCTGTTCCCTCCCTCCTACTTTGGACGGAATATCGGATTTCAAAACTTTCAGATCAACATTTCGAGAAAGTGCCTGTCTTAAGCCCAAGGAGAGTGTTTTCTTTTTGGTGTTTTGTTTTTATCGTTGGCTCTAAAAATTAGCCACACAGAAATTTCTGACATTGATGTAGGATTTGGAATTAAGAGTTGATGAGGTCGTACTTCGTAAGTTGGGAAAAAGAATCGCCATGATCATGTACAAGAGTAGTTTTTCTTGTTATGGACGAGGAAAATTGAAATGTTTTTACATCTTGGTTTTTAGTAGTGGATAAATACTGTTATTTCTAATGGTTAGTATAATAATTTTATTGATAAAATAATATAACTGAAAATTAAATTCCTAGTTGTGAAGCTGGGGCCGTCGTGGCTCAGTGGGTATGCCCAATGCGTTAGCAACCTTCGAATTGCAGGCGGCGCAGGTTCGATTCCCTTCAGGTGCATTCCTCCCTGGGTGTATTTCTCTTTTCTGTGTCAGTAAAACTTCCATAGTGTGTGTATGCCTATTACCTGAAATTGCATGTCTTGTGTCTGGCGCAGCATGGCCAAATATGGCCCTTGTGCCATAAAAGCCCCCAAACCATCTAACCTAGTTGTGAAGCTAGACTTAAGTATATAAACTTTCATAGCAGCAAACATATTGATTAACATATATAGATAGATAGATAATATATATATGGATTATACATATCTATATATAGAGAGATAAAAATTCGAATTCAGGTATATCCTTCAGATACATTTCTTAAGGAATACCTGTATTCGAATTTTTATCTAAGCTTCAGTTATTCATTAAGAGACGAGTTTGTATTCAAACATTTTATGATGTACAGAACCTTGTGCAAAAAATTGATGAATTTTTGTTTAGAGATTCAGCTTTTGGTTAATTTTGGTTGGTGGTTTTATTTTAAAAATTTTAATAAAATTACAAAAAATAGAATACGCCTATTGCGGTGTGAATCATTACTATTAAGCGCATAAATAAAAAGGACATTTTAATCATAATTAATTGAGTGATCTCTATAGTAAAATTACGAGCATCAAACAAATAAAATTGTTTTCTGCATTGCATAGGACATCTATTCAATGATGTAGCACGCCTAGAAAAATATTGCTGCAACACTAAGGAATAGAAATTTATAAGAGGGATGAAAAGCCAAATTCTAATTCCATTGCATTGAAATTTGAAGTAGTTGTTACGACTAATGTGCAGTATTTGAAAATGGTCATGCATTTTTGCACAGTTGTTCAGTGGTATCTTCGAAACGTAAAAACTAATGTAACAATCGGATTAATAGTCTAGTTATAACATTTCCATAAATTAATACTTTATCTTATGGTTACGAGGTTTAATAAAGCAAATACACTACAAACAAATCAGCTCTATTATGAGGTATTTTCTAAGTAAACAAACCATGCTGTCTGCGACAATTTTACTCGTGTCCAAATGTTTTCGCATGCTATATAGTGAGGTTACCTTAATTTCTAGTTTATCTCCTTTTTAGCAATGTTTGGCGTTTAATCTGATTGATGTTGACTAATCAACTACCATTTTTATATCTGAAATTTGTTGTTTGGAATTTTTATTGGAGAAGTGCTAAAATCGTATTTGAAAAACAGTAACTCTCAGAATACGTACAGGTTGGTTGACGTTTGGGGTTTTATGGCGCAAGGGCCATATTTGACCATGGTGTGCCAAACGTAAGACATAATATCAAGTAATAGACACACAATAAAAGTTTTACTGACGAAGAAATACACCCTGGCAGGAATCGAAACTGCGCTGCCTACAACTCGAAGCTTGCTAGCGTAGTGGACATACCCATTGAGTCATGACGGCTCCGAATACGTACAGGAAACATGTATCGCTGCAGAAACACAACCGAAACCTATATTTAACCTGCCAAAAATGCATTTTACACAGAAAATTCATATTTCAGTTTATATTTCCATCCACAGGAAGACATTTAATTCTTTTCATTTCGAAAATAATTGCTCCATTCATTTCACGAAGGCCACTCACACCCACTTCATGATCCCTGGCAACAGGGGTTGTGCTGCCACCTTCCCAATCCATCACGCACGTAATCTCAATTTAATTTCCGAGCCCCCCGTTCATGAACACATCGGTAAGGAGGAGACTTATGCCGCGGATTTTGAAGTAATTCCGCAGACAAAGGGCTCCTTACGTGCGTTTTCATCTCCTGTGAGGGAGTTCAGGAAACTGTTTTGAATAAATACTCGATAAATAAGCGAGTTAGAAAGGGGAGAAGCGAGCTTTGTCCACGCAGGAAATTGGGGTTGTGTTCCAGTCCGCAGAACTCTGGAATTATTCGATGCGGGGGCGAAGACTCGAGGAAGAGGATCCGCTGTGTGATTTTTGAAGCGACGTGTTTATTCTGACGAGATGAAGAGTCCATTCAAAATGTTTTTGAATTGCCTGTAATAATGTTGAGAGATTGGGTTACTCGAGAGTGTTGCGATTTTGCTCCTTTAATACTTATAGGGTCGTTGAATGGCAAGATGTTCAGCATACAACGTTGACGGTAGCAGAATTAAAAGCTAATGAAAGATCTGACTCAAATTTATCATTTCATCTTTCCACTTTTGTCAACAGAACATTTCTACTATTTTCCTTCTTTAAGACGGCGTGACTGAACGTGTCTTCTCTTTCGTCTTTGTCCTGAACTTTTTTCAATCAAAAACGTGTTTTGTATGGATCATTCCACGTTAATTCAACATCCTATTTCAGCAAAAATTGACAAAAAGGTATTATTTAGGTAGTAAACAAAAAATGTGAGTTTTTGAAACAATGGTTTTATTTGCTTAAAAAATAACGCAAACTCAAAATTTGAATTTATGTGTGTTTTTAAACTTGCAAATCTTAATATCTTGTCATACATCTCTAATAAAGCTATTTTTGGTGTCATTTGAAAAGCTTATTAAACATTGTTTTGTATTTTATGCAGTTTGGCCCAATATTTTTCTCAAAATTAAAAAAATAGTTACAAAATATTAAAATTATAATTTTTCAAATATCGACATTTTAAAAATTCTGAAAAAAAATTATTTATGAGTTCATATCAGCCGAATATGCACTAAACGTTTTCAAGTTGGAACATGAAATATTTTAAGGTATTAATTATTTTGTTTTTGACTGAAAAATTTAACATAGTGTTCGGTGGGCAATACGAAAATGAACAGTTCTATTTGTAGAACATCAGTTAGTAGCTTGTTTTATGGGATTTACAATAAGCCCTAACTCAGCTTTCTATCTTAAGTGAAATAGCCCGCTGTGTTGCCTCCAGTGTGATGTTAATTAAAACACCAAATACCTATCTTAAGTGAAACTCGAGATTTTACGAAACTCATTACATAATGTGATCCGAATTCTGTTGTATTTTTCAAATTTTTAATGACTTGAATTGGAAAATAATTTAGATATATGCATGTCATATTTTGCAATTTTATTTCCTACATGAGGCTATATTTATACTCAATTTAATTGAAATCAGGAAAGGTCAGGTTGAAAATAATGCTTTATTGTGGTGATTTGACCGGGAATGATCCCAACTTAGGGGTTCACACTTCTAACCACTTTTAACCTTCTTTAACGATAGAATCTCCTAGGATTCTTTGAACCAATAATAAGTGATTATGTCATTACGTGTTCTGTGTGGAAAAAGCAATACTTCACTAATTGGAAATCTCGTGCCGCTCAGAGGGTTAAAATAAGTTTGTATTTAATGAAATCCTACACACAACTTATGAACCGATGAATTCACTCCATAAAGATTCGTTTAAATAGATTAAGGATCTAGTAGATATCAATCCAATTCCATTTTTGATCGATAAAACAATTCTCCATTTCCTTATCGGGAACTGACATATTTCTTCTACGTTAACACCACTATCTGTTGGCAAAAGACTTACTTTTCCCTATCGAAAAACAAATGCATATGTCTGGTTTTGCCAAATAGGAAAGAGTCCCATCCACGGCTGCATTAATGGCGCCTTAGCATTCTCATTAAGCTTCTGCCTGCCCATCTTTTGTGTGTTATGATCCCGGAGAGATCGGGATCGAATGAAGCAGGACTGATTCTGCCCAATCACGATGGGAGAGTCACGCACCCGTTCGTGAGAACATCTTATCTTCTCGATTAACCCATGAGTATCAGGACGGTTTCTTTCAGTCTCTGAGTGTCTATGTCTCAGTCATCTGTTTCCATCATCATCCTTATAACCGGCGAGATCTTTTGTTAGTCATCACATGATGTTTAACCATCATCACTGAAACCTCTTTAACAATTTTATTTGAAATTAGATTTTATTAGAGGTGGGTAGTTGATTTTTTACGTAGCACTGGAGGCTACGCAACGGGCTATTGGCGACAGTCCGGGATCAATCGCTAGATAGAAGGAAAAACCTCATTCAAATCATTTTCAAATTTTACACAGAGGATTTGATAATTTCCTATTTTTTCCCAATGGGTTTTATTTTAATATCCATAACTTTATTTGATTTAAGTCAACACTCATCAACATGTTTTAACGATATATTTTTTGTTCGAAGGAAACGACAATCATTTCCTTTAGAGCTCAAACCTTTTTACTTACAGAAAATAATACCTCATCAAAATGTGTTTCCAGATTTACGCCACACTCAACAATTTTCGGTCAATCAATGTCTCTACCCCATAATTTAGCCGTTCCTACGAAACCCTCCTTTAAAAATGCTGATGATCGCGAAACTAGAGCCTCCATTGGGTAATGACTTCTTACAGCGTTCTCAAACGAAAGCTCTCGCTCAATTTGCCTCTGGGTTCAATCAGTCGGCAAAGGCGCTGTCTCTGCAGCAGCAAAAACAAAGGGCCGCCCATCTGTTAATCTCTTTTATTAGGCGCAATTTTGCGGGATGCTTGTTTCGAAAGCAGATCGCCAATGGTCAGGCAATGAAACCGAAAGAGCCTACCATAAACAACCGATCCAATCATTGTTCGCTTTGTTTACTGGGGCCAATTACAGGGCGGCTCTTCTTTTGCTTCGAATGCCTTGTTCAGTTCCTGGGTGGAGTTCCATTTATGTTGTGACGTCAGACAATGGATGTTACGTAGTGATTCTTCATCATTTGGGCCTTAACCTAACTTTCAGTAGAGGATAAATAATAATGTAAATTATAAATAATTAACCAAATTCCGTAGTGTACGTAGGGGATGGTGCACGTTAAATGTATCAATTTTCAGTCCGTCAATTTTCCTCCTGTTTGCTAACGATGGGGATTTTTTCCACCGAGTTGTGCCCCAAAAGAAATGGCAGACAGGTTTTAGTTTTCCGTGATTCTAATGCTCTGTAATGGATATGGCATTGTTTTTTACTGTTCTGCTGTTCTCTCCAGCTTTCGAAACCATTACTATGAACAAAATGTCACCATCAGATAGAGTACAATTAGCCCTCGTGTTCCCTTCCTGATGCGGTAACTGGAGCCCGTTTCGAGTTCCCTTCACCATTCAACATATTTTAAATGATTGTCCCGTTTTGAATTATCATCGCCATCACTTTTTTAGTATTCCTGTTTTAACTTTACGGGAATTAATTGCGAGAAACCCCATTCAAACATTTTTAACTTCTTGTATAACATTCGATTTTTAAATTCTATATAATATTTTTTATACCCTCTCATTCATCTCTCATAGTACCCTTATTTTTATATACTCTCATTACATGTAAATGTCATTCTCATCCATTTTATATCTACATGTTACTTATCTCAACATTTTTAAATCATAAATTCATTAAAATTAAGTTTTATCTTAATTTATTTTCTACATAATGTTGATCAACACATTTTAAATTTGCATTTAAATCTCACGTTATTGACTTTTTTCAAAATATTTTAGCCTAAAAACTTTACGTTGGAATCGTTGCAGCTAATTTTTAATGCGTTTACATTTACAAAGATTTTGTTATCTTTTGTGGCGTTTAGCGCAGCTTGTCCATTTCTGGACCTTGTGCCATAAAACCTCAACCAATCAACCTGCTGCGGTAACCTGGTTGATTGAGTTGCGAATTAGCAACCTGAATGTCGCGAGGAGTAAGAACCAAAGACCGTCGTGTACGTGGAGTGAACGTTAAAATGGCCTCAAAATTTACTCACGTTGGCGTAGTGTGGAGAGTAGGGTGCCAGCTCAAGTTTAACCTTTTCATCTGACCGTGGTTCAAAATTACGTGGTGTCGTCCTTGGGTCTTTCCCATCGGGGGTTGATCCGTGGCCTTCACCAATAGCCCGTTGTGTTGATCCAGTGCGGTGTTAATTAAATAAGTACCTACTTCCTCTATCCAGTACTCTCCGTAGTAAACGGGGTTTCCTTAATACGAGGCCACTTCCAAAATACGCACAATTCTAATCCAAAACACTAGCGCCTTTTACATTTAGCTTTACAGAAGAAGCCTGTATTAAACAATTTGAAAGGTATAGAAACAGAAATATAAGTAAATATTCCAATCAAAAACCTAATATTTAAGTTGATGTTTTCTCGCATGATTAATAATGATGTCAATAAGTTGTAATGATCGTTAAACATGTTGTTTTGTTTATAAAAATCAGCTTGATAAGCTCTGAGGTTAATTTTAAAATTACCGTTTCTCCTACCAGATAACGTACCTACTCTATATTAATTGTGCTGCATATGAAAGTTAGAAAAGATTTCGTACCAATTCTATTTAAATTGAAAGAGCTATATTCAAATCACATTGCTTTTTGCTGCAGTCACATTAAACAACTATTATTTGTCACGGTACTTAACTACTAATATTACTTATCATCGTACTTTACAATTACTGCTACTTGAATATTACTTTACTATACTAACTATTTCTCAGTACTTTAATAAATTTACTTACTTTACCATTATTGCTTAAGTACTACACTGTATTTTGTTATTTTTGGTTTAGGATTTGGTATAATTACTTTATTGACAGTGATACATGAACTACAATAAAATCAGCAAACTGGAGCAGTAAATTATTCAAGCGTATCTGATGGATTTAGCTCTGATAAATTAGCTTCTTTTGTTGTATTATTAAATCTTTATCACCTGTACTCGTGACATATTAGACCAGGGCACATATTAACGTGCCTTATTTTCATTTTTAAACCCACAAGTATCAAACATCAGCCGATGATTTTCCATGCCTGGGAAGTTTCGAATACCTTAACATCCAATGAGAGGCGGGTAAATGAATGGCGCGGGGAATAAAAAAGAACTGCCAGCACAGAAGAGTAAAAGTTTTCCAATTTTTGAAACTTTTCCTTTTCCTTTAAAAGCCACATGTCGGCGATAAAATTTCCCCTGTGGACTCTGAAAGTCATTTGAAGACACCGATGGACCCTCGAAAGAACAATTCCCGACACGTGACACGGGGTGACATCTGTTGTGCCACGGTTTTCTACTTCGATCGTTATTCGCTGCAGTTTTTTCCCCGCAAAAATCATTAAACTTTGCTCACGACTCAAAAATGAAAATATTCATCCCAGATTCTCTGACGCAAAGTAAAAAATACCCTCTCAAAAGCAGCGACGAGTTTTGAGTTTATTATTAAAATGGTTCCTTCGCTGCAATAGGGTTCATAGTTATGATCTCATCATTTGTCTACGAGCGGTTGGCAACAGATTGCCGGTTGGTGGAATTTCCATTAAATTCCAGAGCGCGATGCTTCATTTGAAAGTATCGCGATTTTTCTTTCGTGTAGCATTTTAAGGGTACTGAAAATTAAAAATCATTTTCACCGGCTGGGGTGTTTGAATTGTAATTATAAATTCGTGATGAGGCTCGTCACAAGTGTTCATTATGGTTATTATTACGGCTTTTTTAGACATCGTTATCGGAGAAGCTGTTTTAAAACCTATTTTTGTCTGTTACAAAATTTTGCTCTCTAACGAGCCATTGATGCAACTTTTTATACAGATTGTTTCATATTTGGTTATGTTGAGGTTTTGAATATCCAAAGCAGGAATGTATAACACCCATCACCGCCTGTCTGATTCATAAGTTTTCAATTCCCACCTACATGTTTATTTATAATCATCCCAGCGTCAAGAGTTGTTCAAGTAGTGTTGTATTTTTGTACCCTGCATCGCATTTCACGACAAAAGATTGTTTGAAAGTGGTAACAGTCTATTGATCAAGAAGGTCAAAACTCGTCTGAATTCATGCATGGGACGTGTATATTCGTGTGTGCCACTCAAAGAACAAGTATCTAAAACATGGATTGCCCAATTATTAATGGTCAAACACTGTCTGAATTTCAAAAAAAAACGCACAAATCTTTTTCCTTTTCATCTTTTTTTACAAATGTGACAAATATTTCAGAACAAAATTCAAGTCTTTTATCAATGTGATACGTATTTTGGGAAAGGGTATATTTTTGATTAACTTAACAACTCATTTTACACACGCATCTGAAAATAGGAAATATGGGTTCGCTATGTTTTTAATTGCATAATAACAGTATTTATTCTGAGCAAAAGTAGCAGTGACATCTGCAACAGTTCGAAAATAGCTATAAGCCTTTTTCAAAGCAAACTTGATTTTCATTACATCAGCTGTGATGTGCATTCAATCAATATAAGCCTTCTATAACTATATAAAACTATATCACTTTCGAGAAATTGCCACATTTTTACAGTCGATATCGCCACCTGAAGAAATTCTGGAAAATATGGTGGGATTTCAAGCGGTTTCTGGGCGTTATTATCAGTACTTGGCAGCTAATGACACCAAACACATTTTAGAGAGTGAGAAGGATATTTCTTTGAATTCCGCATCGTGTAAATCAAATGACATAAACACTTTGAAAATAGTGTCTTGTTTTAGAAGTATAATGTAATTTTTTTGTTAAGTATGGAATGGGACAGTGTGTATGTAAGAAAGTGTGTGGGATAGTGTATAGGAGTGTGATATAATGTGAATGAGTGAGTGAGTGAGTGTAAAAACTGTAAGAGTGAGTGCGAACTCTAAGAGCGAGTGCGAGACAGTATACGAGTGAGCGTGAGACACCGTGTAAGAGTGAGCGTGAGACAGTGTATGTACGAGTGAGTGTGAGGCTAAGAGTGAGTGAGAAAGTGTAAGAGTGAGTGCGAGACAGTGTAAGAGTGAGTGCGAGACCGTGTGCGAATGAGTGTAAACTTTAAGAGTGCATATGAAACTAATATTGCGTACGAGACAATGTGTAAAACTGAGTAATAGTGAGTGTGAGACTAAGAATGAGCATGATACAGTCTTGTGTGGAGGAGTGAGGCAGTGTTTGTAGGAGTAAATGAGACTAAAAGAGTGTCAAACTGTGTGTAAGAGAGTGCGAGGCAGTGTCGCAACAAAAACTGCATAGGGGTTTATATGTTTAAATTATCAAAACCAACTAAAATGTTTTTAAATAATTTGCATATCTGTCATAAACAACTACTTTCATTTGTAACACGCATCACGCCTGGATAAATCCTAACACTTTCTCAAAGTGTGACATAATTTTCAATTGATTCAAATCCTAGACACCCTTCCATCTAGGAATCCATCGACATAATTAAGACAACCCCTCTTCTCCAATTAGAAGTCTTTCTTCCTTAATTAAAGATGCCAATCCCTCAAATGGAAGTGGGGGAAAGAAAGCCGAAATGATGCCGAAGGTTCTCATTCTCCGCTTAGTCGTCGAAGCACCAAGGATAGAGGAGAAAAAATAGGGGAAAAAGCGAGGTAACGATAAAGAGTTACCCTTTTCTCAATTAGGGGACGATAAGGAAAAAGGGTAATTTACGAATCGGCGATTCTAGATAAGACAGTTTTATAAGGAACCTAATGAAACTCCCGGCTTCATTGAGATCTTTGTCTCAATGGTATCTGGAACGTTGAGTGAGAACTCTTTTTCTCTTTTGTAGATAGAATCGTTCAAATCTCCGTGGAGTTTACTAACATTGTGTCGATGGCTATTGAAAGTAGTGGAAGGATTTCGATGATTCCTGTGAACCGTTCCTATCATTGGAGATACTGTTTATAGGAATTTCGAGGACAGTCTAATCTTTCCGATAGTCTCGAAAACTTTAGTGTTTTAACACTAGTACAACCAGTCGTTGAATGTATGTCTATTTATACCACGTCCGACAATTCGATATTATTAAAACAAACGTTCTATTTGTGTTATAATTTTTAATTTCTTTAATACTAAATTTTTCCAACACAAATAACTAAATTATAAAGATGTTTAATATTTCTTTTTTTTTTCATTCTTAAAACTAAAACTAAGAACATTTCTTACAGAGAATACCTTTTGCTTGAACAATTCCCCTAACACATTTTTTTCTATCGCCTACAAATGCTTTTGGCTCTATTTTTGCCGCACTAACCAATTTGACCGGATTGGGATTGTTGTGAAATTTGGTTTGAAATATTCTGGTGTGCTATTGAAACTCATCGATAGTCTTCAATCCCTGCGACTTGGAAGACTCCATTCTTCCATTTTGTTCCTTCACTAAACTGCTTATCCCATAACCTTTATATACTGGACTAACAACGATAATGGGAATTCCTGAATTGTTACCGTACCTTGTTGCGATAAACTGAAATAATTTGGCTCAGCCTACTGACGGATTTTGGTGTATTTTGGTATCTTGTATACAGAACTTGTACATTAGTGTTTGATGGAAAAATGAATAGTATATATAATAATCTTTTATCTCGAAAAAGTCAATTCAAATGTCAAAGTAAATTCCGACAAAAGCACCTTAATAGTTTTTGTAATTTAAAAAAAGAAATTTGAAATCCGTCATTTTGTCGGTTTGATTCTAATTAAAATTTCTAAAATAAATGTATGCAATTATTGTTTTAGATTTAAATAATAAATACAATCATAGTTTTCAAAATTAAGACGTACGTTTGCTTGATTATTTACATCCTTGTAGACCCAATTAAAAATTAGTTGTCTCTGTTACGATTGTAGTGTGACGCAGTGAGCAGCTAAGTGATCAAAAAATTTTCAGTGTCATAAAAATCTACTGTGGTCACTTCAGTTTTCTCAACGCAGCATTTAGCTTTAGTAAATAAACATTCAGCTGTGTCTTAACAGTGAATAATGACAAACTTGTAATGAGTAAGAACGGATTAAATTATCTGGAGTCGTGGCATCTATCAAATTTGCAACTTTGGACACATTTTGCTGAAATTGAATTACGCCTTGTAGTAAAAAGTCTTGTAGTCAGCATATCTTGAGAAACCGTATCTCCGAACTATACTGAGTGAATCTAATTTCTGCTTTCTTTACACTTCTACCTAGATACAAGTCATATTTTGTTGCGGCATTTTATGACTACTTTTTCTATTCTGAAATGACACTAGGATTATTGATTTAATATACATATTGCATGAGAAGGCGTGAGGTTGTAAGCAATGTGTAAGACAGTGTAATAGAAAGTGAGAGAATGTGAGGCAGTTTATAAAAGAAAGAGTGTGTAAGAGAGCGTGTTTGTGATGCAATTTATAGTAGAAAGAGTGTAAGGCAGTTTATAAGAGAAAAGGTGAGTGTGTGAGGCAGTTTATAAGAGAAAAGGTGAGTGTGTGAGGCCGTTTATAAGATAAAGAGTGTCATAGACAAAGAGAGTACGTTTGAGGAAGTTTATTAGAAAGAGTGTGTGAAGCAGTTTATAAGAGAAAGAGCGTGTAAGAAATTAAGTTGTAGTTTGTAAAGATAGTATGGATATAAGAATTATTTAGATATCTTAGATATAATTATTAGATATAAGAATTATTTAGGTATCCTGTATACAGAACATGTACATTACAGTGCTTGATGGAAAATAAATGGCATATATAATTATTTTATATTTTGCAAAAGTCAAATAAATTCCAACAAAAGCACCTTAATAGTTTTTGTAATTTAAAACAGTAAATTTGAAATCGTTTATTTTATCGGGTTTCGTTCTATTTAAGATTTCTCAAAACAAATGTATGCAATTAGTGTTTTAGATTTAGTGTGTATTAATAAATAATAATAAATGTATATAATTATTGTTTTTAGACAGATTGTGTAGTATATTAGTTGGATATACATGTGTAAAAGATAATGAGTGAATGTAAATAGAGAAAACGAAGAAACATATTTTTACGATGGAATACTGTTTTGGTAGAATGAAATTCTCATTATATTCCCACCTACCAAACATCTATTGTTTTCAGTTTGACAAACAATGTTGTCGTATCCGTTTCTGAGTCAGATGTCTCATGTGTATTTTGCACAGCTTTGTTTCATTTAAAATTTTTGTGATACGAGTTTAAATTTTACCAAAGTATTCGCATCAGCAAGAGTTATTAGGGTTTGTTCAGCATTTAATTCTCTGGCTTCCTTTGCCAATTGCCCTGCAGCTTCATTTCCTTGAATGTGCGGGAATCCACTGAAGAGACAAACAATGTGAATTATGTAAATAAGTAGATCCATTTAGTCCATGGACGAGAAATAAGGCGATGAAAAACAAACACAGCTTAGTGCGATGAGAAAAGCGTTGAATGGAAGAGTCAAACGTCATCCGACGGTGCAGTTGTGGTGTCCTAATGGGGGCATTACTCAAACTCTAATTAACGCAGTGGCAGGAGTGCGAGCGTAAAACCTTAAATTCCAGCCCGATAAGGTGGTCGCGAAAGGCTAATTACCGTTCGGCGGTTACGGCTCTTAAATGGGGCAGACGGATTCGGAGTCGCGTCCCTCGGGTCCTCTTCTGGAGGAGGTGATAAACCCCAACGAATCGTTGGCCCGCATTTGCCCGGATACCCTTAAATGGGGTCCTTCTATCTTACCCCGAAGACTCGTTTGTTACGTTCGGGCCGTTGAGTTATGAACGCTTTTTTTTGCCATCGACTTGTCCTTAAGTACCTACCTCTTTAGCCTTGTTTCTCTAATGGAGAATTAAGGGGATGACTTATAAATTGCGTTAATTTCTACAATCAATAAATGTTTTTCTGAAACGCTCGGCTTGTGAGATACAAAAGTAGAACTTCATTGGATACTATCTGCTTCATTGCAGCGTAGTATTTTATACGTAATATGATATTATACCTGCATGCGTCAGCAAAATCTTCAAACTTTTTATCTCTATGTGTATATTGGTGAAATATTCATAGAATTATGCAATAAGTAAGAATTTCGAGTAGTTTTAATGTTTGTAGCTATACCAAAAGTTTGTAGCTATACCTCAAAATTTTGTAGCCCTAAATGTTTTAATCAGTCCTGCCTTATTTGTTTTAATTCGTCTTAATTCAAAAACAGTTTTCAAATAATAAAAAATATTTAGTGAGTAAAATGCCATTCATATTGGAAAAGGATAACATTTCTACTGCTAGAAATATTTAAACTCACAAAATATAAATTTATGGAACTGGTGATTTAGGAATGAGCTGTTTGTCTCTCTCTAAATCCTATTTCACTTAATTTTCTCCACTTTTTCGAAAGGACAGTGTATCCTCTCACCCAAAGAGTACGTTTTTTATTTTCCCTATAGGATTTTACGAGATTCCATATCTTATATTAGCCTTCAAGGGAACATCTTCTTTAGGTTTGTACGGGTATCACAACCCGAGTAATCTTTCTTCCAGTTCATTTTTACCCTCGTCTACCCTTCTTTTTTGCGTTTCTTCCTCCATTATAGTATTGCCTGTCTTTTGTTTGGTGCAGCTTGGCCAAATATAGCCCTTGCGTCATAAAACCCTGAAAATAACCAACCGTATCTTATTAAAGCTATCCTCGTAGATCGTTGGCTTAGAGCAGACTAATTAACTGTCAAAATATTTTTCTTTGCAGCTGTTTAAAGACTAATTATTAGTTTTCAGGGAAAAACTAAGCATTTTGATATAGTGTTAATATGTCTTTTAAACAAATTATTAAACATGCTGGTCAATGAATTAGAAACACGTAACTATTGATGTAAATGTTGGTTACAGGCGTGGTTATGCAAAATCCGTCTATGAAGTGGGTGACACGTAATAAAATTACGATATATGTATGCTGTGCATGTTCATTGCACGAGAAAAGAAGCAGAATGAGGAAAAGACAGACCTTTCACCGTTTGAAAAAGGACTTATTATTGTGGCCCGTTTAGCAGGAGCTATGATTGCCAAGACAGAACAACTCAGTGGATTCTCGAAAGCTGCGATTTCGATTGTGTTTAAAAAATGGAAATGAAATCCAATCCTTGTCCAAAAGAAGTAATTGTCTAAAACAATTCTTCAAGACCGTGATCGGTGGCGTCATGGACGGATTGCACTGCAAAAAAGGGACCCACTGTGCTGCAAATGACAAACCTTTAACGAAAGCTCGTCCTAACCGATCTCGGCACGAACAATGCGGGGAGAATTGCAGGGCATGCCAGTGAGAAAACATCTAATTTCATCAAAGAACGTAAGAGCTCACTTTCAGTAGTGTCGAGAAAGACGTAACTGGACATCTGTGTATTGGAAAAAGGTGATGTGATCAGATGAATCACGCTACACCTTGTTTTGCACCGATGGTAGTTGCAGAGTTTGGCGAGAACCCCATGAACCCATCTTGCCTTATTCGCAGTTTAAGGGTCTGGTGGAAGTATGGTGTGAGGAATGTTCTGGTTTGGAACTGGTCCCTTGGTGTTTCTGGAAGGTATACAGTCAACCATGGAATACATGAACATCCTGGCAGATCAAGTGTATCGCGTAATGCTATGTTTTTACTGTGAAGGGAAACTTTTATGGATGATAATGCAGCCATACATCGCGCATGCAAAGTTCGAGAGTGGTTCACAGAACATCAATCTGACTTTCAACATCTTCCCTGGTCATCACGAAGCCCGTATCTTAACCCTATATAGAAAGTTTGGGACTTGTTGGAAAAGCGCATCCGACAGCAATCTCCTCTGCCATCCACTTTACAGGATCTTAGGGTTTGTGTATCCAATGCATGGTATTCTGGACTTAAATGAACTTCAGAACCTTGTAGAATCTATTCCTAAACGCATGCATACTGTTATCCGAACTAAAGGAGGTCACATAAAATATCAATCCCACGTTTCTAATTCATTGACCAATGTGTGTATAGACGATGAATTTTTCATTCATTTCGTCTCAAAAAATGTCGGTCGATGAGTTTCTGCTCTGAGCGACGGTATATGATTTTTTGGAAATGACAACTAGAGATAAGACATGAACTCTTGTAAATTTGATAGTTACGGACACCGTGAAGATTTTTATAATTTAGGGAAATCTGAGAAAATTATTATTGAATCAGAAATGTTTTGGTTGATTAAAGGCTGCAAAGTATTAATCGTAAAGGAAAATTATATATTTCATAAGGCAGGAAACAAATTCACTTTCTTTTTGCCACAACTTATTTATATATGCAAATTACTCTGTATTTATTTAATTTGTATCCTTACATTTAAACTTGCTCGGTGGGAATCAGAGGACTTGAGAAGAAGCTTTAAATAAATCGTGCGGTGACCACGTATCAGCCTTAAATGTGTTTATATATGAAGTTGCCTAAATTCTGGGGACTTGAAAGGCTTGTCCAAGAAGAACACAATTACGATTTTTTTGGTGGATCTCTAATTTACATTATTACATATAAATAAAATTGCATTTATCCTGTCATTACTCTTCATTGAACTAAAACATACTGAAGGTGTAACAAGTATAATTCATACCATATCCAAACAATAGATCTTTTGAACCATGCGGAAGAGATTTACTCCTTGAGTTATACAACACGAAAAAGAGGAGATAAAACTTGTGTGTAGAAAAGAAGCTCTCTAGAGTCCCTGGAGTTTTGTCCATATCTGGCCTCCTTCATCAGGAGGGAAGGATGTTCTGACAAGCTGTTCCCGCACAGGAATTGTCAAAGCGGTGCCTATTGCGGTCTCAGGTCACGTGCCGTTCATTGTTTTCTGAAACACGCCAACAGAGTATAAAACAGGAAAACACTTTAAAGTGGAAGAATAGAATGTAATGGAGGACGGCGTTCACGCAGAAGGGAACCGAGGGATGCGTGAAACAAATGGCCGTTGACACGACGAAAGGATCGCATGAATCTGGGCTCTGCATCATTCGATTCCTTTCGTTTGGGGTTTCCTTTTTTACAAAGTGGAGTCGCAGTTTTGTAAAAAGTTCCAAGATGATGGGCATGGTTTTGAGGGAAACTGCGGAACTGCTATCATAAGCAATGATTATGTGCGGTTGTGATTGTGCGTTTTCATGTTTTGTTCGTTAAAATGGTATTTTCGACAAAAGCAATTTAAGGTATCGTTCCTAATAGCGTTGATTTGAAAATAATTTAATATTCGTTAATGCTTTTATGACTAGACGAGTGACGTTTCTGCTGATTAATAATTGAATATGTAAAATATATTAGGGTAATTTAAGTGGATATTTTTTTCCTTGTCCCTTTCGGGAGCACACCTCCTTTATGTCCCTCTTTTATCCCTTCCACGACTTTTTTCACTTGAAGTTGTCTGTCTTGTGTTTGGCGCAGCATGTCCAAATGTGGTCATTGCGCCAGAACACCCCAAAACGTTCCACCAACCCTTTAAGGGTGGTGGGACGTCCTATATCTTTGAATGCTTAAGACTAAATATGTAAGCATTCTAAGAACATTAAGGATTTTTAGAAGTATAAATATTCTCCTATTTGATATACTGATGTCTGAGGATGAAGCACATGTAATTCCACCATGTAACTTTCAGTTTTTCCTGCAAGGCTTCTAACTATATTTAGACTTGACCAATAAAAACTCTCCTAGTGTTATTTCCACCAATAATTGTGCCAATTTTTTCAATATCCGTGTTGTAGGATAAAAGCAATAGAACACTACTCGAAATCTCGTGACACTCAGAGCTTGTGGTGATCTCGATAGGAAATGAAATATAAAGGGGCGCACTCATTAATAGAAAACGGGGCCGTCGTGGCTCAGTGGGTATGTCCACTGTTCTAGCAACCTTTGAGTTGTAGGCTGAACAGTTTCGATTCCTGTAAGGTGCATTCCTCCCTGGATGTATCTCTCTCTTCTGTGTCAGTAAAACTTTCATTGTGTGTGCGTGTGCATGTCTATTATTTGGTATTGTTTGTTGTGTCTGGCGCAGCATGGCCAAATATGGCCCTTGCGCCATAAATCACCCAAAACCAACCAAACTCAATAGAAAACGATTGTTTTGGATGTTTTTGAAGACGTCTTAAAAGGAAATAGTCTTCTCAATTTAAATATCCTTATTTCTTAGCAAAACAACATTAACATAAATGTAAGATTTTTTATTTGCAAAAGCATTCGTACGAGGAGATAGGGCTTCACCACAAAGATTTTTAAAACTTATTTTTAGCATAATGTACTTTAAAGTTTTAAAGTGTAAGGTTTTGGTGTTTTTTCATTTAAAGGAAAGAGGCAAGATTGATAGCTTTTATATTTTTAAATAAAAAAAGTTCTCTGATAATGTTATGCATAGCTTTTTTCTAAGCTACTCACCTCTCAGCCTCCGGTACTACGTGGGACGAACCCGATTTAGTAGGTGGCAGACAAGCGCTATTACCACTAAACCAGTTACACGACATGTTGTACAGTCGCGGAAAAAATGAATCACCCCACTTCATTCGACCAATTTTAACAGCAGAGAAAATTAAAAGATGGCGTTTGACAGGAAATAACGTCTTCTATAAGTTCAAATGCATAAAATTTGCATAAGGGGCATTCCTCATACTAAATTGAGCCCCAACTTCATAATTTGTAATGGAAACCCCCTATTTCGACACTCAATTTCGAATTTCTTTCAAAATTTATCTTCAGATACCAAATTTGATGTCATTGGGTCTTACCGTTTCGAGTTATGAGTACAGAAAGATTGGAGCTCCTAATGTTAAATCAGCTTCGGAGACCTTTATATCTTGCTAATTATTTCTATAGCGCTGATATTTTGTATCATGTTACTGTTAAACAACCCAAACAAAATCCATTTAATGTTTTATTTAAAAAATAGTTTTAAACTGCTTATATATCTCACTAGTATGTTCCCCAATTCCTCCCGTTTTTCACTTTCTCGACATTTTGTTTTGGACTTTATGTTTGGTGCAGATTGGCCAAATATGGCTCCTGCGCCATAAAATCCTAAAACACTCAACTAACCACGGGGGAGCCATCTCGCACGAGTACTGTACGATTGATCTTTTTACTTAGTCCATATCCTCTTTAGTTAATCTTTGTAACTTCTCGTTTTGTTCAACTCGTCATTAATCATTTTAAATTTACGTCACGTGACCATTCTAGACTAATAGCATCACAGTCTGTCGCCTCCTCTGCATCACGTAGCTTCTCATGAGATTAACATGTATTTCTTAGCTTGTTTTATTTAAGTCTGCGTTCATGAGTTATATTTTTAAAAGCATTTCCTTTCTTAAAAAGCTTAGCTCGAAAAACTACAAACACAGTAACTTTAGAAGCACTTAGATAGAAAATATAAGCAGATTACACTACAACGAAGGATCCGACTTGGTTAAAGAATATACAAGTTCTGATTCTGGAAGTATATGCATAAAGCGAAAAACACTCGAAAAACATTTCCAATTTATCTCTTTAAATCGGCACTTCCCTATAACGTATCTCGTATATAAGATGATTCAAAAGACGATCACTATACTTTACATATTTGACGTAGAAAATTCTTCCAATTACAAAGATGCGCTTCCGATCACTTAGAGATGTTATATGTACCATTAATTCCTATCGTATCGGACCATTAATTCCTCCTATCGTATAAAAATATAAAAACTAACTTATGCAGGCACTTGACCAAAAAGTTTTGGGTAAGAAAATTTCTCCCGAAGTCTAATAAATCAAATAAACAACGTCATCTTCCTACGAGAAATATTTGTTGAGGCACATTTGAAAGTTAAATTTCAGTGCAGAAGTGTCTACGTATAGTGGGTATGGGTGGGTAATTCTAGAAAATGAGGTTATACTTTGGTAGGTATTTTAACTAACGTCGCACTGGAGCAACACAACGGGCTATTGGCGACGGTCCGGGATCAAACCCGAAGAGAAAGATCCGAGGACTGCACCTCGTAATTTTGAGCCACGGTCGGATGGCGAGGTCCCACCTCAGCTGGCACCCCACTCTCCAAATTTCCACATCACGCCAACGTGAGGACATTTGAGGACTCGACAGATTTAATTAATCAGCCCTCGTTGTACACGACCGTCTCTGGTTGGAATCGAACTCGCAAACCTCCGGTTGCTAATCCGTTATTCTTCAAACCGGGCTACCGCTGCCCGAGGTTACACTTTGATCGAACTCGCCAATCATTTCACGCTCAACACTCTAAAGTAGCATTTTTGTGACATAGTGTAAGAAAAATTATAATGAAGCTTTAGTTCAAATCGTTATTTGCCGCCACCAAATCCAAGAAAGTAGGTTTGAGTCATAAAATTAAAGCTTTCTTACCTTCGAGAATATATGGCCCTCGCAGCCTCACGAGATTTCTTATACTGGACACAAGGGGCGACTTGGACACAGCACGACCCAGGTCGCGCAGCTGATTTTTTTGTAGTGATTTGACTCGCCATATCGATGACGCGTTTCTTCAATGTCAGCGAGAAAAACCGGACCCGGGTAGCGCTGCTCATGTCTCTCCCTGTATCACAGGAGCAATATGGAAAAAGCAAACGACATTAGAATGCGTACTCCGTTTCCGAATAGGAAAAAGTGTGTACGTATCAGCCAGTTTCGTGTTGCAACACTGATGTTGGATCAATGTGTGGCTTGCTCAAGGAAACAAGTTGTCAATGTGGCGCGACATGAAAATCGCAGCTGAGTCGCGTATGGTCCTCCATCACGCGCGATTTGGTGAGCAGCGCCAACCTCTGACGGGAGCAGTAGACATATATTCCCTTACCAGATCACCTCGTGTGTTAACTACCTTAGTGAGGAATTGTTTTTTCACCACAGCTCACAAAATAACAACATCCGTTTCTTGAAAGAATCCAAGGGAATTTTTCAGGGCCGCCGCGGTAGCCAGGTTGGAAGAGTAACGGATTAACAACCGCAGGATTGCGAGTTCGAATCCAACTAAAGACTGTCATGTACATAGGGTGCTGGTGTACTTTAAATCTGTCGTGGCCTCAAATGTCCACGTTCGTGTGGTGTTGAAATTTGGAGAGTTGTGTGCCAGCTCTGGTGTTACCTCGTCATCTGACCGTGGTTCAATATTACTTGGTGTTGTCATTGGATCTTTCCCTTGAGGTTTGATCCCGAACGGTCGCCCGTTTGTGTTGATCCAGTGTTAATTAAAATACCTACGTTATTAAAATACCTACCTACGACTTTAATTAAATGACCTACCTACGACCTTAACCCTTTCGCCCCGACTTTTGCATGATTAAAATTTAACTCTGAAAAGTAGTCTAATTTAGTAGTTTTTGCTCTTTCTGACGGAAGACCGTACTTTCTTTTTGTGTTTGCTTTCTCCCTTCCAACATTTATTAGTTGCTCAGCTAAGGGGACCATCAATGATAATAGTGCTTCTGTTTTATGTTCCACATCACATTTCGTAATCCATGCATTCACAACAGAAATCATAACTAAAAATCTTTTTCCACCACTTGTCTGATTTTCTGCCATGACTCTAAAAAGTCGCCATTTCATCAGAGCGGTCAACTCCATTCATGTACATATTGTAGTGGGAAATGGCTTCTGGGCAACTAATTTTGTACCATCTTTTTGTTTCCGAACCACGGTCACTCATTCATCAAAATGAATGGGCGTGCTCAAAAACATAAGTCCGCCATTTGCAATCTGAAAGTAATGCCAGGTTTCTTTAGTCCTATTTTTATTCCCTAATTCCTTAAGAACACTGAAAACGTAAAAACCCATTCAAAAGTGGGATTTATTTACCCAATCTAATCTCTGGGACGTATATTCCCATTAGGCCCGAAAGGGTTAATATGACGTTAATTAAAATACGAACTTACCTAGGGAATTTTCTTTGGGTCAAGGAGGTTAAAATTTGTTAGTAGTCTTGCAGAACGAATATATGCGTCCCAACCCCTCAGGGGATCTATTTGCGAAGCAATTTCCGTTTTCTCTAGAAGGCGATTGTACCAAACTGAACGTTTATTTGGCAATCGTTTTGGCGTTAGTAGGAAGATGGTTCCTTCTTCCCAGGGCTTTACGTCATGTCCACAAAGCAGCCCGGGGGTGGGCGGCCCATTGCTTTCCGGCGCACGTCCAAACGATGTGAGCGGATTTTTAAAGCCACACATTTTGCAGTTTGTTCTTCCCCCTTTCCGCCGAATTGTCGGAATAATTAAGTTATGCTTTTTGGAGGAAATTAGATTGCGTCTCCGCATATATGAGAAAGGCTCTCGAATGCCCGAGAATATTTTAGTCACATAGACGGCGCGCTTGGGGAAACAAAGCAAAAGGAACTATCGAGAATTTCCCTTTTTTAAGTTATTAAGAAAAATTTCGAAAGGCGTACTTTTGAAATCGAACACGATAATAATAAAAAAATGTATTTGTGTGCTATAAATTAATTTTTAAGTGGCAGATATCGTAGTTGTAAAAAACTCGTCTGAAGAATTTATTGGATTTAATGCAATGAAACGTTCATGCAAATTGACTGTTTTCGAGGTGCCATTGTACGAAACGTTTCTAAAATTGAGTTATTTGAACAAATAGCTAAAAACACATATTTCTCCTTTTCAAAGATAATTTAGAAATTTTGGTTTCAATGAGATTGTAGTTTTTTTTTAGTCTTCAGTACATTCTGTAGTTCGTTAAACTAGAATCCAATTCCTAAAAAGATTTTCGAAAATTATTTCCTTGAATTTAAAGTAAATTAGGTTCTCGAAGAAACTTCTTATGAACAACTTGGGGAATAACAATCCGGAGTTGCGTCACTGAAATGTTCAGTTCAAATTCTCAAGCTTCTGTTAATCTATAACAGTTATGTTAAATATATATATTGAGAAAACAATTACAACTTTTATGTACATACAGTAACCCCTTGTTAAAATGCGCTACCATGTATCGCCCTTTCGGATGTATCCTTTTTTTTACTTGTCCTCAAATGAATTTTCGTTTGGGGAACATCAAAGGAATTCTCAATTTATTTCTTTAGAATCGGGAGTTCAAAGGTCACTTGTTTCGAGCAGTTGTCCTAAACTAAATTGGTATGAAAGGGATTTGGGTGTCGAAAAAGCTCCGACGAGATGACTGACTTGATTTGATTTGTCATTCTGCGGTTTCGTTTGCTACACGACATAGATAATAAGGTGGTTTTGAGAATATTCTACTGCACTTGGTTATACATATTAAAAGGTTTCAGCACCGATTTTGAGTTATATTTATAGTAATTTTACGCGATTTTAAATAAAAAACGTGTAATGTCATACACAATTTGTACCTTTTATTTTTAGTAAGCAAGTTTTTATTGACCGTCGTTATACAAGGTGATTCATCTAAGCGTGAATCACCTTGTATAGCGCAAGTGATTCACGCCTTTGTGCAACCTACCCCTCCCAAATTTCTGGAGGGGTAGGTTGCACAAAGTCAAATCGGAATCATACCAATGCAGAGTCAAACGCCATCTTCATTGGCCTACCAGATCGCCGGACTTAACATGCCTTCTGGGGTTACACGAGAGGATTGATGTGCGACACCCCTGTTGAAAGAGATGAGGACCTTGTAGCACATGTCTCTGCTGCTTGGAAAGTCCGAGACATGCCAGGGATTTTACAAAACGTAAATAAGTTTTATTGTCTCGTGATTGGCACAGCTTGTCCACTTCTGGACCTTGCGCCATAGAACTCAAACCAACCAACCAAAATGTGCATGATTCCATGCGCCGACGGTGTCAAGCGTGTGTTACAATTCATGGTCGCAACTTTGATCATCTTTTGTAACCTCAAATTATTTCGCAAATGTCTTGCGAGTAATAAAAAACATTTTGTTATCTTTCATTTCTGATCCTCTGTAACTAGCACATGGAAGATTCCGACCCTGCTTTGCTATGATTCCGATTTGTGTGCAACCTACCCTTCCAGACATTTTTACACGCTTAGCTGAATCACCCTGTATAACTCCCTCGGTATATTGCGCTTTTTACTTGTTTTCCAAGAAGCGCGATATATCGAGGGGGTAGAGTATTAATGTTTCGTTAACCCTCCTGGTGGTTGTCTTGATGAGATATCTCGTCATTAGCAGATCTTGACGGACGAAATATTTAGTCTTTAGAGGAAAACTGACCAGATAGTGAACTCGTCATCATCAAAAAATCGTCAATATCTTGACGATATATTCCGTCATTAGCAAACTAGGTCAGATCTTGATGGACGATATATCTCGTCAAAACTATTGGAAGGTTAACATGCCTCGCTCAATGTGCTTCGACACTAAATGGCTCATTTCAAGCACTGAACTTTTTATTATTTTAACTGTTGTAAGTTAGGTTCGTACACGAGTGTAAGGTGCTTTCCTTTTTTGGAGCAATTCTAGAGCAATCGGTTCAAATAATAAAGGCGATATTGTATTCAACTTAAGTGTTGAAACCTCAATGCATATATGTTTTTATCAAAAGTAATTTCGATTCAGGAACTAGTTAGAAATATCATTGAGAGCCGTTTTTCAGTATTTTTCCGGTGCCATATTTCATCAACTTTTGGACCTTGCGCCATAAAACTCTAACATCGAATCCAAGCCATTTTTCCCGGTTTGTATCTCCGTACCCATTCTCATAGTTTTAACAATGCTGCTGTTTAAAAAACAAAGAAACGCTTCCGGAACGTTATCACTGCGACATCTTAAATTGAGCGTGAAATTACATTTCAACTACTCTTAAACGAAAAGAGTTCTTCCATTCATCTCGGCCGATTCCATAAAAATGGGACCCTCATTTCTGGGAATAAAATAAAGCATAAAACCCCGAGACGCGAAAAGTCATCAGAATATTTTACTTCGCCTCATATTTTAGAGCATGAGTTATTATTTCCTCCTCGAACCGGTGCTTTTCTCCTTTTTCTTTTTTCTGGCCACAGAGCAAAGGAAACGGAGGTATTAAATTGAATTTGTCTCCCTTGTCATATTCCGTTTATTGTGCATGTAAATAATGCCCGGTTTACCCAAATTGCGCTGTCAGCCATATTCCCGTTATTGAGCCATCCGGACTGATTTATTAAGCAATCAAGTGCCGGAGAAAATGCCCCGTGTAACAGTTTGTTTTGCGTGTCTGTCCTCGGGAGAGATTTCAGCCGCTTCTTGCCTTCATGTGCTGCAAAGATGGGATTTATGAATGGTTTCAGGCCTGCCTGCACTAGAAGCAGATTTCTGCCTTGCATTCCAGGTTCTGATTTGTAGTAAATGTTTCATTATTCCATCAACTGCAAATGCATTTCTTATGTGTCTGCTTTATGTCACTTTCCTTACTTCATATGTATTTCGAATGTTTCTGCAAAAGTCTTCACTATATATGCATTTCTAATGTTATTGTTAAGGTCTTCGTCTCTACTCCAGACAAGTTTTATATTTCTGAGAATGTCAGCATTACTCCATATGCATTCCTAATTTTTCTGTAACTCCCTATGCATTTCTAATGTTTCTGTAAAGGTCATATTACTCCATATAAGTTTTTATGTTTCTGCAAAGGTTCCCTTCCTTACTTCATATGTATTTCGAATATTTCTGCAAAGGTGTAAATTCCTGATACAGGTATTTCTCAAAATTTAATATTCCACGTAATCTTAGTACAGCATTAAATGAAAATTAAGAATTTGATATGTATTTTTGTTCCGGAAAATTTTCTGTCCAATGTACTCAAAGAGTTTGCAAGCTAAATATGGTGTTGTGAAGCGGCTCTCTAAGAATTTACTGCAAATATACCCAAGCCCTCAATGATGGAATAATGCAATTATAAATTTACAAGAAATCCCATCATTATATGTTTTTCCCCAAAAATTAAAAATAAATGAAATCCAGAAAACAGTGTTGAAAATATTTAACAGTTAATTTAATTCATATTCTTCTGATACAAAAATAGCCATAAATGAAATGTAAGCGCAATATACCTTTAGGAATTAAATGTATCAATTTGTAAGTGGACTTATTTCTTAAATCTGTAGGTTCAATCAGAAATGGCAACGCGTAGTGCTTTGAGTATAACCAGTCTTCAAGAAAATGCAGTTTAACACCAATATGTAGTCGAGAAATGGAAGACTTACTCGCTGCGTCGAATATTCCTGCAGTGCATATCCAAATATCAGGGAGATATTTAAAACTGAATTTTTGAAGGAAGTTAGTCGTCTGGTCTCGGTTTTTCTTTTCCATTAACGTTCAAGTAGCCTTGTACTGAGGAATTAGAAATCTTCACGATAATGCGTTTGAAATAAGATAGCATAGATAAATGATTAGTGAAACAGTGTTTTAACAGCGGAGAAGCGTTTTATTTCAAGACAGATACCAAACTAGGAGACGTCGAAATCATCAGCTTTTCATACCTAAAGCTCTAATTTTTTTCACAAATGCAAAGGTTTTATCGTTTCAGAAGTATATAGCTTGTTCCTCTGTATAATGATAAGTTTTTCCGATGATAATTCTATGAATGTATTATAATTAATTTAGTTGACATATTTTCCATACAAATTTTCTAAATAATAAATCGTACATAGGAGAGATTGCCCTTGTGTTGTTCCTTTCTCCTTTCCTGATTCCCTGTTTCTAACTATCATCGTCAAAGATATTTCAACAGTTCATTTCGAAGTTGCAAGATTTTGTAGCCGAAACTAACCATTCAAATTTTAGAACTTTTACACAGCAGTAAAATTTTAAATTGTATGTACTGTTTTTACTCTACCCATTCCTGCCTCTTTCATTATTTATAATCTCAAACACTATTTGATTTAAACACCTGCACTATAATAATTCGTTCAACCATTTACTACTTTTAGGATATGGAATGACATTTTAATCATATTTACTGCTATGGACCAAAGCTTAATTTACTCATTGTTATTCATCGTTTTAGATTTTCATTGCGATGTGAAATTAAATATACAAATGCGTTTATTATTTTTCACTTTTAATAGATTTTAGTTGACCTTGCATTTGGCTCAGCATGTACTATTTTAGACTTAGCTATAAAACCAAAATAACCATATAACCAGTGTTAAAATATTTTAAAACTTAAAACAAAATATATTGGTACGCTCCGCAGCTTGAGAACCGCTGGTATACTCATTGTACCACTCTTAACCTTTTGTAAAAGGTGAATCTTATAATACAGAATATTCTACAAATATTTCTACATTTAATATGATTACTTTACTTAAAGACTAATGAAATTCAGAGACTTGAAGTGCAGTTTCTCGCTCGATAGGCCAAATTTCTGTAAATATATTTCTGCTTCCATACTGTTGTATCCGTTGTGATGTATTGGAAAATAGATTCAGAATCTCAAAAAGGAGCATTTATGAAATTCTCTATATACGTATAAATGTCGATCGTTGAGCTGTGTTCTATCATTCTTAATTATAAATATCTAGCAAGGCACGTGACTCGAAGTATTTATACCTTGTTTTCCAACATATAACAAATACTAATTTATTTGCAATGTATTTCCTACCGTTAAAAGTTATTAATTGCTTCACATTTTATGGTTGCATGTAGCCCAGAAAGTACTTAGGGGTTCATGTAAAATGTTAGTATTATGTAACTACCATTATTCACATTGTGTGATTTTCAGTTCTTTGCCCATTGCTGCAGCATTCCGTGTTTTAAATTTAAAGGAAATTAGTCCAAAAAGCGACCCTAGTTTTCATGCATAATATCTTCTATAGTTTTGGTTAGCTGTGCAGGTTCATTTGCAATGTGTTTCTTACAGTTAAATCGATTCATTGCGTGACTTTTGAAAGCTCTTGTAAGATACTTTAGCTTTCTTGAAATCTCTACGATCTTTTCGCTATTTCCAAAAAGGTAGCACTTTTAGTATAGATCTGTTTGATAAATAATCAATGTTTTACGATGCATAAAATTTTATTTACCTTAAGAATAAATAATGAAACAAATGTTTGACTTGTCCACAACTGCTGCGCGTAGTGCTAGAGGGAGCTGTATGGCACGTTTGTGAAACGTCCTTTTATTTAGTTTCGTCACTCGCAATGCAGATTTCGCACATGATGAAGCATTTCTCGAATTTTGAGATGGTTAACATGCATCTTATATATGAGGCTACCAATATAAACCGATGAATCGTCAAACAAATGAAGTGTTATTGCACCGATAACTGTGTGAAACCGGAACATTTCATGTCAGCAGGCATGATGCGGGTCGGTCGAGAAGTTCGAGAATTCCAGAAATGTGAGAACACACTCTGCAATCCTTGAGCAGCTCTTCCGTTTCCATTGGCGACCCCGTACGTTAGATGCATGTTAACTATCTCTGAATTCGTTGATGCACTCTATCATCCTTAAATTTTGGACAGGGAATTTGAATCCCCCGTATACCTAGTTTAAAGAATTGAAATAAAACACCCAGAGGAATACTGGAGCCAGGATTATACAGACAGGTACAGGGATCCTCTTAACACTATTTTCCTTTTATGCTTCTACAGAAAAATTCAAAACGGCTTTCGACCGCAAAGTAAAATCGACCGCAAAAAAGTTATCCACATTGATCTTCAGCAATTATTGTGTCTACACTATAAATTTAAAAATGCAGTGCTACTGTCTGGCTCACGTGCAGGTCTCCAGTCTATCAGCTCTGTGGGAGACCCACTTTCATGTGAGGCTCACCAATGCCAGGAGATCCTATTACTTTTAAGGTCTAAAAATAAAAACATTGTCTTTCAATGGGTACTTGGACATTGCTATATTTGTAGCAATGAGCAGGCAGATCTTGCCAAGAAAGAAAACACCTTACTACAACACTCAAGCTCTAGACTTCCTTCCACTCGACAAAACTATCATTGAGACATCTAGTGACTTCCAACTACCAACGGGAACAGCAAGGTAGAATATCTACAAAACAATGGACTAGTGGTTGTCTTACAAACCATTTCGTAATGCGCTAGCAATCTTTCACCTTATTACTGGACATGATTGTCTTACCGTCCATCTGCATAAAATTTACATTGTCAACAAGCATTTCTGCCAGCTTTGTAATCAGCCTGATCCTGTGGACAGACCCCACCAGTTTCACCGCAAAGCATTTTGTGGAGGCTTTGAGATTCCCCGATACTGGAAAGCGAGAAAGGCGATTATTCGGGTTATATTTCTTTTTTCTGTACTTTATCTTATGTTGTGGTGAAGGGTAGGTAAGTAAATAATTAACGCCGCTCTGAAGCAAAATAACAGGCTATTGCCGAAGGTCCGGGATCGATCCCAAAGGAGGTAGGACAACACCTCGACAATTTGAACCACGGTGAGAGGGTGAGGTCCACACCTGAGCTTGTACCCCATTCTCCAAACTTCCACACCATGCTAACGTAAGGACATTTGAGGCCACGACATATTTAACGTGCACCAGCCCCCGCGTGCGTGATCTTTGATTGGACCTAGTTTCGAACTCCCAACTCTTCGGTTCCTTCCGCTACTCTTCCAACTGGGCTTCCGCAGCCCATGTTGTGTAAAAAACTTGTCTGTATTATACTATAGTAGTTTGTGTTGTATTTTTTCTGTTTTTTGCTGTTGGAAATCAAAAACCCTACTTCAAAAGTCTATTCAATTGAATGATACGGTACTCAAGCTTGAAATTAGTTTCCAGTGCTGATTCAAATGCCTGATGTGGAAAACCGAACCTTTAAAAACCCTGTTTTGGAGTTGGAGGAGGATGGTATTCCAAGTACCTACTCTCCTGAACCCGGCCTATCGATGCAGGATCTATGTCATCATCAGTCCTACCAGGAGAGGTGACCTGTCAAATTCAGGTATGCGAAATGTCAAGAGAAAAAGCGCTCTCTTTAAATTCCTGTGCGAGAATCACAAGCTCTGAAGGAATTGCTGGAAATCGTTTCGGCAAATTTCTAAATTAGCATTCATTATTCCATTGCCTTTTCATTCGAGCAAACTTCGATCCGAGTAGATTTAAAAGAAGAGGTCTCGTGAACTTTTAAAAACATGTGAACTGAGAATTGCGAAGCATTCGCAGGAAAAGGGATTTTCGTGCTTGTTCCGTAATGGGGGTGAACACAAAAGATGAGATTGACGTAATAAAAAGCAGCAATTTTTCATCGCTTAGGATTAAGATTTGCCTTTAAATTTTGAGGCTGCATACATTTCTTTTGCTTCTCAGTTTGGTCGTAGTAGTTTCATATTGGAACCCTGTATAACAATTTATCATTAGTTACTTCATTCTCATTTAAATCTCCAGTGCGACGTTAATTGAAATACCTACCTCCTTCTCATTTAAATATTCACAGTACGCATTTAGCGCAATACTTATGATTTAAATACGAAATTACTACTAACGTCAAACAAAATATTCATTTTAGTTATGTCTACAACTTTATTAATATGAACATACTGACACAAGTTCAGTCCCTACCGTACTGATGGCCATAGAAAAAGGCATCACCAAGTCTACGACAGCTCAAAATAAACTTTTCATGTGCATAATCTTCGTGCTTACTACAAACGAGATGCGTCCAGTATATGACTATCTGCACGCTCCTGATCATTCTGACCACGAATCGAGCCGTTATTACTTTCGTCACAACCGTCGATCACCCAAAAGAGATTTGGACAATCTTCTTACTAAAACCTTTTGTTTTAATTCAATTTAAGATTTACTGTCTAAATTTCGCATTGAGCGGGGCCGAATGTAAGGTTTATAATTCACGTTGAGATGAAAGTAAAATGTAATTTCTGAAAACTCAAGTGGCAACGTAGCCGCATCAATAAGAAAAACAAATTTCGCATTAGTTGCATTCTAGCAGTTGTATTCCAGTGGCCGTGAGCGTTGAGTAAGTGTTTCAAATAAATTTGTTGATTGTTGTAATAATAATCTGTCTCGTACTAAATTTCCTTGTTCCCCACCCCATCTACTTTATACAAGTATATAATAGCTTTGAAGTTGGAAGGATATGCAAATGAATAGCGCTCCAACGTATATGTAAATCATGTGCACCAATAACGCCTCTTGTAAGCAGAATAGAAAGAGAAAGGATTGCCGGTTTTAAGTATTGAAGTTGTATTTTTCGCTGTTCCTGTGTATAGGAATAATGCCTCGTCGAAAAATTCGACAGTTGTACGAGAACGTGTCTAAATTTGACAGAATTGTGGCTTATTGAGACTTCAGATTATCCTTCCGAGAAATCAGTGCTCGTATTGGACGAAATCAAGACAGTGATGCGGACATGGAACCTGAGGATGAAGGAGGGACGATGTGAACGATTGCAGTAGCCTCGTTACACCAACGAAAGAGAACTTATATCTCGTGCGTATGGCTATTATGGATCGCACTGCAGCAGCAAGAATTCTAGCTCAAGAATTAGGGTGTGTTGTACAACAACCTGTGTCAGCATTTACAATTCGACCTCACCTGCATTCTGTCTACAAGCACAGCTAGCCTGGCGGTACCGAAGCGATAGACTGTATAACTTACATTATTCATCACCATACTTGTCCATTACCTGAATTTATGGTATTGAGCGACATTGGATTCTACTCCCGCACCCACTTAGTACGCATTCAACAACCAGCGCTACAACTCAGAGGTTTTGGAGCCTTCAGTGCTTGCGTGTGTCCAGTTTTCATCACGACAATGTGCATGCAACGTACAGCAATCAGGTTTAATTTCTTCCATAGCCAGCCTGTTTATCTGATCTGTCGCCCATCGAATACGTCTGGTTGATGATCGTCCAATGGTTGGTACAACACAGCCGCCCATATAAACTTTGGCAACGTCTACAAGCAGTATGAAGTGACATAAACTAAACACACATACAAAGCCTACCAATACCTAAGAGTGTAGCAGCAATTATTGCCACCTATTGCGGCTACACAAAGTACTAATTTCACCGAATTTCGTATATCGAAAGGAGCTGTTATTTCAATTATTTCATCCTTGTACCTTATATTATTTGTACAAGAAATATGGCTTTGATATCTTGTCTAATATATATATGATGTGTAGTAGTATTCCAGCAGTGTATTTACATACTAGCTAAATTTAGTCACTTTGAAGTGAATGAGTAAGTGAATGAATGGAGAGTTATCTACCCTAAAAACCTAAATTCCTGATATAATTATTGCAAAAATTTATTCCTGTCCTTTAAGAATCCACACAAACCAAGTTAGTCACTTCATATTCTTTTCTACATAACGTTGCACATTACACAAACACTTTCGTTAAAATTTTACTTTCCACCTCATTTCGTTACTTGTGCAATATTTTTTGCAATCGACCAAATTAAGTAATTCGTTCGTGTGAGATCACCACCTCTAACTTTAACCGAAGGACTGCAGTGGGGTGTGGCGAGAAAAGAGACTTCCTGTTTGTTCGAGACAGGGTGGACGTGCTGTTTCCTGCTGTCATGTTATACTTACGTTTTTGTTCCATGCACATACTGAATTGTGCATGTTACACAATGGTAATATTCTAGTCTATTGTCAAAGTAAAAGTGTTTGTCCTTAGAAAGCCGTCTTTTTAATCTGACCCCATACATCATTACGAACCAAAGAAAGATAATCCAGCAGTTACTTATGTGGACAACTATATATAACTTAGTAATACGAATATTACTTAACTAAACAGCTTTATTCACTTGTAGTAGTCTACGCTACTCCCAAACTTAATCGAGTCACGGTAGCCGGTTGGTAGAGTAAGGGTTTAGCTACCGGAGGGTTGCGAGTTCGAATCCAACCAAAGACCGTCGTGTACAAAGGGGGCTGGTGCACGTTAAATCTGCGGTGACCTCAAACGTCCTCAAGTTGGTGTGGTGTGAAAGTTTGTAGAGGTGCCAGCTCATGTGTGGCCTCGTCATCTGACCGTGATTCAAAATTACGTGGTGGTGTCATCGGATATTTCCCTTCCGGACCGTTGCCAATAGCCCGTTGTGTTGCTCCAGTGTGACGTTAATTAAATGCCTACATAAAAAATAGCAAACTTTACTCTCTTCGCTTATCTATCATATTTTACTCTCTTCGTATAACTACTAAAAACTGGCTATTAATTTAGCTATCTATGCCGGAAACGTGACGAGAAATGCGTTAATCACGCATAACGTGAACCACTTCCTTTTGTTATTTCCACAACGTATTTAGTTATACAACATTTACCAAACTTCGTGCGACTTGGTATAGTTATCTGTCTCATCTCCTACAACAAAACCGTTCGTTGCTCAGAACTTCAAACCACCTGATAACAGATATCCCACAAAAATATCATTTCCTCCCCAAATAATAAAATCCGGATAAAACCGGAAAAAAATTATTCGATGACCCAATTTATCACTTATACTCCGTCCTTCGCTCCTCATTCTCACCACCGAAATCCTCCCGCCATCTAATTAAAAATCGCGTTGCCATAGCAACGGGGTTGGACTCGTGTTACCCCGAAAGAACGAATGGGGGGGCGCTATCAAAACAAAAGTCAGCAGGGGAGGGTGGAGGAGATAGGAAATGTTTCTACCCTGACGATTAATAAACGCTGCGCGACCCCCTCTAGTTCGGGATGGATTCATTGAACAGAAAGAGAGCGGAGTTGAGAGGTATAGGTGCCGGCGTGTGCGGAAATGAGCTCTTGGTGGATGGGCGGAAGAGTTATTTCCGCTTAAGCGGGTCTTGTCGGCCGTTATTGCGTCACACGTGGCCGAGGGGGGAACTAGACGTTTCGACGCGTTATTAACGTCAAGGGGGTCGGACGACTCAGTTTTGTGAAGTGTGTGATTCTGATTCCTGAGGGTAGGTCGATGAGACGTGTGGTTTCGAGTAGTTGGTGGAATTCGAGATGCCTTAGATTTGGTGGAGGAATCGGGTTTCCAACATATCTGGTATTCTTGTCAAGAAGGCAGTGTTCTAAATTCAATATATCGCACAATTAGCTATATCGCTGTCTTTTTTTTTGTCCTCGATGAAGTTTTGATTGGCGTGCGTGCAGGTGATAGAATCTCAGTTGTTACTTTGGATTTGGGAGCTCAAAGGTCACTTGTTACTTAAGGAAGTGATAAAAAAGGTATGGGTATCTCGAATGTGTATATTTCCTGTTTTCAAACATACTCTGCAGTATTTAATATTGCTTTACTACATCAATCGTCTATTGGTTAAGGCTGTACAGGTTGGGTCAAAAGTTACGAAAGGGTTTCAGTATTTAATCCTTAATTTTTGTTTAAAATTTGATACAGCAGAATCTCTCTCTTATACAGTATCTAGAGGAAATAAATTTACACTAGGTAGGAAAAATAAAATACTTTAAAATGGCGTTCATTTTCTGTTTCGCACAACTTTCCTCTTTCCAAGAGGTTTTTCATGGCACTTTTTAGTGTTTCAGATTCCAGTGTTCTGATTTCAACTCGTTTCGGGTTTGATCCCGGATCGTTGCCAATAGCCCGTAGTGTTGCTCTAGTGCGACCTTAATTAAAATACCTACCTACCTAATTTCAACTCGAATATTCTTTTTAGTTTTAGAGTGCCTCAAGCTTGCTAGCATAAACTTTGTCAGAGTGACGTCCGTGAAATTCTATTCTGAGCAGACGGTCTCCGAGTTGATGTTCGGATTAGCAACCAGAGGGTTGCGAGTTCGAAACTTGATCCTACCAAAGACTGTCGTGTACATGATGGTTGGTACACGTTAAATCAGTCGATGTCTCAAATGTCGTCACGTTGGTGTGCTGTTTAAGTTTGGAAAGTAGGATGCCAGCTCATGTGATGCCTCATAATCTGACCGTGGCTCAAAATTGTAAGGGGTTGTCCTGGGATCTTTCCCTTCGGGGTTGATTCCAGCCCTTTGTGTTGCTCCATTGCGACGTAAATTCAACTACCAAACGAGTTGATATATTGGAGTCTTCTACAACGCTCTCGCTTAAACATTTAACGGTGATTTCTTTCATAACCAAGTGTGATTTGCCTGTTCGTGGAAGGACACTTACTGAACCTCGTTCCTTCAAACTACCCATCAAATGTCTAATCATTGGTTCGCTTGAGAAAATCGCATAATGGTGAGGCAATGCCCCCTGTTTCCGAATTAATGATCCTCGGGTTTGATAGTGAAATTTCACGATTTGTGTTCGCTGATCGGTTTTGAATTTCTCCATGATTTACCCCTAGGTTTTTATAAAATATCTGAAGAAAAATAAAAAAATGAATGAAAGAAGCTACCAAAACTTCAGGACCCATCATTGCCTTTAGACCACCCTGTAGTTTACATAATTTCAAATAAAAAACGCATAATTTAATATGTATAGTGTGTGCCTTCATTTCTATCAGTTTTTCTCCACTCTATTGATATATCGGATTGTTTTCCGATACCTCGAAAACACTATATCTAAGGGATTGCTGTATTTCATAGTATATGATACACGCAGCTTATGTAAGCAAGTATCCGATACTTATTACAATATTAGATAACAATATAAGCATTAAATTAACCGTTGGAATTAAGTACTCTTACTGATTTCATCGTTTTGTAAGGTACCAGATATCCACAATTCTAAATGAAAAACTTGCAAATTTATAATTATGTTCATTATTTTTAATTCGGATTCATAAATTTAGATTGCGTAATAAAACTAAAATATAACGTTATATTTTAGCATAGATTTGTTTTTGTGCTCCTAACGAAAATCCAATCCTTTTAAATTAGAATATTTTCCCATTCTTTTAATATAAATCTTTTATCGTCAATAATATTTACAGTCAAATTAGCTGAATGAAAATACTCTACTATTAATACATCTTATCTTCATATTGAAGTCCAATAAAAATTTTAAACTTCATCTGAATAAGAAATTCCTTAGTGCAATAGCTTTTAACAATGAAAGTATTAAAATTTCTTATTATCTAATCTATTTTAAGCCTAATCCAATACACATTTATTAATTCTTCATTAAAAATACACTTATCGATCAATTATTGTTAACATTAATTTCATTTGTCTACTTACATTCTATTTGTTTACTCTTATTTATTAGACCAATCAAATCACAATTATTATTTGTGAAGTTAAATTTTCATTCCTCTTTGAAATTAGCCTTGATTTATCTAATTTATTTTTTATACTTCGCCAGTCCACAGCCTTTTGTCTATAAGTCTATATGTGGCAGCCCAATTTAGTCTAAAAATAGAAATAAATTGTGTAATTCTACCAGAAGTGTTATTCACTTATATCCTTTATTGATTCTTAAATTGAAATTTCATTTTACTTTTCTAAAATTAAACTCGCCAGACATTTATTAAATTTAATATAAGAAATACCATCGTTTTCTAAGAAATACGATATTCCCAATTCTAACTATCGATTGTAATAGTAAAATTATACCTTTGTTTTGTTAGTCATTGAATTTACTGACTAACACAGGCTTAGAGCAGAAACGCATTAACTGACATTTCTTAGAAGATTAAATGCCTATTTTTGTTATGAGAAATACTTAGTCATATTTTAATCTGTTACTATAACTACAACATTAACGCAGAATAATTGATGATATAATGATGTATTTCTACTTTTTGGAAATGTTTAACGGTAGCAACAAACTTATTAATATATAAAATAAACGCCTGTACCTCATACCCAAGACTTGTCACTATTTATGTGATGGAATGACTCAATCTTGGCCGAAAGTTATATAAGAAATGTCCACTTCTAAAATTCCAGACGACTCAGGTTCGTAGCAACACTGCGTAAGTACAGATAAAGATATCGTTTCCAACGGATTACCGAAATGTAATACCATCTGGTTCAAACTACTCCAGCATCTCAAACCGTATGTCTAGGAAAGGAGGAAATATTTTCCTTAGAGAAAAATATCATGTGATCAGGTAGACAAAAATTAGTTGGGTCTGAAAAGTCTTTCTCGTAGTTGGAGATCGTGGAGCGGAGTCGAATTTGATCTTCCTCCTTCCCCGCTACACTTTTTTAAACCTCATTGAGAGTGGTTATCGGTTAATGACACAACACGGCTGTCATTAAAAGATCATTAATCTTCATCAAAGTAGATCCGATAGGAAGATGGCCCTTCGGAGTGCGAAGAAAGTTTCCCCTTTCCAAAAATCCCCATTCAATTTATTTCCTTACTTAGTCGGTAGTTTCTGAATGGAAGACAGTCCACTTCCACGGTTTCCATGAAACTTGTGAAATCGGTGGTAAAAGTAGACTTACGGATTTAATCTTGTGTCTAACGTATCACGAACGCAAATTCTGCTTTTTTCTTCCTGAATATGATGTATAACCAATATTATAACACTACTTCTTTCGTCCTGAGCATAACTCATGAATATCGATGCTGCTCTTTTATTTCTGTGTGTAATGCACGTAGTAAGGTTCATAAGTTTCCAGCCCGATCAATCTAGAATAAAAATTGGCAAGTCTAATTAACCAATGTTTTGATGCATTGCAGTTAAAATGTTGCGATTCTAGTATCAGCAGCATTCCAGCTAGATAGAGGCTCTCTAGAGCACGTCTCTTTTAGGTGTGTGTGGGCTTCACGGACCCGAGGTTCTTCAGTGATCTTTTCTTTTCCCGTGGGGTTTACTGTCTTTAGTATACACGGGAGTCGAGCTCCCTGGATACCCAAACCATCTTTTTCTGTTTTGATCCCACTACCTAGTTCCTCAATCCCTCTTTCCTCTCACGACTTTTTTCTTGACGTTATTTTGTGTTTGGCGTAACTTTGCCAAATATGGCCCTTTGCACCATAAAACCTCAAAACAACCAGCTTGATAGAGAAGTGTTGTCCAATATTTTAACCCTCGGGGCTTCACATGCATAATTCCACCCTTCAATCGCTTCTAACCTTGTGCCAATTGAATGTTTCCAAAGGATTATGTTCTTAGGAGGTATAGAATCTACAAAGAGTTCTATTCTAAGTGAAGGACCGATAAAATATTTTCAAAGCATTCTATTGCAAGAAAATAAGCAATAGAATCTTTCTCAAGGGATTCTATTCGAAGGAAAGGAGCAATAGAATCTTTCCAAATGATTCTATTCTACAGAATTGGCCAGTAGAAACGTTCCAAAGGATTCTATTCCAAGGAAAGGTCCAATGGAATCTTTCTAAAGGGTGAAAGAATTCATGGATTTTTTAGAAATATGCGGATATTTAATCTTTAATAGCATGTTGTGGGGTGAAAGCAACACTACACGGAAAACTCTTGCTATGCTCGCATGGTCAAATATGGCCCTTGCGCCATAAAATCCCCGAAAACCAACTTCTTGCGACGTTCAGATTAAAATGATTAATCTTGAGTATAACCGGTCCTTAAAATTCAAATTTCCCTTTGTTTCCATAATTGAAGACATTTGCATGGGATAAGAATTTACGGGCGATGAAGGAATTATTTCTGTAGTTTTCAGCCATTTAAGTTTAAAAATTCCTATTATTTTAGAGATGTAAAGTGGGCGTTGCGTGGCTGTTATAAAGGTTATTGAAATAAAGGACTCTTCTCCCTTGGGCAGGTTTGGATCATGCGCCATAAAACCCAAATCAACCAACCCTTCGGCTGGTAACTTTTGGACCATACTACATATACTAATGCTGCTCTTTTCGTTCTGTGTATTCAGAAATAGCTTTATTACAGTAATTCTAACTCGTCATTAGAAGAAAATTGACTAGATATCGATCTCTTCATAAAAATAATCTGCAATATCTGATTTGTAATGACGACTTATTTCGTGATTAGCAAAATTGTTCATATCTTAATGGACGAGATATCTCGTCGCAACAAATCAGAGGGCTAAGATATGATTTCATTATGGTATCATTATAATGAATACTACTGCTTTTGACAAATAATAATATAAATTATTTGTTGTGATCATCTGGTGAACTAGCTGTTCTGATCTTTAAAAGATCATGGAAATACTAATAATCAAGGCAGGGTCTGTTGGGCTTAAGGTAGATTCGGTGCCAATTAAAATCCAAACTCTGGTATTAGACATCTTCTGCCATAATATAATCTTATTCTTCCTAATTAGTCATTCCAATTATTTAAATGCTTATTGCGACCAGTTCTAGATCAGTTTTGTTCTGATTTTGTCGGTGCAAGGCCTCTTTCTCCCGGCACGGGGGGGTCTGTCAGTTAGTTGCTTCCATCTTGCTTTGATGTGCTGTTTTCTGCCTAATCGTTTAAAACGAGACAGTTGTCTAGGTTTAATAATAGTTTCTTTGTAGAGTTATTTTTGTACTAATCTCTTACCTTATTTTTGTATTACTCCCTAACATCTATTTTATAAGAAAGAAGCTAGTTTAAGCTTAGTATGCAGAATAATATAGCCCAGTACTAGTTTTTCTAAGTTGCAAATTAGTCATCATAGTGTTTGTGTGTCAATTTTAAGCAGTATGTATTTTTCTAAGCAAGCGATGCAATAGGTTGGTTAGATTTCGGCTTTATGGCGCAAGGGCCATATTTGGCCAAGCTGCGCCAAACATAAGTTAACAACGAGGTAGGAAAAAAAGCAGAGTAGAAGTGTAGGTCAGGGTAAAACAGAAGAGAGGATAGATCACCCGGGTACCTCGGGTTTGCGATGCCCGTACACACCGATAGATGTGCCCCTGATGGCTCGATACATTAGGAAAAGTAAACAGAATGAATTACCAAACCCGTAAAAGACGAAGATGAATTTAAATTTGGTACTTTGCTCAGACCGTGAGTTAGAGTGTTTTGAATTTTTCGTCTTTAGAGTTACTATATTTTGCTCTGGAAGAATGCATTCATCCTCTACAATTTAACTATTTCGCAAAGTTGAGGATGTATTCACTAATTTATATTCATTATCAATATTGTGAAGCTAAGGATGAGCGGTTAAAAGGGTCATCCGATCCCTTGCATATTATTGATGTTTAATCTTCTTTGCAATTTTTGTTATGTTTTAAACTATTAAATATTTATCGTTACGTAATAAAAAACTAAAATTGCACGTTAAAACTGATGTGAAGTCATAAACCTGTAATAAGTGACGTGTGTGGGTGACTATACTTTAGGTAATAACCTTTTGCGTTATGATAAAGAAAGAATTGAAATCAACACGACACTCAAAAACTTACATATTATTTGAATTCAATCGCATAACTTTGACTTCCTATAAAATTTAGCATCCACGCCTGATTATTAAAGGGACTGCGGTAGCCTGGTTGTATGAGTAACGGATTAGCAACCGGAGGCTTACGAGTTTGAATCCAACCAAAAGACCGTCGTGGACATGGGGGCTGGTGCACGTTAAATCTGTCGTGGCTTCAAATGTACTCACGTTGAAGGGTGAGGAAGTTTGGAGAGTGGGGTTCCAGCTCATGTGTGACCTCGTCATCTGACCGTGGTTCAAAATTACGTGGTGTCCTCGGCCTTTCCCTTGGGATTGATCCTGGATCGTACCTAAAAACAATTTGTGTTGCAACGTTAATTAATTTACCATTACCTGATTATTAAATAGAGTAGAACCATGTTCGCGTGGAAACACACTACCTAGAAAGGAATAATTAGACTTATATAAATTTAAGTATACATTTGTGTGTGGTACCTTTGTTAATGCAATCTTAGTTTTTTATTGGTCTCGAATAGCTAATTCTTGCAGTTATTTTCCAAAAGATGAAGTGAAATTGAATAGTACACGATTCTTTTCTTGCTGCAGTTTGAAGAGCGCTGTGAGAATGCTGTACGAATATAATTTGGGATTGCATTTATCAATCTGTCATTTGTTGTAGAGAAGATGCCTTTGAACCATTTGTCAAAATCATTGTTCTCTATTTGTTTGAGATTTGCCGGTCTATTAGATGAGGTGGCGAACACAAAAAACGAGCCCAAATAAGCAAGCGAGACAAAAACAACGTCTACAGAAGAGAATGAACGGGCAAGAAGCTTCGTTCTTAAAGCCCCGTCTTTTCCCGCCGCTTGTTGTCAGCTTATTGTGACGTCACCGAAAACAATTTGCCGGCCGAGAAACGTGCCAGCAGCGCCCTCACGCGGAGACCACGCTAAGCCAATAATCGAAAATCTGGCCTCGACACAAAAGAAATTCTCGATACGCGGGAGGGAAGGGACAAAAAAAGAACCCAAGTAGACAAAGGAAGGGAAATATAGACTTGCCAGCGAGCGAAGAACAAAAAAGAGAATAAAATGGAAGCGAGATAAAATAAGAGGAAAAGTTTCTATTAAGAAATGACACAATTCGGAATTCTTGTGGTGGATCTGTCGAAAATGGCGGGAAGTTTCGCACCAGACGCCATTTAGCCACGGGAAAAGGAAAAACCAATAGCTCCATTGTCACAGTCAATGGAGAAACGGCACTTGGATGGCCATGAATGCATTACAACTTTTAACTTCCATCGGAATAATTCCTCCTCTGTTACAACTTTGGAATAGATTTCTGGGACAAAGAAAGTTATCAGGAATGACTTAAATAAATACGCATTAATGATTCTGTAAGAGTTATTTCTAAATATGAAAAAGTTTAATACTGACAACCCATTCAGTTTGAATTAGGGGATGATTACATCCAAAATGTGCGATGGAAAATTTTTAACAGGGAGAGTTGTCTAGTTAGACATCTGAGATAGTTGGACATCTGGGAGTTTTTTAACTTATCTTAAAATTTATATAAATTTTTAATTACAAATTTTCTTATATCGTTCGTTCACTAAATACGTATTTTAATTACTAACTGATTATTATAAAGTGTTTAAAGTTTTTAATTTGCATACAAACACCTTTTCTGTGATAAAATTACATAATCTATTAAAATAAAATATAGAAAAAAAATTCTTGTAAATCTGCATTTCTCAAGCATTACGGCCCATTTGGTCCTCAAATATACCGGCCTATGCTCAATTCTCCCGCTTTCTCCTCGTAGCCAGTTCGACATTGGAATGAATACAGTAGAACTTTAACTCGATTTAAAGGAACCGTTATTTGGGAATTTCGATAATCTAGGAAAAATCGTGTTCAATTTCTTGAATTATTGCAGTTTTGATTATAAGCGCTTTGTTAATTAAGTTATACACTAATAAATTTCACTGCATAAGTATTATTGATGTATCAATTTTCATCTCTATCCATTAGTTGCAAAACGAAATTACCTTTCGGAAAGGCAAATCTTTGTACTCGGCTGTCATGGGTATTATCACTCAGATCTAATTTATATCTTAATTGAACACAAAGTACGTGTAACAAATGGTATAGTTATGAATGATTGGAATATTACTTACAAATCAATGTATTCTCAAAGAGTATTTGTCGTAAATCCACGTAGAACTGTCATTTTTTTCTCTATACATTAAGGTGGTTCGGAAAATTTTTCTCAAAGATTCAAAACACCTGTGTGTGGAAAAGTTGCTTTTTAGTGTTTTGATGCCAGTGCGTACTTACGTCATCTGTAGCTGCCCTTCGCGTTTCACTCATTATGCAACGTTGGATATCTGAAAGTAACTAGAGAAATTCTCCTTTTGTATGTACGCCAGTTCATGAGCAAACACGCAATGCTCGAGTGAAAAGAAAATGGAGCTTGTGCGGACTTCTAGCCATGAGTCGGTTATCAAGTTGGATCTTGGAGATATTTCGGGTTTTCCTATTGGCGATGATACGTATGGTGGGCCAACATCCACTTACAAGACCCCGGAGGTCAGAACATACTTCGCTCGTTAACCACATGTCCGTCCACCTTTATCCTCGAAGCAACCGACAAGATAATTGCTTTGCAGGTTCCCTGCAACACATTTATACTTTAAATATCCAAGCCGATATAGGTAACTCAAGATGTTAACTCTGGTGGTTAAGATTTGGAAGAATTATGAATGCCTGATAATGGAAAGTTCCCCAATCAGGCTAAAATAATAGGAATGGAAAATTATTCGTGTCTGTTTTGAATCCCCTTAACTACCCCGATCTACGATTTACATGTTTTTGCCTATAAGTAAAAACTTTTCTACTATATCATAGCTAACATTTAGACACTGCTTTTAAAATAAAACGGTAATCATAATTTCGAATTATTTAGTCACGTAATACTGAAAGGTTAATCAATTATTATCCAATTAATATTATAAAATATATTTTAATCCCTTACAGGTTTTGGGAGCTCAATGAATATGTCCATTGCGATAGCAACCTTCGAGTTGTATGTGACGCAGGTTCGCTTCCGATCAGGTGTATTCCTTTCTAGATGTATTTCTCTCTTCTGTGTCAGTAAAATTTCATGTGTGTGTATGCCTATTACTTGATATTGTATGTCGTGTCTGGCGAGCATGGCCAAATATGGACCTTGCGCCATAAAATCCCAAAGCAACCAAGCCATACAGGTTTTAAGTAATTCGTAACAATTCTTTGTAACTTTAAAGAATTTCTGTTCCCAGATTTTCTACGAGATAAAAGAACCCTAAAATCACAAATAAAACCATAAACGAAAACTTTTGATCAATGAAAATTTATAAAATCTATTCGCCATTAATTCACAGGAACAACTATTTCGAAGTTGCACTGCTTCATCTAACGTTCAAAAGAACGTAACTGTTACTTGTAAGAGACTCTATGTCGAAAAAGCAAGAGCTTAGGCAAAAAACTGATACTTCATCCCACAACGTAATTGTTACTGTAATAGGTCCTACGTCAAAAAAGCAACAATTTATGAGAGAAAAACTTGTCCTTATTGGATGTAACGATCTCCAATCACACACACAACACACACATTTTTTTCTCCTTTGATAACATTTTGTACTTGGCGTTGTCTTCTGTTTGATGCAAATTGGCCAAGTAACCTTAGATACAGCCAACCGCCATATGTAGGAAGCAAGACGCGCCCATTTACTCATGTTACAAACCGATCATCCTTGGCCATGCGAACTATTACCAGGAGCAGTTACGATAAGTCTAACAGCTAAATGTCAAAACATTCTACATAACAATATTTATTATATATTTATATTATGCTCGAGGTAAACTTAACTGCATAGAATATTAATGATACAGAAGGAAAATGGTCCCACGAACATAAATGGGCTGCTCTGATTTGCTGATTTGGATTCGGCCACTACGTATGTCACGCTCAGGGGCACTGCCAAAGACAGCTTGATTATAGGAATTTCCACATTTGGCGCAAATTTGGTTTGATTATTGACAGCGTTTATGCTTGTATTAACTTCTACATCATCACGAACGGAACAAATGAACCTGCGTGCTAGTCTACCATTTCAGAACGAGGCATTCTTAACTTTTGTAAGAGTAACGAATTAGCAATCGGAGGGTTGCGAGTTCGAAACTGTCCACCAAAATATTGTCATGTACGGGGGGGGCTGGTGTACGCTCAATCTGTCGTGGCCTCAAATGTGTGGAAGTCTGAAGAGTGGGGTGCATGCTCAGGTGTTGACCTCTTCATCTGGCCATGGTTCAAAAGGACGATGAGTTGTCCTCGGATCTATCCCTTCGGTATTGATCCCCGTTTCCGATCTTGGACCGTTGCCAATAGTTCGTTGTGTTGCTCCAGTGTGACGTTAATTAAAATACCTACCTACCTTAACTATTCGGCCGGCTGAAATAAAACGTAACGTACATTCGGGGGAAATTGTTCTCCATGGCAGTGTTCGCTTTTCTTCCTTTCAGTTCGTTACAAACAGAAAGGAAACGAGCTTCTCCTTTCGGAAGTGCTGGCTCTGCAGACATTTTATTCGTTAAGCAATTAGGACATGATATTCACTTGAAAAAGACAATGAAATGAAAACAGTAAAGCACTTAATTATTTTAAGAAGTGTACAGTAGTTTTAAATTGCATGCACATTTTATTGATCATTTTTTATGCTATGAAAGGTGTTTCGCGAGAACTGTTTTTATGACGGTAGAATACACTTTGCTGCATAACCACGCGTTTTTCCCCTACTTCAGGAAAAGTCCAGGTACCATAATTTTCTACGGACAGCCCAGTACAAATTAGCCCGGCTAAAAAAGTCATCAACTAAGATGTGATCGTCAGATAAAAAGTGCAAGATAAAAGATGACTAAAATCCATAAAGCTCCCCGTCGAACAAAAGGGGCAGTCAGGAGATACATGCGCACCAATACGGTGTAAGTGTCCTCTTAAAAAGTCGTGTCCAGTTAAAATTCTAAAATTTGTCGTAGCAATATGTCGTGGCAAATTAATGGAACAGGGTCAGACAAAAGCTTGCCCCATATTTTGTCCGTGGCCTTAAGCTTTTGATGGTCGTAGACGGACTTATTTGTCTTTCGCTCTACCAACCTGCAAGAATGGAGGTAAGGGGTATAAACGCGCATGATCATATTTAAGTTGACTTGAAATATAGCTGTATTCATAATTTCATACGTGGTCGAATATCATACTTATAAAGTTCTCAGAAGCTAATGCCTTGAATTGATAGGATAAATAAAGACATTCGAGAGGGTTCGATGATTTCGGCGTCGGAATAAAAAATCAATCCCGACCACGGCAGATAACAATGATTTTCAGTGACAAATGATATCTTATTACTCTAAATTCCGGTTCGATTCAGGAGTCATTTTTTGGAAATGAGGTCGCAAATTATAGCCTAACGACACGCATCAGTATCAGATAACTGTGTTTAGGGCGAGGTGATGAATTATTCTCAAAATAATATAACGCTTATAAACTTATCAATAGTAGGTATCGAAAGGAATAAGTTGAATACTGATTTAAAAGCACTGACATTCTTGCCTTGCAATTTGATTATTAAGTTGTCAGCCTGTTGAAAGGCTTTCTGTTGTAAATATTTTCTCCACGAGTCATATTTCAAAATTAATTATAAAAAATATAAGAAACCGCACCAAAATTAATAAAGGCGAAATAAACTAAAGTAAAGCCTCCAGCTTAACACTTTATCTATGTTTTATCCTTGTTTTTCTAAGGGCCGTCTTAGCCCGGTTGGAAGAATAGCGGATAAGCAACCGGAAAGCTGCGAGTTCGAAACTGGGTCCAATCAAAAATCGGCGTGGATAAGGGGACTGGTGCATGTTGAATCTGTCATGTCCTCAAATATCCTCACGTTGGTGTGGAAGTTTGGAGCGTGGGGTGCCAGCTGAGAAGTGTTGACCTCGTCAACTGACAATGGTTTGAAATGATGAATCTTTCCCTTCGGAATTGATCCTAGAGAGTCTCCAATATCTCGTTATGCTACTCCATTGCGGCGCTAAATGAAGTATTCCCTTGTTTTTCGAAAGGCTTTTAATTATCATTTATACTCCCGGTGATAATATAAATTATTTTTTGATCAAGTTGCATTTATTCATTTAGATTTTTGAGTACATTACATTTCGAATTTGTCGCATGAAAATCACGGAAGTCGTACGTAACACTAGCTTCTGAAATTTCAAGTTGATTTATTTTGCAAAATATTGTAGCATAGATGACCACTCCACCAAATTCATGAAATTTCTTATCAGATTAAACTAGAAGTGGATTACAATGACACTTTTGACTCTATTCAATTGATGTAGATGTCTGTATAGGGCTCAAATCGAAGACACTCACTCGTCTAACTACACTGTTGGATTATTTTACTCTCCCATTTCCGGGGATTTGTTTTTGATAGCTGCCACTACTTATCTTTTCAATTTCTGAACCCATAGCATCTTCCTAATGGCACTAATTGGACAGTTTTACCGACACTTTTTATTCGCACCTCCTGACTTAATTCCCTCACAAGACATAAGGAACGTAAGCATTTTTAGGATCCCGCAATACTTTTTCTTTACTAACATAATACATGAATCATCTTTTCTCTTGACTTACTGTAGTCTTAACCATTCAGGAAACACCAGTCCTTTCTTCATTCTTATCAACATATAAAATGCTTCTGCGTATATATAAATTTAATTATTCTATTAATACCAATAATCTGTAACAGATGGTGAGGATAAGATAGGAATTTTTTCAATCGTCAGATCAATTTCTGAGGCCGTGCATCTTCCTAATAGCTCCCGGATTTCTTTTTTATCTAAAATGTATAATGAAAAAAATGCCTAAAAATGATCAAAAATTTATTTCAATTTTGTCATCACGCATTTCAATTAAAAACTCGAAGGTCTAAAAGTAAATGTGATCTTTCGTTTTCATTTAAAACTAGAGGAAACTCCCACAAGCCTTCACCCTCAGGGCATATATCTTTGAGTTCGAGTACGTGAGTTCAAAGTGAGTGATCTTGAGTACGAGCATCACAACCCGAGGTACGCTAGTGATCTTTCCTCCTTTTCGATTTTACACTCACCTACCCTTCTGCTTTTTCTTCCTCTCCCTCAAATTCTGTTGTCTGTTTTGTGTTTGGCATAGCTTTGCCAAGTATGGCCCGAAAACAACCAACCTTCAAGCCCTCATTCTTTCACGTGTAGACGATTCGCCCCCACATATAAAAGGCATTGAAGGGAAGATCACGGATGCTTTTTGGCAATAGAAGCTGAGATTTCTTTATTGTTTTGTAGTCAAAATAAGTGTCGAATGAAAGATGGTGGCTTGGGCAGATTTCAACAAAAAGGTTTTACACCTAGTACAAAACTAAACACATGAGAATGCTCGAAAATGCCCAAAAAACCTCAATAAAGGAATTAAAAATCTCGAAATTTAAAAACTGGCCAAAAGAACGTCCTAAAATGCCTAATGGAAAACACTTCTATAGAATCAAGAGATTGCAAATAGAATGTTTACCTATACAAGCATTGTATGAAGTGCTGACAAAAGAATGACATGTCAACGAAATCCAGACCCTAGTTATCATGAATCTTAGTTGCAAAGTATTAGAAACGAAGAATCTCAATGCAATTTGCATAGTTGCAGTTACATTTAGATACCACGCAATTATTGAATAGCTAAAGAACTTATTTAAAGTTCTACTAAAAGGAGATGACCAGGATCCACTTAAAAACAAATTTATTAGTTTCACTTCAGCGGCATCTGCTACTCCTCAACTCCCCTCTATCACCTTTTCATTTGCCATGAGTGGTCGTGATTGAATCCGCGCACCCCCTCGTACTTTTTAAAAGAAATATTTACTTTAATTAGATTAGATGCAGTGAAATTCACGACGACCCTCTCGCTCACGCTCCCCTTACCCCTTACTCTCTTCTCTTCCCTTCCCAGATTCCTTTGTCGTCTGCGATATCCAATTTAGCGTGAGAGATGCAAATTTTCAATCTCTTCGAGAACGTCATCTTCAATCCCTCCTCGACCAATGAAAATCGCCGAGTGCCCAACTTGAAAGGATAATTTCATTTCAATGATTGCCGTCTCTCTTCACTTCATTTCGGAGGTCTTCGTTCTTATGGAAGGGTGGAGGTGTTTGCGTCAGATGCAGGACCCCTCCCCACATCGAGTTGAACGAAATGCGTTAATAAAGGTATATGACGAGGACTGGAAATTTTACATTTCTAATTGAGTTTTCGTAACGTGATGATAATGTCAATAACAATTAAATTACGTATATTACTTACAAACAATCCCTCACTAGCGATAAATCACTAAATCTAAGTCGCTTGACGATATTTTAACGTTGAACAAATATTTAAAAAATTATAAGAACGATATATTTTGTACTTCCACTTTTTCATCAGATGATAAAATATAGCTTACACGCTCTCTTCTGAAGCTACTGACAGATAATTTCAAATTCACGTGGAACATTCGAATTCTAACCACTAAGCCCTCTGTTCCTCACCTGAACATAAAATGCGTTTAACTCTCCAAGTGGTTTCGATAAGATATCTCGTCCAAGATCTGGTCAATTTTTCTAATGACGAGATATCTCGTCCATCAAGATCTAGTCAGTTTTGCTTATGACAGGAAACCTCGCCGAGGAAAAAACTTCCCTATTCCTAACAAGGGGAATTAAGATCCAAGTTGGAAAAAACAAATTATCCCTTTCCTAGAATTGGGTAGCCCAGTTGGAAGAGCAACGGATTAGCAACCGGAAGGTTGCGAGTTCGAAACTCGGTTCAGCCAGACACACACACGTACACGGGGGATGGTGCACATTAAATTCGTCATGGCTTCAAACGTTCTCACTTGGTATGGTGTGGAAATTTGGAGAGTGGGGTGCCAGCTCAGGTGTTTCCCTCGTCACTGATCGTGGTTCAAAATTAAGTGGTGTTGTCCTCGAATCTTTTCGGGATTGATCCCGGACCGTTGCTAATAGCCCGTTGTGTTGTTCCAGTTCGACGTTAATTAACTACCTGGACCTATAATTGGTGACAGTTTGGAACAGTTTTTTGCATCAAAGGCTGGCCATTACAAGGTGGTTTACGATACGAAGATAAACCACCACAGGAAGGGTTTATTAGATTAATTAGATTATAACTTTTTACTATATAATTTAACATGGAACTGAAAAAGTATACAGGACCTCTGAACGCATCCTTTCATTCTTAATCTGTATAGGATTGACATAAATAGCATATTCTCTGTTGTCATATGGAAATAAATAGCCCATTGAGTTGCTCCAGTGTGAAATTAATTAAAAATACATACAATACATCCGGAAATAAACACCACTGTTTAAAGATCTACTTCTGACCTTTTGTAGATTTCACGACCTGTTTGAGTAGTCTCTGAACGCTATTTTCTAGATGCCACAAACACTGGTTGGGAATATTGCTGTGGACATTGATATTGGTAGAGGTTTGGTGTTGACTATAGGCTAGACCTCGTTAAACTAGTACTCTAATAAAAATATTACCTTAATTAAACAGATCACTATTCCGTAGTGTGCTTGAAAAGTTTCTTCTCTTGTATGAAGGTGAAAAATCATTCATTACATATATATTTTTATTTGCATATCTTTTAAAAAAAACATACGCGTTGGTGACATCATTATTTTAACATGAAAACTAAATACATTTTGATATTATTGGTTCAGTTGAAAATGCATTAGTAGTTTAGTTTGCTAAAACGATATCAAAAGGAAAGGCCTTGCAATTCCCCGAAATTACGCTTACGAAATTCGAGAAAATTGTCTTTAGGGAACGAGAAATGTGTATAAGTCATCGTGTAACCAAATATTGATATTTATGTACTCTTAACTTCACGTCGAGAATTTATACCGGAATAGCAAGAAAATGAAGTAGGTTCGTGTAGTAATTTACATACTATGTCCTGGGTAATTTGTTAAGTCGCCAAGAAAGGCATTGTGATTACATTAAGCTTGAACCATACTTAAGTGGTCTTAACCGTAAGTACTTAATGCAGTGTTAATAAGCATAATTTTACCATGTTGCCAGCAGACGGATTTCCGATAAACAAGATGTCTACAAGGAGGAACTCAGCTTAATATTTGAAATTTAAGAATCAAAGAATCAATTCTACGGAGTGATAATAGATATATCCTGTGAAATTTACATCAAATTAGGTCTGAAGTACAAAATCAACTTTGCTAAATATATCTTGTGATACGAGTAAACACCCAGTTTGTGTAGGTTAAACGAAAGACCGTCATGTACATATGGGCTGGTGCACGTTAAGTATGCCGTGGCCTTAAATGTCATCACGTTGGTGTGGTATGAAAGTTTGAAGAGTGGGTTGGTGGCTCAGGCGTTCTCGTCATTTGACGGTGGTTCAAGATGGCGAGGTGTTGTCCTCGGGTATTTCCCTTCGGGATGAATCCCAGAGCGTCGCTAATAGCTGATTGTGTTGCTCCAGTGCGACATTAAGTCAACTACCAACATATTTGTCGTGTTTTGGGATGATCATGCTAAACAGATCGAGGAAAATAAGTTAAATGCACCGAAAGTTCAGTGGAAATCTGTTAATCTGCTTTTATTACTATTCTTCGAAACTTATTTATGTTCTAGTGATACCATACACACATTTTTTTAACAAACCGACTTCCCGCACAGATCTATTCACACGATCATTGCATCTCCTTGATAAAACGTTAATGTTCAAGCTACGAGCAGAGTAAACCTGTAATGAAGTAATCCTTTTTCCGAAACAATTTTATATTAAGTAGTGTTGAATGCATTACAGACTGAAAACACGGTTTACTTCCATTTCGCGAAAGTTCTCTGGGGGAATCTTGTGAAAAATGTTCGTACGAAATTACGTGTTTCCTTCCAGACAAGCGGCGAAACACTTGATTGAAATAAATGTCGAAATTATGCACTCTTCCTGTTTGAGAAAACCAAGGTGGATTCATTTGTTTACTCCCGTTTTCTGCATAGGTTTCGTCCTTTTTCGATTTACATGGAAGGCAAATTCGTGATATTTTGCTCGTTCGGCTAAACCCTATTTATTTCAATACAAGTTTTCGTAAACATCCAAATCTCAGTCAAATCATTTCTTGCTAGTTTATTGATAGAGATAAGAACTGAGCCATTTAAAATCGTGTTTTCTATACGCAGTGATTCGTCATGTTATGCCTCTGAAACTTACAATATCTTTATTCTTCTTGGACACGAACCAAATTGACTCTAAGATCCAAATTTTTGTACAAGAGAAAACGTTTTATTCCATATGGGGTTTTAAATCTAAAGTCGACAGAATTTTTCAGGCTTTTTCTGGATGACTAAGTGGTCTGAAGGGTGAAACATTCTCAATGAGCTATAACGAGCGACATATCACAAATTTCGATTTTTACTATATCATCTCGCTCAAAAGAAAACTTATCAAAACAATTAACTATTAGACTACTAATAAATAATATGCAATGCTGTATTGCAATAAAGTTCTCGCACTTACTAAATAAGTACTACTTAACCCTCCAAGTGGTTTCGACGAGATATCTCGTCCAAGATCTGACCAATCCTGCTAATGACCGGATAACTCGTCATCAATTTATTGCGGGCTTTTGTTGATGACGAGCTAAAGATCTGGTTGGTTTCCTTCTAACGACGAGATATCTCGTCCATCAAGATTTGACCAACTTTGCTAATGACGGGATACATCGTAGAGGCAACCACCAGGAGGGTTAATACTATTGGTACATGAGTTCTGGAATATTACTGCTAATATGAAAAGGGCAAAACTGGTTGTATTTATGAATTTGTCTTTAGTTCATTTTAAAACCTGAGAATTTACTATGTAACGTAGAATGTCTTTCTCTTTCTCAGTGGTTTTGCCTTTTTTGTATAGTTTTATATTTTAAATAGGAATTTAGTGATTGATTTAAACTTACGTCTGTAAACCTCGAGGTATACATTATGATACATATGCTTTTAAAGACATTTTTAAAAAGGTTTAAATTGGCTGATTACTTCTTCCTGTCGTTCTCCTTAATTCAGCAACGCTTACTTTTAAATCTGTTCTGTTTCTTAGGCCTCGATAGCCCGGTTGGAAGAGCAAGGAATTAGCAACCGGAGGGTTGCGAGTTCGAATACAACCAAAGACCATCGTGTACAAAAGGGAATGGTGCACGTTTAATCTGTCGTGGCCTCAAATGTCCTCATGTTGGCGTGGTGTGGAGATTTGAGAGATTTGGGTGCCAGCTCATGTGTGACCTCGTCATCTGACCAGTTCAAAATTACGTGTTGTCCTCGGATGTTTCCTTTCGGGTTTGATCCCGGACTCTCGTTAATAGCCCGTTGTGTTGCTACAGTGCGACGTTAATTAAAATACCTAACTGTTCTGTTTCTTTGTCTTCGAAACAAGCATTTTACTAAAGACGTTTTTGAAATTTACGTGAACCAGCTGAAAGTATTTTATACCTTTTGAAATTTTGAATAGATTGGTAAAAGCAGCTGCGTGTAGACTAAAAATACTTCACTTCAGAAATTGTAAGTACTGCTCTAAAGTTCTCGATGCTGAACTTATTAATTTAGACAATGCTCTTTGAAAAACTTCCCTCCAACACAATGGCCCCCTTTGTTCCGAAGCCTTCAAAAACGCCACCAGGCTCCCATCGATCCACTTGGGAATGGAAAGTGGAAAGAAAGGCCTCGCTCAAAATAGCCAACGGTGTTGACCAGTCGCGTTGCCCCCTCGGAGCAGCTCACTCATATTTTGTGACAGGTTAATTCGCACGCGCCATGCACCAAGTAACCCCCGCGCGGCTAATACTTCTGGCAGGGCTATTTTCTGAACAGCCGCTTGTTTTGGTCGTGAGCGACCCATCCATCACGGCCAGGGCATTAAAGTTTCAGCGCAGGTTGACAGTCTCAAGGCGAGAACGTGTTCCTGAAGAACCATTTAGTTACTTTTAATATTCCGCTCCGATAATGTACCTTCAATCCATGCAAACATTGATTGAGGGACTGTGATGGATCGGCCGTGTCTCAAACGGAAAAGGGAATGTGTGTTTAAGAGCTTGCGGACTTGGTTAAGCCTGCTTGGTTATGCTTCTGGCGATGCGGTGAAAACCGGGAAGTTGCGGATTGGGGGATCGTCGAATGGTGAGACTAAATCGCTGAAGTGGTTTGTTTTGGGTTCGATGGTCGAGAAGTGGCAGTTTCGAGCGGATGGCCTGTGTTCGATTTTGACCTCACTGGTGCAGAAGCTGATTGAAAAGGGACCGGAATTAAATTTGTTTTGGGTGTACTAACAGAAGTCGACTTTCGATGAGTTTGGACAGTTATAGCAATGAAATGTGAGTCAATTTCACGATTGGTATTGGGTTGTTGCAAAAGATCGTCCCGTTTTGGCGCTAGATGGCATTGCAACCCAAAACCGAAGTGTTATCTACTTCATACGTGTAAGTTTTGATGTTTGAAAGAAGGAATTTAGCGAGTACTTGGGGAAAAATAGTGTTATTGGGTTGCTTTTTAATTTGTTTTTAATTTGTTAAGCATTAAAAATCGCATAAAATAAGGAGCATTTCCGACATTATTTCCCGAAAGGCAAGAATGCTTCGCAGACGCAAAAGATGTGTTGTGTAGGGTGCTGTTGACGATTCAAAGCGCCGTAAGTGGTTCAGAAAGTTTCGTCACCTGGATCACTTCTTTAGTCAAGAACCTCAGAACTTCTATAAATGCGGGACTATACAGCTGCGAGAGAGAGATGGAGAAAGGGCATCGAACAGAACGTCATATACTGTATTGATTAAATGCAATTTTTATTGGTAAATAAAATTTTTCTTCAATTTTGGCCAAACAAATGGGACGAACTTTTGCATCAACGCAATAACATGAAATGATTCCATGCATACAGGGTGGTCACAACGACCAACAATAATTCTTGTTGGAAACCTATCGATAAGCGTTACCTTGTTAAAAACCAACCCGAAACATTGTTTTTCAAAGGGACGTGGCATTTCGGAGATATTTCAGCGGAAAAAACTTTCTTTTGGCATTCCTGGTGTTGCCTGTTAGAGTTAATCGAGACAAAAGTAAACCAGATGGATTTACAAATCCGAATATGTGCTGGGGTCACGTAGCCAGGTTAGTAGAGTAAAGGATTAGCAACCGGAGGGTCGCGAGTTCGAAACTCGACCCCAAAAAGTCCGTCGTGGAGATGAGGCTGGAGCATGGTAAATCTGCCGTGTCCTCAAGTGTTCTCACGATGACGTGGTGCGGAAGTTTGGAAAGTGAGGTGGCAGCTCAGAAGATTGGATGCGAGGTGTTGACCTCGTCATCTGACCGTGGTTAAAATGACGAGGTGTTCTCGGATCTTTCGCTTCGGGATGTATCCCGAACCGTCGCTAATAGCTCGCTGTGTTGCTCCAGTGCCACATTAATTCAATTACCCCGAATATGTTCGTTAGTTGTGAATAGGCATCTCTGGAATGTCGCGTCCAATTGAAAAACTGAAACTTTTTCGGTTGATTTTCGACAAGAAATAACGTGGTATGATTGTTGTGTGGTCGACTTTGTCCATTATGTAGATTGCTATAATGCCACTTACTGATAACGATCAATAGCTTTCTAACTCGCTTTCACATCTATTCAAAAATGAACTCACCCATGGTCGACTGCCTTCACATGGTAGCCGCGTGATCATACGACTTCGTAAGATTTTTCCTACTGTTAACAATTACACATGTAGACCTTTGAAACGTTTGTGATGGCAGGAATGAACAGGAATGAAATAAGATTGTACTACACCTTTCAAAGCTCTTCGATCGATTTCCATCAGTTTCTGTAGTCTGGGCGACCGTTTCATGACAGGCATTTTCATATGTTCCCATTTAGTAATTATATCCTGCACTTAGAATGCTGTAACTTGACTGCAATCGTGCATACAGATGTTCCTCAAATGGCATTCTATGAGGATCCCTCTGAATAAATCCGTTGACTGTACGTTCACTTATTTTTCATATGAATCCCTCCCCTGAGGTCTGGGGTTGCTATAGCTCAGTGGGTTTGACTATAGAAACTTGCGAGTCGTAAGCGGCATTTCTTTCCTGTATCTCAGTAAACCTTTGCTTCTGTGTATGTCCATTTGCGTGACGTTGTCGCAGCTTGGCCAAACATAGCCCCTTGTGCCATGGAACCCAACCAGCTCCTGAAGCTTGTTCTCTGTCTCTAATCATATATCCCGTTAACACGAATCCCAAAGCCAGAAAGTGCATTTTCCCTTTGGCAATCATGTGGCTTTTTCAACGTTACATTACCTATGCGTTTTACTTTCAACATCACATAGTGTTAATACAGGAATAGAATTATTAGTTAAATATATTTCGTTCGCTTCGTAAGGGCCGTCGAGTAAGTAGGCAGAGAGCCATTTGGGCGTTAAAACGGAACAAAGGATTCTAAAATCTGTTGCTGGACCAGTTGCGCGGGAGGTTTTTTATTCACGTCCTAATGACGTGGTTGGAATATCAATCATGGGCCTCCCAAGGGCCACCACACCCAGTTCCTTCGGCACGCAACAGTCGCACTTACACTTTTCGCGGTCAAGGAGAAAGTTGCCGTCCGTTTCGAATTCCTCTCTTTGTTTCAACAGAGAAGATTTTATATATACATATTATCGACTGTTTGATATCTAAAATTCGCTTTTATTGTTTTTCATGCTTGACTTATTTGGTTCAAAGATGAAACGTCTAGCATTCCACTTCCTTAAAATGATTTAAGACTACATATTATACATATAGAGAGAGATAGAGTAAAAATATTTTTTTCATTCAATATTCTGGTGTAGGAGTGCTCTAGATGTTCTGTGAGACAAAAAAGGGACCCACCACCGCCTAAAAAGACTTTTTTTAATGTCAGCGTATGACCTTTAATCACTATTTTGGCGGAAACGTGGCAATCCTGTTACCCCGGGCACCATGGAATGTGTTTGTCACATCTCATTCCCCAAGAACTGGGTGGGGGCATACCTTCCTGGAGGACTAAATCCTCCTAGTGATTGTCTCGACGGGGTATCTCGTCATTATTAAATCTGATCAGATCCTGATGGACGAAATATCTCGTCATTTGAGGAAAATGGAGCAGATCTTGATCTCGTCATCAAGAAATCGGCAATATTTTGATGAGATATTTCGTCCTTATCTAAATAGGTCAAATCTCGTCGAACAAGATCTGATCAGAGTCTGGTCACTTGGAGAGTTAAAGGAAGCTGGCCTGCATTTGCGTGTCGTTTTCAAAAACCAGGAAAATTCAAGAACAACGAGTGCGACTTTTTCACATACGAGATTCGAACTCGTAACTAAGCGCTTCAATCTACTAATCTCTTGAAAGCTACACCCTTAGGCAACTGGTGGGTAATCATACGTAGCGCTCACTCCCGTTCATAAAGTTCATGTTAAGTGTTAGTTACGTGCAAAATGCATTCATATTCCATTAATTACCCATTTGAATTCTTTTACAACACTGCTTTGAAACATACTTTGTGGCCTTAAATTTTTTATTATATGTGTGTTTATGTCTGCATGTGTAACATATTTTATTCATTTTTCAAACAGCTGTCTGCAAAAAAAATATTTTGAGAATTGAAAGCACATCAATTAAATATTTACGTCATTTTTGTACATTTTTAAGTCAAAAATCTGGCCCTAATGATATTTATAATGTAGTGAAATAAATGTTATTAACATTATGCTCGTTAAATCAGTTATTTAAAGCTAGTTTCTTTAAAGTATAGAAATAGTTCGGTATAAAATAATTAAAAGAGAAGTGTGCTCCATATTTTAAAGAAAAGCATCATTGCAGGCCAACATTTCAAAGTTGTTTAAAAGTTGACTCTCTTCGAGTTGATTTTAAGGTGGTAACTCAGACTGCGCAGCAAGCAAAATAAAACTTGAATTTCTGAGCTGATGTTTGTTTCCTGCCTATTAGAATGCATGTCACGTATATTAATAATTGATATTCTTTCTAGCGATATTTGTATTTCCTTTTGCATATCCTGTCAGTTATAAGTGTTACATCTGATTTCTCATACTTCTTTTTTTCTCTTCTAGGTGAGTACTTATGTCGTTTTACCTAGACATTGCAACGAATTTCAATTCGCATTTATCGATTGAGAAGTTCACATAGGAAATAGAGTTTAGAGAAAATGAATACATCAGCGTGCCAGCTAATAATGTAGAAGGTAATGTTGCATTTATGTGTTCCAGATGACACAACTCATCGATACGAAATTATAAACCTTTTAACCAACTCTAGAGAAAGCGGAAATTAGGTACAAACTGTTATTATGTACGTGTACACGATAGTCGATCTTGGCCCATCTTAAATTGGTAATTGCGGATGTAAATAAATCATTGAATAATTGAGATTTCTCGATACATCACCGTTATTGTGCGAAATATACGAATATAATTAAAATAGATTATGTAAATCACTGTTTATATGGGGTAAATTTTTATTTTACTCTTTACGAACGTGTTTATAAATGTAGGTTATATTGTATATATGACTACACTGATGTAGAAGTTCAAACGGGGCATAGTATATTAGAGTTCCGTATTATTTGTATAGTAAAAGTTAATAATGCATAAATTCTTTAAATTCAATTTTTGTCTTGCTGCAAATTATTATTTACATAATCCACTTTTGTTATGTCTAAATATTCCTATCTTCAGTAATTATTCAAGAGACTAGACAGCCATGATTTTTTAGTTGGTACTATAGCGTATGATACAAGGTGTAATATAATGTATTCGCTAATTTTAAACTCGATAGAAAAATCTGAGATAGTTAAAAACCATAAACAACACACGATTTCAGTTATTCCCACATATCAACACTGCTACAAGCTTTCCATATTATGTAGGTACGAAAATGGGGAAATGAGTATGAGGAAAAAATATTTACAATTTCCTTACAATTGTCCTCAGTCATTTTTAAATAAAAATTTAAAAACGATCTTTCAACTGTGGAAGTAATTAGTTGTTCCAAGAAATAGGAAGCATCCATCATCGAAACTGAGCAGGTAGAATATGTAATTAACGGTAGATGACAAACACGTTTGGAGAGAAACGGGGAATAACTGAATTGTCTTAAAATAACTAAATAGAATATGCTCGGAAGTGTACAAATAGTAAAAACATTTCTGAGTTAACAGTTAACATGTTCATATCAATGTATAATTTAGTGTTAAAATATCGATAATGGATTTTTCCATCTAGATTCCTAAGGTGAACAAATTATTGGTTCCATGTACATAAAAAATATCGCCCAGATCATAAAAGCAACAAAGTCCTAAGTTCATTGTTCACATAAATCATAACATAAATAGCAAAATTGGTTTATAAATAAGTTATAAACCAATACTAATTTTCCATCACAATTAATTCCCGTCGCTGGCTTATAAATAGATGATAAAAAAAACTGGTGCTGATGTTTTATATGGGTTGAATATGTTACATATGCGTATAAAACAAACATTTCATTCGTTGTATAAAGATAATGTTTTCACGACGTAAAAATACGTTTTTATTTCGCTATTACAACTCGAAACAAATTTTCTGAAAATTATGAAAACTTATGTATTCCATCATCGGTGACTTTTGGAACTAATTTTCCTTTGCAGCAATTTTCCTTTTGCTTTCTTTAAAACGGTCTAAGTAAATACAATTCTGGTATTTAAGGAACTACAGAATGTTCTTAATTGGGAAAGTTACTCATTTTGTTTTCAAAACTTTTGCACGAAGGATTTATGAGAGCTACTATTTTACACAAGAATACTTTAAATTCTCAAAACACATTGTATCTTTGTAAAATGTAAAACAAGACGAAAATTTTCCAAATGAATTCCTTTGTATCATAGACGTCTGCTCACTCGTGTGTTATCTGACACTGATCGAACAGTTGCCGGAAATAATCCTGTATTACTGTAATTTCTAGGTGGGCTTAGACTCATTTGCTAATGAACCAGCTATTGGAAAGTCACGCGTTTCTATGCTTCCGTAATCCTAAACGTACCTTATAAACTATTCACCTTTTGATTCGGAAGGAGTGTCCCTTATTATACAGAAGCCAGTGGAAAACGAAATCAGTTCGAGGCAAAATTTTAATGGAGATTGATACTTAACTGTTACAAATTGCTTTAAAACTCATGCCTAAGTTAATGTCTTTAGGCATTTTTCAGGGTTTTCATGAGCTATTTAAGTTTGTAATCTATTTCTTGTTAGATATCTTGTTATATGTGCTTGTTATTTTCTCTTATAGATATTTTGTATTTCGTTAATTTAGATATTGGGGCTTCCTAAACATTTTGATTATTAAAATTCCTTGATGAGCCCTCATTGAAAAACTTGTTTCGCAACTTAGATTTATAGCTATGGTATAGATTCAAAAGAAGATTTATCTACTTTTAAATGAATCTCAGTTCCTGAGGATAACAAAAACTTTATGAAATATTTAAGTATTACGCCAGCAAAATTGCATGTTAAAATAAGAAATTGTTACTTTCAATTCCAATATTGTGCTGTAAGGATATGTTCAGCTAAAATAAGGAATGAACTAATTAATATGTCAGGAAACAATGAAGGCTCTGGTAGTTTCTTACTTCTAAAAAAAGTAATGAATTATGTGAATCTAGTGATTTATTAGTGATTATGTGAATTTCTTTAAAATTCAGGAAATAATTTTAAATGATGAGGTAATTCATTTTCATATACCCCCTGATTTCTTAGAATGACTTTTGAATTAATAGAATAGCCATTAATATTTGAAAATGCTCCATAACTTTCATTTTAATTAATAAATCGAAATTGCTAAACATGCATATAACCGGAAGTCTTACAGTGGTTTATTTCCTTTAGAGGTGGTGAAAATCCCTCTCAGGTTTAAAAACGTAAAAAAATGTAAAAAACGTAATGAAAATAGCCCTTAGATATATAGGTTAAAGTAAATGACCTTCTAAAAGTCCCGAAAGTGTGGTTAATTCATTGTTTCTAATATACATCCATTGGAGTATGTTTATAACCTGTGTTAACAATGAAAGTAACAGCTCATTTGTTCTGTTTTATAAAATGTGACTTAGCCCACTGTTGAAGCAAGGACTATTATTTAAATTGAAATCCCATTAAAATGGCACAAGATATTGAAGAGATATCTAAATATCCATCCTTTGTTTTAATTTCATTTCCTGTCACCGACGCTCTTCGACTGTTCGACGCGTTGCTATCAAAACAAAGCAACTCAACTGAACTCAACTCCATCATGGGATGCTGACCCCACAGAGGATTTACTGTAAAAAAAATCCCACAATGAGTAAGATGACTAAATGAGGATGAGGAATAATTTTTTTCTGTGATGCAAAGACATTTCGAGTTATGAAATGCACTCGCAGGTGCTTCTCTAAATAATTTTTTTGTTACAGTTTAGAGGCAAGAGAACTGAATTTAAGTGTCGTAATTTTTAGGTGAAAAGATTGGGCCCAAAGAATATTCTGCACATAAAAGTCGACTGAATTTAAACCGCATGCTTCAGTTAAAACTTTCTTGCAGCCACAAATCGCACGATTTGTGTGATTTTTCTTCCTAGTAAGGGGTGCCGAAACAAAGCAACGAATATTGGTCCGGATAAACACACAACTCTGCCTGTCAACAATCCTGATGATCTGTCTCCTCGGTCCGGATGGCCGGATAATAGAGAGCTGTTAGAAATAGAGCTTTTATTCGTCGTCCTGTCCAACGGGTGGAGACTTTTAACCAAACGACATTAATCCTCTATCCATCCTGGCACGTTGCCACCGTCCCCTTGCAAAAAGCCAATAATTTTATCTCCCTCCCGAACGCCGAGTTCGACAAAGGAGAACACCAGATAGGTAATATACGATCCGATAAAAGGGAAAAATAGAACCCCCCCCCCGAAAGGGAAAAAAGCCCCCTACAAAGGGAGAAGTCCCCCCAGAGATCAAATGTCCGTGGCTTGTTACTTGTTCGTAACTACGCCGTTTGATTGAAAGATCGTTACCAGATACATTAGTCTCGGGGTCTGCTTGTAATGTACTCGCCCTCCCTTTGCTCGCTTTAACTTAAAGCCTCTCTTCGTTACATTTTTTTTATTTTGGATGTTTTTTTTACTTTTATGCGGCCGTCGATTGTGCAGAAAAGGAGTGCTTACGCCCGTTTTGTGGCATCTGATAGCGCGTCGACTGCTGGAATTTCAATCGCGCCTCGGATCTCGTTTCGAAATTTGTCAACTTCGGTGATGGGGTTGTTAGATTTATTTCCTTTGAAATGTGGGATTTTTTTTTTACCCCGTCGGCGGCTTGCTGTAGGGGAGACGATGTGTGAAATATGTGAAATGATGGCTGATTTATGTGCAAGTGGTACGGTCTTTCAAGAAATATATAATTTCTGTAAACAAGACTTGACCCTCCAAATGTTTTACGAGATATCTCGTACATGATCTGGTTAATTTTTCTAAGATCAAGATATCTCGTCGAGACTAAACTGCCTTGTTACTTCAAGGGGAATGAAGATCCAAGTAAGACAAACAAATTGTCCCTTGCCTATAACTAGTGACAGTTTGGAACAGTTTCTTGCCCCAGAGGCTGGCCACTACAGGGCAGTTTTCGATGCGAAGATAAGCCACCAGGAGGATTAAAAGTGGCCATTTACTCAATTCACCCGCATTGAGACAGTTTAGATGGAATATGTTCATGACACTAACACACAGTAATACGTAGATTTTGACTAGCATTCATTTCTAAATTATTGGGATATACTAGGGGTGTTCAAATGAAAAGGTACGAAACGACACTGTGGGTATAATTGAAGTCTTTATTCAAAAGTAATCACCAGAGGACTGAGCACAACTATCCTACTGCTTCACGAGCCGAAGGATTCCCTGTTCCCAGAATTCTTGTGGCTGTGACAAGAGCCAGTCCTCCACTGTGTCCTTCAGTTCGTCGTCCGAGTTGAAGCGCTTCCCTTTGAGATGTTTTTTAGCGGACAAAACAGATGGAAGTTGTAGGGCGATATGTCCGGGCTGCAGGGCGGATGCTCAAGCTGCTCCCTCTTGAACTTGGCCAGTACACTTTGTGTGACCCTGGAGACGTATGGACGCGCGTCATCGTGAAGCAGAATCGCTCCCTCCGTGAGCAGCCCAGGCCGTTTGCTCTTGATGGACTTGCGTAGGCTACGGAGTGTCTCACCTACCGATTTAACACCTTTCGCAATCAGAAATCTGATAACACCTCGCTGCTCCTCAATCGTCGAATTTTGCAATGTGAACGCCATGATATCCTCACACGCACTGCCGCGTCAATTGGACGGAACACACAACTGCATGCTTCTCTTCTGCGTCATGTGCGGGCGCCCGCGCATGCGCACAACCACGCCGGTACTCGTGCATTCGCTTCCTTAGATGTCTCACTACGTTATCCCAAAGCGGCATATTCAAATTTCAACCGGTTTGGTTTTTACGACGTTTCGTACCTTTTCATTTGAACACTCCTCATATAATTCATATCGCCTTCAGTATGCTGAAGATTCCTCTTCTACGTCCCGGGAAATTTATAGGAGTTAAGTTGGGTGAACGTGGTCCTTCAACGCTGTCTGAAGGTGTCAAACATCTGTATAGCAAAAAAACATGACAACATTAATCCTTCTTTTTCCGAAACCTTCTCGACGAATTTCTTTATATACATATCAAAATTGTTTTCATTTTACAAAAGAGTTAAAAGTTGTTTACACTAATAACAAAATCATGAGTTATTCAAATTGTAAAAAGTAAATACTTGTAAAAATCTATTCACACATTGCATCACATGAGCTGAATTTCCACCATACATGTTTTGTTTGCACATTTATCCAGTATTGCAGAATACTCCCGAATGATTCAGGGTTACATCATACTAACATGCCCACTCATGAGTTGAAACATTCTGTTCTACGGATTCGGTTCAGAGATCTTGGTGGGTTTGATGATGACATCTGGTTGTCTGACACTACCATGCAATGTAATACCCAAACAAATCTAATAAACACCAAACCTATAATTTCACAAAATCTACACATTCTTCTGAGCCCATTTAGACGACGCCAGCGGTTTTCTTCCAATCAAGATTACCTTCCTCACTTTTCCTGCACCTGGAAATTAACACGCACCGCGACCTGCTAACAAATCAGACCACTTCTCTTTTTCCAAACCAGGGAAACTTTCTTCCACGGATACAGGCCCTCAATCTCTGTATGAAGATGAGTGGGCTAACGGAATCTAAATTCTAGAACGTTGAATAAATGTAATTAGTTTTAAATTGTCATATTCTACTATTAATAAGTTACAACTGACCTATCGAATCACGATAAGCAAATGATGCAATCCTTATAGGTAGTTGTTAATTGTGTCTTGAACAGTCCGTGCTAGAAGTATAAGCCTTGTTTCTTGAAGGTAGTGAACAAGAGTGCAGACTCTATTAGTCCCCAAGACCAAAGGCACCTGAACTTAAATTCCTAATTCCCCTCCACCCCTATCAGAAGATCACTATGGATTGGGAGAAGGCCCCGGAAAAACCTGAACTTAATTTAAGATCAAATTAACCATCCAAGTGATTAGACTAGATGCCTCGTCTAAGATTTGATCAGTTTTGATAAGGACGAGATACACTGGCGAGACAAAACTGCTCTATTACTCCAAGGAATGAAGATCCAAGTAGTAATAACAAATTGCCCTTTGCTCAGAACTGATGACAATTTGGAATAGGTTTTTGCACCAGATGATGACAACTACAGAGTAGTTTTCGATGTGAAGGTAAATTACCAGGAGAGTTAACAAGAGAGCACAAGCCTTCCTTTAGAACTTTTAATTCGTCGTAATCCTACATTTGTACCGGGAAAACTCGTGTCAACAATTATTACTATCCACATTTCTATCGAATAGTATAATTTGTGTACCTACTACTTGCAACCATTATGATTTCAAATACTCTATATTCCATCAATAGCAAGATTCCTATTCTCCCCATCAACAAAGCCTGCAATTTTGACAAAAGTGACATTCGATCCTCCACAAGTCTTTCGCATGGACCATTGTCTTGATCACTATTGTCCGAATAAAGAAGCCTCGGGCTCTAATGGCGTGAGCCAGTAGCTGACATAAATGTACGATGCCCTGACATTGTTTTAGGTATGTCCATTTACCGTTGGGCCAGATCGATTGTGGCAAATGATGCGTGTCTTCGCACTAAACATACATTTGTTTTTCCAGAAATCGCCATGGAAACCATTGTTGGATTTTCGATCAACCTTTCCTGATATGTTATTGATGCACGGCATTACAAGCTGCCTTGCTCGTGTCTTAATGTATCCCTGTTTTCGCACTTCGGTGGCATTGCGAATCAATAGCTCGTGCTTTGAATAATGTCTCGCGTGCACGAAGCCCCCTCGTGTGAACACCGTAATTGAGAAAAGAATCGTGTTTGCATGAGTAGTCTGTTGGATTGTGAGACAGGAGATGGCTTTAGCAGTTCTTGCAGCGACTTTTGCAATATTAAGCTGTGATAAATATTTAGTAGATTATGTTGCAATTTAAATTCATGGATTCAATATTGCAGTTCGGGCAATGATGGCTGACAGTCCCATTATACCAGACTATCACACCTGCCATAAAGTCCAATCCATAAACGCCTTAGTTGCCGTACAATTCAAGATTCAATGAGATTTCGATTGATATAAAATTAATTTAATGGATTCAATGATCTTCGTTCTTCAGAGTTTAACAGTCCATAGACAAATCACTTATAAGCACAATAAAACAATCTAATCCTTTAAACGTAATTACATGAACATTTCTGGATGTAATTTCGTTATCTTTAAAAGGATTAGGTAGCCTTTACATACTATTGCTCGCATGTGGCCAAAAATGCATGCACAATATTGCTACCGCTTTATCACTGGCAATAAAGCCAAAACTCGTGTTTCCTGGCCAATCAGAATTACGTTGGTTGATTTGAGTGAAGTTGGTTTCCCGTTTCTGGCGGGTAGCTAAGTAGTTAATTACTAGCTAGTTACGTAGCGGTAATAGCACTGGTGTAACGCAACGGGCTATTGGCGACGGTCTGGAATCCTCGTCATTTTGAACCATTGTCACATGACACCTGAGCTGGCATCTCACCCTCCCATATCCCATCAACGTGAGGACATTTAAGGCCACGACAGATCTAACATGCACCAGTCCCCATGTACATGACGGGTTTTGGTTGAACCTAGTTTCGAACTCGTAACCCTCCTATTTCTTATCCGTTTTTCTCCTAATTGGGATACCACGGCCTCTTCTGGCCATTAAAGCCGAGAATGGTTAGGTAAAATAGTTGAGTTTTCACCGCATAACCGAGTGGCCCTCTGTTCTTCAGGATCTGGGATTGAGACCCTTTCCTGGCATGCATAGTTGAAGTGGTTTGAAAACAAAGTGTTGGTCGTGTAGCAAAAACGGACTTGACAAAACCCATACGCATCCCTCTACCTTATTGCCCTCAGGGGCATATCTCCTTTAGGTGTGTACGAGCTTCATTTACCTGAGGTGCTTGAGTGATCTTTTCTTTTCCCAATGGAATTTTACTGTCCTTAGTAGACACGGTGGGTGTTCTCCCGTAATACCCAAGTGATATTTATTTGCTTTGATCCCACTAGTCTATGTCCAAATCCCTCTTTTTTCCATTCACAACATTCTTTATTTGAGGTTTTGTGTTTGGCGCAGTTTGGCCAAATATGACCCTCGGGCCATCAAACCCCAAAACAACAATCCAATACTACCTTATTCATGAACTAACTTTGTTAGCCCTCTTTAGAGCTGCAGCCATCATTCGAAAGCACGAAAAATGGAGTAGTGAATGTTTGAATACAAATATTTAATAACACACAAATAGTATTGGCAGGTTTTTATACGATATAAATGGATCTATTTCAGAAAAACTATCAAATTGTATGTAGAAATCTATTTAAACGTACTTCTTAAGAAGCGAAACAGTTTCTTTCGAAATCTAAAATATAGATTTTATTATAACGGTAGTTAAATCTATGAAGAATATTTAGAAATAATTTGCATCAATATTCGAGAAACCTTACACAGTAAAAAACTTGTCACAGAAGTATTTTAAAATGTAAAATTTAAATGCAATTTCAATTGTTTTCACAAATTCCCACAAGATTTAAAAAAGTTTTTTGCTGCATAATCATAAAACATATGGTGCATATTTGAATACAATGTTCTTCTTACATGAATTAGAATTGCATCATTAACAAATTGAAACGAATGCGTGAAATTCGTAATTCAATACTATTTATCGAAATCTACCATATCCCCCTTTGAGCTTTAGGCATTGGAGTTATATTGAACTTAATATTTAATCTGGTACTACAATTAATCAAGTAAGCTTAAAAATAACATAAATTACTAGAATAAGAAAAAATTGTGGTACATCGAACATAGAAAAAATGTATTGATGTTATCGTGAACAGTTATGTAAATTCATTTATTTCTCCATTCTTTGCTTTCGGCTTTTACCTAGATTCCAAATCTTTTAATTAAATAGATTGTGGAGAGTGTTTCACGTAATGCAATGGTCAGTCAAGTTGGCTGGAAAAAGATGATGCATTGCTGAAACAGGCTATAACTGAAAAAGAAACAAGCCCCCGTAAAAACAGAAAAGAATTGACTTTATAGAAAAGTGCAAATAGAAGGAAGATATTTCATGATTAATGCGTCTACAGTCAAAAACAATCGAAATCGATGGAACCTTCTTAATGCCCGGATTGGGAACGCGACTTCACTTCAGTTCACAGTCTACTCTATCGGACTCGGAAAGAAAATTCCTTTTCTTTTAAAGGGCTTAGATGGGAACACTTGAAACTAAAAATAGAACTTTTTCAGACGTTCTTTTTGGTTGGTGAAAGTGATATTTTTCTTCCTTTACTTTCAGTCTTTCGTCTGTCCGTTTGTTCTCAATGGTCCATTTGTCACTGTTCTGCTTTATCTTTTATAAATTTGTTAAAATAATTAAAATGTTTATATGGTAAACAGTGGTGGGAGTGTGATGTCAAATGTTGTAAAACTGTATTGTGAAATATTGCCATCTTGAGCTTATCAGTTATTTTGTGTTCTGTCAGAATTTTATTGACTTATTGAATTTAGTTAGGTTGAATTTTGCAAAAATTTCTACGTATGTTTTGTCTTCTTGCTTTGTTAACTGTTTTTTGAAAGTTATTCTAAAACTGCAACCACAATTCAGTTTTATCTTTAAAATACATTTATATTTTAAAAATAATTTTTCGTTTCTTTCTGTATATGGTTTTAAGAAAACGATGTTCTCCATCTAAACATGTCCAAATGCACTATTTTAGTTCAAATTTTCTATTTGTTTAATTTTTAATTTTAGAAAATTTTCTATTATTTTTACACTAATTAAACTGGTATCAAATACATATTGATACATTGTAATGCATATAATATTTATAATATACATAAAAGTAAATACTATCAAGAGGTTATATAGCAGAAGGGGATATATACATAAAAATTTCAGTGCTGAATATAAGTTCATTTGTGTGCAGGTTTCATATAATATCGTAGTGTTATTTACTACTATTATTAGCTTATACTAATTTTATAATAAACCATTATTTCGACACATAGTTTATTTATCATGAAAACCTGTTTCTGGGATTTTATCAATAATTTTAGGATTATACAAAATTCAAATCAAGCCAAAACAATTATTTCCATCTCCTGAAATAAGAGCACCTTTCATTTCCCTTTTAAAGTGTTTACTTAAATTCGATTGTAATATTAATTTAATCTTATCTCTTTATTTTATATACGTAAGATTCTCCATACCACCACCAGAGGACGCGCGGAGCAAAGCTGTAGACTTTGTTTTCATTCTAAAATCAATTGAGATTAGAGAATTGACGATTCCACGTGTAGGTGGAGTGCAGTCCCAATAACTCAAAAATCATGTGCCAGCGTATAGGCTGTGTACCATACTTTCCATATATATAACTTCTTCTGCGTTTAATTTTAATATTTAATTAAGTATTGTGTTTTCATCCTCATCTCCCTATAATCCAGCTTCTTCAAATCTTCATCATATCCTATACACCATACTATATACATTATACTGACAAAAGACACTGAACACCAGAAGTAGAAACAAAACAGCATTTATTTTGGGGTCGGACTAAATTTAAATTTTCAATTTTAGTGTCCACATCCAAATCTGTAACTACAGAGCTAATTACTAGTGAGTATAGACTGAAATTTAAGGAAGGAATGTCCTGTAGAAATGTGCAAAAGTTTTATATCAAAATCTAAACACTGAAGTAGCAGTCACTTTAATTATCGCTAAATATTCATATTTAAAGTGTTAAATACGTACCATCATGAACACATGTTCTAGGGGACTGAACTTGTTTGACTAGTCAATAATTTTATGAAGGAGCATCAGCACAGTTCAGTCCTCCTGGGACTTGTATATTTAGGGAAAATGCAAGTAAATGCTACTTCAGTGTTTAGATTTTTATATAAAACCTTTGCACAATTCAATAGAATATTTCTTCCTTAAATTTCAGTTTATACTCACTGTTAGTTCTGTAGTTACTCATGTTGTTGCTGTTGCTAATCCCCACGTCTAGCTCCAGCTAGACCCATTCCACAAGTCCATTCACCCGCACGAAGTCATACACTAAAAGAGATTGAGAAACAGGTGTCGTCTCGGGACAACTCCAGGCACACGAGAATGTGGACTGGAGAGGCCTGGTCAGAATGGTATTTACGGCAAACAGAATGAATCTTGCGACCACAACAAAATGTGAGTCTCCTCAGATAGCCACTGTAAGAGCTGGAGACCGCTGACTGAATATCTATCGCAATTGAGAGCAAGATCTTTGATTGATCAAGACGATTGAGATCTTCCGGGGTGATCCCCGCGATACCAAGAGTATACCGGGGGAACGATCTATGCCTTCTTATCAAGATTTTTTCTAATACAGTAAAGCTCAAGAAACGTCAATGAGTTGGTATCGGACAATGGTTCATCGACACCCTCTTTCGCCCAATTACCGGCTACTTCGTTTCCCTTGAGGTCCACGTGTGAAGGGATCCATTGTAGGTGCACTTCACAGAAGGATGAGACATGTTTGAGTTTGAAATTAAAAATTTAAATTTATAGTCAGACCCCAAGATAAATGCTATGTTTTGTTTCTACTCCAGGTGTCCGGTTATTATTGTCAGTAGAGTGTATATAACTGCACTCCTCATTTTTCAATGGCTTCCACTTCTCTAGTGACTTGGATTTGAGAAATCCCCTACAGTTGGCTCACGCAACAGCTTTAAGGAAAGCTTTTTTCTTGCCAGCACATTCTTTCCCTTCCCAGGCGAAGCATGAAATCGCCGTTTTACTCCCCTCATCTTTTCCAGGCTTATGGACTATGAATAAATGATCCATTAGGGCGAGGTAGGGGCATATCACGTGACACGTAGGTGAGGCAAGTCGGAGCGCATTAAAAATGAAGGCTGCGAGAGGGAGTGTTCTCCCCTTGTTCGATGTGAGCGGTCTACCCCAATTTGGAATTGCTGCAGTCGTTTGAACTGCTTCGCTTTTCGAAGTTCAAATGAAGCTTCAAACACACTTCCTGAGCCTGGCCACTTGCAAATGTCAACTGCTCTTGAAAACATTTGATGTTCCTTATAAATTGCCGTGATAAATAAATTTTGATAATTAAAATAAAAATATACTCAGAGATACCGTGTCTCAGTGAGTTTGCTCACTTCTCAAGCAGCCTGTTGTAGCAGGTTCCTTTCCTATAACTATCCTATCTGTGTTCTGTGTCAGTAAAAATTTCCTTGTGTGGCTGTCCATTTCCTTGACGGTAAAGGCGCATAGCTTATCCGCCTTGGGCTGCAAGTGCTCACTCAAGAATGGCCCAGACATACACATGCAATAACACACGCAATCAAACACCAAATATGAGTTATATACATGACATTCACATACCCAGCAGAGACACATCTCTTTTAGGTGTGACGAGCTTCACAGACCCGAGGTACTCTTATGATCTTTTTATTTTTCCATGGGGTTTACTGTCTTTAGTAAACATGGTGGTCACACTCCAGAGATACTCAAGCTATCGTTTCCAGCTTTCATCCCACTTCTCTGTTGCACAATCCCTCTTTTCCCCTTGCACGACATTTTTTGCTTGACGTTGTCTTGTGTTTAGCGCAGCTTGACCCCCAAATAGGGTTCTTTGCACCATTAAACCTCAAAACAACCAACCTAATTGCATTACTCTGCTTCGAACAGCAGAGGAAATTGGTATTTCCTCTGCTTTCCGGCCAGACCCCTATGTACACGAGGGTCTGGTCGGATTCGAACTCAGAACCCTCCGGTTGCTAATCCGCTACTCTTCCAACCGGGTTACCGCGGCCCGTAGAGAGAGAGATCATATCTATAAAATACAATTAAATCTTTTAACTGCCGAGTTATTTTGATTTTAGGAACCAAAATCGTAAATCCTGCCGCTGATGTAAACACTAAGCAATTACAATAAAATTATATTTTCATTACGATATATAATATTACAATTTTGAGTCACTGAAATTTTGCACCAATAGCATTTTGAAATAGTAATAGCGCTTCCGAGATATATTTGGGAATGGGAGTTAAGCGGTTTATGTACTGTAATTTTGATAAATACTATGCAGAATCCGCTCTCACATAATATATGTTAGGTACTAATTATAATTGACATTTTCTCCAGTATTTTAGTACTGAAGTTATGTGTTGAATATTTTATTTTTTATCGAGATTCGCCGAATATGCGACAGTTACTTTAATTTGCGTGTTTATTTTCGGCAGTATACACTCCAGCAACGATTATGTAAGTAATTTAAAATAAAACAGTGGAAATATTGAGTAATATTGTATTTAAAATATTAATTAAGGTGAAAACGAAATTCAGAGTGGATGAAATATTCTATTAATATAAACAGTGTTTGAAGTTTTTATGTGTTTGATACTTTCATAGAGTAAAATTCCCCAGAGCTCTCGATTGTGTATCGAAACAATGTTCAAACTCTTCAATAGATGGCGTTACTGTTAGCGCACGAAATGATCGATGTTCTGCCAATGGCGTGTTTATTCGCTTTCGATAGAATCCAATGAAGATTGCGATTAGATAAGTTTGGCACCTTCAGGTATTAAAATAGACTCAATTCATAAATTTCAGATCTATAAGAACTTTTTAGAAATATCTCACAAAACAATTTTGCTTCGAAATTTTTTTGTAGGAGGGATTTACGTGGATATCCCTTTCTGATATAATATTTTCCATTTCAATTGATTTTTATGTGATAAAATGTAATTTTAAGTAATTTTTATTTTAACCTATAAGGAAACTAATAGCTTTTCTAAATTTTGATTGTTCTAATTATAAATATTAACTAAGACAGTCCCAATGCGATGTCCATGTAAATAAAAGACCAAAATTCAGCATTTAGTTAAATAAAACATTTGGATATATATAAATAAATTAATTTTCGTAAACAATAACTTATTAATTTCATAAAATTGCATTCCGTATCACCATTGTATTAAACTAAAAGTAATGGGTATTAAGTGCATAAAAATAATATTATATGCATGTAAGAATAAAGTAACAGTTTCGGGAAGTATTTAGTTGTTTAGTCCAACATTATAAAAAATCATTAAAAACTTGGATCTCGAGCACAGTTTCTGCTTACAAAGCAATTTATACTTTGGAAAAAGTAAATTTTACATTGGAAAAGAAGTTTTTCATTTCAAAATTTGTCTTGCTGCTTTGTGTAATTTTTAGATCGCCGTCCACCAAATAGGTGTGTTTCTAGACTTGAAGCGTCTTCCAAAAGGATCGGAAACCAGTTACCGTAAGGTTGTGTTTTGCAGATGCTTCGATTTTAAATGATTTTTCCATGGATTGTGTTGATGGAAAATTGCTTCTTTTCGACATTCCTCATCCAGCTGTTTTAGAACCAATTCATGTTATTAAGTACGAGAAAAATGTGGAAAATCTTTTCAGAAAGTATGTTTTACGGACGGTAGTAAGATGAACAATAAAGTTGGCCTTGATTTTGTTTGATTTGAAGACGACTTCGAATGCGGCTTTTATGAACATCGTATCCGAAATGAATGCACTATCTTTCGGGCAGAATTCCTTTGTATTATTCACGCAATTAAGTGTTTTAAAGAAAATGGAAATTAGTGTTCGAAGTACCTTATTTGTAGCGAGAGAGATTCTCTTTCCTATTTACATTTACTGAACAATGTTGCAAGCACAGAGAAATTAGGCGTTGAAACGCTTTTAACAATTAGTTCTCTTAAAAATAGAGGAATTGAGATTTTCTTTGCATATGTGCGTGGACACTTTGGGATTTAAGGGAATGAAAGAGCTGATTTTTCCAAAGACGCTTTGAATTTAGCAGTTGATGTAAATGTTAACATTACTAAGTGTTACTTGAAATCCTCGTGTTATGACAAGCTTGTTACTGAATGAAACGAAGAGGATCTGGCCACACCAAAACATTTTTTTCCTTCTATTCAGCATAGATTGAACTCAGAATTGTTTTTCTTCGCAAACTTAAAAAAAACACAATTTTTATCTGGCCATGGAAATTTTGCTAAACATCTGTATAGGTTTCATCTTCGGACTAATGTTATATGCGAGTGTTCTAAAAAAGCAGCCACAAGATGTGGAGCATTTGCTTTTCAGTTGTCCTGCATTTGAAAATTCAAGAATGTGCCTTCAAAATGATTTGAGAAAATTAGGTAAGACATTGCCAGTGAAACTCAATGTTTTTGTTAAATCTAATCTGTTTTCTACTCATTTGTTTAGTTCATCAAATCTTGTAATTTTAATTAAATTGTGTGTTTTCCAATGTTTCTTTATTAATTCAACTTACTTCTGTAAATCCCATGTTGTACTTCTGTGGTGCACGGGGAGTTTGTTTTGTTGAATAAAAAATATAGAAAACACAGTATAGGTATAATTAGCGCTAGATAACGAAGAACCATAGCGCAGCAAACCATAAATTATACAAAATAAATCTAGACTTAATCAAATCGATCGAATGTTCAGTTTCAACATTTTTCCCTCGTAGGTAAACCATGCGCCATAATACCCAAACATTGAGCGAAAAATATTGCATTACAAATGTGATTTTTTTGCTCTTTCCTCGCAGCCAAAACAACGTCCGTCTGACAGCTCTTCTCTCTTGGTAGGTTTTGTTTTAAGTTCGGTCATCGGAACGATTTTGTGGAATTACTAAATGTTTAAAACTGTCGTATTCATTAGCTTCCATTTCTTTCCTAATGTAAAAGTTGTATGACAAATTCAAAATTTATCATCTGTTTTTTGTTTTGTTACGTTGTGAGTATAAAAAGTATGAATAACTCATACTTTGGCTTCCTTTTGACGCAAACAATTGCCAAATAGGAAGAGTCAAGTGCATACTGAAGAAGACACGTCTAGCGCAATACCTGGTTGCTTTCCAAAGAAATTACATTATCGTTTTTGCGTCTTATTTGGCACGCTTTTTACTAATTTATCACCTTTTCTTTTTCAATGTCGCTCAAACTATTTTTGTCCCCTTTCATTCTTGAAACTAAAATTTTGACAGAAAGTTTTAGTTAAAGAATTTTTTAAATAGTAAACCTGGCAGATGTTAAAGGTTTCAAGATTGGTTAAGCTAAATGGATCTTTTAGAAAATTAAGCTTTTGTGCAATATGCTGAAGAAATTCCATGAAAGATATTAAAAAAAAATTCCAAGGTTTTGCTTAGCTCTGGTTTTGGTATGACAGAAAACTACTGTCTGATAGTAAACATCTGGGAAATGAGAAAGCTTGTAGTTAGTATTATTAAATCAAGTACAGGGTATTTTGTGAATTGTGGCTTGGGTAAGAATGAGTCAGCCTTGAATCGTTGCAAAGGACAATCAACATTAAAAGAAAAAAATCACATTTCAAAGCATACTTTGGTACTAAAAAGTTGAATTTCTACTTTAGAGGTTGGCACCTTAACATAAGGTCACAGAAGTTGCCAAAAATTTAAGAAATACGAAAAAGGTCGCAAATGTCGAATTCATATAAAGGACCAAAGTATCTATTGCTTCAAAGAGGTTAAAGTTCATTTAAAGCTAATTAAAGATGTGATATGTTTACTCATCCCTTTCTTGAATCTTTACTCTCTTTTCTAGGACTGGGCAAAAAAGATCAAATTCGTTGATGCCCTGGTTTTATCCATGCTTCTTAATCATTCTTTTACTGAAGCATCTATTCATTAACACAATGAACCTCAAACTAAATGAAGACACGTCTTATAAATTTCACTAGTCTTTAATTGCGTTGAAATATATTTACATTGAAAACAGAACATTTCCTACAGCTTATTTGTTCGTTTCCAATCAGTAATCTCTTTTCTCCGTGTGGGTGCGTGGCAGGTCCGCACAAACGATAACAGGCTCGCATTCGCGACAGTATCTATTCGCGTGTTGAAATCTATGGTAATGAAATTGCCAACCAAGAGTCCAAGTCGGAAACCAAATTTGGTGCGTTCTGCCGAATTCCTAATCCATATTCCTTGGTCCTAAAAGACGTTTAAAAATAAAATTACCCCTCCTGACGGTTGTATCAACGAGAAAACTAATTATAAACACAATTGGGAAAACTGACCAGATCTTGAATCTGGTCATCATCAAAAAATCATAGACTTGATGACGCGATATCTCATCATTAGCACAAATTGGTGACATCTTGATGGATGAGACATCGTGTGGAAACCATTTGAGAGTCAATTCTGATTAGGCAAAATGATGGAGAACCGCCGACATACCTGCACTAGAGTTAAAACATACATCAATATTCCAGAAATTACTTAATAAATATTAGATTTGGAATTCTATTTTGACAGGCCATGGCCCATTCATAAAATACCTAAATAAGTTTAAACTTCAAAATACTCTCCTCTGTCGATGTGAGGGTGTAGGCAAGGCTGACCACTACATCTCCGATTGCATTTAGGCAAGTCGGTATCATCTAGTAATTTCAAATGACAATTATAAAAGGATATAACTCAATGGGGTTACAAAAAACCGTTCACTTGTTAAAACATATCGAGATGCGTGTTCGGCTCGCTTCTCACATCGCAGAAGGAATTACAAAAATGTTTGTGAATTGGTTTCACTCTTACGTCTACACTAATGAAACCTTATTTTGTTACCCGGTCGCCCCTTCAACGAAACTTAAACCCCAAGCATAGGGCTGGGAATGAAAAGAATTTCCCTCTGAATATGCACCTAAAAGAACTTATCAGCCTCTATAAACAAGCAAACAAACATCAAAATAATCATAAGTTTCGGATTATGTATATATGGGGCTTTAAATTATACAGTATATTTATGTAAAGGGCTGATGATTCTGTAAAGGGCTCCTTAGATTTGCCCACTGCTCTAGAATCCTGCGATTTGTAGGCGGTTCAGATAAGATTCCTAAATTTATGTGGGAATAAAGCTTTCCTTGTGTGTGTATCTGTTACTGTAATTGTCGATATTCTCCGGTGAATGTCAGCATTCACATAGTCGCTAGGTGCATGTCCGAAATATTTGCTAAATATCATTATTTCTCACTTACACCGGAAAATGTCGACATTCAGCATGCACTGATGGTGAATGTTGAATAAAAATATTTTTGCTACGTTAAGACAAAAATGCAACTTTTAAAATCATACTTTATTATTAAAACATATGATATATGTCAAAATAGGAGAAAACTTAAGTAAAAGCACATGTAAATAAACTGTTGAACCTAGAACAAACGGTACATTCTAAATGAGAAAAGAAAATAATACCAATAATAAACTTACACATAAATTATGTGATTAACGTTATACAATCTTATTTATTGCAACAACTTAAACTGAAGACGGAGAGGCTTCTCTGGCTGTGGCCTCTCCGCCTTCTCGTTTCGACCTCCACCAGAGCTTATCTGTTCTTGTCGACATACACAGGGTGATGGTCCGAATGTATAAGAATATAACCAAATATTCGGTCTTTCACCGACGTATTTGGTATGTGTCGACATTCACCGGAGAATATTGACATTCTCTAATTTCGGTCTTTCACGGTAACATATCCATTACTTAGCGTTGTCTTGTGTTTGGCGTAGCTTAGCCAAAATATGGCACAAGCTATAAAAATCCCATATTCTATAAAAATGTTAAGGTTTCCAAAATTGTTGAAAGATATATGTGTGCAATAAACATTTCCCACTAGATGCAGCTTGTTATTTCGAATAGCAACGGATTGATAACTTGACCCAATTTTTTAAAGTTCACTCAACAATATCGCTGTGAATGTCACACTAGATTGTGTTCCGCACAACTTCAACGAACAAAGAAATTGCGGAAGAAAAAACACCGTAGCCTAGTGCTGAGTGATTTTCCTGCATCTAGTGCGACGCAGGGGAAGAAGATCAAAGCCCAACACGAAATTGAAACAGAAAAGAACTGAACCTAAACCCATCGCGCGTCATCTTGGGAAGGAGTTCGCAGTTGTGGTCTCCATCCTCCGTTGCCATGGCGACCGTCCAACGTCAAAGATCAGCTCACTCATGGGTGACAGGAGCGGCGTAAACACTGCCTCTACCTGCAGGAGCCCGCTCGACGGAAAAATGAGCCGCTTTTACTTAGGTGAGCCTTCGGGGGCCTCCACCCAATCTCGATCCCCCTATTCCTAGATTGCCAACTCCATAGAAATCTCCTTTATTTGATTGGTACAATTGTTGCAATCATTTTACTACGTGAATAAGTACAATGTACGTTAGGTAGGTATCTTAATGAACGTCGCACTGTAGCAATACAATGCGCTATTGGGGACGGTTCGGGATCAAACCGGAAGGGAAAGATCCTATGACAACACCACGATCAGATGATGAGGTCACACCTGAGCCCTCCGGTTGATAATCCGTTACTCTTCCACCGGGTTACCGCGTCCCAAAGTACGTTTGCAGATGAGCTCATATGCAGAGTAGTGTCTAATTTATTTATCTGTTTAAGGCAGAAACATCCGTCGCGTTTGATACTCCGAGAATAAAGGTTAAAAAATAATTTATTTAATAGAAAAGTAAGGTACTGAGTGTTTATAGCTTCGTATGTAAAAAAATTATACGCTCGTAGCATCGAGATAAAAAGCTAAGTCCAAGATGAACGTAATTTCGGCAATTTTGAATTAATAAACTGAATTGTTAGCTAAATTAAAAAGCTTTAAAAGATTTAGAATTAATTATACGTATTAGTAACTTTCGAAATGTGTTCTTTTTAATGAGGTGGCCCAGTAGGTTTGCCCACTGCGCTAGCAACCTGTGAGTTGTAGGCGGCGCAGGTTCAATTACTGTAACTTCTCTGGGTGTATTTCAGTAAAAATATCCTTGGGTGCATATTCATTACTTGTCTTGTGTTTGGTTCAACTTGGCCAGAATATGCGCTATAAAAAGCAGCCATCTTTATGTTGAGTCGACCTGATTTGTCTCCAAATGCTCTTCTAAGTATTTCCACTTAATGCAGGAATCCCCCGTTTCCCAGAGCTACTTCGCTTAACCAATTGCGTGTACTTTCAAAGAATCTAAATTTCGGTGCATTTGATTTCCCATACGAATTGCTCAAATTGCTTTTTGACGTACGGTCACCTTTAACACCTATAACAGTTTTACAAAGTCTGGTAATGCTTCTTCAATAGTCCACCGGAAAGGTATATTTCCATTTTGATCAATCTATGCACTTAGCATTGGGTCAAAGAAATCCATTGATAAAGCGGATTGAAAACAATCATTTATTCAGTTAAAGACCATTGCAAAAAGTGAGAATATATCTCTTAAGTGCCTCTTACATTTTCTGTTGGTGATAGACAACTTTCAATTTACGCACAGCCCCTAGGAAACTCCTTAGATTTTATAATGATCAATATCGTTGTAAATCCATGCTCTAACTCAATTTCAGTCTGTTAAAATTGATTTCGTTTACTATTATTCACTTTGAACTTATCCGGGAGTATGCGAACCTATATTGAATTGTACGCGTATTAATAACATTCCTGCGATAGGTTGTCGCTGGGTTTGACAGGATAAAATTTGTTGTTTCGAGAACGTTCTCTGATGTGGCAGTTTATCATCTTCGTAGTGTTTACAATTACTATTATTTAAACTATTTATTGCAATGCATTAAGACGTTCGTTAGCAGGGACATATTACACACATCAGCGAAGGAACTCTGGAAAACTTCAAGAAAAGCAATCCCGTTCGGTTAGGTTCACTGTAATCCTTTCGATTACGTAATTGTGTTTTTATTCTTTTAATTGGAAATTAGTCTAATTGCTTATTTGAATAGTTAATATTTTCGTAGTGCATTGTAAGGAATATACTATGGGAAATGGTTTATACTGCAGCTCAGTTTCTGAGATAAATAAAATAATTTCGAGAATTATTCAGATTTGGTTTTACCCAAATATTAACGATAGCCCGTTGTGTTGTTTCAGTGTGACGTTAATTAAAATACCTCCCTTCCCATATATTAACCCCTGATAGAAGTACATTTGTAAGAAGTAAGAATTTATAATATAACACATTTCACTATGATTTTTAGGATTGCTCTGTATTCATAGCAGAAGTACTAAATAATTCATTTATTTTTTAGAATTTAACTCAACCAAATGAATTACTAAATTGAAACAGTTAGGATGGCACAAATTTCGGATACATGGAATACAAATAATTTTATCTTTTTAGAGGTGCATTGATAGTTTATGACTGGAGCTCATAAAAATCCAATTTCACCGAATAAGTAAATTTATATACATTTATTTATAATTTAAAAAGTACAGACACTACTGTATCACAATGATTTGTACTTTTCGGTTTCGATAATTGAAGATTTAAAAGGTATTTCGATTGTTGATACACTTAGAATTTGACATTTAAAAGTAACGACTTTTTAAATTCAAGAGAAAGACACTCAACGGTATAAGGTAATCCTCCCAGTGGTTTATTTTTGCGTCGAAAACTGCATTGTCACGGTCAGCCTCTGATGCGAAACCTTTTTCTATCTATCTCTATTAACCCTGGAGTAACAGGGCAGTTTTGTCTCGATGATGCCGTTAAAAGAACTGACCAGATTTCGATGGACGAGATTTCTCTTCATGGACAAACTTGACCAGGTCTTGCTGGACGAAGGCGACCGTGGTTTCCCGGTTGGAAGAGTAACGGAACCGGAGGTTTGTGAGTTCGAATCCAATAAAAGACCGTCGTTTACAAAGGGGGATGGTGCACGCTAATCTGTCGTGGCCTCAAATTAGCATGTGTGGAAGTTTGAAGAGTGTGGTGCCAGCTCAGATGTGACCTCGTTATCTGACCGTGGTTCAAAATTACGTGGTGTTCTCCTCTGATCTTTCCCTTCGGTTTAGATCCTGGACCGTCACCAATAGCCCGGTATGTTGCTCCAGTGTTACGTTAATTAAAATACATACTTTGATGGACGAGGAATCTCGTCAAGACCACTGGGAGGGTTAACACCACACATAACAAATAATTAGTTTTAAGTGTAATTAAGAGAACCTCCTATCAATGAGAAGTAAACGGAATCGCTATTACATTATTCAATGTAGCAACACTGAATAAAAATAAACCCATACTTTGGTGGAATCCGACCTGCAATTTTCTTTTGTATTGGGCGATGGCCCCTCGCCGCCCGGAAAGTAAATGCAGTGCAATCTGCAGAAGATACATAAACTGTGATGTATTCTCGTCGGCACTCGGACTTTTATGGTTATTATTCATTTCATTCAATGGAAGTGTCTCATTCATGACTGATTAATGAAGTCTCGTCTCGCGAGCTTTTTCCTCTGGAATTTATTTATTTGCATTTTTTCTCTCGCCGAGACATTTATATTTTCGCATTTCGGCCCATTACTGCTCCCTTTTTTTTCTCTCTTTCTGGCCATGTGAGGAGGAATGTACGTCTTCTCGAGCAACATTTGGCTCCAAGTCGCTGTTGCACTTTCTGAGAAAGTGGCTGAGATATTTTAGGGCCATCCGTCGGACCCTTCTCGCCAGGAGTCATCGTTCATAGGGATTCCTAGTTCCTTACTCAAACGAGTTTCCTTTTTTTTTTCTTTTGACGAAATCTGTTTCTTTGGGAACCCTCCAAGTGGTTTCGACGAGATATCTTGTCCATCGGGATCTGATCAATTTTGCTAAGGATGTGATATCTCGTACATCAAGATCTGATCAATTTTGCTAATGATGAGGTACCTCGTCCATCAAGATCTGATCCATTTTGATAATGATGAGATATCGTCCATCAAGATCTGATCAATTTTGCTAATGAGGAGGTATCTCGTCCATCAGAATCTGATCAATTTTGCTAATGAGGAGGTATCTCGTCCATCAAGATCTGATCAATTTTGCTAATGAGATGAGGTATCTCGTCCATCAAGATCTGATCCGTTTTGCAATTGTTGAGATACCTCGTCATCCAGATATTACCGAATTTTTTATGATGACCAGATCAGGATCTGGTCATATTTTTTCTATCTCTCTTGATGGACGAGGTAGCTCTTCCATCAAGATCTCATGGTCTGGAGATCTGATTAGTTTTTCTAATGACAAGATACCTCGTCGAGATAACCAGCAAGAGGGTTAAGTGTGGGTTTCGGACAAAAACATACAGGTTTATATAAGTTCTATTAAATTGATGTAAATTGCGTCCAGTAAATTGCGTCCAGTGCGTATGTCCATGGCGACTTCATTTCTCAATTGGTTTACTATTGTTTCATGGTACTTATAACTTTATCGTTTCTAGGTCATAGATCATTTTGTCCTTGCATGGGTTAGATTTCAGTTTGATGGGGATAACTGTACTCAAACTATGTTTAGAAGTTACTTGGAAAATACTTCTAAATTTGTTTACCATTTTGTCACTGCATTAAGGTTGCTACTTTTCTTATTTTGTCATTACGTTTTGTGTGTGTGTGAATTACATATTACTTTCATATTATGTACTTCCATACTATGTATATATTCCATATTATGTTTTCATGTTTAACGTCGAAAAATTTGTTATATATATATATACATATATAGCGGTTGTTTAATAAACTAAATAATAGTTAGGATTTGAAATAGCAATCATTCATTAACAGAGCATATTTGTAAAGCTTACAAGTATCGATTTGCTATATTTCGCTACCCTTGTAATTGTACCATTTTAAGATATAAAATAATTTGTCACCCATCAAAGATTTCACAGTTATTAATGCTAAACATTTTAGCGCTAGTTTAAACCTTCCAAGTGCATCGACGATATATGTCGTCCAAGATCTGGTCAATTTTGCTAAGGACGAGATATCTCGTCGTGAAAAACTGCCCTTTTACTCCAAGGGAATGAATATACAATTAGGAAAAACAAATTGTCCCTTTCGCAGAATTGGTGACAATTTGGAAAAGGTTTTGAAATGAGGCTGGCCAATACAGAGCAGTTTTCGACTCGTACAAAACGGTAAATAATGGGAAAATATGTTACAAAGCTTTTCCAGGATATAGAAGTATTGGTATCCAATCAATCCCTGCTGTCGCGCACCTATGTACTTTGTACACCACCCCTATGATTCTCTGTCCAAATTGAGCTTTTCCTTACGAACAATTTGGGTAACGTATTTAATGTGCTTCTGTCTACGAAATGTGAATAGTTACAGACATGTCTTTAAATTTGTTTCGTAACTTTATTTAAGCTTTTAGAACTCCTATTCAAATGCTTTGAAGAATTCTAGCTATTTATTTGAAATGAAGAAGTTCCTGCAAGTAAAACGTGAGGATAGTACAGTTAAAGAGTTTGCTCGTCAAATTCTTCAATAGTTAGACCAAGTTTAGTTAAAAGATAGGTTAAGGAATTTGATAAATACTTTAGCGTTTGATGATTTGATACAGGTATCACAGATTTTGTGCGCCCTTATTGGCTAAAACTGATTCTAACTTGAAGATCCTTCTCTTGAACTTAATATCCATCCAGTGGCATATTTCTTAAGTTTTGATAGAAGACAAGATGTTTGCCCGTTAACCAAACAAGAGGTTACAACCAAACGCATCTTATCTTTGCACCACTACCACTTTATGAGAATACTTTATAAATATCTCAATTAATAATATCTTTATCGTGTGTTTTGCACCTGGTAATACTTAACTGTAGAATCCTAAATATGTGTGGGGCCGTCGTGGTTCAGTGGGTTTGCCCACTGCGATAACAACCTGCGAGTTGTAGGCGGCGCAGTTTCGTTTCCTCCCTGGGTGTATTTCTCTCTTCTGTGGTAATAAAACTTTGTGATAATGTCCATTACATGACGCTGTTTGTCCTGTGTTTGGCGAAACATGGTCAATTGTGGTCCTTGCCCCATAAAATCCAATCAACCAACCTATATACTCGTGGAAGGCAATTCATGCAACTGTCTAAAAACAATAGTGGAGTCCTTGCATCAGATGTGTATTCCAGAGTTCTCATAAAAACATTATCACTATTATGCATTTTCAATGACAATAGTTAAAATCTGAGAATCTCATGTGAGTGGATATTGAAAGAAAAGATACATTTTAAATTTACATCAAAAATAACTACTTGCAAACTAAAATTTAAGTTATTATAGTATGCTCTTTATTCATAAACTCGGTCCAGTTTGCCTTAGATCGCTTGGTGTTACGTTTTTCACATGTTAATAGATCAACCTGCTATCCCTCCTCTCGACGAGGTATCTCATCAAAAAAGCAATCATTAGCAAAACTGATCAGATCTTGATAGACATCTCATCATTGGAAGAAAACTAACTAGATCTTGATTTAGTCATCAAAAAATTGTTCTGACGACGACATATCTCGTCATTATCAAAATTAGTCAGATCTTGATGGACGAGATATCTCGTCGAAACCACTTGGAGGGTTAATAGACATTTGTATTTAGCAGGTTCCTAACTTGCAACAATGTTGCGCTAGGCGTAGCATCACCGATCCGGCTCATGCACCATAAACCTATACCAAACCAGACCTTGCAACAGGACAAATGATTTACTCGCATATTAAGGCGCACCCTAAAGGACATATTTTTAGGGTACGTACCCATACCCTAAAAATACCCCCGTTTTTAGGGATACCCGTACACAATCTCCGGTTGTGTTTGGGTATCACAACCGGAGGTAGTCGATTGATCTTTCCTCCCTTCTGTTTTACCCTAGCCTTTTACCCTTCTATGTTTTCCTTTTTTCCTACCTCGTTGTTGCCTTGTGCTTGGCGCAGCTTGGTCAAATATGACCTTTCACTATAAAACTCAAAACCAATAAGCCAACCATATTAAGGCTTCTCTCCCAAACGCATTTATTTTAAAACATGATTCCTCATTTCATGCACAATCATATTTATGGATGTTTTTTAATAAAAGATTTTGCAACATTCCCCCAAAAATGTTTTTTGTTAAAGTATAATCGGTTTAAATGTGTACAAGCTCTTTTAAAAAAGACGATTTCTTGTTATTTCATTATTACAAACGTTAAAATTCGCCATTGTGACGATGTTGGTGCCCAAGGACGGCACGAAACAGTTCGAGAAACTGGTCCACCGTCAAACACGATTGTTGCGTATAACGTTTACACTTCCAAACATTGTGACGCGATGTGTTTGCGATAACAATCGGTTTATGTTGCCGTACGTGTGAACGGAAACGGTATCTTCCTCACGCACACGAATAATCAGCTCTCAGTCAACTCCCGGAGAATGTCATCAAAATTCAGGTGCGTGCTTTCACGAGCGATCACGCGAGCACTCCAGTTAAAAAACACACACAATCCGACATAAATCTGGACAAGGTTTACACGCCGACTGCACTTCTCATTAGAAGAATTTCATAATGGCATGCGCTTCTGGGTTGTAAAAATCAGATATATTCCCGACCGAGAAGTAGGTTTGGGTATCATTTTATTTCGTGATTTTTCCTGGTGTCTAATGGATGTCCTTATCGGGGTAAACAGATTTTTAAAATGGGTTGCTGGTGTACGGTTTCTTTTTGAGGGAATCGGATACTCTTAAGAAGGGAATTCGTATCCACGAAGTTTGTACCGCTCGTAAACGATTACTGAATAATTGGCGCTGAGTAGACTTTGGTTTGATTGTTGTTTCGTGCTGCAAATGCTTAATTAGATAATATTGAAGGACGTAGAAGACGCTTGCGTGGAAAGTTTGGTTCTCTTATGAGAACGGATGCATGTTCTGCTAAATTGAACATTCGATACATTCCGGAGTTTCGGGAAATGTTTGGTTTATTTCGATGTTTGCTATTCTCGTGCAACCCTATATCATAATTGTAATTTGAATCGAGCCTTATTACAGTTTATTTTCACATGCGATGTCGTAATTATCGAATAAATACCATTAATTCATTCCAGGATTAAGTTGAAAGTTATTCTTGGAGATGTTTTTATTCTTGTGATGTTCTTGGAGATGTTTGATTAGATTACATCTTTCTGATAGTGTAGGCTGCAAAACTGAAGGATATTATTCAATGCACTTGAGTGCGTTCTATAAAACGGTTACCGTAATGGCCGAAAAAAGACTTTGTAGTAAGATTTTAAGTAGAGTAGGAACCAAACAATTAATAAAAATTGGTGTTTTAACTGGCCAAATTCAAGAATATTAACCAAGTTGCATTAACTATACCAATCTAAAATTATTCGGTTAAGCATTTTTAAGGGAATTAAACCGAGGAAATTATGAAAGAGCCCATTATATTAAAAATGATTTAGTTCCCCTTTCAGTCACTCACACAAGCTGTCTTCTGCTCCTCAAGTTATTCGGTAGCTTTGTGAAGTACTTTTGAAGAGTATTTTTGACCTTCATCAGTCGTGGCTCAGTGAGTATGTCCACTGTGCTAGCAACGTTCGATTTGTAGGCGGCACAGGTTCGATTCCTTCAGGTGCATTCCTCCCTGAGTGTATTTCTCTCTTCTGTGTCAGTAAAACTTCAATTGTGTCTCTATTACATGATGTTGTATGTCTTGTGTCTGCAGCAAGGTCAAATATATGGCCCTTGACCCATAAAATCCTCAAATCAACCAACCTTCATCAGTCTTGATATAGACTGACGAGATAAAATTTGGCATCTTAGTTTAAAACCTGACTCAGACTAATACATCTCACAAATGCTTTATTAAACATAATATACGGGAACCTTGATACTCCATAAGCTAGGTGCCTTATCGGTGTAAGTCTTCTATAATGTGGCTCCGGGGAGGAGGTCCTATGAAGTCCATTTTTTAACAAGAGAAGGTAAGTAAGCTCGCAGTAGAAAGGGTTGCCACATTCAAAATCATGTATGGTGATCACAGAAGGTGATTTTTTTGTTTCGCCAACTTTCACTCGCCTGCTATGGATTCGGTCATTAAACAATAAACTCAGGGACATAAATCACGTTAAAGACGCCAACTGTGGAAACACGCCGCTTACGATCAACCTGCACGCTAATTTAACGAAATAAAACGTGACACAACTGTCAACTAAGCGAAGTCAAATACCATGTAGGTCATATGAGAAAAATCATTATAATCCTTGAATATAGATGCTAAAATGTTGGTTTTTAACGTTTGATATAATATTACTTGATTTTATTAATAACCTAAGTTTTATATACACCTAAGTTTTACTGATCCCAATTTGAAATGTATTACTATAAAGGTACAAATATTAAGGATGCAATTTTCTGGATATAAAACCTGGTTGTATCAATAGTTATATCAATATCTTACGCGTGTCAAAAATGTTCTTCAAATGAATTAAATTTAAATTGAATGGAAGTGTGGTTCGCGCACTCGAAAATTATGTGAAATTATAAAAAGTTGGAATTTGATAATATCGAAATAAGAATAATGTTTTTACGTAAGCTATGCCACCTTTATCAACTGAGGAATAAATCGAAAAGCATTTTCGATCGACTCGATCTCACCGAGTTGGAATCAGGGAGCGATGTTTCTGGAACTAATGCTTTCAGGTACACACAAGTCCTGAAAGGTTTTGCCAACGATGTCAGTCAATATCGAACAGTACGTCTTAGCCGCTTTGCGAAAAGACGTGCTTTAAAATCGTTCATTTTGCAACTCTGGACATTGGAGCTATTATTTTCTTCAGGGAAAGAAGATGTTAAGAAGGGATGCGGAAGAGGACTCTATCACCTGTTTCTAGAATTGAAAAACCTCCACATGGCGAGCTCTTTCAAAATTTAAGTAACATAAACCCGAGGATAAAGGAAACTCCTCAAAGGTTTCTTAGATGGCCTAAAAAACGAGTTCAGCGTTATAACAATTAAACGTATATATATATATATATATATATATATGTATATGTACTATACTATATATACATTATACAGGGTGAGTCTAAATTGTTTTTACAAAATAAGAGGGGTGATAGTACCCATCCAGACGAGCAATAATTACCATGGAACATAGGGTCGCATTCCACTCTGAGAGGCTGAAAAGAGCGAAGTCGAATCGCCTCTGACGTCGCCCTGGCACACTTTTCCAGCACGGTCCGGCACTTCTTGAATGCCACATATCCCGCACGATGGATCGGACGTGGCGGACCTGTGGCTTGGCCTCCTCGCTCACAGGACCTCAACCCACTGGACTTTTTCTTCTGGGGGCACATGAAATCTTTAGTGCACCAGACGCCTGTGTACTCGGCTGAAGATCTCGTAGCGAGAATCGATGTTGCAGCAGACAAAATCACCAGGAATCTTCGAGAGGGTGCGCCAGTCATTCCTTTGCCGGTGTGAACTGTGCAACGACACGCGTGGCCGCCACTTTGAGCACTTGCTGTGAGTTTTTCTCTGATCAATAAATCAGATACTTTTGGTATCGTTCATTCGCTTTCCCAACACTGTTGTAAGTTCATGTTGAAATTATAATTTTACTATTTTCTGCCTCTCAGATGCGATCCTGTGTTCCATGGTAATTATTGCTCGTCTGGATGGGTACTATCACCCCTCTTATTTTGTAAAAACAATTTAGACTCACCCTGTATAACCACATCCGCTAAATTGTTACAGAGCTTAACTTGTTTTACATGGTACAGGTGGCCATAAAATAACTTTCACTCTTTAGAAGCATCTGTAGCTAAATTGAATTGGCGAAATGAAATCAAATTTGGTATTGAGATTTTTTAAGACATGGGGAGATGTATTCCAAAATTTAAAAATGTTTAGTACCAAAAGCCGGCGATAGGGGAAATTTGACGCTGTTGGTGTCGAAAACAGTCGAATGCTTGAATTAAACGTAGAGAAAATGGGTTATGCGAAGTTTCGACTGCTTACGTGACAGCAACGCCATTTATTCCTGCAGATTATGGCGCGTGCGATTAAAAAACCCATGGTAATTGACACAAATTAATAGATTAAATTCACTAGAAACAACCTTTTATTCACCAGAATCAGGTTCCCCTTGACCACATTGTACTGATCTTCCTTGTGTACAAAAATTGCATCCTGTGTGTATTCATATTTTAGGAGAAACAAAGATAGAGAATTATGGAAATTGAAAATATCTATATGTATTTTTTTCACCAACGTAAGTGCAAAAAAGTTATGTGTTTAGTGTCGAATCGACTCTTAAGGGATTTGCTCGCTAATTTTTTTGTTTAGCTTAAATGCGTTTGATTTGAGCTATGGAGCTGCATAATATTTCCAAAACTACACGGAAAAGCAATCTGATTACAGAAAGCAGTGAGAAATCTCAGATAGAAATTAGCGCAGATAAGAAAATGTCAGTGAAAATAGGTTTAGCGGTCAAAAATACCGAATCGTTTTTGAACAAATGACTGGCTAGTTTAATTAACGTCACACTGGAGCAACACAACGGGCTATTGGTGACGATCCGAGATCAACCCCCAAAGGGAAAGATCCGATGACAACACCGCGTAATTTTGAACCATGGTCAGATGATGAGGCAACACCTGAGCTGCCACCCTACTCTCCAAACTTCCACACCACGCCAATGTGAGGACTTTGAGGTCTCGACAGATTATGTGCACCAGCCCCCTTTGTACCGCACCTTTGTACTGCCCCCTTTGTACAGCTCCCTTTGTACAGCCGTCTTTGGTTGGATTCGAACTCGCGATCCTCCGGTTGCTAATCCGTTACTCTTCCAGCCGAGCTACCTCGGCCCACAAAGAACTGGGACGAAAATTAAAACATTCAGAATCTAATTGTAATATGACAGGTGTGTTTATTGGCATGCCTTGTATATGATATAATAATTAGCACCATTAGAAGTACACCAATTGCTGTTATATGTTCTTGGATTGTTTTATTTCCTTTAGAGGCAAGAAATCCATTTATTAATTTGTTTGTTATATTCATTATAAATGGAATGAAACAAAGTATGAAATGTGAGTAACAACGCTGCCATCATTAGATATAGGAAATTAACCCTGCTGAGGGTTACTAACGGCCAGTCAGTAGATAACGACGTATCCCGTCATTAGCGAAACTGACCAGATCTTTATGAACGATATATCTCGTCCATTAAGCTCTTGTCTCTCGTCATTGGAAGAAAACTGACGAGATCTTGTCATTTGCAATCTGCTTTAATATGTGAGCATTGGTCCAAAAAGTAACCCTCGTGTAGAGAAAATTGACCATTAAACAAGAGATAAATCAGTATCCAATAATATAAGTTTAATCGAATATGAATTACTTGATGTTGCTTGCCTTCCGTTTGGTGCAATATGTCCAATTATGGCCTTTGCACCATAGAACTAAACCCATGTAAACCGCTATGTAACTAACCATGTAAACAACTATGTAACTAACTATGCAAACAACTATGTAAACCGCTGCAGTGCCGTCACTTAACCCTTCTGATGGTTGTCTCAACGAGGTATTTCGTCATTAGCAAAACTTATCATGTGTTGACGAACGAGATATCTATTAGAAGAAAACTGACCAGACCTTGATCTCGTTGTCATAAAAAAGTCACCAATATTTTGATGTCGAGATGTCTTTAGCAAAATTGGTCAGATCTTGATGGACGGGGTATCTCGTCTAAACCACTTGGAGGGTTAAGAAAGTTTAGCGCAAATACTATACACGGGTCTGCTAGTTATATCGAAAAACTACAATGCAATTTAGACGAATACTATCAAAATAAAAATAATTGTAACACAACTCCCAGAACTTCGGCACCATTCCTCGTACTTGGCTGTCTCCAGCTATGCCTTCACTATTCAAACATGTACTGATAGGAAATCCATCTAAAAGATCCCCTCGTCGCCAATCAGGCTCTCCCAATCCAGTTAGTTACCCGAAGGTTTTTGCGTCCCGTCACCGCGACAAATGGGTCCCCGAAGGTAGCGGAGCGTGAACAATAACCGGGCGAAAGTGTTTTTGTTTTTGTACCAGGGAGATGTTAATAACAGCAGCAGCAGGAAAAAGCAGGGGCTTAGTGTCTCATTAAGGTGTCCTTGGGATCGGACCTATCAGGTCTCGTCGCCCTAACGAGCCCGGCAGAGTGGAAAAATGTGGTGAAGCGAAAGGGAAAATTGCTCCGGAGCTAACAAGTAGCTTGACCGGACGGAGAATCTGATATTTTGAGTTGTTAGGGCCTTGTTTTCTGCTGAAGATGATGCCGGGGGAAATTACAGGCGGATTGGGATTACTTTCCTGTCAATCCCGGCGGGGAACAATTCCTCCCGATTGAAAGAGGGATTGTTTGGGGACTGTTCAGTGTCGATAGGTATGAAAACAAGTGTCGATGCTTTGAAATGGATAGACATAAGCGATGAGCCCACAATGATAAGGGGTCGAAATGCGCAAAAAAGGACACCGATTTTGGGAAAAACTTTACATCAATTGCAATTATCTTGCATGAAACGAATGGGGCCGTCGTGGCTCAGTGGGTATGTCCACTGCGCTAGCAACCTTCGAGTTGTAGGCGGCGGAGATTTGATTCCTGTCTGGTGCATTCTTCCCAGGGTGTATTTCTCTTCTGTGTCGTAAAACTTTCAATGTGTGTCTGCCTATTACTTGATATTGTATGTTTTGTATCTGCTGCAGCATGCCAAATATGGCCCTTGCGCCATTAAAATCTCGAAATCAACCAACCATGAAACTAATATTGGTATTTTTTTGTAGGCCATCGTTCATGATGCTTTTTAACCCTCCAAGTGGTTTCGACTAATTGTCTCGTCTATCAAGATCCAACCAATTTTGCAAATGACGAGATATCTCGTTTATCGAGATCTGGTCAGTTTGACTAATGACGAGATACCTCCTTAAGATAACTACCAGGAGTGTTAATAACACAGGTCTGCAAAATTTAACTTCAGTGTCAAGTTGTTTTAAAAAATGTTGGATATGTTTACTGATACACATTGACATTATAAAACCTTTGATGGGCGAAAACAGTACAAGGGGAAAAAACGCCACTTTTTAGAACAAAAAACATTTAATATTCCATATAGTGAATGAATAAAATTTCTAAAATCAGTTCTGCACCTTATGTCTGACAACTTTGAAGGGGAAATTAGGAGAAATTTTGGATGTGCCCTGTGACAAAATAAAGTTACTCGCACTATTCGTACCAAGAAAATTGTGCACGTCAACTGATTTGTACTGTTATTCCCGCCCATCAAAGAAACATGCTTTTCAAATATTTCTATGACGTCACGCTTTCACACAAAGCCGGTTGCATGTTACATATTCAACCTAAGCTATGTATTTTAAAATGTTAAGCTTCGGAATTTCAAAACCTTAACATTTTAACCCTCCTGGTTGTTTTCTCGACGAAGTATCTCCTCATTAATAAAACTGATTAGATCTTGATGGACGATATATCTAGTCATTAGAAGAAAACTCAGACCGAATCTTGATCTCGTCATCACATACACACAAAAATAGGCAATACCTTGACAAGATATTTCTTTATTAGCAAAATTGATCAAATCTTGACGAAGGAGCTATCTCGTGGAAATAACTTGGAGGGTTAATGCAATACCAGTCGACTCAGCTTATGAGTCAGAACTACTCGTCCTATCTCAGATTCCATTTAGGTTAAGGATATTTTGTAATGTATTTATATTTTTATGAGAATAAATCTCTTGATTTGTTGTGGTCAGTCGCTTTGTCCTTGGTTCTATTATCAGTTATTATATTCTGGGAACTATCCAGACCTCTCTTTAGTCTCACAATGAGCCTTCTGTTAATTTTTGAACTTTGTTTATTCGAGGGTTTGGGGTTCAACATTGGACTGCGAAATGATTTTCAATTGGTAAGAAGTGTTTGTGCAATCCGATATCCGAAATTTACATCTATTTGACATTAATTTCGGAGATATTGTTTCAGAAAACACAATGTCTAAATTTATCTTATGTAAATTATTATTTCTGTTACATTATTGTTCTTATAACGTTATTTTCACACACAAATTATATCGCGCGTGTTTTCTAAATTACAATGATTCGGGATCCACTACGAGCAGCAGGTTCCAGTTTAGTTTAATTATCCATGGTATATAAAAAAGTTAATGTTAAACAGCTATCCTTTTTAGACAAAACACTTCTATCAAAGAATTTGATAAAACATAACTTTTGTCAAAGAACTGCAATTAATATAATAATAATCGTTTTTAAGTTATGAGATCATCAAGCGCGTGAAAATCACACTGAAAAACTTAGAAATTCAACAAATGCAAACATTTTATAACTCACTAATACCGTGAACTATTTCCTGTATTAGATTCGAGGATTCAACCGCCATTTTTAAAACTCAGAATCTGATATCGATTTTTAGTCCTTGGAATTCCTTAATTTACGTGTATTTTCAATTTTTTTAAAAATTTACCTGACATTAATGCGAGTTGAAACACTAAATATAAAATTCCTGTTTCTAAGTGATATAGTATCTACGTAATTGTCTGAGTAAAGCTTCACAAAGACGCATAAAAGCTGTCAGAAAGAACTACAAAAACTCGCTTCGTCCTTTATAGCATACCTTTCACTATTTCTTGTTAGGCACATCTTTAAATAGCATTTTGTCCATTAAAAAGTTCTGGTCTTGGCGCTACAGGTAATGCGTCTTCAGATTTTATAAATGCATTCGCTCGCATAATTACATGGCAGTGGCTATCACTCCAAGAAAAATTACACTCCGCTAATGCATTCCCTTTTGAGAATGCGAGAGAAGCCAGTTTGACTATTAAATTTCCATAAAAAAACAATCCATCATGATTTTTCCATAATTTAAAGCATGTTTCAGGGGCTATTAAGAAGACAGCGATATGCCATTGTTTTTTTTCCATCATTCTAATTTTATTTCCCCGTTCTACTCGATGCTTTTCCCTGTCCTAATAGCCGGAGTTTTTCTCGCCGCTTTTTCCTGTTTTTTTTATACTCCTTCCTTTAACTCTACATTTTTTGTCTCCCGATTCCTGTCGTTTTTACATTAACAGTTGGATCCATTTAGATGATAGAAAGAGATATATATAAAAATAAGTATTCGCTCAGATATTTTTCCCTTTTTTTCCGAGTAGGGAAAAGGCAGGGGAACAACAACGGGGAAAAAACTTAATGGATATAGAGCTGTTTGTCCATTTGCTTAAACGGGGAGGGAGAAACGTACAAAAATCGAAAAAACGCGCCAATAAAAATGTCTTTTAATGCTGACGAAAGCGGCCTGTTGGGGGAGGGGGGAGCGTCGGTTGTTTGAAGATTTAATAAAGTCACCATAAAAGGACGGATGTACTTTCCGCGATAGGAGAGGAAATGTGGAATAAAAAAATATTAATAAATAAAAAAGCGGAGAATGGGCACGTGCATTTGTTCTTTTTGGGCCAGTAATAGAAGGATGGAATAATGGACTTATAATGTAGTTCGTATTAACGATCTGTAATTTTTTTCCCTCCGCCCTTCCTCGCTTAAACGTTCGTTTAGTGCGTTTGCAGAGGGGTAGGAGGGGAAGGAAGAACGTTGAAGTGGGGTGGTGCAATGTTGATTAATGTGCGAAATTACGGACCGTGGAAAAAGAAATGGAGATTTGTTGTTGTTTTTTAATGATCTTCGTCTAGTCGGACTTTCGATTTTGAATCAACAGATGGCGTTAGCTAGCCGATGGAGTCTCTTTCCTGTTTAGTTGACGACTTGAAGGGATGTTTTTCGATCAGATGGTTTCAATTATATGCACTATCAGAAATGTGTTTTCGAAACTAGAAACTGTACATAAGGGGATATAAGGCACAGGATGCATAAGCATGAAGAATTAAGCGCAAGATGTCATAAAGTAATTATGACATCTTATTTAGAATTTAATTTTTTCTAACTACAAAATGTTCTCCCGTTATCTCTAGGCTCATTTAAAAAAGTATTAGTTAAAGCTGATTTCAATTCCTTATATATCACATGCACCATGATAACAATTACCGAGCACAATTATATGCGTTAAATATTTATTATTTTAACCCTCCAAGTGCTTTCGACTCGTTATCTCGTTCGTCAAGATTTGATCAATTTTGCTTGCTAATGATGTCAAGATATTGCCGATTTTTTATGATGACGATTTCAAGATCTGGTTAGGTTTTTTTTTCTAGTGACGACATATCTCGTCCATTAAGTTTCGATCAGTTTCTTTTCTAATGACGACATATCTCGTCCATCAAGATCTGGTCAGTTTTGCCAATAACGAGAGATACCTCGTCGAGAAAGACAACCACCAGGAGAGTTAAGTACCCGTAACTTTTCGATATATCGCTATTCTTGGGATTAAGAAATAAGTGGTATATCGAAGAGAATGATAGAAAGAGGATCGATGAAAATATACTTATAGAAATAAAGGAATGTAGAAATACATTATGTATTAAATTACGCATTTTGTAATGTAAAAATTTTGTAAAACTGCATATTAAATCCAAAATTTGTGTTTAAACCTTTTAAAATGATACTAGATATGGTAGAATATTTTTGGAAATGGGAAGTCCTTCTCCACACTTTCGTGACACGAATTTCATTTTATTAATTCATTGAGATTTCATGTGTTCATTGAGATCATTGCAAACTAAAAATTCATCGGGGATAAGTAAAATCGAGCTGATGCTTGAGGTAACTCGATTCATTGAGGCGCGATGCAACTGTATTATCGATTATTAGTAAACACTCGATTCATCGAGGCCCGATGTATCGAGTGTTTACTGCATTTTGATTTTAGTTTTCAAGGATAAAATTAAATGACACAGATCTTAAATGTTCTGGTTGGGTTGAAAAGAAACGTGGAGGACAAATCATAAAGAGGAGGCTATTTCGAAATGCAATAAAGATATTATGCTCAAGAGACTTTTATTGCTCTTGAAAGAAAGAAAAAAGTAACTGAAACAGTGAAAATTCGACAAGATTGAAATTATAAGCTATCAGCGTTACCGTAAAACGTCCTGATGAAAGAATTACAACTTAAAAATTCACAATTTTTAAGTTGTAATTAATTTAAAATACGACATTTCGTTACCGTAGCTATGAAATGGATAAACTATCAACTTGCTAGAGTTTAAAATCATTAAATGGTAGAATACAACGCAGCGCTTTTGTCTAAACATTAAAAACAAAGTGGTATAATATTTGTAGACTGTACCTTTACCTAAGTACCAATAGGGTCGCGGTAGAAGAGCAACAGATTAGCAACCAGAAATTTGCGAGTTCGATCCTACCAAAGATTCATGTATGTGGTGGCTGGGGCACTTTAAAACTGTCGTGTCCTCAAATATAATCACGTTGGCGTGGTGTGGTAGCTTGAAGAGTGGGGTGCCAGCTCAGATGTTGACCTTGTCATCTGACCGTGGTACAAAATTATGTGGTGTTGTCATCGGATATCTCCCATCCGGATGGATCCCAGGCTGTCGCTAATAGCCCGTTGTGTTGCTTCATTGTGTCGTTATTTCAACTACCTACCGAAGTACCATTACTGATATCATGGCAACACATTCAAAATTGTTCTGTGAAGTCGAATTTCAGATTGAGTTATGTGAAATTATGTTGACTAAAAACTTTCAAACGTAATTTACCGTCACCAATAGCCGATTGTGTTGCTCCAGTGTGACGTTAATTAAAACCTATCTAAATACCTACCTATAGGTAATTTTTGAACAACGTCCTGTATGTATGTACATTGTGAGTAAAAAGATTTTACCACTCATAAGGGATTGGTATACTTTAATTATTTATCCAGCAAATCATATAACATTAATTGCAGCCATTTGTTACAAATCCTGTACGTACGCATTTCCCATCAATTCGACTGGTAGTTAAACGATAATTGTTATACTAATCTTGAAATTTATTTATTGGATTGGGAGTGAATCTTCATTAATTTTTCCAAACGAATAAGTGTTGCTGCATTTAGTCAAAAACAGAATAAAATTTGCACGGTGTTGTCTTGCCCAGTAGTGGTAACATCGTTTTGACTCCCCCTGTATTTCTAACTTGGAACGTAATTAATCCGCTCTTGATTTTCAGATGAATGCCTTATATTTCATGTGTATCCAAATAATTTAGCAATCGATATAAACTTGCTCAAAACGAAATTCAAACCTCATCAATTAGATAATTATTAAACACATTCTTTCATTTAAACTTTGTTGGTCATAAAAGTAAATTGTAATATAAATTTAATATTCTAAGCAGTGTAATATTACTTTTCACTCACAACATATATAATGATTAAATATCTACATCTATTGGTTGGAAGAATCTTAAACATTTTATAGGTCAAAACTGGGAAGAAGTCGTGCAGGTTTCAGAGCCAATGTGATGTGCATGGCGAATCCTCAAAGGGTACAAAATACCAAGTAAAATTTTTAAATGCGATCGCTGTTGCCACTTGTGATTTGTAATACTCAATAATTGAAGCAAATAAATTCAGCAAGCCTTCAACTTTGGTATCTTCTTTTTTGCACTGCCGGCGAAGAGATGTTTCTTTTATCTCTGACAGCTCTAATTCCTGCTTGCTGCAAATTCTCACTTTTGTTCCCGGAGATTAGATGGAAATCATACTCCCACCGCAAAGGCAATATCGGTGCACTTTAATAACGGCAACCCAAAAGAGTTAATGCTCAAATGATTAAAACTTCAACTGCACGCTTCGAAACGAATCGCTTTTCGAAAAAAAAATCGTCATGAAGCCCACCCTCTCCAAACAATTCTCTCCAAATCTAATAACGTCGCTCGCGTGCAGCCTTTCTTGAGGCGACTATTTACGAACTTACACCCTCCTTCCCCCTCAACCCTTTTCGTTCCAGAACTACAGAAACGAACATCTCGTGGAATAAGAATGAGATGAAAATATATCTGTATATAATTTCGCCATTTCCCTTCGAGAGGGTAAAGACAGAATTTTAAAATGATAAAGATGAAATTGGAATGACAAAACGACAAATCCAATGTTAGCAAACATGTTTTTGAAAATAAGTCTGCGGATGCATGTTTATTCAAAAGCTCATGTTTAGTTACAATTCGAAGAGGAGGGGGCTGGCTTGTGGGGGAGGGAAGTTATGTCCGCGTTTTTTTTTCTTTTGTCGAAGGCAGAATAGAATTTTAATGAAGTCGTTGGGAGTTTTCGAGTAGAAATAAGACTCCGGGAGATATTCCATTTGTTTGATTCCTGTCTTCGAATAGTGTCATATTGCATTCGGGGTATGCTTATTAAGGAGTTTTCTATTTCTGCCTTAAATCTGTTGTGAGTGGAAATTCTTAAAAAGTCGCGTTCTTTCGGTTCGAATTACGACATGTCATTAATGCTTATCATTTTTGGATGTTTAAGACATTTTCTCCTCGAGACGCTGTGACGCGGTGTTGATAAGTTCAGGAATTTTTATTGTGAGGCGAATTAATACGAACAGTTTAGAGGAATTACTCGAGTTTCGAGGAAATTTAAGGCATATTTCGATGAGACGGAATTAGAAAAATACATGCAGCCTGTGAATGCTACAAAAGATTGCTTAAAATTGTGAAAGGTTTCTAAAAATAAAGAACTGCTTTAATACTTCTGGAGTTCTGATTCACTGATGATGAGCAAAGATGTTAAAGCAATTAACTGCTTGCATTTTAAAACAATTTCGTGTAATTGAAAAGATAATCCCATTTACGCCAGCAAGTTTTTAAATTTAAATAACATGCTTTTCTCATTGCCTCAATAATAAAATAATTTTTATTCTGTAGGTTGTTTTCAATAAAAGAAATAACTTAAAAAAGCATTATATGTAATGCACACGATATATCCCTAATTGAAGTAACATAAAAAAGTCGTAGGTTTGCCCACTGAACTAGCAACCTGTGAATTGTATACGGCGCCGGTTCGTTCCCTCTCTTATGTGCTAATTAAACTTTGTGTATATGTCCATTACTTGATATTGCATGTCTTGTGTTTGGCGCAGCATGGACAAATATGGCCCTTGACGCATAAAACCCCAAAACCAACCAACCCTTCAAGATGGTAAAATTTGAAAATGTTTGCCTGGTGTCACAGGTCAAAATATTGATAGGAAAACAATGAGTGCTGAGTTTTCGCCTGGCTTCGACATTTTTACGAATTGATTTAGGGCAATATTACAAGACACAAACTAAAGGGGCCCCCGAACTCAAAATCAAGTTTTGTAGTAGTCGCCTTTTCGTAAGTTAGTCTTTCAACTGGGATGCAATGTATGTAAAATGGATATACGTGTAGATATTTTGCACTCACAGTTTGTTGTAGTATTTTAAAAATGCCTTATTTCTGAAACCTTATTTCTGAAGCACCAAAATGATGTTTTCATATTTTCTATGAAAGAAAGATTATTCTGGTACCACTTAATTTACAGTTTTCCAATTCAAAGAGAGGGTGGGGTAATTCTACTTATTTTTAATAAAAGCGACTTTCTCTGTTACTGATTAGAATAAATCATGTTACGAAAGGGATTACCAAAACACTAACGCCATTTGTACTTAGCGTCTATGAGGTTTTTCTGTAAATCTAAGTCCGTTTTATCAGCTTTATTAGCCAGCGTGCTGTCCTACTGTCCTTCGATTGACGGGTCCGAGGTTCGAATCGGTGTCCACATTCAAGACCGTAGTAATTTAAATTGCGCTTGAAATGCGTATAAGTAGATTATCTCGTACAGCAAGACAACTTTAACAGAAATATGTATGCAGAAAACACACTACGGAATTAATATAGCTATGAGTATCTGTGAGTGTAATTAAAACAAAAAATGCTTATTTATTAAATTGAGATTAGTATTGTCTTCATTATATCCTATGTACGTAAAGTTGAGTTGCCGAATTTCAGTTTTAAAATAAATAAAATATTTGTGTTTTCTTGAACTATTCGCTATTTAACTAAAGAAATTTTACATGTTTTCCGCGGCCTCCACGTGTCCTTGGTCCACACTAGGGGAACCACTGTTATAGATCCATAAAGGCCCTCGAAAAATCTGACAGTCAATTTTCCTCTTTTGGTTTTTATGACAATAGTATATCGTTCGTAAAGTCTAGCGGCAAAGAGAGATGAGACCGATCAATTTTCTCATGGGGCGGCGTCGTGGCTCAGTGGGTATATCCACTACACTAGCAACCTTGGAGATGTGGGAGGTTCAATTACTGTCAGGTGCATTCCTCCCTGGGTGTATTTCTCTCTTCTGTGTCAGTAAAATTTTCATTGTGTGTATGTGTATTACTTAATATTTTATGTCTTGTGTCTGGCGCAGCATGATCAAATATGGCCCATGCGCCATGAAACCCCAATTACTTCCAATAAATTGCATTCGTTCTGCTTTGTTTCGAGTCGAATGCCATGAAGTGGTTCTTTCGTTTTAGGGATACGTCTGGATCAAAAGCATTCACTCGAGTATCTCCTTGTTACATGATGGGTGGGTTTCGGTGTTTCCGCTTCTTCCTCAAAGTAGGTAGGTATCTTAATTAACGTCGCACTGGAGCGAAACAGCGGGCTATTGGCGACGGTCCGGGATCAACCTCCGAATGGAGAGATTCGAGGAAAACACATAATTTTGAATCACGGTCAGATGACGAGGTCACATCTTAGCTGGCGCCCCACTATGCAAACTTCCACACCACGCCAACGTGAGGACATGTGAGGCCACGACAGATTTAACATGCACCAGTCCCCCTTTTGTACACGTCGATCTGGTTGGATTCAAACTCGCAACCATCCGGTTGCTAGTCCGTTACTCTTCCTCATAGGTGTGCTCGCACAAATCTAATATTACTCAGTGTGGTGTCTACCTACGGCAGGCTTCAGGATCTCTGAAACTAATTTCGAAAATATCATGACTAAAGCCTCCGTGACTCAATGGGTTTGCCTACAGCCTATGAGCTGTAGGCGACGAAGGTTCGATTCCAGTAACTACCCTGCTTCATCGGTATCCGTAAGTACATCTCTTGGGAGGGTATGCCAGTCTAAAAAACAACCAAGGACTTTACTAAAACACTTCGGAATATTAACATTCAACATTTTCATAATGTTGAAACACAAAATCTCCTTAATACAATCTGGTGGCTAAGAGGATATTTTTTGTCTTTCGGAATCCACTTCAAGCAGTGGACTATTAGCCATGTGTTGCAATGTATCGCACATCGGCTGCGGTACAACTCCAAAAATCACATTTTGAGTTAAAAATTGGTTTTTATTGTTATAAAATACAAAACATGATGAAAAATACTTCTGCCATCTAGCTGTCCAATATTGAATTACAAAAATATTTACTTGTGTTGCTGCTGGATACATGTAGTCTTACACATTGAAATGGGGCGCTGGAAAAGTATTGGTTTTTCGAGTTCAAGACTCGATCCAACCCAAGACAGCCGTGTACGTGAAATATGTCGTGGCCTTAAATGTCATTACGTTGGCGTGATCTGGATATTTGGAGAGTGGGGTGCCAACTCAAGTATGGCCTCGTCATCGGATCGTGGTTCGAAATGAAGTGTTCTGGGATCTTTCCGTTTGCAATCGTCGATAATATCTGATTGTGTTGCTTCAGTGTTATATTAATTCAACTACCTACCTTACATTGATATATGTACTTACTCAAAAAAAACATTTTTGAGTTGAGCGACTACAACGCGTTCACTTAACGCGAAGAGTAACAGATTAGTAACCGGCGGATTGAGAGTTCGTATCCAATAAAAAACCGTCGTGTATAAAGGAAAGCTGATGTACGTTAAATCTGTATAATGGCCTGAAATGTCCTCACGTTGGTGTGCTGTGGCAGTATGGAGTGTGGTGCCAGCTCAGGTGTGACTTCGTTATCTGATCGTGATTCAAAATTATGTAGTTGTCCTCGATTTTTCCCTTCGGGTTTGATCTCGGACCGTCGACAATAGCCCGTTGAGTTCCTCCTGTGTGACGTTAATTAAATACCTACCTGCCTTAATAACGCATGTGCAGTAATCGCACACTGGATCTTCGACTTGCATACGATCGTGAAATTGAACTCTTATAAAACTCCATTGTATTTTTTGTCCATTCATGATTGAGTTTTTTAGCAAAAGCTACGAAATTCGATTCGTCAATATCTATATCATCGTACTCGCCTGAAATTCAGACGAAGAAATCTGAGTAGAATCAACTGCATTAGCTCTATATGTTTGGAACAGATCCAAAAGAGGAATAAAAATATTTTATTTAGTATACTGGCGTGGTTTTTAGGCTATCTCTATTTATGTTTTTGATTTGCAAACAAAATACTTAACAGACAACAGGTTTTGGGTATAGACGCAAGAAGTTTCCAAACAAACCAACTCTTCAGCATATCTGACTGCTCATACATGATACAAGTAAATAGCTAATGCATAACTTTATTTGCTCAACTATGCTTACATTTTAGATCTCTCTTTTTTAGCATTAAAACGAATTCTTAGAAATTTGGCTTTATTCCAAAGAGTAAACATAGGAAGTTTGTAGAAAATACAATTTATCAACACGACATGAAGTAAAAGATCTTCCTTTGGGATTGAATATTGTATGCATTTGAGTAATATTTGATATCTCCCTCGATTAAACTGAAATGGAATCCAACAGGAATGTGTATATAAAATTAAACATATTTTCTGCGAATTGTCTTCAATCCTGTTAGGTTTAATGTATACAATGATGCAATCTGTCCCAGTTTGCTCCATTGTAAAGTCATTTTTCATTATGTAAAATAATTTGCCAAAATGACTTCATAAACAAATGCGGATTTAACTCCGTATACTTGAAGCAAAATTTCTGTCTTCCGCTTTAAAATTAGTTGATTGTATTAGTTTTAATTGTATTTTTTAGAGAACTTCTTATGGGAGTTGAAGCAGAGGTGAAGTATCCATTTTAAAAAGCAATACAATGGAAATCTTTATAAGCCGATTTGGCTCTTGTGCCATGGATCTAGACACAAACCGACAAATTCAGTCATGTACCATAAAACGTACGATTCGGGCGACTCGCGTATCACTGGTGAAATAAAATTTTTTAAATTACTGCTTTTCAAAGTTTAATTCAGTTTTCAATTTTGACTGATTTTTTATCTTGTTTGGCTCAGTATGCCTATACTGTCCCTTGCGCCTATAAAACACCAACCAAGGTAGTTAAAGTCGCACTGGAGCAACACAACGGGCATTAACTACGGTCCGGGATCAATCACGGTGGAAAAGATCCGAGGTCAACACCTCGTCATATTGAATCACGGTCAGGTGATGTCCATACCAAAGTTGGCACCCCACTCTCAAAAATTTCCGTCTTATGAAAAGTTTGGTTTTTATTTATGGCGTAACGGCCATATTTGGCCATGCTGAAAAGTTTGGAAAATATCTGGTTATAAAGATTATTAGGCTTCTGTCCTGAACCGCCCAGAATAGTTCGAACTGACTTCAGACTATTCGACATTACATGTGGAAATGGTACCAGAACAGTGAATCATTCGTTCTGCAGTGAATCATTCGAAGCACGTGGCACACGTATTCCAAAGAATCTCACACCTGTATATTAGACGAATATTGGAACTATCGGAGAGCTATTTTAACATTCAGAAAACAGTAGGTAGATATTTTAATTAACGTCGCACTGGAACAACACAATGGGCTATTGGTTACGGTCCGAGATTCATTCCGACTGAAAGATCCGAGGACAATACCTCGTCGCGAACCACTGTCGGATGACGAGATCAACGCCTGAGCTTGAAGCCCTCTCCAAAATTCCACACCAAAGTGAGGAAATTTGAGTCCACGGTAGGTTAAAGGTGCATCAGCCCTCGTGTACCTTGGTTGGACCTAGTTTCGAAAGGGCAACCCTCCGATTGCTAATCCGTTGTTCTTCCAACTGTGGGTTACCGCGGCTCCACCAACCAACCAAATCTCAAAATCGATATCTTCGATTGCTGCTCGATACATCTCGGACTTACTATCGCTGAGGATTTTGTGTTCCGTATCCCCTTACTTTGCGATTGCAGTGAGTTTGTTCCCCTAATAACTCCACGGCAACCCCGAGCGCAGTGAGTATCGCGCTCCTCACTCCGGATGCCACTTTCGGCGCATTCAAATGATTTCAATTCCGCCCTCCGCATTAGGACCGTCGGCATTCGCCTAAAACTAATATTACCTGTTGCCAGGATACAGCCCGGATCGAATTCTGACAGCCAGGCGCGCTTAAATAACAATTATTTACGTTATTTGCCCCGGGGCTTTGATGGGCAGTTTTAATTAGAGCCCGGATTGTCTGAAATTGTAGGGGGATTGAGCAGAGGGCGGCCGACACTATCTAGACAGATCCAAATGCGCCCTTTTCTTTGTGGATTGTTGGGCGACGGATTTCCATTTGCGGAATTAACTCCGGATGCCGAATGTCCGGGATATTGACAGTCGGGCTCCCGGATCCTGGAATTTTGAATTACATCTCGTCTTCCAAAGGGTGGGATGTTCTGCTATGTAACCTGTTGATTCGGATTGCAAAGGTATGGATGTGTCTAGTGGGGAGTTTTATTCTCTTGAGTGTCACAGTCAGTTTAGAGCTGTGTTAGACATAATATCAAATGAAAGAATATTTACACTGTTGATTGAAAATGCAACATGAAGAAGTTGTGTTAAATCCAAATTTGACAGACGGGTAGTTTATTATGGCATATGCAAATGATTAAAATTTCAGCTGAATATACAAAGAAGATGCGTGCCCAATCCAGGCTGTAATGTGATTTTATGATGATTTTTAATCTCTTTTAATTGAGTTGGGTGCAGCTTATCCATTTTTGGATCTTGGGCCATAAAACCCGAATCAACTAACCAACATTGTTCGTAGATACCGTGTGGTACTGAATCAAAAAGGGTGCATTGCAATGTGTCGTAGTGGTACGACTAAAAGCTTAATGATTTTAAGTGCTATTTCATTCCATTTTCTCCTTTTCGGATGGCTGGCGGTTTGAACCAAATGCATCTCAGAAGTCTTGAAACCGGAAGTTCTACCACTCATGCACTCTCCCTTGAGATGTCTTCAACAGGATAGTGAAAATCCCTCATATCAGCTTCATCCCGTGTCTCAAAGTAGACTAACGTTATCTTTTAGTTTAAAATAGATCAATTTAATCCTTTTTACAAAACGATAGTAAATTTTTTTTTCTTGGACTGTTATCCAAATGGAAATGTTAAGTACTTTTTCTTTGAGTCCAAAAGAGTAATGGTGTTGACCTAGGATCTTGCCCTTTGGGATTGATCATGGACCGTTGTCAGTAGCTCGTTGTGTTGTTCCAGTGCGACGTTAAATCCACTATCCACCAAAAGTTATTTTCTCTTTCAAACGGGTCCTTAGCGTTAAGTATTCCATGAACATTATTATACAAATGATTTGGTGGCATGGTTACAATTTGGATTTGGCCCATTTATGGTGATGTTTTGCTTCACGAAGACAACATTGGGGTGCGAGGAAGTTAAATCAAAGATACTAGTAGCATTGATTTCATATATAGAAAATATTCCTTTTAAATTATGTTTTTCCAAAATGAGTTTCAATCTAAATTTTGCTTTACAACGTAATTTTAAATTATTTACGAGATATTGTATCAGTAGTATTTTTTTTGGAAAGCAAAGTTTTACAAAATTTGAAGACTTAATTTTGTTTTGCAATTTTATACAAAACATCTTAAATATGAAGTACTCTAATTTGAGACATTTTAGTTTCTTCATTTTTAAATCGTAATCATATAAGCTAAAAAAGTCCAACATCAAAGAAATAACAGTATAGGTATATGATATAAAAATGTGTAATATACATCCTTACCCTATGAATAATAAACTATATCATGTATATGTGTCTCTATTTTTATTTTTATTATAATACTAATAAAAAAGACACCTATTTATCAACATACAAAATAAATAGCCTTAGCCTATTGCTCAACGCATCCTTTTCTTATTGCACTTTAACAAGGACACGAGTAACCTTAAAGTTGAAGTAATATATATAATAAGAACAAGTTTAATGCTATTATTCCTCGGTATCTCCAATCCCAAGTTTATAACAAGAACAGAATAACGAATTCGGGAAAACATTCCAGCGGAAACAGAAAATCTAAACGACTTGTAACCCAAACAGAATTCGCGAGTTTGATAACATAAATGTCTTCAAAACAAACAAGCCTTCCCGTGTATCTTCAGAGTATCCACCACCGAGAAAATCAATACCATTCTTCGAATTAATGCGCTTTAATCAAACGCCCGAAGCCAGTCTCTTTCGACAAGGCCCAATTCCCATTACCACCCCTCCCCCCTCTTGCAGCCGAAAACGAAATTTCGTTCTATGCAAAACTGATAGACCCCGAGGCCTTCACCCTTTTAGAGCCCCCCTCCTTTCGGGTCTAATGGACTGGTTGCGTTTGAGAAGCCGTTATAATCTCTTTGGAGAAGTGTGTTTGTTGTCTCTTTCGGGCTATGCGAACTTGTCTACAAACTCTTTCTGAGAGAGTGGGTTCGGGGAAAAGTCTGCAGGCTGATTCCACATCTAAGTGGTTCTATTGATGTAAAACTACTGCGGAGGAGGAGGAGGTGTCTTATTCCGATGGTCAGGATATCATTCGTTTTTGTTGGTTTGTCTCAACTGTTTCGTTTCGATGCCCTGGAGTTCCTTCTCTGTCACGTTCTTCAGATTCTTAATTTTTCCGGTGCATGACACCTGTGCGAAGACTTTATCTTTTAATATCATTAACATATTGTCGGAAACGAAAGATAACTTAGAAAGTGTTTCGCTCAGCGGTAAACACTGGAACCAGATGAAGATCTGATTGCGTGTTGCAAAAGTCTAGGAATGCTAATTTAGACAATTGAAGAGATTGGTTGGTTGGTTTTCGGTTGTATGGCGCAAGGACACTTTTTCCAAGCTGCGCCAAACACAAGACAACGAGGGAGGAAAAAAGCAAAAACAAGAGTAGGCGAGGATAAAACATAATGGCGGAAAGATCACTTGGTTACCTCGGGGTTATGATGCCCGTACGCACTTAAAGATGTGCCCTGGAGAGCCAAATGAAGAGAAGGGAAAGTTGCCAGATTATGTGCTTCATCATTCTGTTAGTTTTTGTCACTTGAATTTCAGTTCTAGAGTAAAGTTCTGATGGTTTTTCTGGTACGTGTCACCCCTGTGGCAGAATACTCAATATTTTCAAATCATCAACGTATTTTTGTGGTAAACAAAGCAATATAGAAATCACATTTTCGTAGATAGATAGTATCCAATTATACTATGTACAACTATCAAAAGCTGCTAGTGAGCTAATTCCAATCACCAAAAAGCCGAAGAAAGCGCTACAGTTGCAAAAATAGTTGCCAGTAGTGTTTGATTTATTGTTTGTTTTTATGGTCAGGGTTCTGTTAACTTTAGTTTGATCCTTTCCAATTCAAAATTCAATTTAAAAAATGAGGTGCCTATATAAATATGTGAACAGTATTAGGTATCGGGTTAGTTAAGTATTTAACTTCTATTATCTTATTAGAAGAAAATAAATCACTTCCATTTTGAAATTTTACTTCATACGTATAGAAGAGTGACAATCCATTTGGAAAATTGTGTGGTAAAATTAAATCGTTTATAAGACTTAACTCACAGGATTCTCTGAAAGATTATTATAATACTTAATTATTAAGAGTTGTAAATTAAATTTCAAAATCCAATGGAATGCAATTTTATTGGAAAATTCTATTGAATTAATGTCATCGACAAATGATACTGAAATATTAATAACAATAAAATTCCAATAAGGTAGTTTCCTATTGAGTTCGTAAATCAGGTTAAAACGCAAAATTGACGAAAGCAGTGCCGTAAGGATTTCCGCCAACGAACTCAAAATGTCCTGGTTACGGTGTAAAATGACTCTTTCGTAGACCAAATGGGATCTTTTTAACGTGAAACGGTCTTGTACAAACTCGTTAACTTCGCCATCTAGTGAGGAATTTAGAAAACATTCCGTCGTGACATATTTCCCGAATTGAAATGGAAGGCGTTAAAAAAGAAGAAAAACAAACTTAATTCACCGGAGCGTCAAATAAAGCCAACGTCCTCAGCTGTAATCCGAAAGTCTTGGAAACGTGTCAAATTTTCCTCGGAGAGAAGATTTCGGAAATCTTTCCCGAAATCCGGTTTTATTTTTCCAACTGCATTCAATCCTCTTTCTAGAGATGAAGCAACACAGAAAAAAAGAGTGTAAGAATTTTTTTTCTTGTTCCCAGTTTTTATTTCCTGTGTCCATGTGTTTTCTTACGCGAGTTAAAGTATGAACTATTTACTTGAAAGCTGTCGGAGAGAATTCATGAGTTTTTGTTTTATGACGTCCTTTTGGTAGACACGCGCCTAGGATAGCCTTGTATTCCGTAGTATGTACTTAGAAAATGAAATTGATGTACTGGATAAAAACAATCAAGTATTTTGATTAATTTCTGAATTTAGCAAATTTTCTTGGTGCTAAGTGACGGCTAAAGTTTTAAGTCAATAACTTGTATAATACATTTTTATTTGATTTATCTATTGGAAACACAAGATAACCGATAGATTTAAACACATTTCGTAGTGAATGTTGCTTTCTGAAGATTTTTATTTAAGATATGATAATTCTCGGGAGACATGCTAAAGAAACTGAACAAATTCGTAATTTGTGGTGCAAACTCTCACAATAAAATCGTGAGTTTGCATTTGTAATGCTTATGTATTAGATAAGTATCAACCTGTTCTAACGTAGCACATAAAAGAAATTTGCATCAATTTCAATACAGTAAATAATTGGAGGAAATAAATTATTCCATTGTATACCTCAATTAATTAAAAGATAGTCCCATTCAATTATCTCTTGTGCAACAAAAAATTATCGTAGAACGATAAACTACTTAAACCCAATCATTCAGAATATAATTAAACGCTTTTAGTTGTGTCATTTTTAGTCGAACTGCATTAACTTATTTGATTGTGTTATTTTATCTGTATCATAGTATGGGAAACCCCCATTGTTATTACCAGAATTTTTAAAATATTTTCATTGCATAAAATATCAAATTTGATATATTTAAAAATGGTCACATTAAAGACTACTTAAATCAGTCGAAAAACACCATACACATTCTGGCACCACGCAGCGGTAGCCCGGTTGAAAGAGTAGCGGATTAGCAACCGAAGGGTTGCGAGTTTGAAGCTCGATTCCACCGTAGACCATCGTGGCTGATGCACCTTAAATCTCCCGTGACCTTAAATATCCTTACATTTGCGTGACGTGGAAGTTTAGAGTGGGGTTCAGGTTCAGGTGTTGTCCTCGTCATCTGACCGTGGCTCAAAATGACGAGGTATTGTCCTCGGTACTTCCCTTCGGGACCCTCCCCTGACCGTCACCAATTGCCTGTTATATTGCTCCAGTGAGACTTTAATTCAACTACCTTCCATACAAATACTTCGCTCAATAATATTCGTACCGTAAACCCATAGAAAACCGTACAAATACGTCATTCAATAACCTAATTCAAAGGACTTGGAAGCCCCATGGTAATCCTAACTAAATATTGTGCATTTTATTTCGTCCCCCGATCTCTTTCTTTCAGAATTTTCCTTCCTCACACAAAGCCACTTGAAACCCGAATACATATAAAAATACATAAAGATTTCTTAGTCTGTACTCTGAAACAAGATGAAGAGACGTAGTTATATAAAACGTTTTCCACTCAAGCTCTGAAATCCGAAACTAAAATTTTTATTCCAAGTAAGGGAAGTTAGGAAAAAGTATTGTACTGGGGAGTTAGGGGGGCTAAAAGAGTAAAATGAAAAAAAATCGCCAAACAAAACCCAATTGGCCTATTTCCCGGAGGCTGGCCCTCGCCAGAAAATGAAGTTTTTCGCCAGATTGCCCTCACCCCGGAGTTTCACAGGTACTTAGGCGGGATTCTTAAGAGTCTAAACTCCTGGTTCGTTGCCAGGGCTTGCGCTTAGGAGGGTTCAGACTCGCGTAAAACGCGATCGCTAGGAAGAGGAGAGTTGAGGAGTCTCGGGCTGCTAGGCTTCAAATTTTAGTGGAAGTTGGCATCGTAAAGCGTAATTTTATGATTTCTTTTTCAGCCAAATACCCCGGATTTGGGGACCGTAATTGGCTGTTCGAATTTACTTTCTTCTGCGAGTCGAGTTGTGCTTCCTCATACTGCAGAATGCAGCCGATAGTTTTAAGTTTTTATTTGTTTGGTGAGGGAAAGTAAAAGGCGGTAACAAGACTCGTTTGGAGTTGTCTGGAATTTCAGTACGTTTACCTTATTTGGGGATACTCGATTTTCATTGAATTTTTTTTGTCTGTATTTGAGAATACGATTTCTGTTGCGCGTGGGGTAAAACGTTTTTTTAGATTCGCTCAGAGTTCATCTTTGCAGATTTGTAACTACTGTGATGGAGCGAGTTAAACGAACCAGGAGGCCCTCGCAAACTTAAAGAGAAGGCGATGACATAAACGTTTTTAAAATAAATACAGTATCCCTTCGAGATATATCTCGTTTCTTGGGGTAAAAGAAACAAGCTTGCTATATCAAGGGCGGCCATATGGAAAAAATTCTGCTCATTAGAAATAAAATTGCACACATTATACACTGAAGTGCCAGAAAAACTGGTACATCAGTCTAATACTTAGTAGAAATACGACTGCAGAAATACGATGGGGCATGGACTCCACGAGGTAGCTGAAGTATTCTGTGTAAGCATTGAACACCATACTTCATGCTAAGCTGTCCACAAGTCTCTTGTATTCAGAGGTGTAGGATTTCTGTGTTCCACAGCGAGTTGCATGGCATTCCAGATATGTTCGATGACGCTGAGATCTGGTGATTAATGTGAGAACGGCAAGGCACCAAACTCTTCAGCAGGTGAGGTTGAGTGTTCTTCAGACTATAATTTGGCACGTCTTGACTTGTGTGGCTCCTTTTGGAAGAGGCCAAACCATCAGAATGAACGACGGATATGAACGGGTATAATTCATCAGACGATGAGAGTTCACCTCTCAGAGTGTTAGTAGACGTACCAGGGGTAGGTTACATTTAATGCCAGTTAAACAAGTCCCACACCATTGCGGAGTTACCACAAGCCTGCAAAATTCCATGTTGACATGCGGGATCCATAACTTCATGGGGTTTTCTCTACACACGGACCCTTCCATCAGCTCGAAACTATTGGAACCGCTACTCGTCAGACCAGGTTATTCGTTTCCAGTCATCAAGTTTCCAGTGTTTCTGAGCCCAGACGAGACGCATAGTTGTGTGTCGAGTATTCATCAAGGATACTGGAGTTGGGGTATCGGCTCTAAAAACCTTTACCATTGAGGGAATGTATTACAGCCCACACGTTGGAGTCGGTAAGGGCTCAGCATTGAATTTCGATGTTATTTGAGGCAGTGTTGCATACCTATTTCATGACACGATTCTACCAGCAGACACTGTTCACATTGAGGCAGTCTTTTTACGGTCACACTGCTATTGTAAATTTTGCGAAGCTCCATTTTTTGGATCTTACGACATTGTACTCAACCGACCAGTTGTAAGTTACAGATTTTGCCATAATTCTTGTAGTCATATTACACATTTGAAATGATAGTTCGTGAAAATCGAAAGTTCTCTATCTCCGTAATCCTATGATCCATATCACGAGCTCAAACCTTTAAACCACTTTGAAAGTCGCTTAAATTGTGTTTACTTGCTATCCTCACCTAGGAATTGCTCTAGATGCTGCTACGGATATCTACTGCTTTAGATATGCACTAGCAGACACAACAAACGACGTCCATACGTGCTGTGAAGACATAAAATAGCTTTCACTATTTGGAGGCATCTTCAGCTAAATCTTATTAATGGGACTAAATCAAATTTGGTATTGAGATTTTTGAAGATATGGGGAGATGCATTCGGCGAAAAAATTCTAAGAAAGAAATATTCGGAAAGAAATTTTGCTTGTTTTCCCGCGAAATTTGCTCGGGCTTGATCCCAGACCGTCGCCCATAGCCCATTGTTTTGCTTGAGTACGACTTTAATTAAATACCTACCTACCGCGAAATTTGCTGTGAGTTGTACGCTGCCAAGGTTCGATTCCTTCCTGGGTACACTCAGGAAGGAATCAAACCTTGGTATAGAGTAAAACTTCCCTTGTGTGTGTATGTCCATTACTTGGCATTGTCCGTCTTGAGTCTTGTGCAGCATGGTCAAACATGGCTCTTTCGCCGTCTTTGCCCTACTCTATAGCACTTAATGACTGAATAACCACATCTATTCATATATTGAGAAAATCCAAGAAAATGTTTTAATAATCAAGGTAGTTTAAAACTGTTTATAGGTTATATAGGAAGATTGGAAACGATTATATGCATATGAACCTCTCAGGTGGCTAAGAAAGTCATTTTACAGATTTAATAAAAGTATTTACAATATTTCTTTTTCTGGAAAATAGTACTTAAAAATTTAAATCGTTAAAAATTGCTTTTACGTTTCAACGAAATCCGACTGGAATAGGATCAATTTCAGAAGAAGAAAACTAAATTGACAAGACTTTGAAGAAGCAATCTGCGATTGCACTCCCGCCCATCTCACCTGTCGATGAATTCGTCCGTCCGTCTATTAGCGCGTCCTCTTGTTTTGAGTCCTTATAATTGAATTGATGGGGCCTTTCTTCACGGATAACGCTCACAACATTAAGCACTTGAAGACTTAGGCTTAGGGGGATTTGCGATCCATTAGGCCGCATTACGGATTTACGTAAGGCCTGACGTCACAAGAGGATTCGATACTCGGGGCACGATTAGTTTTAATGCGCCCCGACGTTGTGCCCCCCTCCCCCTTTTCAGCTTGATCCAATAATTTGCGCCCTGGCTTTTTGACTGGAGTCGCAAAAATGCAGTCCAAATAGAATTCTCAGTGAAGGGCCCGAGTCTTAGTTTAAGAAGGATTTCATCGGAAAATGTGTTTGAGGCCGCGATGATTTAATGTACTTGGATGTTAATTGGTTTGTACCTGCAGATTAATTCCTGGACTCTTGTATATTAGGAGATTAAGGATTGGTTTTAATGATCCTAGGGATATTAATGTTTCTGAGAAGTTTTGGTGGGGTTAGTGGATGTTAGGTTCCCTTGCGAGTGGGATTAACGTTGTTCGGAACGGAGTCAACTGAGCCTTTAATGCGTTTCGCATTCGTCATTACATTCTCTTTTCCGAAACAGGATTTCCATTTCATTGGCAATACATTTGAATTGAAAGTATTCAGCGCAAATGCAGATCGAATGTTTGTTGAAGTTTGTTAATTCTTGAACACAAATAACTCTACTGTTAAGGCATCCGAAATTCCATTGATAATTCAGTCTTTCAATGCTTTACCTTTACTTCAGCCGTAGTCAAGCGAGAATGCGCAGACCAATCAGAGGTGACGATGCAAGAGGTGAAAACTCTCTGATTGATCTACGCGTGTGGCTTTGCTTCTTGTGCCTTCTATTAGACCATGGCATTGACCACAACTGTTGATGAGTAATATATTGTTACCTGTAATTTGCTAAGAGAAAATATACGATAAGAGAAGTAAAAATTGAAAGAGATTAGAAGATATACTTGATTACTGGTTTTCCTCGGTTAATACACTGCTGGCCACCGTAAATGCAACACCCTGAAGGAAGCATGCAAATAATATGAAATTTACAACATGCATTAGCGGAGGTGAGATATGCAAATGATTAGAATTTCAGCGCAGACGCACATCACGCGCGCCTGTGGCGCCACTTCAAAGCGCTATTTAAGGCTTGGAGATTTCGACGATTTCAAGCACGGCAATTGTGTTTTTCTTGTGGTTTTTTCAAAAAAAAAACCGATCAATTATGCTTCGTAGAAAACAGCGATCAACTTTTGATCAAGTATCCGAGTTCGACAGAGGAAGGATAGTGGCTTACCGAGATTGTGGATTATCTTTCAGGGAAATCGGTAGTCGTGTTGGACGAAACCAAACAACTGTAATGCGGATATGTGATCGTTGGATGCAGGAGGGTACGACGGACCGACGTGTTCGATCGCATCCACCTCAGTGCACCACTTCACGTGATGACAGGCATATTGTGCGTATGGCAGTGACGGATCGCTCAGCCACATCACGAACCATAGCACAGCACATTCAGTCTGTACCGCATCATCCAGTGTCTGCGCGTACCATTCGACGCCGTTTACAGCAGAGTGGTCTGTCCGCAAGACGTCCATTGCTTCGTCTACCCTTGACGCAGAACCACAGACGTTTCCGCCGCCAATGGTGCGATGAAAGAAGGATGTGGACGGCAGAATGGAATGAAATTGTCTTTACTGACGAGTCACGCTTCTGTCTGCAACACCACGATGGTCGGATTCGAGTCTGGAGACACCGTGGAGAGAGGATGCTGAACAGCTGCGTTATGCACCGCCACACTGGTCCTGCACCGGATATTATGGTATGGGGCGGTATTGGATATCACTCTCGCACTCCTCTAGTACGCATTGCCGGTACTTTAAACAGCCAGCGCTACATCTCCGAGGTGTTGGAGCCAGTTGTCCTTCCTTACCTTCAGGGCTTGCCCACAGCCATATTTCAACAGGATAATGAGCGACCACACGTGGCACGCATTGTCCAAGGGTTCTTCGTCAATCGCCAGATTGAATTGCTTCCCTGGCCAGCTCGCTCTCCGGATCTTCCGCCGATAGAAAACATGTGGTCCATGGTTGCTCAACGATTGACCCAGAATACATCCCCAGCTGCCACACCAGATCAACTTTGGCAACGTGTGGAAGCTGCTTGGTCTGCTGTACCCCAAGAACACATCCAAAGTCTCTTTGAATCAATGCCGAGGCGTGTGGCAGCGGTGATCTCCAACAATGGCGGCTACTCTGGCTACTGATTTTGGCAGGAACCACACTTCACAGAAGTCTATAAATTTAATCATTTGATACTTGGTCAACATGTTATCGACAAAATAAATTTTGTTGTGATATCTCTTGTCTTTCTTGGTGTTGCAATTTGGGTGGCCAGCAGTGTACATGACTTAGCAGAAATATTTTTTGCCATAACTTGAAAAACTGTTTAATGCTAGCAATAAATTCTCATTAAAATTCTTAAAAATAATTTTCTAATTCCATGCAAATTTCAATTGAATATTCAAATTTCCAGTATAGGTGTTTGTCATGTGCCCGATATGGTTCAGAACCAAAATGAAACACAATTTGAAGACCAACAGGTCATAAACAAGAAATTAAGTCCCTCAGTGTTCCCAGTACCTACTTTCTTACTCAATTTTCAGGCGACGTTGCGATATCAAACTAGTATATCATGCATCAAACTCTATACAATGCATCAAACTCTACATGAAAATGGTACATAATATAGAGTTTGATAAATATTTCGCTTTTTATTAGCTTTAAACTTGTTTACTAATGGATTAAACTACTACAATTCATGATATATAGTTTGATATATATTTCGACTTTTATGAGCTTTAAACTTATTTACTAATAGAATAAATATTGAAATTAAAACGCGCAATATAACAAAAAATGTTTACTTCCTATTGAAATTATATCATGTCACTTGAAAATGAGTTTCAGTGTATTGAGAGTGGTACACGTGACAAGGTACTGGTGCAGTTCATTGTTCAGGTAATGCAAAACTTTTTTGCTGCCGGCCCGATCGAATTCCTTGCCATCTTTAATCGTTACTTGATCGTAATAGGTCGAGATCTTACTTTCAAATGACACCGTAGAAAAAACTAAGATCTAGTGACAAAGAGTATACCTGTTTGTATAATCAAAACGAACGATCCTTTCGAATTTCACATTTGGAGCGATGAAATATTTTTCATTAGTTAATAGCACGTACTTATCTGTGAAAGACAAGCGAGTGTTTCGAAAATTTTCAACCCTGGCTCATTACCTTCTTTAACAAACTCTCTTCTAGTAGATTAAGTTGAAAATAATCCCATGTCAGAAACATTCCACTTTTTCTACCCTTCCCTACTTTGAAAATCATAGTTGCCTTTCGTTTTATTTTTCAAACAAACCTTATTATTTGAAATAGCGATGGATAATTTCATTCTGCTCCTTTTTTACTCCCTTCACTTCAGTTCCGAGAGAGGGAAAAGGAATTGTTTTAGATCATTAAATACAGTTGTGCGTGATTTGAGTTGATGGTTTGGATTTCTTCCGGAAAAAATGAATTACGCTTTCGTAGTACGATAAGGAAAATAAAATTCGAAAAAGGAACAGCAAAGGAAGCTTGTTTCGATGATTTATCTCATGAGTAATAAAATTAAAGGAGGTAAGAAAACGAAACAAAAAAATGCGTTTTTGAAGTTCGAAGTTATTGCGACTTCCTTTTTTAATTAGTTCGCTCTTATTTCGATACTAGAAAAACACTCCTTGTTCGGTGTGTTGTATTCTTAACGTGTTGGTTTTAAGAACGTTCACTCTCCTCCAGTCTTTTCAGAAGTGACTTTCGAAGTTTCTTTCGATATAATTTGAAATCATACTCAGCAGTGTCTATTTCTCCGATCCACGTAAAAATTTTAATTTAAAAGTTTATTTGAAAGTAATTAATATTTTGTTTGAAGTTGATTAATATTATAGGAGTAAGGTAATTAGAAATATGCACATGATTAATAGATAATATATTTTTCCGTATTTAAGTTTTATTCTGCTAAGCTTATTGAAATTAGGTTTTTGTTTTATTATTAATATTTCAAAAAATTGGTTATTTTTATTCTCTTGGTAATTTTATTAAAACCGGTTTTATTTAGTTTGTTATTTCATGACTCTGAAATTATAAATGCCATATGTAGATTTCATATGTAGTTTTCATTTTAATGTAATGGAGAATTTTCATTTTCAGCTGATATAAAATTTTCTAACTATGATTAATGCACACAATTTGATGATTTTTTTCGTTTATATATAAACAGTAAAATTATTAAATTTTGTATCAATATTGAATGTTAAAGCACACTATTTTGAATTTGCTTTCGTGAGTGCTCATAATCACACTATTTTGTGAGATGTGGTATAAAAGTATATTACATGCAATGTATGGCAAAGATTATGTTATTATGTAAATAGTGAACAAATTTGAGTCTAAATTGTCCCTTGTATGACGACCAAGAATTAATAAAAATTTGTTGAGCTTACATAATATAAATAAATTACTTACATAATTACGTGTAAAATTGCTTGAGAGACGATGCGTCTACTTTTGTTCATCAAACTAAAGAAAAAGTGAAAATAATCAGAAAACATACCTTGGGAAATTCGTAATTTTCCTTATGAATAGAACTTTATTACAATTCTTTGATCCCGTATATTCCTTAGAAAACTTTGCCCTCTGGGACCCATCTCCTTTAGGTATATACTGGCTTCACAGTACTGAGGAACTCTAGTGATCTTTTCTTCTCCCATTGGGCTTACTGTCTTCAGTAAACAAGGCTGTAGCGCTCCTGTTATCCTGAAGCTTTTCCCGCTATCATCCCGAGGCCGCAGTAGCCCAGTTGGAAGAGTAACGGATTAGCAACCGGAGGGTTCCGAATTCAAATCCCGCCAAAGACCGTCGTGTACAAGGGGGCTGGTGCACTTTAAATCTGTCTTGGGCCTTAAATGTGTATTTCTCCCTTCTGTGTCAGTAAATCTTTCATTGTGGGTGTTTGTCTATTACTTGATATAGTATGTCTTGTGTCTGGAGCAGCTTGGCCTAATATGGCCTTTGCGCCGTAAAACCCCAACAAACCAAACCGTTTCACGACATTTTTTACTTGACGTCTTGTGTTTGTCGCAGCTTCGTGAATTATGGCACTTGCACTATTCAACGCCAACCTTACAACCTTAGAAAGCATGATTCTGAAGTTACATAGGACAGTTATATTCACATCTAATGTTATGGTTTTTTTAAATCTTTAAAAATGTTTGCTAAACAAGTTATTACTTGCTCTTAAGATACAAAGGTTTATAAATTGATCGTTTACCTTGTGTTATAACGATTATAACAAAATTAATGTATCCACATAATTTTTCATTGACATTACGAACGAAATGTCTAATATACCACATACCTAAGATACAGTTACCTCTCCCAATTCTGTAAACTTGAAAAACAAAGATATTTCACTTGAGCAATTAAAATAAATTCAAATGGTAGTCTTCAAAAACAAAAGGAAATGCCAAGCGAGAAAGTACCCTTCAACAATTCTCATACCCCTGGTACTTAATTTTCTTATACACTGTTGACAGATATATCTTAAAGACACATCAACCAAAATGCACACGTGACATAATTTACTAGAAATTATTTACTTCATGTTTTGAGGACTCGTATTCCAATGGATACAACAAATCATTGTAACTATTCTGTCAAATAAAGTTAATTGTGACTTAATACTTATACAATGTTTCTTACGTGCTTAATTTCGGATTTGATATCTAAGAGTAACATGAATGAATAGCGTTGCACCTTTTCCTGAGTCTCTAACTGATTATTTTCCGATCGAACACAATCTATCCTAATCCTCTACTGGGAAAACGATTTCCTCACATTCCTATCCAATTATCATATGACGCGAATTTCGGTCCTGTCCTCATTGAAATCGACCCGAATCGCCGACTCTGTCTCATTTTATTTTGATTCGATCTTGATTAAAGACAAATATTTTCATTTGATTAAACGATAGTAGACGTTATTAATAAGGGAAGGATTCGCTAAACGCGTTCGTACGTTCGTTTGTTCATCGGAGCGTTCCGGAACATTTTCCAATCGGATTCCAACCACAGTTCGTTCCACTCAGACGAGATGTTCTTCAGTTGACACACGGCCTGATAAATGGAGAAGATTTGTTCTTAAACACAAGCAGGGAGGAGACGTGCCGAAGGATTGTGTGGAATAATATTTGAATTTCAAGAACTGTTGGGGGAACGGGACATTAAAAAAGAAAACATTGACGAATGTTCTACATTTATCCAATTTGGGACTGAGTAACCAAACCTTTCCCTTTAGGTTACCTGTATTCAAGAACCGGGTTGTTGGAAGATAAATATTAGTGAACGAATGGAAAATTCGAAAGTTTTAAGCATAAAGGAAAACATTCTCCAATCTGCACTTTTGAAATTTGAAACTCGAATACCAAAGTATGCCCCTCAGGTTACTATTGTACTAGCACTAATACTATTACGTCTTTGAAGTATAAATATTAGTGATTAAATGAAGAATCAACGATAACAGTAGTTAAGCTGCATATGGGTGCTAGAGGTTTGCAGTCTGCCTTTTCAAAAATTGAGTGTCATTATTTTAAGTCACTTTATTTCAAAGACATTAGTTTACTGAAGGACAAATGTGATTGGTATAAGTGGAGGCTAAAAATTGTAATGCGTTTGATGATATAAGTATTAATTTACCCATATTAATGCTCCATTTTTCATTTAAACGTTTTAATTCGACTGCAATTATTGTGAGGTTGATATTATATTACTTGGAATGTCTTAACCTTCTTATTGTTACTATTGTTCTGAGAGCATTGCTTATACCCTACGATACATTGAATAACAAAGTATTGGTTCAAAAATCGTAGGAAACATTTTAGAGTGGTTCAAACTTATTAGAAGTTATGCAGGAAAGACTACAGGTTGCAGAATGGATGTATACAAGTCTTAAGAGTCTCTGAGAATTAAGGCTTTTAACAAATTTATTAAAATATAATTTATCATGAGTGTCTAGTAAACGTGTATCAAAATTGGATATTTATGAAAACATTTAATGTACTTTTTAGAAAAGAAGACTCAAGGTCCTTACGAAAATGTTAAATAAAAAGAGGAAAAATGAAAAGACACGGTATTTAAAAAATGAGACGCAAATTCGACATCTTATTTAAATTCAATATACTGTAACATGTATTCTAATGGTATAATTTGAGATGTTAGGTAATAAAGTAATAAGAAAACGTTCTTTAAAGTTAAAATATTAGTCTGGAAAAATTATTAAACCATAAAACGAAACTTGATCATTATAAAGATACTCTTACTCATTTTTACCAATGTATTTTTCGTCTTTGATTAGTTTCTAATCCGTAGTACTTCGTACATGATACTTTACATCACCTTAAAATTATTTCATGCGCAAAATGAATCCAGCAAACCTGAATAGGTATATTCCGTTACCTTCTGAGCCAGCCGACTCATCGTATACTAATTCATTACATCAACGCTTCTAGTGGTTGCCTCGACAAGGTATCTCGTCATTAAATAAAACTGATCAGATCTTGATGGACGAGATATCTCGTAATTCAGAAAAAGAACTCACCAGATCTTGATATTGTCGTCATAAGAAATCGGTATTATTTTGATGACGCGATATATCGTCACTAGGAAAACTGATCCTATTTCGTCGGAACCGCTTGGAGGGTTAACTAATTTTCGTCCAGTTTTGTGGACGAACAAGAATAACCAAAGCAGCATTGAGATCATTGAAAATGCAGATGGGTGTCATTTTCATCTTCCCACTAAAAGAACGTCAATACTCGAGCACCCAGCGAGCCAATGGAAACGGAGCTGAAGAGGAGGCTTCACGCAGCACAAAAAATCCATCCATTGTATTCGATCTAAGCGTGTAAAATGGGTAAAAAAAATCCCCAAGAGCCCGCTCTAATGGCAGGCCACTTCAAGTCATTGATCGCAGCCTCCTTTTTGCGTTGTTATTATTTTGTGTTGCGAGGGTAAGTTCGGGCATCGATTTTCCCTTCCTTGCCTCGTGTATCGATATCGGTTTGACATTGACAACATCTTCATATCATCGTCCTCGGGTGTGGGGGGCGTTGATACGTGGATGTTTATGATAGCGGTTAAGCGTCTCGATGGCTCTCAAGTGTCTATCGAGATTGACGTCCGTGTCATGGCCATAAGATATGCACTTGTTGGACTTTTTGTAAGGGCTGTTGCTTCGAGCTCCTTCGCAGCAGTGTTCTGGGCGGTAGTTTAGGGTGTGGAGTTTATAAGGGTCCGAGTATTAATTACAAGATTTATTTGTGTAGGTAAATAGTTGAATTAACGTCGCACAAGAGCGATACATCCCGCGATCTATCCAGAAGGGGAAAGATCCGATGACAACACCTCGTCTTCTTGAACCACGGTCAGATGACGAGGTCAAAACATGAGCTGGCACCCCACTCTCCAAACTTCCACACCACGCCAACGTAAGGACATTTGATGTAGCCCCGAGTACACGACAGTCCTAGGTTGGATCGAGTTTCCAACTCTCAACCCTCTAGTCCGCTATTCTCACAACCTGACTTCGGCGGCTCCTAGATTTATTTGGGTAATGTAAGAGAAATTTCTTTTCAACCCTCTGAGCGTCGCAAGATTTCCGAGTAGTGTAGTATTGCTTTAACTCTACATCACGCATTATGGCTAAATAACCATCTATTGGGTAAAACAGTCTCATGAAAGGTTACGTTGGTCAAGAAAGTTAAAACTGACTAGAAGTGCGGGGAAGACTACATTTGATCCCCAGATCCTTGACTTTTATCGCTACCCTAACGCTAACACTACCCTAACATTTTCCAAACGAATCAAAGGAAACTTTCTCCCAAAACCTTTTCCACCCATCTTGCGCTCGCAGAGAAGAACCTCAACGACAGCCTACACTGAGTAGATTAAATAACCACATACATTGATTGAAAGAATCTTGGGAAAGATTAACGTGCATAACGGTTATATGCACGTGAAATCCTCAGAGCGAGAAATAGGTTCCCGAGTCAGCCACCAATGAAAATTAGGTTGTGGTGACAAGCACTCTTCTGATAGCAAGACCTATTATTTTATTGTTTTCCACTGAGTATTCCATATTTCCAATTCTGTTTATTACAAACTACTTTTCCTTTCTGTCTTGTGACATTTGAATACCCTACTTATTTTCGCTGAACACCTTTCAACAAGTAATTGAACTTAAGTGCCAAATTAAGTGGTGTCTAAAACATACTTTTCGTCTTTTTTGTCCTTTCCTACTAAGCCTCTCATCCATTCGTCTATCTCTGACAGTCTAATAACTTCGGTATTTAGCTCTTGGTGAAGTCCACTCGCAATCTTGGTGAAGTCGATGTGTCTAAAACATGGCTTCACAAGGTTTTGTGGAGAATGACCGACCTTTTCAAAGACACTCATCAGTGACTGAACTTAGTGCTTCGAAAAGAAATTATTTGATGGCAATTTGCTATCTTTCCATTTTTAAATTGAATTTCACTTTGCTCAGATTGAATTGAACTCTTTCTCATAATTCATGGGTTACTTGAGAAAAATGCTATTCCAAAGCTTTGGGAAGAATGAGAAGTTTGGTAATTTTGGCTTAATTTGAAATTCGGTGTTGCACATATCATGCCATAGAAGTTTTCGCCCTATTTGTCAAGGCACACATTAAATGTACTCAAGGCTTCATTAACAAATTTTTCGCCTTTGTTGTCTGAAGGTAGTTGTTTTTGACCGTGGCTAAAAATGACGAGGTATCTTTCCCTTCGGGATTGTTCCCGGACCATTACCGATAGTCCGTGTGTTGCTCCAGTGCTTTGTAAAATCAACTACCTACCTACTTTTAAATTTAAAGCTGCCGCCTTGGCTTCATGAGTTGGTCCTCTGCTCTAGTGTCCTGCAAACTGTAGGCTGTGCAGGTTCTATGCTAGCATCGTGCAAACTAGGCTGTGCAGGTTCTACGCTAGCATCCTGCAAACTTTAGGCTGTGCAGCTTCGATTCCTGTAAGTATTTCTGTGGGTGTTTTTTTCTCTTCTGTGTCAGCGAATATTTTTGTGTATAATTTATTTGGCACAATTGACAGGAAAAACTGATTTCTTCAGCTTGGCCAGATTTGGTCCTTTTGCCATAAAGAAAAACAATCTTAAAATTTCAGTCGTTTTACTTTTGATTTTTTGTTCATTAAGTTTAGGACATTTCGAACCATCATTATTCATAACAAGCATTATGAATACAAAGGATACTGTTTAATTTTTATATCAATTTAAATCGGTTTTCTATTGCATACAATCCCTCCCGGAATCGATAACCTATTCCTGAAATAGCTCGTATAGCGTTCAACTTTAGAGAAAGTAAACACGGTTAGAGTATGGGGCGAATTTCTAGGAATTGATGAGGATTCCAGAAACCACTCATTTGAGAATGAATTTCCTTTCCACGAGAGCGGGAAAACCAGGATCTCAATTCAAATCCGGGAATCTTCCCCCACTTCAAAGTTGGATTGATTTATTTGATTGCGTCCTGCGTTGCAGAGTGAGCACTCCGAAGTCGAAAAAGTCGAGTGGTAATGTTTGATCTGCTTCAAAAGAATCTTTCCGGGAAAAGTATATAGTAAAATGAATCATTTTCGAGGGAGTCAAACGTTGGGATTCAAACAAATTTGCTTTCGGTGGTTGATTCTCTGGTGTTTTATGTTGAGTAAAAGCTCTCAATCCCTTCAGTGAGTGATAAACTAATTATTTGCCAGGCTTTTGCTGCGATGTAGAGAACAAAGTTATAGATTAAAAGTTGTGTTTAGGTTTGGGATGTAACTTAAAGCTCACTTTTTTTATTATACTTCAAGGCATGCAGTTGAATCTCTTGTTTTTAGATACTCAGTGGATTTACCCCCATCTATCAATACTGAGCGGTGCAGGTTCGATTCCACCCTGGGCGTATTTCTCTCTTCTGTGTCAGTAAAACTTTCATTGTGTATAAGTAATAGTAATGTGCATTGTAATAGTGCATGTCTTGTGTATGGCACATGGCCAAATATGGCCCTTGCGCCATTAAATGCAACCAACTATCAATACTGTATATGTGGATCCATATTCAAACATTATAGAGTATTTTGTTCCATTTCTTTTTACCTATGATGAATAATTACAATTAATATGTTCTGGTTTAAAAGGAAATGCTCAGTTTTAGGTAATGTTAGTCCTGTGATAAATAGCGCATTGTCTGTTAGGTTTCACTGGATTTAAGTAGATGAATTCTTTTCAAATTTGTGAATGACTGAAAGGCTTTTTGAAGGATTGAAGGACAGCAAAATTGAAACATTTAACTTAAAACCTTTTTTCTCTTACTATGTTGTCGCTTGATGAATAATGCAAGTATTCAAGATGAGTTGCAAGTCATGCTCTCTTTTTCCATAGGGATCAGCTCAAAAAGCTGCATTTAACTTAGTTTTTTAGTTTTTAAAATGTCCGATAACTGAATCCTTTTCTGTAAACTTTCATAAAAATTGGTAATAAAGTGTTATGTTACAAACGATATTTAGAACTTGAAGCTAAGTAACAAGTTGATAATAATTCCCTTTGTTTATGAACAACGTATTTTGTTTCGGTAAAAGATTAATAAAACTTGTCAAAAGTCAGTTTAAGTGTCCTTGTAGAGAAATAACAGATGAGATTTAGTAAGAAATATTTGCATTTTAGCACTGTAGTAAATACACGTGGAAATTGGTACTATTGCAAATTTGTTTTCTGATGCAAAGAATCTGTTTGAAATTATTACATTGATCTATTTATCAAACTTATAATTGTTAAATGTAAAACAGAAAACCAGTCAAATTCAAGAAAATGTCATGTATATGCTTATTTACTAATGCTTAAGTATTCCGTCGGGCAGAGACAACATGCTCGCTAAAATATAATTTTGATTTCGTTAACTGTTTTAATATTAAGATGCTTTTACAAACTGGAATGAACTTAGAAACAGTTTATCTAAACGAGAATAAAACTATTAGTAAGAGTTAAATTATCAAGCTTAACATGAATTTATATGAATATGAGTCATTCAATTGTCTGGATGTTACATATTTATATCTTGGGTGACATTGAGAATCTCGACGAAGACATATTTTTATTTAAAATAATTTATGAATTGATGCTACAATATTTTCGTGAAAAATAAATTTGAAATTCGAGTATACTTTTGGAATACTATAAAAAATGTCATTATATATATTTTTTCGAGTGTTTTCCAATCTTTTTGAAGTTATAAAATGTAATGAGTAAATGCAAGTTCATTGGCACGTTGTCGTATGACGTAAATACACATAACGAATTAAAAATGAACGATTTTATGACGTCTCAGTCAACATGTACCATTTTTATGGAAGCGTAATCTTTAAAACTTCGTATTCTTATCTTTTACACATTGCGATCATAATGTTTTCCTTTTTGTGGAACGTTTTATACATTACTTTCCCTCCAAGAAAGTGGGGAAGTAGGACATTTTGAATGAATATTTAATACCCCGTATAAAACAAAACGTCTCCCTTTCTGCATTTGCACAGCCCTTATACTCCCTTTTCCTTTTTGCAGGCATGTAAATGTTCTGGAGCAGTTTTGTCCTAGAAAATAAAAGGATTAGTCGAGTTTTTTTTTAAGTTGCTCTTATCTTTCGGATGCAGACAGGGCAGAGTCAGTTGCTTTGTTTATCTTTCCGTTTATGTTTTATTTTATATCTATGTTGCTCATGAGGGCTACTGAGGTTGGTAAAAAAGTGGCCATCCTTTCCTTGTTCGACCGCGCGTGAAATTCGTTGAAGGCTATGAGAGCAAGAAGTTGTAGGAGTTTCCGTCCTTCCTCTCAGCAGACTCATTATGTTAAGTAATGAGCTTATTTAATGGGACTTTTCGATCGCTTTAACTTTTGGGTTGAATTAAGACGGTCGATTCAGTTTTTCGTACGTGAAAGCCAGGCATATTTAATCAAATAAATGTTCAAAATATTCCTTGTTTTTGTGTACTTTGATACTACTGGTTTTTTATTTACTTGAAGCGAAAATTAGTAATATTTTATGAGCAAAAATGTTCGAAGTAGTGTTTCTTTTGTACACTTCTACACTTGTTTGCCAAAAAGAACAGAATTGGTAATTCATTAACCACTTAACAGCTTCTTCTTTTTCAAGAAATTGCCACTTTTTTATCGCAAGTTATCATTTTATATTTATAAAATAGAATTTACAAGTCAAATTGCTGTAACACGAAAATTTAAGTATTTATAATATTGTTTTTACTTCAAAAGGAGGTAGACATTGAACTTTGACTTTTTCCTACATCAATGTTATACAGGAAAGCTCGCTTTAAAATTGCTATACAGAAGGCAATACATTATTTACATTACTCTTACCAATTTCCTTACTTTTTAAATTCATCCATTCAAAAAAACTTGCAAATAGAAAAAATACGGACAAAGCAGAAAAAGGAACAGAAATGAAACTATTTGTACAGCACACGGCCAAATCAAGAGAGTTAAAAATAGCCCACCCTCAATTAAGTGGCTAAGCAAATCCAATAGTATTTTATTTAAATAGTTACTATACTCTCCTCAAAGAACTGAGAATTAAAGCAAACAACTTGGAACTCTTCTTATAAATATAGTCACTTCTTTTAATAGAACTAAATGTAATGAGAGAAACCTTACATATACCGCTAAAACTTACATTTCATTCCCAGCAAACGAAAACATTTCATCTAAAGGTTTATCTCTTTTTTAAAAGTTCATTTTTGATAAATGTTTCACTTTTGTTTCGCGCTTAATTTTACTTCAGTTAATAATAAATTTATACCAATAGAATATTGAATTTAAACAAGCTATATCAGTTAAATGGTTTCAACTATCTTCTAAATCTTAATGCAACTGAAATTGTTCTCGTCAAAATAAACCTTTCGCAGCCCTAAATCCAGAACGAGTAAAATATGATCTAAAGCTTTGTTAGAGGCGAAATTAACCGTATTTATCAAATACCTAATATCAAAATATAGCTAATAAAAGATATTAGAAGTCCAAAAGGTAGCACTTTAAACTACTATTTTGATTCAGATAATTTTATTTTTATTTAGTTACTGAAGTGTTTACTATCTAAAAAAACTTTCAGTCATGAATGGTAACCTGAAGAAAGGAAGAAATTTCCTGTTCTGCGTTACTCATAAGAACAAACGAAAGTTTTGGCCCATTTTTGTCCCGGCCATTTGCGAAAAGTGAGACGTCTGTGGCAGACAACAAGCATTTGCAGTGAGATGAAACGCAACAATTTACTGAGAAAACGAAGTAATTTCCGTTCACCGTTAACTTTACGAAATCTTTAAAAAGTCCGTTACTCCTAATGCAGCCCAAAGTAAAGTCCACAAAAAGAAATGAATAAACGCTGTCAGGAATTTGATAAGGGCCAAAGTGGTTGACAGAAATAAGAAGTGGGGGAAAAATTAATCTCCGCGAGTTCTTTAGAGACGTTTCTTTTTGCTCAAGAGAAAAGTTGTTTTGATCACGAAGACTAAGAGGATAAGACTCTCTGACACTCGAGAAATTCCGAACTCTTTTTCATCCTGGGGCTACCTTTTTGGAACGAAGAACTTTTGCAGCGGGAAATATAAAAAAGTTGGAGATTAAATTTGATTTTTTACAAGATACAGTCCAATGATTGTCGTCTGATCGTAATAATCGTTGAGGCTATGCGTCTCGTGTGAGTGAATACGTGTATTGAAGTTTCATGCGCGTGCGAGTGGAAAGGGTGAGTGTTCAAAAGTATATGCGTTTGTGCACGTGTGTACATGAGTGGTTTCAATGATAGGTAACACTGGCAACCGAATGTCCGATTCTAAATAGATTTATAAGTTCTTATTTAAGTAATGAAGAATTCTCGAATTTATAAATTTATAACACAATTACAATTTTTTTGAAGTTGTAAATTGTATTTGAAAACAGGTCCCTTAAAATTGTGTTTTGGAAAATATTTTAACTTTTTAATGCATTTTATAATATAATAAATATCTATTCCTTCAAAGCTTAATAACTTTGGTAAGATTTTAACATTGAAACTTTATCTGATAGTCCGTTTAAAGCTGCGTAGTTGTGAAAGCAATTTATGTAGCATTTAAACGCTCCTCACACTTTATCTTTTACTTGGTAGAGTTCCCAAAGGTTGACGTTGCATAGTTTCTATAACTTCAACTTTTAAACACCCATAAACCTAGATACTAATTCTTTCAAAATGCATAAGTAACTAATGATGCCGTACCATCATCCTATTTCTTACCTGATAAAGCCCTTAAATTAAAGTTACGTATAGTTTTAGTGTATTTTAACTTTGAGACGCGCGCGACCTTAAAGACCCCATTTAATATCTTCGTTTCCCCATTTTAGTACATTAAAAAGAATGGCTGTTGTACCCGCTAAAAGTTACAGTATATTCATTAATCCCTGGTGTCCTCATTTAGCAACATTCCAATGCTCTTTTCTCAAAGAAATGTGTCCATTTGAGACAGATTTAACAATCAATTTTTTTAATAAAATTGTATCATTCCTTAGTCTAAAAGTTCCTTAACGACGAAAAAATTTGTGAGACAATTTACCTCGGGGATTGAAGAGGTTAAATGACCGTGGTGCTCCAGTCCTTTCACCTCATAGATATTACCCTTTCAACGTCACGAGATTGCCGAGTAGTGCAGCATTGCACACATAATAACCACTGGTATCATAACTAGTAAACCCGCGCATATGCACTAAAGGTTCTTTTTTGCTAGAGCCGCGGTAGCCCAGTTGATAGAGCCGGAGATTTGCAATTGGAGGGCTGTTAGTTCGAAATTCGATCAAACCAAAGACCGTTGCATGTGTGTGGGGGGTGGTGCCTGTTAAATATGTCGTGGTCTTAAATTCCCTCTCGTTGGCGTGGTGTGCAAAGTTCAGATCAGGAGTCGATCTCGTCGTCTGGTTCAAATTACTAGATGCTGTCCTAGGATCTTTTCTCTTCGGGATTGATCCCGGAACATCATCGATTGCCCGTTGTGTTGTTCCAGGCGACGTAAATTGAACTACCTACTGATGTCAGTGTCGTTTTCATCATTTCACACCTTATTTAAGTCCATTTATAATGAATATAAGCATCGATATGCACATTTCATACCTCAAATGGAATAAAAATTGATCAATTATGTGAAAAAACAACATTTCGTGTAATTCATATGTGAATTCGTATATCCAATAAAGTGATTAATTAATAAAAAATGCATACCTCACTCATGTAACCACACAGCTTCAGAAAGTCAAATTCAATTGTTTACTAATATTATGCAGTTCCATAGCTCCAATCATGCATATTGAAATTTAGTGGTAACAATGAATTATGAATACCGTAGTGGCTGGTTTTATATTGTTTTACACTTGTTGCGATTCGCCAATATACAATATCAATATCTGTGCCTAGCAATATCATCTAAGTGCTTAACCCTTCTGGGGTTGTCTCGAAGAGGTATCTCGTTAGTAGCAAAACTGACCAGATCTTGATGGATGAGATATCTCGTCATTTAAAAAGAAACTGACCCTATCTTGTTCTCGTCATCATTATAAAATCATCGACCTTCTAATGAAATAGAAGATGGAACATGTGCACGCAGCTTTAAGTTATTTCTTCCGGTCACTCGGTTTGAAGATCACGGGGTTGAGGGAAAATGCATAAATCCTAAGTTAGTGATTGGTTAAAGTGACTACCCACCGTGATTAAAAACACTAGTCTGCGCGACAGCCAATAGGCTAAGTCGATTCATAAACCCACGTGATTTACCCTTCAGAGACCTTGTGATGGCGACTGCTCACATGCTCTGTCTATTTCATTAGAGAGTCGATGTATAAAATCGGCAATGTCTTGATGGCGAGATATCTCGTCATTAGCAAAATGAGTCAGATCTTGATGGACGAGTTATCTCGTCGCAACCACTCAGAGGGTTATAACTCCCTTGTATGCTTTTTTTTCCTCTTACGTTTTCTTGAACTGCCTCACCCCAATCCAAAGGACCAGTCCAAGAATAGGAGGAAGCGCCCCCTACGAGTGAATTCCCGCGGACTGGCGACCCGATATGCTAAAGTCACGTAATAGCGCCCGGATCGTCTTCTCTCCAGTGCCGGAATTCCTCCGTGGACGACCCCCCTTTTCAATTAAAAGTAATGAAGTGTGACGCGATATATCGATTGGGGGATGCGCGGGCTGCTGACCCTCCCCCGTCCGTGGGGAGATCTGGTGAAGAATGGCGCGTGGAGGAGGGGGTCGGAATTATCGGTTCTTGTTCCCTCGGGGGTTGAGAAAGTTCCTCAACTCCGGTTCCTTTCTTGCGTGAGGGGTACGTGACGAGCGGTTCCCTCTCTTCGACCCTTCTTATGAATCGACGAGTGTCGCTTGTCCGCGAATGACCGGTGGTTAATGAAGTTGGGATGGGGTTGTTTGGGAAGACCGGGTACTCTTAAACATGAAGTGGCTTTTTATTCACATTCTTGAATGGATGGATGTGGCTGAATTCATTGGAGCGTTTCTTTCGTGCACTCCATTAAGCTTTTCATTTCTCTACCTCGGGGCGATCGTGGGTCAGTGGTGCTTCAGTTGTGCGCTAGCAATCTGCGAGTTGTAGATGGCGCAGGTTTGATTCCTTCCTGATTGTATTTCTCTCTTCTGTATCAGTAAAACTTTCATTCTGCGTGTATGTCTATTATTTGATATTGTATGTCTCGTGTCTGGCCCAGCATGGCCAAATATGCCCCTTGTGCCATAAAATCCCCAAACCGACCAACCAATTGATAACAATTTCGTTCACTATCTCCCAATTCTTGTAGGTTTTTTTTTTCCATTTTTCGATATTTTTGTCATTAGGTCATTTTTGAGTTTTTAGGGCATTTTTTGGTCATGTAAGATTTTAAAGGCATATTGTTTTATTTACAGCAAAACTTTAAAAAAATCCGTGATTTACTCTTCAACGCAAAGAAAAATCTTCGATAAATTGATGAGGCGAAATGCTACATCAATTTATGTTAACACTTACGTTATTTCATTAAAACCTTCCTGCATTGTCTTCATGAGTTAAGAATGTAATGCACTTTTAGTTACATTGTAAATTATTTCATTTGATAGACTGAAAGGTTAAAAACACTCTTCAAATTCTGTATCACTTCCGTGTAACCATTTGTAGGGGATATAATGATGAGGCAACAAATCTCCTTGATCTGAGATTTTATTCAGAATTTACCACAGTCATTACTATTTACAGCATATTAAATACTTAGATATCACACTACATTGAAACACTAAAGCAGAGAAAAATATCTTTGGAACAGCATTATTTTAATTAATTTAGAAACACGTACGCCAGCGTGTTAATTTCTGATCTAGAGTCTTGAGTTGAGTTGCATACCCGCTGCACCTTTATATGCTTTTCTATTGGCGGGTGAATCATCTACACCGGAAAGAATGAAGGCTGGAGGGAGCTTTCTCAAGTTTTAACACGAGGAAACGAACGATCATGGGTCCACTAGTTGCACAATCGAATTTCAAAATGATCTGTAATTTTACAAGATTTACAACCCAGTTTTTAATCCTTAACCACAAGATCCATGATTACTTCGATCATATAAGACGTAGATTAACCCTTCAAGTGGTTTCGGCGAGATATTTCGTAAATCAAGACCAAAAATCTAACCAATTTTTCTAATGACGAGATCAAGGTCAGGTAAGATTCTTGCTAATGGCGAGATATCTCGTCAAGAAAACAATCAGGAGAGTTAAATAATAAATGCTTGTAAGAATAAACTTCGTATTCTAAATATTTAATGACAGCATCATATTAAGAGGACAGTGGATTTTAAAAGCAATTTTTTGCAGATATTATCCGATTTTTATAAAATTTGCAGACTGCTTTCTACTGAAAAACCTGTATATAAAGTTTGTCCAAAATTATTAAGCTGTGCGATAGTTATTATTTAAAACGTCTTCAAAAATTTTAATAAATTAGAAAAATTTGATAGGTTTCATTTGAATTAATTTTAAATATTTTTGGCAATACTTTAATTTATGTAATAGTTAGTACAAATATAAATCAAATTAACTCCCATTAGGTAAATGTATCACTCAATTGTAAAGCAAAAAATGTACTAAAACACAAAAATGTGTTTAAAAAGCTTAGGTTTAGCAACATTTTAAAACAAAATATCAAAATTTTGGAAACATGATGAATTTATCACTTGTAACTAAACAACAGATTGCAAGAATTTAAAAAAATATTTCAAGGAATCAATTAAAACTAGTTGCTTAGGGCATTAGTTGCTGCAGTCTTTTCCTATTGCAATCTGTCCTCAACTATAGCAACTACCGATCACTAACAATTATTACAGCCTCCGTGTATATCTCGTAATAACTCTTAAGTTGTAATAAGAGCGTTTATGAGTTAAAAATCTACTTGCTAAAACTAACTTGCATCGAGCAAAATATTCGCGTCTGTTTGTCACTCCTTGCATGTTTTGAATGACATGAAGCGCATAGTAAAAGCATCGTCAAATCACGTAGGATAAATATGCTCGGGATAATAATCGATGTAATCCTTTTCTGTATCTGTTCTTTACCCATTTGTAATGGCTACCGATCACTAATGCTCACTACAGCCCAGTGACTACCTCCATCTCCATAATTCTCGCTGACTGGGGCAAAAGAGCTCACTTTATCTTTTCCCTAAGTAGCATTTTCATTTTCTCAAATGAATCCAGTCATAACGGTTCCGAACGCCGGGTGCCAGAAATGGGGGTTAATCCATCACACTAATCACGTGATGTTTCGCCACCCCCACTACGTTTTTTTCTCTTCTAGCTCCTTCCCCTTTGTATCCGGGCTATTTCCGTGCAAGGGGGTCATCTTCGAGTCACTGGAGCAAGAGTTATGTTTGAAAGAGAGAAAATATCTCGTTCTTTCCCTCCTTCACACTTACCTTAATGAGCATATCAACGCGAATTAAGTTAATGAAGATAGCGGGTTCCTCTGAGATAGCGAGAGCAGTTTTATTCGGTCTAACCCATTCAGGAGCTTTCTGTGTTAATTGGCATTCGGTTCGAATGGAGAGATTGTTCTGTGTCGATGCCCAAGGAAATTCTTAATTTATTCGTTGCTGATGCAGTTTCTTTACTGACACTTTTATCCTCATTTATATTCATAGTTTTTCTGTGTAACCTTATAAAACTCACTCACATAGCTTCCAGTTTTTACATAACTTGAGCGTGTGCATACTCTCTGAATAATTCGGGCCGCCGTAGCCCAGTTGGAAGAGCAACGGTTTAGCAACTGCAGGGTTGAAAGTTCGAAACTTGGTCCAGCCAAAGACTGTCGTGTACACGGGGTCCGGGACATGTCAAACCTGTATCGGCTTTAAATTGTCCTCCCGTTGGCGTGGTGTGGAAGTTTGGAGAGTGGGGTGCCATTCAGGTGTTGACCTCGTCATCTGACCATGGTTCAAAATTACGAGGCGTTGTCCTCAGATCTTTCTCTTCGGGATGGAACCCGGACCTTCGTCAATAGGCCATTGTGTTGCTCCAGTGCGACTTAATGAATGACTACCTTCTTGGAATTCTTCTTTTGTTCTACTTTTAGCTGTCATCGCCATCATCTTTTTTAATTACATTTTTAACTTGCAAGATTTGATTGTGGAAAATCCCCATTCAAACCGTTTTAAATTAGACTTTTCCCATTCAAACCGTTTCACGTAGCATTAGGTTTTCAAATTCTATTTAATGTTTCCTCTTTCGCGTTTTTGACATTTGTACAGCAATGTTTACCATTTTAGATTTCCACTATTTTCCATCAATCAACATGCTTTATGCTACCATTTTATGAAATTTTTTATTAATGGTGGCAAATTTAAACCTTTACGGTTCTTATAATTTTAATTAAAATTTAGAAATTATATTTTTGTTTCTCTGTTGTGAACCTTAAGGGCTTTTAATCTACTTTCTATTGATGGTTTGTTTGCGTGTTTAGTACTTGTTGATTGTTATTAGATCTTGCGTTTGACGTATCTTATGCATCTTTGTATCATGTTTCACAAACATCAAATCAGCCAACCAAGCAACCTACAACTCTTCTAACCAATAAAAGAGGCTAGTAAGTACTTATTTTTGATGTAGGATAAAAACAAATGGAGCATTAAGAATTGCAAACCTCGTTTCGTAGATTTTCAGAGACACCAGTTCTTGGACGAAAAGATTTATTAATAATACTGAGGAAAGGGATTTGAATGATCCAACATAATTATAATTCCAAATCACTTTGACGCGTCTGCCAGTTTCACTCCTTTATAAATTTTGATAAAGTTATATTCTCTATTGCCAGTAATGTATACTTTGGTTTGGGTATTTATATTTTGTTCCACGAATTGGTATATTGATGAAATATGTTGTATGTAGATTACTTTTAAAAAGGAATCATTGAAATATATTGAAACACAATTGTCTTTCTGATTCTGTAATTGGCTATTTTGAGTTAAAATTAATATCAACGCGGTAGTTGTTTCTTCTAAGCTCGCATTTCGATTATGTTCAGCTGCATTACGCTTCTGGGAAGTATGAATCGATCCTTTAGAAAAGGAATTGAATTTAGAAAAACAGAAATCGAGGAACATTATTAACTTTTTGATTCATTTTATCATAAATGATAGATCACTTTCAATTTAAAAATGTTGCCTGAAAGTAGCTTATGTCATTTTCGAGACCTTTTTGACTCTTTTTACGAAGTAATGATAGTAACGTCAGATTTATTTAATGAATCCTTTGCAACACCTGCTCTATTAAATACTGATACAGCAAATACCTTTCCACAGATGTCGGAATGTTTAATGACTTCCCAATTGGATTTCTGATTCACTTAAGTCCGCTTCCTGCCTTTCTATTATAAGCCCACTTGCGATCTCGAAGTTCTCAATCCATTAGATGCCAATTGGTTTGAACGGTCCACGCTTAATTTCACGATTGGAGAAATCTTCGATTCGTGCAAATTTTATTCGTTGTCATAGTAACGGATGGGATTGATGGCATTAGTGATTCTCCATTTTCTTTATTTACGTAATATGTCGAACAATAATAAGTGCGCTATTAAAAAAATCTTGAATTTTAAAATTACCTGTTAAGAAATGAATGGCTAGTATTTCTAGTGATAGCAGAACTTAAAATGATCCAGCGAATAACAAAATCTGTGCAATTCGCTTTAAAATTTACTTAAAGAAAAAAATTAACAATGTAACTCCGTTGGCAGTTAGCTCGTAAAAGATTAAGTAATGACGCGTCTCTCTTTTCATTGGGGAGTTGCTCTTTAAATATCACGAATGAAATCGAAGCGTGATATAGAAATTTAAATTGAAACACGGATTTTTGTATGGTATAAGGTTAAAAGCATATATATTTAGATCAAATATACATTTATTTTATAACAGATGAGAATATTACGAAACACAGTTCAATATGCACATGAAGCAAAAACATGATTTAACAAGACACAGAGCAGGAGGCAGCACATCTAACAGGAAGTTTTCGCTATCCCTCACCCCACTGCAGCTTCTTACAGATCGACCCCACCAAAATTATGAAATTCCAATTGCTATATATAGTAAACGAATTTCATGTTTCTTGTATTTATTTCCAAGTGTGTCAAGTTGTTTCTTGTGAGCAACCTTTGCAAATATACTTTAGGAATTCCTGTTAGCATTTGTATTGTAAATTTTCAGTGCTTTATTTCATTGACTTGGGATGGTTTCCCTCGATATTTGCTTAAAATTATTTAGTTTTGATGCTAGGAAATTCTCACTGGAGAAATAATTTCTTCCTCTATATTGGTGTCAAAAGATTGTTTAGGTCTTGCGACTTTGTTATTCTAAAATGTGTCAATTTATTTAATTATCAGACATGAAAGTGATAGCTTATTTATAATTAACACTGAATGTAAAACGTGAAAACTCGTCTTTAATAGGAAGTGCAAGATTATTCCTACCATATCTTTACAAGTGAAGGCCTTTGCTTTGCCAGTTTGACCTTATAGTCTTTGAGTTTCAGTTACTCTGAATACAAAATTTCTCATACTTAGTTGTTGCTGGCTTTCCTATTTAAAACCTCAATTCTAACAGTTTTAAATTTTAAAAAATTGCATAACATTTCTAAAACCAAAAGTGTGTTTGATTTTTTTTTCTTTTAGCAAAACGGTTCTATTCATGACTTGGTAGATGTTGATAGATATATTTATTCAAATAAATAAATCTGATAAAAGCCAATTATTAAGTAATATAGACATATACATATATTTAATAAATAACTTTTCTTTGCGAATTATCTGAAGTTTTAAAAATAATTTGTCTTTTAATAGTATATTATGTTTCTTACCTTCGTATTCAGATCTGGTAAGTATTTCTCTTTGTTTTGATAAATTCGTAAAAGTTTTCTCTGAGAAAAAAGCTATTAAGAATTGAAGTGATTTACCTCAAATTGGAAAACTAAAAATATCCTCTAGGGAAAGTTATAAATCATCAGTTGTAGTTATTTATTTTTATTAAATTCGACAGTACGGATAGTAATTGATAAACAAGATTAGTCGTGATTTTTAAATCAAATGCAAAATTCTACATTTTTTGAGCTTATCACTTACATGAAAAAGGACAATTCCAAGATTATTGAAGATCGTAGATACATCGAAACGATCCATTGTCTTTTTTAAGAGTGAACCAATTGTGGTTATATTAGCATTTCTCCGAAAGGGTCTTCAACCTTCAAAGTTAGTTGGTTTCTGCTGTAAACACTAATGTTGTTGTAAAACAACTTTTACAAATTTCTTTCGGTCACACTAGCTGTATTGAGTACTTTGTGTGTGTGAATACATATACCAACACTTCACAGTTTTACAAGCAGTAGTTTAGCCAAAAGTTCATTTCGTTGACCTTAAGTTAGAAATACAATTTTCAAGGCAAATTACCAATTCCTAACTGGAATTTTAAAACGTTCCACAGCAATACAAGCTGATTCAAAATTATCTGGCATAACTTCAAAGGGTAGTAGGGTGCATCAATACAAAAATGTTTTGTCGAAGAATGCATATCCGCAACTATTGCGCACATACACTTTGGTGAGTTTGCAAATTGTAATTCTTTAACTACGCGATTACTATTATTACTATTTAACTACTGTCAATACGATTTTCACAGGCGATGGAATATTACATGAATTCTGAGATGACTAGATTTAAACAGGAGAGCTGTTTTCCCCAAAAGGTGGGTTTCTCTCAACATAGCGAAGAATGTCTTTCAATTCTGGAGTGCTCCAACGTCTAGGCCTGCATCTTGCCTCGTGACATGAAAGGTTCCAGTTTCACACAGCTGTCGGTACAAACTCTATTGTTTGATGATTTGAGGAAGTGTTCAGGGTACAATCTTTGAACACTATTCAATTTCAATGGATAGGCCCATACTTTAGATGCATATCGGCCCTCTAGCATCTATACGCAACAGTTGTACGGAATATTGAAGTTTAATGTTCTAAGTAGATAATAAAGGTAGGCTGGGGGATAGGAGATTTTTTTAACCTAGATCATTTCCAATTCTTTAAATATATTTTTTACTTCCGTATCACTTACAATAGTAATTATGCCATTTCCCATACTCACCATTCAAAGTTCAAAGTTTATATAGATTTTTTAATTCAATATCAAATTTCTAATCTTCGATCTGTCTACACATTAGTAGTGCGTTCCTAATGTGAATATAGATTTTTACTACATATGCAGACTCAAGTACTACATTTACACTTGACCTGTGCTACTTAAACACGTAAGTAACGCTTCGTAACTTTCCAAGATTAATTTTCAGTGAGTTGAGTTTCTGAATTACTGGATTTTATGACCTGAAGTTAAAGTTGCCAATTTTGATTTGAAACACAATTTCAACTAGACGCTTACGACCGGCATTTGTATCATTGTAAAAGTTCTAATAAAATTCAAAATTTTACATTAACAAATGCAAATTCAACGAAATTGACCTCATCCACCATAAAAGCTACAAGAATCATAACTTTAATCTTAATAGTAATTGTAACTTGTTATATTTAAAATTGTGAATGGAAACTCGTCTTTACAGTTATAAGGTAATTTTGATTTATAACAGTTTCTATCTTGCTTCCTTTTTTCACTATAGATACGAGAAGTGTTTCCAGTGTTCTGAGAATAGTGTTATGAATTTTTCATTTTATTAATTTTCGTCTATATTGCATTGTAATTTTTCTACATAATTTTGGTTTAACAGTACTAGTCCGAGCGCTAAAGAAGTGCGTGTAGGCTAAAACAATTTGTGAGTGTCTTTTACCCTATATTTACAGGTCGATTATGCCATTTTAGTCCTCAAATCACACCGAACCCGAGTTGCTCTTGTGATTCTTTTCCCGTAGGGTTTATTGTCTTTAGTAAACACGGGAATCACGCTCCCGGGATACCCAAGTGATTCGTTTCTGATTTCCTCCCACTACTCTGTTCCCAATCCCTCTTTTTATTCCCTTTCACAATATTTTTTACTTGACGTTGTATTGTGTTTGGCGCGGCTTGGTCAAATATGGCCATTGTGCCATACAACCTAAAACAGCCACAAGTTGCATACGACGTATAGTTTTTTAATACTGGAAACAGATGATAGTCGTTGGGTGCCCCCTCTTAACACCCACTTTCCATACAAAGAAAATGACGGCCCATTGAGAATTTACAGCGTCTTACATAGTTTCAAAATGCCGACTAGTACGTCTGCATTTGCTCAACGGCTAAATCATACTGATCGTGGACTAACATTATACTAATCTTCATGGACTAATGTACGTTGGAGAAACCTGTCAGGGCTTGGTCTGTTTTTGAAAGCATAAAGGGGCCAGTGTCTCAGTGGGTATGACCATTGTGATAGCAACCTGCGAGTTGTAGGTTTGATTCTTCTGTGTAAGTAAACACTCTTCGTGTGTGTATGTCCATTATTTGACAGCCATGAAATTAAACCCAACCCCCTAAAAGCATGAGCACTGTATTACTCCGCCGGATCGCACATCCCAGAATGTTCGTCGTTCATAGTTCAGGGTGTACGGAGGCATCGTTGAAAAAGCGTCTAAGAAGCGGACGTGAAATCTGAATCCGCTCTTGAGCCACATCACAAGTGAGCGCAAGAGTCGAGTATTTCTGGTGAGCGCCATTCGTAACTCAATTAGCCCGTGTGCACCGCTTTAAAGTGTTGATATTAAACGCGCAGGAGACAGCGGAAGAAGAAAAGTCCTGTTTCTTTCGTCGAAAGAGGATCGTTGGCTGGCGGCCAGATTGGCCTACTGCCAACCACCGAAAGACGCTGACCTGTATAAATGTATGTGCATATAGATACGCGCATATAGATATATAGCCGTGATAGAGATAGATATATATTTCTATCCATAAGTAGCGCTGCAGAAATCCAGTGTTGCTTTTTCTACCTTCGCTCCTCGAGGAAGGGATTGGGAGAATGTTCTTTGAAATCTCATTTCTTCAAAGCTTTGTTTTCCGTCACGCTTTGCTTTTTTCCCTCGTTTTGATTTGTTTTGTTTTTTTGGCAGGCCTCCTTTTTTGAACTTACGGCCATGTCGAAATCTTTGCCTACGGGTGGCTTGCTTTAGATTCGTATGCGATGAAAATGTCGCTGCATATTAAAGCTTAAGGGAAATATAAAATGTGCATGTTAGTGTAGTGGGAATGCTTCTGGTAATATGATTTTCTGAATTTTCTTACGACCTCGTTCGCCATAGTGAAGGAAAATTTGGATATTCAAAAATTATTCATTTCGATTTTACGATTGGATTTCAAAGCTTCACATTTTTCCTTGGTGATGGAAAATGTGTCAGCTTTAACGGTATACGTCATAAATATAAATAAACTATTGCATTATAATTTCTCAAAAGTTGTATACAGTTATAAAATTTCCTTTTATGCTCGGAATCAATTTTACAAAAACTAATTGCTGAACTAGTCTTCAATGGAACGAAAAGGCATTTAAAAAGAACTTTCAAGATTAATTATGGTTGAAAAGATAACTTTAATTAATTTATAAAAATAGATATGAGTACCACAAAGGACAGATGTTGCTTTTTACTCCTCCCATAAAGTGCCAGCTTACCTTAAGACGATAGAACAGACTTTGAACCTATAAGACACATTTTCGACGCTAAGTAAGCGTCTTAGTGAAGTTTATTCCCAGTAATTCTTATTGAAGCTTATCCTTACTTATCCTTAGTACAGATTATCCCACAGAAAGGCATCACATGACTGAGAACTGCCCTACCACGTAAAATAGCTTTTATTTCTGAAATAACTTGTAAGCATTCGGAAATTTGAAACTGTTAAATGCGATCCCTCAAGATAAGCAAAACTACAAAAGAATAAATACAACTAAATCATTTCTAAAATTTCAAAGACAGAAAATGAACCAGCCTTATTTCCTATATTCCCCATCATTCTTAAAATATCTAATATATTTAGAATTTTCTGAAAATAATTTAGTATGTAAGGAAAATTTAATCCTCTTTCGAAAGGCATTAGATTGTTTCCGCGCTTTGAAACTACTCTTGCAGAGAAACAACATCTACAGATTTCTGTGCATGTAAATAAATTTCTTCCCATAAAATTACGTTAGATTCAGCTATCTACAAATATTGAAATTTTAATACAATATTTTAATATATTAGAACACTGTTATTTCTCCTGCAATATGATTGGAAGTTTTGATTTTTCCTTTGAGAAATAAACATTTATCTTTTTATTTAGATTTATTTGTTCGTTTTTTGAAGTATTAAATGGAATATAATATTTGTAAGAACTAAATTTCTAAAATTGACTGATAGCGTTTTTAAATGTTTTTAATTTAAACATTGTTTTTGTATTTTCGTAAATATGTATTTTAAAACTGTAAGGAATATTGTCTCTTAAACCTGTTTATTCAGTATTCACATCTGTATTATGCCATGAAACTTATAAATAAATAAACCGAATTTAACAGCTCAATGTAAAGCATCTCTCGAAAACAAACTATAGTTAAGTGTAGATTTATGTACACTAAAGATGGTATAGCTAAGTTTTTACTAAAATATTCAGTTTATGCCTGACATTTTATTTGACAATATTCAACACTGTATAATAAATGTGATATCCTATTTTCATATGAATGAAACATTCAGTTTATGTAATTCTATTTAAAGAAAACATTCTAGTAGTTATTTCTTCAAATATATCCTGCAGATTCTGTGATATCCTATTTTCATATGAATGAAACTTTCAGTTTATGTAATTCTATTTAAAGAAAACATTCTAGTAGTTATTTCTTCAAATATATCCTGCAGATTTTCTGTTTCCGAATGAGTAAAATAAATTACATTGAAAAAGTGTTGCAGAGTATACGTTTGAAATTATGCCAGCAGATGGCACCACACGTTCACGATTCTAAAAAGTGATTCTACAGGTTTATATATATAAATAGAAATAAAGGTATCGACTGACAGGCAGGTAATGGCTACCACATATTTAATTTTGTCTCAGAGTTCCATTAGGATCTTTAAGAAACACTGTATCATTCACATAATCTTTCCCATGTAATGTCCTTAAGTTTAAAATAGAATAAAGGGGCGATAGTTATATAGACACACAAAAAAGTAATTATAAATATGGTTCTTTTCCAAATGTGGTACAATGATTTTTTCATCATTGTTTATACAATTTTAGCCATATGAAAACGTCATAGTATTTTTTATCATGTAATACATTTGAAGACATCTTCTACATTCTATTAAAAAATTTTAACAATATTTCTTCACGAGAAAGCAACTTAGCATTGCGCGATCAATATCTTGATGTGTTGACTTAATAAAATTTAACCAACATTTTATTTTTAGACAACTATAATGTGTAAAAATTTACAATACTGCGTCTACTAAAGGCGACTGCTTATAACCTTCCAATACTAGCTTAATTCCGCGTGATAGCCAGCGTGGAGTTAATTTTATAAAGGAGTAAATTATTTTTAATCATTGGAATTAGCGATTTAATTTCATAATTTAATTGTGTGCTATCGGTAAGTTATCTGAGTCTAACAAAGACGTCTCAGGTAATACTAGAAAAAGTATTAAAAGTGACTGTTTTATGTAAAAATATTTAGATTCATAAATCTTACACTCTTAAATCTTTATAAATAATTAATTGTTACAAAATTAAATTTTGTACCGAACGATTTACGTTACATTATGTTCACTTATGCTTTGTACTCAAGTTTTTAATGATTCTGTTGAAAACTTGTCTGAAGACAGTACAATTTTAAATTGTTCCTACTTCACAAAAACTAGTCAACTAGCTAAACTCAATTTCATGCAGAATTGTTGATCTTGAATATAAGCCCCTAAGTAATACAGTATCAGCTTCCTAACAACTTAGAGAGAGGAAAACTTTTATAAAACTTTCTCCCTCATAAATATTTAAGCCTTAGTAGATTACTTCATTGTTCATAAATTTAATAGTTCACATTAAATTATAATCTCGAGAAATAGATATTTTTGGTTAAATCAGGAAATCAACTTTTTGCCATCGATTCCTATTACGCTGTTTCATGTCTAACTCGTGATAACGCTATAGACGCTTTAAAAATCTATATAATAGCATCTATTCGGAAACCATTTCAATATACATGTTTGAATGACCGATACTTTTGATTCCATTATGACAAAAGCCACAAAAATGTGAATGCAAATTACAATTCTATGAACAGAAAAAAATGACGAAAAATAATATCGTTTATACATGCTCACTACAAAGCATAAAAAACTGTTATAAAATTGATGCAACTAACCTAAAGAAAAATAATTTCCATGGATTGCTAACAAATATGAAGACATAAGTACGTTTGAGAGACCGCGAAACGAGAATTTTCCTTTCAATGCGTGCCTTTATCTCTAAGAACCGAGTTTTTCTTGACTAGCTATATCGCTTCCCTCGGTACATCACAATTGTCCCGGAAAGAAGCGTGTGTACGGGCATCAAAACCCCGAGGTACTCGAGTGATCTGGCCTCCCTTCTCTTTTATCTGACTCTACTTTTTGCTTTTACCTACCTCGTTGTTGTCTTGTGTTTGGCGCAGCTTAGCCAAATATTAAACTTGCGTTATAAAACCCAACTCAACCAACCAACGCTCTACTTATTGCTATCTTTTTCCCACCTCGTTTTTGTCTTATGTTTGCTGTCTTGCAGTTAGGAAAAATATGGCCCTTGCGCCATAAAATCCCAAACACACCCCGAAAGAAACGCTATAGATCGCGGGGTTACTGTATTCCAATGCTGTACTTACTGAAGTTGACTAAGTGAGATGACATAACTTTTGATGGTAGTTCCCAATGTACTATTTCCATACGTTTATGTACTCCATTATAAATAGAAAAGATGCCGCCATTTTCGTCCATTCGTTTTGTGCAGCATGCATAAAGCCGGGTGTGTCTATAGGAAGCATTGTTATTCGCACCCTTTCCCCGATATTCCGTCCACCAGCTTTCAAGCCGAAGCGTGTTTCATGCTAAATCGGGTTAACTAGTTTTCGAAAAAGGCAGGTGCAACCGAATCTCGGAATGCACGAGTGGATGGAAACCCTTTTATAAAATGCTCGGTACCGAAAATCTCCCTTAAAGTTTTTCTGGAGTCTGGAATCCCGAGCAATTCTATTCGTGGAGAAAAAGAGTATGAGTTACCTTGGTATATGGGGATGCCCTCGAGCCATCTGCAGTCCTTCTTTAGAAAGTGTAGAAGAGCAAGGAGCAGGTCGGAAATGGAAGTCCCTATTATGTAGAAGTCTCTAATGGTCAGTCCTCCTCAAAAAGCATATATGTGTTATTTTCCTTTTTTGCTCTCTTTGATTTTCCTGTCCGGCATCCGAAGGAATCTTTGTCAGTCTCTGGAAGAATGGGGCGAAAGTGTTAATGGTCCTTTTCGAGCGGTGTTCTTTCGATTTTTATTCTCGGGGCATTTTCTAAAGCGAGAGGCGGAATCTATTATGAAAAAGGGTTTCTTTTCCCCCTGGAGAAAAAGGCGGCCTTTTACGGGAAATATTTGTCTCGAATCATATACGGTTACGGAAAAATCTTTTGTGTGTCAGGCTCGGTTTTCTTTCGTCTGTGTGAGGTGAGGGTGGCAGATAGCAATGGCTGATGGAGGGCGATACGGCTCTGAGAGCAGGACTTTCCTGCATCTTCGAAGAGGTTATTTGAGCTTATTTGTTTCTCCGCCTATTTCAGCTTAACAAATGTTGTAACAAACCGTACTAAATTACTTAGCAGCAATGAGGCTATGTTAACGCACAATTTTAATGTTTAATCTGCAAGTGTGCTCGCTCATCATGTGCAAACAAAAACAGATTGTTAGGATTAGTCAAACACCGGCATGCACTCCAGTTGAGATGAGTGAGACTGGGTTGAACAGAAGAGGTCACTGGGTTGGCCTCCCTATCCAGAATGTCGCTTTTGAAAATGCATACTAACCTTCAAGTGGTTTCTACGAGCTATCTTGTCCATCAAGATCTCACAAATTTTGATAATGACGATGAGATCCCTCGTCATCAAGATATTGCTGAATTTATGATGACGAGATCAAGATCTGTTCAGTTTTCTTCAAATGACGGGATATCTCGTCCATCAAGTTCTGGTCAGTTTTGCGAGTGACGAGATACCTCATCAAGACAACCTCCGGGAGGGTTAAAAGAGAACTATCTGAAATATAAGTAGATATATGTCACCTCTGGAGTTCTTTAAATTCCTTTGGATGCGTTTTGGCGCAGTTTAGTCAAATATGGTCCTTGCGCCATAAAACCCCAAATCAACATTTGCATGATCCTAATGAATTAAATTCTATCATGTTAAGTATCTTAACTTTCGAGCTTTTAATATCGTTAATATTCCATAGCCATGCAATTTTCAAGGTGGTCGACAGGTGTTCTGACTTACCATGATGCAGTTAGAGGGAAGACTGATGCTGTGCAGAGGTGTTCAAATTTCATCGCGAGTAGTAGTGTAGTATAATGTAGTAGTAGTATAGTATAGTGTGTTCTCAGTAGCTGTGGTCAGAGCAATTATTTGGTAATTGGCAGACAACAACACTTGATTTTGAGTTCGGTAGCGATGTAAGGTTAGTTGCTTGAAATGCCTTTGTTTAAGTCGACTCATGGATTTGGTTGACTTCACTAGGAAGATATTTGGACTAATCCTACTTTGGTGAACGATTAGAGCAGTTCAAATAGAAGTTCGTGGGGTCTGACAAAACTGGTGACATTAATTGGATTGGGTTAAAACACAATTCGAAATGTTAATCTGAGGCAGAGGGTAAGGTTAGGCCCTTTTTTAGAATGTCTTTTCAAACGCAAATCTAGATAGAATAACTTCGTGTTTTCTAGTGTTAGTTATGTGTAACGTAAACTAAATAAATGTTCAATGATAAAATTTTAACTCAATGACATATTAGCGGGGATTTTCACTTTCCTTTTCCACTATGAAAAAGAGTTAAGATATTTTATATAGAATTGAGGCTGTATTACTGTATCGTTCTTACCTCATGATCTTGAAGTTATTTTTGTTAGCACTCTTACTTTGCAAAACAATCATGCTATATTTTCAAAAACAAATTACGGTTAAAGAATTTTGTATATACAAACACCCAGATCTATGACGAAGTAACAACCGTACCGGTAATATGTAAGAATCGGGATACATTAATGAAATAATTAGGTTAATTTGGTTATCCTGCTATCCAAAACGACATGGCTGTATTACAAATAATTGCGCTGTACTACGATTTACGAATTAATTCATAATCCTTTCTTACAGCAGTTGTGATGTACTAAACCCCACTCTAGTCAATCCGTATCATCATATAACAACCTTGTTTATGTACTCTAACCATAATCATATTAGCACGGGCTGTATTAAATTTAATTGGAATATATTACCATTTAACTATCTATAATCATCTATAATCATTTCATCAAGGATCATTAAACAATCCTGTTCTAGTTTAAAGGCTTAGAACCTGCTCCTTTATGCTCAACATGTAATAGTTATCAGTCCATCAAACACATCTTAACATAATGCCCGAATTTTAATTATCTCAGCCTAAATCGATTTGGCATCTCCCTTATTACCTTGGCAGACTTGTTGATGGACCCATATCATAAGAACTTATTTTTATTTGTTAATGTGTGATATTGGTTTCATAAACTATATTTAGATTGTATATTTGACTTTAACTCAATTGTACTTCAGAATTTTATACATAGTTTTTAAAACTTGTTCTTCTAATTAGGAACATACACTGTTTGGCGCAGCATGGCCAAATCTGGTCCTTGTGCATTAAAAACGTGCATTAAAAACCAACCAACTAGTATAAAGGAATAGTGTTGTAACTATCCCCATTGAAATCAATGTAACCAAGATTTGAAACATCGTCGGCTTGGAGCAGATACTCATTAACTAAAAAAATTATTTTACTGTGCAGTTGTTCAAATTTTAACTTTTAAATTTTAGGTAAAAAGAGTGATAAGCATTTTGACAGTGCTATACACATTTTAATGTGTTTCTCATCATAGAAAATAAAAATTTCGTGTCAAATGTAAGTTAATAGTTTGTGATCTAAGCTGACGATACGTAAAATTATTTTCTTTTCTCAATTCTATGTAGAATCACACAATAATGTTTTATTTTTCAAAGCATACGAGGAATTCTTGATTAACGTGCAATTGATATTTGGGACGCTAGATGGTTTTTAAACATTTTAAAAGTCCAGTCCACAGGTTTCCGTTCTTTGTGTTAGAACAAATAAAGGCGTCGTGATATAGTCCCAGCATTCACGTTCATCTTAAAATGCATCGTTCCAGATGTATGCGCAGACCTTTCGTTAGAGCTATGTCCAAAGTGCATCTGATTTTTCCAGGCCATTATATCACCCATGGGAGGTTCAAGCTCCTTCATTTAAAGGCGAAAACGAATTAATCATCCTGCCTGCTCTGCTCGCAAATCAGTAACTTGAGAAAATTCGATCTGGGAGAGGATACAGAAATAAGAGAAAAATTAAGAAAAAAAGATTAAGACTGAAAAAAATCCACCTTTCCCTTAATTATTATTTTTTCTTTGAACGTAAAGTTGTTTTGGATTTTTCATTTTCGCCGATTTTTTTTTTGAAGATTCCCTTACACTTTTTTGCATAATGAAAGTGATAATTAATCATGTTTTAACTACGGCGGGTGCCAAGAGGTGCTTTATGGAATTATGCTCAATGCGATTGGCTTAGAGTTCAGGGTATCTTTTTTTTTTGGAAGTTTTAAGTTTTTTCATACCAAAAGTTTGCTCTGGATTTCGACGCGATTGCATTCCAGCCTCGTGAAATTTGTTTCAGTTGTTTGATTTATGGAAGGGGGCATTAATTTTAATTTACACTTGAGTGAGCAAAATGGATTCTGCGTGCTTCTGCTCCTGTAATTGCATCTGGATGCGTAATCTAATCGAGAAAGGTAAAATAATTCCCTTTTCGGGAGAAATTTTGAGCACATAAATCACTCGTCTATGTTCATATTAAAACCTTCGCGATGTCTAAAGGCGTAGTAAGGTATTAATTAATTTTTGGTTCCAATTTTTATAGACTACATTTCTGTATACATAACCTTAAAACTTAAATTAGATTCTAATACTGACATTTAAGATAGTTAGGATTTTTTATTTTTTTAAAGTTTTTGAATTAATTTCTAATTCAATGGGAAAATATTTTTTCTTATATGTAAATGCACGAAAAAAATCGGTTCTGTGGTTCAAACTTATGAGGTTCGAGGTTATTTATAAACGAAACCGTGGTTCAAAATGACGAGGTGTTCTTTCCCTTCGAGGATGATACTCGACCGTTGTGTTCCAGTAAGACGTAAATTCAAATATCTACCTATCTAATGGGGACTCGCGCAAACAAGCTAGCTAAATATGGTTATCTTCTACCCCAGTAGTCCAGCCCTCTCTCTCCCTTACCTGCGTGCTTGCAGGTTGGTAGAGCGAAAGATAAATAAGCCAGTCTGCGACCATCAAAAGCTTAAATCCACGGACAAAACATAAAGCAAGCTTTTGTCTGACCCTGTTCCATCTAATTTGCCACGACATACGGAAAATTTTGGAATTTTAACTGGACACGACTTTTTAAGAGGACACTTACACCGCATTGGTGTGCATGCATCTCGTGACTGCCCCTTTTGTTCGACGGGGTGCTTTATGGATTTTAGTCATCTTTTATCTTGCACTTTTTATCTGACGATCACATCTTAGTTGACGACCTTCCTAGCCGGTCTAATTTAAACTGGGCTGCCCGTAGAAAACTAGAGTCCCTGGACTTTTCCTGACGTAGGAAAAAAATCTAATGTGGACTGAATATTTTGTGATGAGTATTAAGAGCCAGAGGGAAAAGTCATGCCTTTTAGTGTAGACAGGAAACAAAATATTAAAATAAATATTACTAAAAGTAACTTATTTTTCTACTTGGGGATTTTTCCTTTCAACTTTTAAAATGAATACATTATAATTTAAAGAATTATCAACATGTATATATAGAGAGTGTTTCGAATATTTATATAAAATATTGAAGCAGCATTTGTTCATTTTAGTTTTCTGAGTTTTTAGCTCTATCATATTTAAATTCCTTTACCAGAGGTAATCAGTACTTTTCATGTACCCTGTATATAAAACATCTTTTTTGACATTTTGTCACATAGCGGTGTCACTTTTTCTTGACAAAAAGGAGCAAACCTGCCTCCAGGTATAAAGATTCGCGTGTCTCCTTTTAATCATCAAAGCTCCATTCCTTCAATTAACAGATAATTTCTTTGAAAGCAGAAAGAAAATATTAAAGCAATAAAAAGTCTAACACAAAGACGACCGTGTGCGAAAACACGCAGAGCCTCACTCGCTTTGCTTCGATAGTAAAACATAAAGAAACGATATGCAAAATTTTCTCCGCATAAAGTGTATCTCCCCACAAAAGCTTTTCCTCCCAACCGCAAAACACAACTGCAGTGACTCGGAGAGATAAAAAATATTCTCCTATTTTGCAAATCAAATATTGAACTCGCGACAAACCAAATTTCCTCCCTTTATTATTATTCTTGCTTTTCGATTCTTTTTCAGACATCATTTATTTCGCGTTTTGTGCTCGCAAAAAATATCCCTCCGCCGCCGCACTATATTAATCCGCACAAACCATTACCCACTTCCGTCCCGTCTCCGCTGGAAGACGGAAACCGGTCTTTTGTGAGGGCCGTTGTTGTTTTGTTCGGGGAAACATCAAAGAGGCTAAAGAATCGAGATCTCACTTGCCGTATTCATCTTTTTTCCTTCTTTCTTTTACTTCTACCCTTCCTTTTTTCATGCGCGCATCTATCTATTCGGTTCTCTTCGTATATTTCATTTTGGAGTTCCTTCAAATTCTCTGGTTGACTTTTGCATTTCGATTCTTTCATTCTTTTGCCAACAGATGAAGAAGGAAGTCGGATATGAATTTATCCCGAAGTCTAAACTTAAACTTTTTCCTCGTCTTTTTTGTGAAACGCACTTACGAGTTGTTAATATCCGTTTCAATTTGTCTTCGGCTGGGAATCGGTTGCTTGGAAATAAATACAGGTTTTAAAATATGTTTTGAACTTTTGCTAATGGGTTTTTCAAAGCCGTCATATATCATACAAACTATCAGTGCAGTATTTCTTTACTCAGAATGTGTACCATAATCACAGGATTCCGTTACTGACGAAACGCATCCAATTTCTTTGAAATTGATCAAGATTGATGCTCAATGCAAGATAAATGAAAGGGAAATACTCTTGGAGACACGGCATAGTGTATCTTTAGCACAGTTGCATAGAGTGTATATTTTGTATAAATTCGATGGCTAAACCAAGCTATTCTTGTTTTGAGCATTTTATGTTTTCATTTTTATGTTACGGGTTATTTATGCTCTTGTAATAACTTTATTCTTGTGATTGGGTGATGGCATAGCTGTGTTATCACACGTACTGTCACAATGATCATCCGCAGCAACACGAATATTTGTTTTTGATTCTTCCAGCCGTTTTGTCAGATTCACATTGTTAGACATATTACCGATGTTTGTTCACTAATAATTTAAGATACAAAAATATCAAAATGTTTTATTTTTTATTTTGTAATGTGCTCATTCAAGATTATTCAACAAATGCCAAACACTTTTTCTAATTTCTGCAAAAAATTTCAAACATAATTTCGTGTCTTCAAATTAAATGATACATCAATATCTTGAAAAGTAGGAGGATTAATACTTTAGTGTGTATTTGCATCAGGAAAGAGCACAATGTTTCGAATTTGTCTTTCAGAATAAGCTTCACACTGAAGGGTACACAAAGAACTAAGTGACGAAGATTCCTTTGCAATATTCCCTTGACTTCTGAGGATAGCAAATATTTTGATAATTGTAAAGCTGTATGAAGAAACCTCGTTCGATCTACAAACTGAAAGCAGCACACACAAAAAGTGAGGATTTGAGTGAAAAGTTAAATAACACTACTTGAAATGAATTGAGTGGCAGAGAAATATCGTGTACTGTTTGTTGACAACCATTTAGGATGAAATGAAATAAAGTTTAATAAAAAGTAAAAAGTCTAATTGAGGTATTAATATAGTTTAGAAAATATTTTATGCTAATTGGTCATGAGACTTGCATTTTAACGCCATTCAATCTGATGCAATGCTTCTTCACGTCTCATGAGATGATGGGGCTGGAGAAGCCCGGTTAGAAAAGTAACGGATTAGAAACTTTAGGGTTGTGGGTTCGAATGCAACTTAAGACCGTCGTGTACGAAGGGGGCTGGTACATGTTAAATCCATCGTGGCCTCAAATGTCCTCACGTTGGTGTGGTGTGAAAGTTTGGAGAGTGGGGTACCAGCTCAGGTGTTGCCTCGTCATCTGACCGGGATTCAAAATTACGTGGTATTGTCATCGGTTCTTTCCCTTTGGAATTGATCCCGGAGCCAATAGCCCGTTTTATTGCTCCAATGTGACGTTAATTAAAGATACCTACATGAGATTATGTGAATAGGTTGTGTTTGTTTCTGTTTCGATGTGCAACCTTTTGTCTCAAAATCAGTGGTGACTTTTCAAATGAATCTACTACTTTCTTATCTACGTGAAAGCGTTATGAAAGAATTCCTTGTCACAAGTTGCGATTTAAAGTTACATCGCATTAATATGTCTGCAGTAACTCACCTATAACTTCGGCATCTTGGAATTCAATAGCTAATTATGCAAAGATCGTAATAAATTATTCATGCGGAACATGCTGTTCCATTTACTTGCATAAATGCTACACTAATAAGATCGTTTTTAATTTTATGCGTTGTTCTGCTTCCTGTACACCCTCTTTTGTATCAATGAATAAAATATTCAAGGAATAGAAATTTCTCTTTCAAAAAGCTCCGATTTAATCTAGACGAAATTTCATTCAATACACATCAATAATAGTTTTAACTAACTAGAAACATGGAGATTTGTGATTTTTGAATACTCAAATGGATACCTATATCTTTACATTTCGCCTTTACGTCGTCTCTAAAAATTGCAAATGAAATGTGTACTAGTTCATCTGATTAATACTTGAGTAATAACTAAAAATTGGGTTGAAATGTAACGTAAACAAACCATGTGAAATGAATTTGTTTCATCTCTTCTCTAGATATGTAAGCTCCGGTCTTTTGGGCACATGTATGGCAGTAGTATATACCCAAACCAGTTCTTAGCAGACTTATAACTTGAAAATCATCGATTGCATGAAAAATATTTATTTATAGGTTGTAAAATAGATTAATCCAATTACATTTCAATGAGAAAAGATGGAAAGTACAGAACAAGCAGCAGAACAATAAAACAAAATACAATAATACTACAACATAGCTAACACATAGCTTTTATTTGATTAAAACAAGAATTATGGGAAATCACAATTGCGACATGTAACCACAGAGAAAACAGTTAAAATCTCAGTTTTTAAGCGTTAAACAATAGATCTTTTTTTGGAAAAAATGGAGAATTCTTTTGATTTTTTAAAATAATATTAACTTAAAAAGTGTCTTGGAAAAGCTATTTTTATCAGGATTACGTAACAGGGTACATGGATAACTGACAAAATGTGTTGCAAAAATTTTATTCTTTAATATTGTAAGAATAAATGCAACAAAATATATTCAACTCCATTACAAGTGGGTCTTGGTATCTCTCGTATAGCAAAAAAAATGACCGTAGAGTGATAAACCACTCAAGTGGTGGTACTTACTGAATGGTCCTTTCTTCTGTAGAAAGAAAAAGACGGTGAAAAATAATTCATTTTTTCATTAAAATAAAAAGAAATTCAGCATAAAAATACACTCACTTGAATAATTGTTTCATAAGTTATTTTCAACCTAGTATAGAGATTTTTCCATTTTTCTTCTAACTTGCTACACAATCAAACCTCATTCCACAAAATTTGATATTCTGTCAGGAAAAAAAACTCACGGTTCGTACACGGGGGTCGCTGTATCCCGGATGAAAGAGTAGCGCATTTGCAACCGGAGGGTTGCAAGTTCAAATCCAACCAAAGACCGTCGTGTGCAAATTGGGCTGCTGCAAGTTAAATCTGTCGTAGCCTCAAATGTCGTCACGTTGGCGTGGTGTGAAAGTTTGGAGAGTGGGATGCTAGCTCAGGTATTTACTCGTCATCAGAGCATGGAATTACGTGTTGCTGTCGTCGGATCTTTCCCTTCGGGTTTGATCCCGGACCGTCGCTAATAGCCCGTTGATCCAGTGCGACGTTAATTAAAATACCTACCTACAATGTTCCGTACAGAGTGCGAAGGTAAAAACTCGTTCAAAAATAAGTTTCAAATTTATTTTACTCCTTACTAAGTGCATAAGGATGTTCAAATTATGCTGATTACATTTTTATATTATACTTGGAGTGCCAGCAGTAACGCGGGGAATTGTTTAAAAGAATCCATATATATGTTCCGATATCATTAATTGAGTTACAGTTGACAAATAGATATCATCAGCTAATCTCCCGATGATCTAATCAGCAGCCAAAAAGAACCATAGAGTGACAAACCAAACCCAAATGTTTCAATTTTCCACGCAGTGATAAGTTAGTTATTAAATAAACCATTAACTCTCAGGTCTTGAATAGTCGTGCGAGATAAAAATCGTAACTGCAATGTGTTCATTAGTCGCTGGTAGTAAATGCTGCTCACTTTATGACCGACTTGTTCGAGTCTCCGAAGATCCGAACTGACAGGAAATAATAAATCAGGCCCCGTTCCTATAACTGCTTGTAGAACACGATTTCTCTCCCCCTCGAAACATTTGCCGAGTAACGACCACTATAAATTTCGATCCCAAATGATAGAACACAGGGGAAAAAAGGATAATCTCCTTTGGAAAATAGTCCTGTTTATTCACCCGTGAGAGGTCATTAAGTACATTTCACAACACCGCCCCTTCGGATTGATAAAACCCTTTCCCACCCCTCTGCGCATGCGTCAGGTGACTTGTTCTCAACATTTGCGTTTTTGAAGTCTACTGGAACTGGAATTGACTGAAAAGAGTTGCGGAGTTTTACAGTGCACAACTCTTGAATTGACTGGGACTGAAAGTAATCCGGGCTTTTTTAAGGCAACAGTGATAAAGACGGATTGGGACATCTGACCACCCAGACTTATTGGGATGGCAAGCCATCTAGACAAATTAGGACTCCATGTCATCGGGATTTATTAGCACTGCTGGTTATCTGGATGGATTGAGATCACAAATATCAAAAGGATAATTGTTACTACAGGTCATCTGGACCAATTGGGACTTCAGGTCAGTGGGATTTTATAGGACTACTGGTTATCTGAATGAATCGTGATAAAAATCTCCGCGATTATAAGGGAAAGGGAAGGGAGTATCGTAGCTGAGTGGATTAACCCACTGCGCTAGCAACCTGCGAGGTGTAGGCGGCGCAGGTTAGATTCCTCCCTGGGTGAATTTCTCCCTTCTGTGTCAATAAAACTTTCTTTGTGAGTATGTCCATTAATTGATGATGTCTGTCTCGTGTTTGGCCCAGCATGGCCAAATATAGCCCTTACACTCTCCCCCCAAATCCCACTAAACCAACAAACAACCTATGAAACCAATTATCGGGAATACAAGTCCATTGGGACTACATATCATCTGAACCAATTTGGACCAGAGGTCATTGCTGAACATACTGATGGGTAGGTTACCTTTATTGAATACCTAAACGTATTATTTATGAACTAAAGAAAATAATTTTCATACCTGTCTGTTTAACTTATTTGAAATGGAGAACTAGAAAATACTGCTTTAAATGAACATTAGTAATTTATGAATAGCTTTAAAATCAGTCTAATCTTGCTACAAGAATTATATGGCACTTGAACAGTCAAACCCAGAAAAGTGATTATTTCGACTGATTTCAATCACTTCTTCGGGCTGAAATTGATCATAATATTCCTTTGTTTATTTGTTATTAAGAATATATAAACTAATAACTATTCAATTCAAGTAAACCGTGTCACTAAAATCGTGGTTTTTCAAATCTTTACTAGAAACTAAATTGTAGCTTTATATGCTATCAAAACGCTTCGTTCATCAATTCAAGCGGCAACTAATCACTAGCCATTTGCAAAACTTGAAAACTAAGAACCGTAATCTCGCAAACTATCATTTAAATATAAAACCAAGCTATTGCAAGTGATTAGTTAATCATTTAGTATTTGTATTGTGTGGGCCAAAATTCTGAGTAGGGTTTGAATATTTAATAACTTTCTTATTAATGAACCAATTTCAATGATATTACAGATAACGAATGCTTAATGTAATGGAGATTTGTTTCATTTAGTATGAAAGATGACATCCTTTAAATGAATTCCATTTACAGCCTCGCAAAGTCGGTCTCTTTCAATTGCATTCTTCGTAACCTTAGTTAATGCTCGAGACTAGCGTTCGAAGTTCTGCTCGGGTATTCTTGACTTACTCAAGTGCATGCTGTTTGTTCACTAACACCCACTCTCTCCTTCAAATATCCTCGAAGGAATTGGGTACATTAAAGTGGCAGCGGAAAGCTCTTTGCGTCAAAATGAACCTGCCATTTTGAAAATAGAGTTACATTATTTTTACTCATTGTTCCTTCCAGAAATTACCCATGACGAATCTCCAAGGCGTTTATAGAACGAACTTGAAACAAAAGATGAACTTCTAAATTGTTATTAATCTGTAAAATACTATTCTAAATTTTGTCCCAACGTATGCTCATACTTTTATAAAATTATCTGAAGAATGCAAACGTATCTTTTTTCTACTCGTTTTAGTGCGAGCTACAAGACTAAGCCTGTGTATAGTGGAGATCCGTGGTTTCATCCCAAACGCCAACTTTATCTCATTATTGCACCCCCACAACACATACACAAATCCTGCCGGTAAAACTATGAAGCGAAATATTTCAAACAAGCTAAGAGTGCCCGTACTGTAAAAGGGAGATAAGTGTTTACCTTAGATCTCTACTCACGTAGGTTTTAATACTTCACGCAGCCGCGAAATGCCCACACTTCTGATACCACATTCATTATTGGACACTTGCAATCCATTCTGTCACGACCGGATTTTTTTTTAAATTAAAAACTAATTACATTCCTTCAGTTTCGTTCTCCGTGTACCGTGCTCACGTGAGGTGTGAACCCATAATCCCTCGCGGTAGGGGGTGTAGTTGTCTTTTTTCTCCCCCCAGCGCTTCTTTTCTACCTCGTCGCAATTTTACGTTCGAGTAGCCATTAAAGTCGAGCTCTGGATGACTTACGATTATAATTTGCGTCTCTATTGCGTCATAAAAGAAGACATGAATTGGATATCAGCGTCGTTCGGTGTTGGATATTAAAACATGACGTGAAATCCGAGCAATAATAATGAACAGCATGATTAGGGAGAGTCATTAGCCTTCTTTATGGAATGGGAGAAAGCACTAAAAAATTTCCAGAAGTATGTTTGAATAAGGAAGCTTGTTTTGTTAGTGAAAGCTTTTTTGTTCTGTCTTTACTGTAATCTCTTTCCCAGAGATAGGTATGAATTACGAGGTGAATGTTTGGAAGGTCTATTGTTTTATCACCGTATACTCCAATTAAAAGCAGAGTCATCAACTTTTAATTGAGAATTTTTCCCTATCTTCGGAAGTATTTACTGTGTTTGAAGAAAATAAGTTAGGTAGTAATAAATCTCTCAAATATTAGTAATCGAGATATTTTTCATCACCAAAGTTCTCGACAGTTTATTCTCCAAAAAGAGTTGCTTTAAGCCGTCGGTCCTGGTCTTATTACGTCTAGTGTATCAAAACAAAACCGTAGAGCGACAAATCAAACCTAGAAGAGTTACCATAACTGAAAACACAGGGCGTTTTACGCTCAGCCCCACAAGTGGTAATTCTGATATGATACTTATGTGGTGGAATATTGTCACAAATGTATCATACTGTCAAATACATCAATTCACAAATATTTAAATTATAATGGCTAATTCACGATTCAACGCACTGTAACGAAAAATTGAAATGCGTAGCTTTTGACTTATGACAATTTTTTTCTGTGAATAAAATTGAGTTTTGGTAACAAACAGTTCTATAAATTTAAGTGTTTATAACGTGCAAAATCCACTTTAATCCACATGTCTAGGTCTAAGCTATCTGTATAGCATAAACTCAACATATATGGTGACTCCTCGATATAACACGCATTCGACTATTTTTACTTGACATCCTATTAAGTTTTGATTATGAGCGACACAGAAATCTCAATCTGTTTCAAAAGGATAGGAGCCCAAAGTCGTATTTTAAGCAGTAATATTAAACTGGAATGCGTCTAATTACAACTTGTGAACGTGTGTAGCAAAAAATGACAATAGAGCGGCACATCAAACAAACGGATTCGTTAAAAAATATTTGTATGTCTCTAAAGTGTAAGTGGGAAAGAATTTGTTTTCAAAAATCCGCATTTAGTGTTAGTTAACCACCTTGCAATCTGCAATCTTCCCTTCATTACTTCGAACTCTTTTGACATTCCTCGTCAATGGATTCTCTCCAAAGGTACAGCATGATCCAATAGAATCGTTTCAAAGGATTCTATTTGAAGGAAAGGAGGAATATAATCTATCCAAAGATAATTCTACTACATTTTATTTAAAGTAGAATCTATCCAAAGATAGATTCTACTTTAAATAAATGACCAGTAGAATCTCTCTAAAGGTTGAAAGAATCTATGGATTCTTTGGGGGAGATGTGGCTGTTTTACACTCCTGGTGGTTGTTTTGACGAGGTATCTCGTCATTAGTAAAAGCATTAGCAGATCTTGATGGATGAGATATATCGTCATCAGATGAAAACTGACCAGATCTTAATCCCGTCAGCAGCAAAAAATATTGGCAATATGTTGACGATATATCACGACAAATCTCGTCGAAACCAACCTCACACTCATTAAATGTAGTGTGAGGTGAAATCAATCCGAAATCGCACTACGCTCAGAGGGTTAAACAAGAAAAGCGTAATTTAATGCAGAATATGTTTCATTTTATGTGTAATGAAGTTTTCCTCGGCCCTGGGTACATCACAGTTCTTTCTGGTGACCTAATAAACGTGATGTATTGAAGGGTTACTGTACAGCAACGAATCCAAAACAAATTGTGTCTATAAAACAATTTGTTACGAATCCAATTGATGATTTTATTGAAATAATTGAATAATGCTGCTCCAAGCACTTACTGCAGCGCAATCCTCATTCCTAGATATTTAGGCAACAGGTATTCAGAAAGTATTGAACTACTCATTCAGATAGGTTTGGAAACAGTGAAGCTTATTTTGTTTAGTTTAAATTGCCATTGAAAGTATCTTTTATTGTTATACCCTTGACAGCGTGTGTCAAATTCTTTCGGTTACTTGAGAGTAGTTTCTTCAGTTGGTCAGTCTCATCGCTCATTCAAACAATTTCTCTAGAGAGTAAAAGATCTAATCGAAATTCTAAGCTAATATTGGCTAGATCCATTGTATTCTGTAAAGAATATCTTCCATCTTTGCGTTTCATTCATTTTTCGTGCAGATTGGTATTTCCGTAGGCAAATATCTGAGGTAAGACTCGACATTTCAGTTTGTAGAACAGATATTTCAGTTTTCGCTTTTCTGAGATTGAAGGGGATTCGTTCTTCATGTCGACTGGAGGCTTTTACGAAGAAAATAAGATGGAACTCAAATTGAAATTTGACCTTCGAAGAAAAACATCAAACGTTTTAAAATGGATAATTCTTTTCTATTTCCTTTTGTTTTCCAATCCTATAAAAGGTATACATGACAATTCGAAAACGTTTTGCAGATTTAGTGCAAATTTAAGCACTAACTATTTCGGTTTCACTTTCGCAAATTTGGCTTTCCCAATTTTGCCAAGCTCCAGGGTTTTTATGAAAACTACAAAAGCATTACGCTCGATCAATTTCAATTATGCATATATTACAAATTTTCACTCTTATAACCGAAGCTTAATTCTGGATTCATATTTATAAGAAAATTAATACTGAAGAACGTAATATATCTTTGCATGCAAATTACTGAGATAATGTTTCATGAAACCTCTTTCTCTGTTGGATCAAGTTTACTAAAGTTGATGGTTGAGGCAGTAGGACTAACATTTGTAGTTTCATTGTTTTAGTGAGGTTTGCAATTGAGCTTCATTGTACCAAATTTGACTTTTATGATACATCACACCCTGTGATTTTATATCGGAGTACTGTGATAACACGGTCCTACAGGGGGTCTGTCAAATATTGAAAGTTCTTGTATCGTGATGTGTAGTCTACTTCTCAGATTCAAAAGTTAAATTTCCAATGTATTTACCAAAATTTAAAACTACGCTCTGTAATAAGTGTAAAATAAAATGCATAATTTTTTTATTGTTAAACAATAAGTACTTGGAATACATATAGGTGTTTCATGGAAGGGCCCTTCATCTCAATCTTGCACCGGTTTTCACATTGCTTTGAAGGTGACCATTCTTTTCTGATACCCTTTACGAACGAATGCATGTGGTTTCTTACACTTAAAGAGGCATGTGTGAATGACAGATGGTTTGTAAAGGTCGATATTAGGACATAAAAAGTGAAGCTTGTAGGACATCAGAATTCTTCCCGTAGATTCATTAATTCATTCCAATAACAGTAATGATCAGAACCTACTACATAATTATCATAGCACGCAATTTCTTGTCAAAAACAAACTCCAACAAGTGACCGTTATTTGGATTGAACGTGGCATTCTGAAGATATTCGCGTCAAAAGTTTTATGATACCCATCCGATCATTCTATATTTCAGAGGGCCTCGGTAGCCCGGTTGGAAGAGTAACGGACTAGCGACCGGAGGGTTGCGAGTTCGAATCCAACCAAAGACCGTCGTGTCCAAAGGGGGCTGGCGAACGTTAAATCTGCCATGGCCTCAAATGTCCTCACGTTGGCGTGGTGTGGAAGTTTGGAGAGTGGGGTGCACGCTCAGATGTGACATCGTCATCTGACCGTGGTTCAAAATTACGTGGTGTTGTCCTCGGATCGGGGGTTGATCCCGGACAGTCACGTATAGCCCGTTGTGTTGCTCCAGTGCGACGTTAATTAAATACCTCCCTACCTGCCTCTACATTTCAGCACTAGAAACATTAAATCTACTATCCTTTTGGCGTCCATGTGGTTATCGGTAGCTGAGAGTCAATCGAGATGAATGTAAAATCCAATCGATATTTATATACAAATGTGCGCTTTAGACTATCAGCTGTAGGTACATATCTCGGAAATTCAGTTTCCAATCGAAAAATTGGTAACACTTTTTTAGGTAGTTTTTGACAAAGACTATGACTATTGTGAGGGCAATTCTGACCACTCTACTTTAAATAAGTTACTTAGAAATATGTTTATTAACCCTCCTGGTGGTTGTCTCGACACATTATCTCGTCATTAGCAAAACTGACCAGGTCTTGATGGACGAGATATCCCGCCATTAGAAAACAAATGAGCAGATCTTGATCTCGTCGTCATGAAAAGTAATATCCAGATGATGAGATATCTCGTCATTAGCGAAATTGTTAGATCTTGATGGACGAGATATCTCGTCTAGAGCACTTGGAGGGTTAAGCCCGTAGTGCGGATTCTGCCACTATTAATGCCAAAGTAGGCATCGCGTTCTGCTTCTAAGAGTGGAAAATGAGATGATTGATCAGACGGAGTTAAGTTACAAGCGGACACTGGAACGAAACAATTCATCCGATCGCCAAGGGACCAGGGAGTGTGAGATCGATGCTCAAATATGGGCAAAAGGTTGAGACACTCGCACCTGGAAGGGCTCCGAATCAACAGTCCCTTATTTCACGTCATTAAGGAGCGCCGTTAATATTCATTACCACACGCCGAATTATTCAACGGCATTTGCATAATTCCGGCACACGCGTCGTAAATACATCTCCGCCGTCTCAAGACTTATCAGTCCGGAATGGCATTACATCTTTTGTAAATTGGTGGCAAGCTTCCATTACGGCTGTTTATGCGTGTTCATTACGTCCACTCCTGATGAATAAACAGTTCCATGGGTTTTAATTAGGATGTGGACGTGGCGCCATTAAACTAGTGTTACATTTGGAAGATGGGCTGTAAATATTTAGGCCGCGCAATTTGGGACAACGGAATGGACCTCATTATCTGACAATTATCTCGAGTCGCAGAGGCTGCACACAACTGGTTAGGGGCTCCACTCAAAAAAATAGGTTATCGAGTTTTATGTTTGGAGGACGGGATAGATTCTTGAATTATTTTGTGAGCACACTCCACGTGTTATCCTTAAAAACACTCATAGCTTGTAAAGAATAAAAACTCGTTTGAACCATTTCCAACAAATACATCCCCCTCTGGAGCACATGTTTAGGTGTGTATGGGCTTCACGAACCCGAGGTAGCATAGTGATCTCTTCTTTTCCCATTGGGTTCGTTCGCTGTCTTTGATAAACATGGGGGTCGTGACCCCTGGATTTCCATACGATCTTTCCTTACTTTCTTCTCTCCATCCTTTATTTTCATAATTGTTGGACCAAATATGCGCCATAAAACCCAAAACCAACCAATAAATACATCCAACTATGTTTACAGAAAAAATGTTGACTGTAGTGGAAATAAGACCTGTTTTTACAGTACCATCAAGCAATATGCGCAAGGTTTCTGTACATAGCGTTTGATGTACGAAATTAAAAATATTGGTTGAACTTTGTAATCTGCTTAGCCCCCTTCGTTGTGTTCGTTATTAATTGGTTCTTAGTGTAAGCCAACCCATTAACTTCAGATCTTATTGGTCGACACGTTCGTTGTCCAAGTCTATATTGTACGATGAAAAGGCATTTCTCACAGTGAACATGGTCAAAATTATTGCCGTGGTTAGATTCAGACATATCAGGACTTTATAATCCCAATAGATTCCCCTTTGGTGTGCATACAGTGTAATATTGTATGATGTAATTATTGTAGAGATGTAACAAAATGTACAGATGTAATAATGTATAGATGAAATTAATATGCGAAAAGCCTAACATTCTGGATAGACATGTTACCTCTCTGGCATGCTCTATTCATCCCAACCACATTTATTTGAAATGATAGTGTCTCGACACTTGACTTTGGAGTGCGTGATGGTGTTAGAACCTACTTATTTGTAAGATAAAATCATTTTCTGTGATCTGTTTTCCAATGCATTCTAGGCTTAAGTATTTACAATTGAAATGACATCCAAAATTTGTAATTGTTTTCAAATAATGTAATACATTTTTATTCCCTGTTGATGGGGCGTTGGAGTTCACATCACCGAACCCACTTGAAACTTCATTAAAAGTTAAGTCTATCTGGACATTGGAAACATGTGTTCGCTGTCTCGCTTTCCTGGATATATTGCGCCATAAAACCTTTACATCCAATCCAATCGCCGCTTCCTGGATAGCGACAACATAAACACAGTTCCCAAATAAACATCAGATTAACCTCAAGAAAACCCAGCAGTGATTCTGTGCGTGTAAGTAGCTGATTAACTCCCCAGGGTGGCCACTAAACCGGTAAATTCTCACAAAGAGAGGCACGGGGTCTCCCCTGGTAGAATGTCTTACTGAAATTACTGAATTACATAGAACTCACTCTTAAATGGGGCTATAAACAAAGAAATTATATTGAGTATATTCAAGGCTGTTTAACCCATTTAATGAAATAGACAGCATAAGGATGTAGTCGCTGTCGTAAGATCTCTGAAGGGTAAATCACTAGGGTTTACGAATCGCAGTAGCCGATTGGCTATCGAAGAGCAAACTAGTGTTTTCGATCACTGGATAATCACTTTAACCAATCAATAATTAATAATTTAGAATTCGTGCATTTTCCCACAATCACGTGATTTATGACATTACAAGGTCGATGGTTTAACCAAATTGTAGCTTGATATTTTACCAATCAAGCAAAATGCTTCATCACATCCAGGCATTCTTGTGAAGGGCCCCTTCGACCCAAAGAGAAAAAGGGCTTGAGCTCCTGTGGCTCCTAGTATCCAGAATTGGGACACAAGTGTTTAGCGTCACGTGTCGGGGTACAACGAAGGCGTTTTGCCAACTTCTCGATGACGTTGAATTTCGATGGCGATAAGTTTTCTGGTTTCGGGTGTGGTAATTGGCTTTGCTTTTAATGGATTTCAGAGCGGCTTCTGATTTTCCGGTTCGGGAAATTTTCAATCAAAATTGAGTTAATTATGAAAGGGAAAGTCGATGACATGTATCGGTTTTTCTCGGTCTAGCCCATGAGTAATTTTACAGATGGACGACGAGTGGGATTAAATTAGAAACTATTACCCAGATCAGTGATTCCTAACTTTTTGCTCTTGGGGATCTTTTAGGCGATACCGTGAATCGTTGACCCTAAATATGCAATTAGAAGCATATAACTCTACTTTATATATACATATCAAGCCCACAGCTGCTGAAAGGGTTATAGCAGAGTAGTTAACATATGATAGAGAGATCTTACATGTCAAATTCCAATAGCAATAGAATTAATTAGCTGAACATGGTTAAAGAAATAGAAAGGTTTCAACTCATTAACGTCAGTGAAGTAAGCAAGTCAATTCATACTCAAAGAAAGTGGAATAAAATTGCTGAAAATTATAAAAATATTACTCAAAAATGCTATCGTTGTGGTGCTTATGCAGAGTGCTGATAAATGCAAACATCAAAATGCTAAATGTCACAAAATCAAGAGGTAAATAAAGGAATTTCTCTGTGAAAAATTGTCTCAGCGGACCATAAATTGAATAACACTGAAGATTTAAATTCATTTTCCGCGAACTGTGTAAACAAGTTGAGCAAAGATTCTAAATACGTAATTCAAGTTAATATTTTTGATAAACGACTCGATATGGAATTAGATATTGCTACTGAAGCTAGTCTTTTGACTACAAGAAAAGCGGAATTCGCTGTCTCCATGACACTGCGAATCGCTTTCCATATTAAGGCCCCCTTGCTGCCACAATTCCTGCCGCAGTAAGTGCGATTCTGTGCGTAACTGGCAGCTGACTTGAACGGAACGGGATATGCAAATGGCCTCTACGAAGACACTAAGGCCATTTGCAAGAGGGTTTGCCTACAATTATATCCGCCTCAATCCTGCGGTTCGTGTCAGTCGCCCTCTCTAAGACCATTGCCCGACACGTCATTCGCAGCAGCTGGCTGAAATAACTTGTTTCATGTTGGTAGCATAGCTGATTAATTTTATCCGTTAGATCTTTAGGATCTGCATTTCCCTTTCCAACTGTTTTCTAGGTTATTGATCTTCAAATGTGATACTCACTTTTTAGATTATTCGTTCTTTCCTTTATCAGATTATTGTTATTCATTAAGGGGTGATAGGTCCATTAACCATTCTGGCATTCCATTTCATTTGATGTTTGGTTTTAAAGTATTTCCTTTTGTATTCTTTTAATCATTTCTTGCTTAAACTATATGCTGTTTGTGAATTTTTTAATATTTTGTGTATTTGTGCCTATTCTTTGCTATGCATATTATCTTTGGTAATAGTTATTGCGATCGCTTAGACTCCTGAGTAGGTTGGATTATGAGTGGATGATATTTTGATGTCTAGAAGTGCTTTAGATGGACGTAAGGGAACCACCCATCCAACACAAAAAAATACTTTTTTATATGCAGAATGTATTGATGACTGTTGATAGGTCTTCACCCATAAAAGGTTTTTCTTCAGAAATTATTTTAGCATTGTATCCACAGCAAAGAGTAAATCATGTGTATGATGACTAATAATCCCACACAAATAGATGCATTCGTGTGTTAAATGGAAACGCTAAATTTTTGTTCTGTAAAAGTTAATATGCTGTGATACATCACTTAAGGGAATGAAATGAGTTATCACATTCGCACCCAATCGCATTCGCACATAATTTTTGCAGTTCATCCCCCTAACAAACTGTCATTCACACACGCAGTGCACATTTATGCAGTTTTATTTCTATTTACTTTTTGGTTAATACTTGATGTTTTTTGTGAAAATTTTCAGCTGATAAATAATGTCTAACGCCGATAACTTATGAGAAATTTTCGATGGTAACTATGTAGTTTATTGGAGACTCGCGTTGGCAACGTCAAAGCAGCTAGACAATAAAATTCAGATTTGAAACATCTAAGTAGGAAACTAAATACAACATCCAGCAAAGAAATAATTAGTTTCTTTTAACACTAATATGCCAAATGTCAGCATTTTTCTCAAATAATTTTGTCTATATAGGTCAACTAAAAAAGTAGCGCGCGCATTACTTGAGTCTAAGTTTAATTGATTCCAGTTTACTTGTCATAAGTAAATTGGGTGTAAAGTGAGATGGGTGCACACGGGGAGTTTTGTGAATCGCAACCCCGGTTACCCTTCTTTTTGTAACGTTTTGGCGCGCGATCTTGGTGGCCTTTTCCAAGAGATTCAATCGGTTTTCTTCCCGATCACGAAACAAATGCGCGCTTCACAAAATTCCACGTGTGACACCCACCTAAGAAAACAAGAAGATAACGAGGTGGCATGACATGTAAATTACGACTGAGTAGAAAATGGTCAACCATCACGTGATATCTGATGAGCAGCACTACCCGTAGTGTAGGGCGGTAGAAATCTATTCACCCATCCGAGTCGCTTATCAAAAGTCTTCGTGCGTCACCCAATTTAAACCTTCATCTTCTATCAGTGTTTTTAGTTTCCATTAGTCTTGTCTTTCAATATTTTACTTAGACTAATCATTGCTTATTTCTATGAGCAAAGCCGTTAAAGAATGTTTTGAATACATATTGTGATCAGTGATAAGCTTTGTTGCATATTTCCTTCCTGTGTTTATATTACTGAGTGTTGTAAATCACTAGTGTTAATATTAATGACAGTGTTTATATTAATACATTGTAAATCATTAATGCTTATATCACTCTTTCCTGCGTTCATATTTATGGGATCCTGTGTTTACATTACTGTTTCCTGTATACGCATTCTTATCAGTTCATTAATGTAATCCTTTTTATGACACGCAGACGTAGTGAATCGGTTGCCTCTGAGTCTTCACGCTATTCGTATCGTTCTGTATGCTTATCTGTTGCGATGTCTCTTTCTAATTATTAAATGTCTTGTACTTAGAGTTACACTCTTATTTCACTTTCACAAGACGTAATGAGCTTTATCTTACATTATTATACCTCAGCTAGTAGAAATATAAATCGTGAGTATGTCAAACCCTGGCAACTAGAAATCGTAATTTGTGTCACTGAATCTATAAAATTTCGTACGAATCGAACTCGGCTTTGATTGTTGCACCCTTTAAGGAGCAATTCGAAGCGAAAGCCTCATTAAGGTAACTTCGAGAATATTTTATGGAAGCATTAAGTGGAGTGTGTGCACCAACAAAGTCATTTTCATCCCACCGTCGTCACACTCCAACCTTCATTAACCGCATATGAAACGCGAATGTTATTTATTCCTTTCCTCTCCTTCAAAACAAAGCCTTTATGTCCTTTGAGCAGGATCTTTTCGGCTACAAAGAGCCGTTCCTTTTGTGAGCTTGCAGCCTGGATTGACATTCAGCACTGCTATTGAATACGAACAGGCGGTGAAATGTGCTGTATACACCGAGAAACCAGTCCAACTTCCTGATCGGCAAGAAAAATTACTTCCTCGCGTTGATCTCTGACCCTCGGTGAATATCATCAGAACTGTGGAGCCTCCACTTCTAATTTCTAAAACAGGATATTTTACTTCAAGAATTTCTTGAATGTGTATCTGAAAGTTATATTATAGCTTTTAAATACACTTACGTTCTAAGCAGTAGCTCGGGGTCAGAAATCAGTACCGGCAGGTCTTCCAATGGCCGCCATGTTGCGCTTTTGTATTGCTTTTAATGTACTTTTTATTGTTGGTTTGGCTCGATATTTTGATTTTTTCACGCATACTAATGGATTTATATTGTCTTGCTTGGCGCAGCTTGTCCAATACTGGACCTTGCGCTATAAAACAAGTCAGCCATCCAATGACCGCCTGTCGTCAACTGTTACGAAAACCGTTTGAGAGAGAATTGCTCTTTACGTGTTGTACCGAATGATGCATTATTCTAGTACTTTTATTTAACAGTTGGTGAATTGAAAGCAAACCTCCAAATCTGAGCATCGAAAAGTTAAACGACGTCAAAATTAAATACTTCGTTAGAACATCGATTATAACTTTTCAAAAAACGTTTCTTTAAAACGATGATGTGCATGTAGTAAGCCCCTTTAATTTCTCTCCAAGCGATCGAATCGAAAAGTATCAAACAGAGAGATTCTCTAGAAATCTTTTCTGTTGTTATTTTTCTATTATATACAGGGTCTCCTCGACTTACGACCATCCGCACAAATAAATAAAAATAGTAAATAAAGGAAGATAACTACATTGGTAGGGTCAAAACAATACAATAGAGTACATATAATGTATTTTTCACATTATGTACAATAATTATACGTACATTGATTGAATTTTTGTGTTTTATGTACAACTTTTATAACCTTTTGAATGAAAATAGTGTTGAAAAATATTAATCTGACTTACGACCAGTTCAACTTACGACCTGTCAGTCGGAAAAGAATTCGGTCGTAAGTGGTGGAGAACCTGTATATGTTAATAAACGTATTTGCTTTTCTTGTTGAAATTGGAATTCTTTAAGGCGTAACTGACCTTCAATTACTTTCCTCAGTGAGGATAAACAATGTTCTAACATCAACCTTTCCGTCTGGAAGATCTACTACCCATCCAGATGGTTTTAAGGAGTTCCCAGCGTGTCCCACTTTTAAATTAACTGTCCCTCGGTGACAAAAGTAGAGCTCTCAAAGACAACGGAGTTTTATAGCGCATCGGTATAACGTATTGGGCCGAGTGATGTGCCAAAGAAACGACGACGCAGCCAAAATACAATTAAACTTTATTTAATTTAAAACACGGGAATCTGCATTACTTTTTACAGAATTGATCAGAGATTTTCGTCCCTTGATGAAGGACGCTGCAAAATGTAAGTAAGAACAGACTAAAAAAACGAAAAGCCAACCAAGCACCTCCGCTCTGTTTTTGTTCTGGAAATCTTTATCATCCCTTCAGTTCTCTGGGCGAAAGTTGAATCCCAGGGGGTCGTCGCGCACCCCTTAAAGATCATTTGGACGGGAAGGGAGACCATCACAATAAATAGTTCTATATTTACGACCGGCGGTCAGTGGTACAAGTGTTAACCTGACACCGAGCTGTTGCTATGGACGTTACATCGACAGTTCGAATGACCCGTTTAACAGGGAATCTTTTTAACAGCGCCCAAAGCCGAAGGGACAGAGTTTTTATACTCTAGAACAAAATTTAATGTCCCATTACTTCTAAATACCTAATGTAAATCGTGTAAAATTATTCGTATAATAAATATTTCCCTTGCATTTATTTTGACTGTTGCACTTAGCAAATCACTCGGTCCGGCGCATTAGAACACGAATCGTATATCCCATTACGTAAAATAGTTATTCAAAATTCTTGGAATTACGATTGCAATCTACCAGTTAATTCAAATTACCTAAAAAGTACGGTCACCACTCAGACTATCTGTTACAAGAATTTCTCGGTATTTGAATTGCTTCTATAGCTGAACAGACTATTTTCTGTGTTTCTCTATTGGAATAGGCTTTTACGTATTCAATAGTAGTATACTGTATTTGCCAATTGCTTTTAATCTGTTTATAATCAATATCTGGACCATGAGCCTTAGAGTTCAAAATTGTTGATTTCGAGGAGGATAATCAATTTCAATTGAATAAAATGCAAAGTGTTTCGTACTTCTAGAAAGTAGAGTTTGGAAAATCAAGAGTTATTCTCCCCGTTTAGATTGCATTCCTATTTATCATCTTCCTTTTATACTACATCTAAATTCTTAACTCTGATTAAGCTTGCTTTTTTAAAGTGTCGACAACCGTTTGTTTAATTCAATAACGTAAGCTTTATTTAAAATGTCAAATGCGTACCCCGGGAAATAATGCATATTTCAGTTCGGCCACCGACTGCTGTTCCCGGAAGACCGTTGTATTTTGTTGTGATCCAATAAACTGTTTGCAGGTAATCCCCTTCCCCTTAACGTGAACTAAAATATAGTATGCAGTATATATTTGAGAAATAAATTTAATTTTCCGAATTTTAAATCCTCTCAATTTCGTAAATATTTTAATTAACGTCGCATTGGAGCAAGACACCTGGCTATTGGTACGGTCAGGGATCAAACACGAAGGGAAAGATCCGAGGACAACACCACGTAATTTTGAATCACGGACAGATGACGAGGTCACACCTCAATTTGCACCTCACTTTCCAAACTTCCACACCATGCCAACGTGAGGACATATGAGGACAGATTTAACATCAGCCCCTTTACACACGACGGTCTTTGGATTCAAACTCCCCCCCCCCCGCAAACTCTCCGTTGATAACCAATTACTCTTCCAACCGGACTACCAAGGCCTTTTAAATTCCCTCGGGGGCACATCTTTAGATGTGTACGGGCTTCACGAACCCGAGGTACCCGTGTGATTTCTTCTCTTCCCATGGGGTTCACTGCCTCTGGTAAACATGGGAGGTTGTGACCCCAAGATGTCTAAGCGATCTTTTTCTGTTTTCTTCCCCCATCCTTTCTTTTCACGATTACTCGACATTGTCTATTTTGTGTTTGGCGCAGTTTGGTCTAATATGGCCCTTGTGCCATAAAACCCAAGACCAAACAACCAAATTTTAAATGAATTATAAAAGAAGTAAGACACTGCAGAATGCAGAAAAAAAACGGATAAGCGAATATAAAACCTCTAATTGAAGTGGCGCATTGCATAAATACTGATTTTCAACCTAAGCCGTTTGCTTTCACTAATTAATATCAAGCAATAAGCTGCTTACCAATAACAGTTATTTCGGAAAGTTTTCCAAACAATCCAAGTAATTCTTCAAAACGATGCATAAATCGGGAAACAAAGCTGATGCTTTTTTTCCGCCTCGCATCCATTTTAGATTAATTTCAACCATCTCGTTCTGGCCGCGTTTCAACTGTAGCGTGTAATTAGCAGCACTCATTCACAGCCCGGTTGCTATCTGCACGACAGTTGCTGGGCTTAATTGTGAGGCACGCGGAACAATGTCCGCTGCCTTATCAACAATGGCCGCTGCCAAACAATGCTTCCCCACCTGGGAACCTGCGATAACCCCCGCGAAATCCCCGGAACCGGCAAAAATATATTTATCGTGCCAAATCCTTATTTTTAACAAAGACTTCACTTCACAGTCCGTCAAACGGGGCACCGGGATTAATTTCCTTTTCTTTCGGCCTCTAATCCCTTTAAAACAACGCCATCTTTTCGCTCCCCACTGGACCATAATGTGCCGCCTTATCTACCTCAAAACATTCATCTGGTTGCTGTTTTCCCGCTTATTTCCCTAATTTTCCCCGGGATAATCTGGGAGCGATACTGTCCATCACCGCATTAGGGGGTGGGCTCTAATGCGCTCCAGAATTAGTTAGGAGCAGATAACGCGGGTCTAGTTAGCGCGCCTCTGGATTTTTGCTTTTCGAGGCTGGGGTATTTTGGTAGCAGAGATGCCCAATTACCGGCATTCTTAATTTGTTATCGGGTAAGAATTTTGTGTTGGAATTCGGCATCGACTCTGCCTCCTGATTGGCGGGATAGGAATGGAGAATTTGTTTCGTCTCTGAATGAATTATGTTCTACGCAGATGTAATCTTCATTATAGGAGGCTCTATGAATCTATTTAACGAGTTGAAACTTAATGAAAAGCGAAACTGTCAAAGGGTTAATTCTAATAAAGTTTAACTTTAGTTTTGGATCAGCTTATGCGAACGCATATTTTCAACCTCGAGCTGAATAAGCATGGCAGGGCACAAGTACGAGTTAGAATAGTATACAATCAGGGCGGTAGAATGTTTTAGATCTTAGTATTCTGTCCGTTTAAATTCCTTGTTTCAACCAGTGAACAGCTTTGATTGCATGTTTATTCTTCAATTCGCTGTTTCATTGTTTTTGTCTGGTAAGTCAATGGCTATTGATGGTGTTTTGCAGTTATCGTTGTCATGATCCAGTAGAATATAATTCAGGTAACTACATTAAAACACTCATAAAATATATATTAAGGTGGAGAACAAATGTGTATGTTAATTTAAAGTTTTGTTGTGCTTATCAAAAAATCAGTATCTGAAGTGTGGTAATTTGGGGTTGGCGGTTGTTAAATACTGTCGTTACACTACCTTGTATTTACAAGATTAAATACAATAATCACTAAAACAACTGATGGTGTATTTTAATCTCATAGTTATAAGGGGGAGGGGCTCATTGACCTTGTCTTGTGTTTGGAACAGCTTGACTGAATATGGCTCTTGCGCCATAAAAACCAAATCAGCCAACCAATTAGCGTTAAGGCAACGGATTCTTCCAAGCAGCATTTTACTTAGCTTTAAGGATTAGTTTAGTAGACAATTAACTTAATAGAAATTCATATGTTGTGTGCTAAAACAGTTTTGTTATGTAAATGTAGTTCATCGAAAGTATATCCATGGTTGTGAAGACTAGATAAAAGAGCGAAAGTTACCAACATTAATTGTTCTGATTTCTTATAATTTTGAAATGAAACACTCGATTCACGAACACCTTTGCGAAGAAATAAAATCAAACATCTTGTAGATAATATCCTGCGGCGGCACACTTTTAAATGATATCGAGAATATTCATTTACTATGTGATTAGAAATAAGCTTGGAAGTGTTAAGAAATAAGAAAGTGCACCCAAAATGTGACAATGAGTAGCAGAGGCCGTTTGTTGCTTCTTAAAAAGGCACCCAAAAGTTTTCATTAGAGGCTGATCTTGAGTCCTTTAACTCTTTGAGACACACGATTTTAAAGAAAAACCAAGTTGCATAGAATTATTTATTCTCTTATTCAGCTTCAAAATTAGTATAAGACGTCAAGTAACATGTTTTTTACTATAAAACGATTTATTCACTCGTAATAAATTTTTAAGAAAAAAACAATATTTAGCGTTATGAAAGACAAAATTCCCTGCCCCACACAATTCGCCAACCTTAATCACAACAGCTTACTAATGCGTTTCGACATGTGTCAATTTCTGTTTTCAGTTATTTACACATTTAGCGTTAGTTCATAGCATTGCCAACTCAATGAAAAACTTTAAATTAAATATTAAACAGTATGACTGAGTCATTTCAACTTTTTGAGGTGGGTTAAAAATATCCCACCATGCATGAGAAACTAAGCAAAAGGTGGGACAGTTTTTAACCACCTACCCCCAAAGAGTTAAGTAAAGCTGTGAGATATTTTACTGGACAATGTCTTGATATAAAAATCCAGCTTTCCTTTCTGCTTTTTCTCTCCTGCTCAGGCCCCTAGGGGACACATCTTTAGGTGGGCACGGGCTTCACGAATCCTAGTGATCCATTCTTTCCCCATGGGGTTTACTGCATCTTGTAAAGATGGGGGTCGCGACCCCCGGGTGGGATCTTTCTCTACTCTCTCCTCCATCCTTTCTTTTCACAATTACTTGGCATTGTTTGTCTTTGTTTCTCGCAGCTTAGTTAATTATGGCCATTGCGCTATAGAACCCAACCAATCCATGGGATGTAGTAAATATGGGTCGCGTTCCCGGGATACCGAAACCATCTTTTTTCTTCTTTCATCCCACTACTTTTTTTCCAATCCTTCTTTTTTCCCCTTTCATGACATTTTTTACTTTGTTATGTGTTTGGCGCAGCTTGGTCAACTATGATCCTGGCACAGTGAAACCTCAAAACAACCAACCCTCCTGCTCAGGAGCCGCGGTAGCCTGGTTAGACGAGTAATGGAATCAGCAAATGGAGGGTTGCGAGGTCAAAACTAGGTCTAACCAAAAACCGTCCTGTACGTGGGGATGATACACGTTAAATCTCGTAGCCTCAAATATTCCCACGTTGGCGTGGAGTGGAAGTTTGGAGAGTGGGGTGTCAACTCAGGCGTGACCACCTCGTCATACGACCGTGTTTCAAAATGACGAGGTGTTTTTTCATCGGATCTTTCCCTTCAGGATGGATCCCAGACGGTCGCCATTAACCCGTTAATTCAACAACCTACGCTTCTGCTCAGCCGTTTTAACTCAAACTGTGGTATGCCATTACTTCAGTCATGAATAAATCGGTAACAACTAATGTCTATACAAAGACAGATTTCAAACTCATTAAAACCAGACCAGTGTGAAGAACTACTCTCAACGCGGTGCACAACTCGTCGGGAGAAATATGACAGGGGAAGACGATTGAATCGAAAGGAAACAGCATCCGATGAATTATGCTTAGAAATGCAGAGCTCTCTTGCGGAACGTGGGAAGTCTCCAAACGAGCTGGAAAATCGCGCCATTTTCTGATTTGCATCCGACATTCTCTTGACAAATGCATCCACCGACTCTCGAAAGCGGCCATAAAAAAATTATAAATCGAACTACTTTCCTGGGCCATCTACCGTGAATATAAATCTCGGGGCATATGATGCATTGGAGTTCACGAAACTTTGGGAGGGTGTTAATGCTGAAGGTGGACTGAACCGACGTGGTTTGTTGTCAAGAGTATGAGAAGCACACTTTGCTCAAACTGCGATGAATTTTGTTTGAATTTGGCACCCCTCTATCTTTGACGAGAGTTACGATTCAACAGTGATTTCTTAATGTGAGATGTGTTAATTTTGCCTTGGATGGTTTTTCTTTAGGAAATGCTTCTGTTTCCTGGAATGTTTAACCCTCTGAGGGGTTCCTTCCGTTCAGCAACCTGCATGACTTCTAACCAGTTTTGACTTTCTTGACCAATGGAATCGTTTCTAGGATTCTTTCAACCACTTGATATGGTTATTTATACATTACGTGTTACGCGCAGGTTCGATTCCTGGCAAGTGCATTCATCCCTGGGTGTATTTCTCTCTCCTGTGTCAGTAAAACTTCCATTGTGTGTGTATGTCTATTACTTGATGTTCAATGTCTTGTGTCTGAGGAGCATGGCCCAAATATGGCCCTAAAACCACAAAACAAACCAATACTACACTCGAATCTCGTGATGCTCACAGAGTAAATACTCATGATATTTTTATTCTAACGTCAGAGTAGCGCTTTTCTTACAGTATTTAGTATTGGGCTCAACTGTTTCCCGAGAAAATGTTACAATTTGATAATCATTATTTTTGGTAATCTTCGAGTTGAATTGGGGTATTTACAATATGCCGTAATGCTTTCTGTGTAACAGTTACGATTTGAAAGTAAAAACGTTTTAAGTTTTGATCGAAGCTTACTTATAGCAATAGGTGACAGTCGACTGACCAACCAAACCCAAGCTGAATTTAGTCTAGGATCGTTGATTCTTGGGATACAATTTTTGTTCCTTGTGTAAAAGTTACTATTTAATTGTCAGGTTTTTACACACTACGCCAGAAAAGAACGAAAAAAAAAACCAAAGCCGTATTCAATCGAAACAAAACTTGTGATGTTTCGTTCGTGATGTACACGAATGGAAACAATTTTCGCAAAATTAAATCTAGAGGACTATAGAAAGATTATATAAAATTGTTTATTTGTAAATCCCTCACAAGCGACGATACATGCCGAACATATGGCGGGGCATGGCCATTTCATTATCTGCTTATACAGTCGCGGACAAAGTCACTCCTGAACATTCAAACAATAGATCAATTTCAAAGATGGCATTCGACAGGGAAAAACGTCCTCTAAATTAGTATACATAAAATATGCATAAGGGGCCATCCTCTTATTACATTGAGCACCAACTTCATAATTTCTAATAGCAGTCCCTTATTTTGACACAAAAATTCGAATCTATATCATAATTTAACTTCAGATACCAAGTTTCATGTCATTCATGATTACAGAAAGTTTGGAGCTTCTAATGTTAAATCAGTTTCCCATACTTTTACATGTATTCCTAAATAATTTTCCTATTGCGCTGATATTTTATACCATGTTGCTATTAGGGTACCAATCAAACTATACATATTGTTTTAGCTTGAAATAATTTTTAGTTTGCAATATTAATTATTAAATTAATATTCGAAGAAATTATGAATAGGAACCTTGATATATTTTGACAACTATCGATTCAGAGAAAGTCTTAATAACACCACACAACAATTCAGCTGTTTGCTCTGGATAGATTTTGCATAACACTCAAATTTTCGTCCCTATAGTGATTTAAGGGGCATCAAAAAGGTGAAAAAAAATTATGACTAACCTGAGGAATGTGTCAATTTTTGAAAAATGTTTGGAAATATCATTTATGCAATCTAACGGGCATTGCCTTCTACCTGACATGTGTGGTACAGCTGAACAATGATCAATCTAATAGTAGAGATAGGCAAAACTGTTTTTACTATACGTCTTAACGGTTATTGCTAATTTGCGATAACAGTTATTATTAACTGTTATTATGAAAAGCTTATTTAATCGTTACTAAAAACAACAGTGAATAAGTTTAACTGTTAAAACTGAAGTTGACGGAAAAATTAAACAGTAAATATTGATTATTCTTCTTTCGAAATTTCTCGTTCATCAGGATCTGGTCAATTTTGCTAATGACGTGATACCTCGTCGAAGCAAACACCAGGAGGGTTAAGGTTTTTTGTACTATTTTAGTGACGCAACAAATGAACAGTTCCTGATTAACTACAAATAATCTCGATATACGAATAGCAACTTTCTATGTGGAGATGATTCTTGAAATGGACAATGGTTTTAACATTGAATATCTCCATATATAACGATAGTAAATTCATGAAATTTCATATTTATAATAATTTGACGATGTAGAATCTGATGAAGGCATCAATCAAAACGTGGTGTTGCTATTGGAAATTGTGTTGTTTATGCAAAATTTGATATGAATACGGTCCCTTATACCTTATACAATGTACTTTGCATTGTATAAGGGACCGTATACGGGGAGTACCGCATTGTATTTTGTAAGGGACTGTATTGTACGAGACGAATTTGTAGAGGACGAACATTTGGATTTGTAGAGGACGATATTCCCTATTGAATGATATCTTTCAGTTTCCTCTGCTATGAATAGTGCTCGAAATAATGAGGAGTCGTTTTTTTTTCTCGACTGTACATCACACATGCTAAGTTTCATTCCAATCGGAGATTGGCTTCGGGGTTTTTCAATTTTTAGCACAGGGTGTATTGACCTAAATAAAACTATTCGTGATCTTTAGATATGCCTCTTCCTTGGTGTAAAATATACGTAAGCATAATTCAGATCTTTAAGTCCTGTAATGAATAAACATGGTGAAAAAATTAATGAATATGTTCATCAAAATATGGATAAAAGCATGAAAACCGTAATCTAAAGCTTTCAAAATTGACTAACGGGGCCGTCGTAACTCAGTGGGTATGCCCACTTCCCTAGCAACCATCGAGTTGTAGGCGTCGCAGGTTTGATTCTTATCAGGTACATTTCTCCCTGGGTGTATTTCTCTCTTCTGTGTCAGTAAAACTTTCATTGTATGTGTCTATTACATGATATTATGTCTTGTGTCTGGAACAGCATGGCCAAATATGGCCCTTGGCCATAAAACCAACCAGAATTGACTAATAAAGATGGAGAAAAAGGATGGTGAAAGGGCCAATAGTTCTTCCGGTTGACGTTTTATTCATTTTTTTATCATTTAATACTACTAAAATATGAATAGCGTAGAAATTCGATTCAATAGTGAAATTTGTGTCCTACAGTTTAGATTTTATTTTGGATTTAGTCACAAGTTTCATCATTGTTTTGAGCTGCTATTGTTTATGGGATAAAAGTATGTATCTTATAATGTATATCGATGTATTGGTCTCATAATTTTCACAATGCCTGACTTTACGCCATCACGTTATGATTCTCTCATTGATCACTACCTTCCAAACAAGCCCTTGGAAACAGCACTCTTGCAATTTAATCCTTTTAAAGCGCCCTGAAACCCACCCACTTCAAAACTTGGACCCACGTTTTCTGCATTCGTTTCCAAGCTTATCAATATCCCTAAAGTTCCCGTACCGTCCAATAATACCTCTCCTAATTACAAAAGTAGCGACTTGAATTTAAGTTAAAATGCTTTCCAGCCAACGAACTATTAATACGAATAACTCTGTCCTGCACATTAGTCATCCGAGTAGAATCTGATTTGTAGCCGTAGGACGCGTTCCTTAAGCTCGACTCCCACAGCGGGATTTGCGGATGAATGATGCTACGCAAATCACCTGGGAGGGGTCTAGTAAATCCGACGACCCAAAAGACCACGTGCCGCTCAAAAGTAGGCTAAAAGCCTCCGTCATTACTTTAACGGATAACAACGATAGCGAAGTTGACGCTAATGCCGCCTTTAATGGATATCAGGCTAATAACCTGGAACACGGGCTGATATTTAGGCCGTCCCCGCGTCCATGATGGATAGCGTACGACGCGCACCGCGACGTGCACCAACAATGCACGGAAAAAAGTAGCCGTGTGCGTCCGCAGCTCAATGGCGTGATTTGTCGTTAACGGAATGCGATGGCTGCAGTCGGGATCCATTATCGCGTCCATTCTTTATCGCGAAGACGTAAAAGTGCTCACGCTTGTGGAATCGGAAGAGGTTTATTTGCATGGATTAAAATATTTATGCACTATCGTATTTTTATAGAGTTACATCAAAAGCAATAGTTTGAAATAATTTGAGCCCAACATTGTATTCGTATTAATATTTCTTGAAATAATTTTTCTTATATCCAACACTATTTGAGCCGCGATATCCCAGTTGGAAGAGCAACGTATTAGCAAGCAGAGGGTTGCGAGTTCGGAGCTCGGTCCAGACAAAGACCGTAGTTTACACGTGAGCTGGTGCACGTTAAATCTGTCGTGGCCTCAAATGTCCTCACGTTGGCGTGGTGTGGAAGTTTGGAGAGTGAGGTGTCTGCTCAGTGTGACCTCATCATCTGACCGTGGTTCAAAATTACGTGGTGTTGTCCTTGGTCTTTCCCTTGGGATATACCGTTGTGTTCTTTCAGTGCGACGTTAACTACCTACTTACTATAAATATTTCGTATTCCAGGACCAGTTCGTAAATACATGAACGGTTTTACTTGCTACCAGTAGGACTGATAAATCTACTCTAGTCCGAATAATCTATGACGGTATTTCATGTCTGCTATATTGGTTGTTAATTATATTTAAATCTCCTTTTTATTAGTGCATTTACTGCCGTCTGGTTTCAACAAATGAGTTGCTAGTTCGAAAATCGGTACAACCAAATACCGTCGCGTATGCGGGGGCTGGTGCAGGTTAAATCTCTTCTAACCTCATGTTGGAATGGTGTGGAAGTTCGAAGAGTGGGGTGCCATCTTAGGTGCTACCTCGTCATCTGACCGTGGTTCAAAATGACAAGGCGTTGTTTTTTTATCCTTTCCTTCGGGATTGTTCCCGGACTGTCGCCAATAGCTCCAGTGCCATATTAATTTAGCTACCTAAAAGTTCTAAGCTACTAACAAATAACTAACGATTCATTTCAGACGAATGCAGATAGTATTAATCCCCCTATTTTGGAAAATATTGATATTTCTCTTGCTTCAAGTTTTTCCCAAGTTTACTCAACCATGCTTTATTCACCACCCTATTTAAGCCGATTACTTTTCTATACAATTTTCTGAAAGAATTAAAACTTGCCTGCAACTAAATAATTTGTGACATACTTTTTAGACTTTTATTGTCCCCATAATTTTAGTTGATTTAGGTTCCCCATAATTTGAGCATATTAGCAAATTCTTTCAAGTATCGCGATCACCATGGCTCATTGCGTTCCCCCGCTGGGGATCAGGTTCGATTCCCCCGGGTGGCCCTCTTGGGCACATCTCCTTTTGGTGTGTACGGGCTTCACAGTACCGAGGTATCCTAGTGATCTTTTCTTTTCCCGTGGGCTTTATTGTCTTCATAGTAAACATGGGGGTCCTTCTCCCGGGATATCCAAGAGATCTTTTCCTGCTTTCATCCTATTACTCTATTCTCCCATCCCCTCTTTTTCCCCTTTTACGAAATTTTTTACTTGAAGTTATCTCATGTGTGTTCTCAGCCTTATGTGTTTGGCGCAGCTTGGCCAAATATGCCATAATACCCAAACACAACCAACCTCCTTGGGTGTATTTCTCTCTTGTATCAGTGAAACTTTCCTTGTGCTTTTATGTCCTTATTTGACGTTATCTCTTGTGTTTAGCGTAGCATGGCCAAATATGTCCTTTGTGATATTACTTCCATAAAACCAAATCGCCATATATCGCTCTGTGTAGGTAAAGCTTTACATGTGTGTATTTCTATTGCTTAACTTGTAATTGGCAGTCTGGTCATGTTTGGCCCTTGGATCGTTATAAAATCCAATCAACCATCTTTCAAGTACCACTTTGAAATATGGTTTCTAAACATAAAAAAAAATTCGATGGGGTTTTATATATATAAAACATCGGTACTTAGAATAATTCAATGGCTAAAGGGTAATTTCGATTTGTTGGGCACTATAGTATAAAATAAAGACTACAAATATTTGTCTGTTATTTTCCTATTTATGAGAACTACCGAAGAGTTGAGATAAAATTGAATCTATTCAAAGTTCGATTGATGCATCATTTGAGGTCTGTTCTTTGTAAACTCCGAAATTTGCATGGTTCAAAATTGAAATAGCCGAATACGTCTTACGAGATGCGTTTGGAAGTTTTCCAAAATATTAAGAAAGCAAGGACTGCAACTCTTTACTGTAGCGTAAGACTCGATTTGTCTGAACCAGATTTAATAAAAATATTTCAGATGGAAATACAATTTAATAGAATAAAATTCCCGAAGGCCTACATTCATCAACAGTGAAAGAGTAGCTGATAACGTTTTCATAAGTAAACAGCACTAAGCGAAGGGAAGAAATATGAAATACTTGTATTCATTTGAAGAAATCATTCTATGAAGCTGTACTCTTGTAACCGTATTTCTATTGGGGTGGTCGTGGCTCAGTGGGTATGCCCACTGCGCTAGCAACCTTCAAGTCATAGGCGGTGCAGGTTCCATTCCTGTCAGGTGCACTCCTCCCTGGGTGTATTTGTCAGTAAAACTTTTATTGTGTGTGTATATTACCTGATATTGTATGTCGTGTCTGGCGCAGCATGGCCAAATATGGCCCTTGCGCCATAAAGCCCCAACACCAACCGTATTTCTATTAAAAAATTTCTAAGTTCGTATGCTTTTAAATCTAATGAAATCACACTCAACCATATAATAGAATTGCTGTCGTTTTCTAACAGTTACAATGTTTGTTTCCACATATACACTGCTGGCCACCCAAATTGCAACACCAAGAAAGACAAGAGATATCACAACAAAATTTATTTTGTAGATAACATGTTGACCAAGTATCAAATGATTAAATTTATACACTTCTGTGAAGTGTGGTTCCTGCCAAAATCAGTAGCCAGAGTAGCCGCCATTGTTGGAGATCACCGCTGCCACACGCCTCGGAATTGATTCAAAGAGACTTTGGATGTGTTCTTGGGGTACAGCAGACCAAGCAGCTTCCACACGTTGCCAAAGTTGATCTGGTGTGGCAGCTGGGGATGTATTCTGGGTCAATCGTTGAGCAACTATGGACCACATATTTTCTATCGGCGAAAGATCCGGAGAGCGAGCTGGCCAGGGAAGCAATTCAATCTGGCGATTGACGAAGAACCCTTGGACAATGCGTGCCACGTGTGGCCGCGCATTATCCTGTTGAAATATGGCTGTGGGCAAGCCCTGAAGGTAAGGAAGGACAACTGGCTCCAACACCACGGAGATGTAGCGCTGGCTGTTTAAAGTACCGGCAATGCGTACTAGAGGAGTGCGAAAGTGATATCCAATACCGCCCCATACCATAATACCCGGTGCAGGACCAGTGTGGCGGTGCATAACGCAGCTGTTCAGCATCCTCTCTCCACGGTGTCTCCAGACTCGAATCCGACCATCGTGGTGTTGCAGACAGAAGCGTGACTCGTCAGTAAAGACAATTTCATTCCATTCTGCCGTCCACATCCTTCTTTCATCGCACCATTGGCGGCGGAAACGTCTGTGGTTCTGCGTCAAGGGTAAACGAAGCAATGGACGTCTTGCGGACAGACCACTCTGCTGTAAACGGCGTCGAATGGTACGCGCAGACACTGGATGATGCGGTACAGACTGAATGTGCTGTGCTATGGTTCGTGATGTGGCTGAGCGATCCGTCACTGCCATACGCACAATATGCCTGTCATCACGTGAAGTGGTGCACTGAGGTGGATGCGATCGAACACGTCGGTCCGTCGTACCCTCCTGCATCCAACGATCACATATCCGCATTACAGTTGTTTGGTTTCGTCCAACACGACTACCGATTTCCCTGAAAGATAATCCACAATCTCGGTAGGCCACTATCCTTCCTCTGTCGAACACGGATACTTGATCAAAAGATGATCGCTGTTTTCTACGAGGCATAATTGATCGTTTTTTTGAAAAAACCACAAGAAAAACACAATTGCCGTAATTGAAATCGTCGAAATCTCCAAGCCTTAAATAGCGCTTTGAAGTGGCGCCATAGGCACGCGTGATGTGCGTCTGCGCTGAAATTCTAATCATTTGCATATCTCACCTCCGCTAATGCATGTTGTAAATTTCATATTATTTGCATGCTTCCTTCAGGGTGTTGCATTTACGGTGGCCAGCAGTGTATTTCTGGCATTTGCGCTATGACTTTTATATTTTATTAATTTTTTTCTATTGCAATTTTTGAATATAATTTCATTTAATTGCATTTAATTGTATCCAGGAAACTAGTTTTTAAGCCATCTAAAAACTTTGGGAGTTTTATCCGCCAGTTTACAACGCTTTAACATCATTTATATTCTGATACTTCACACCAGGTAGATTTTCCAATTCCGGTAAGAGATGGATGGTTGTTGATTGTTCCTCTTAACCATACAAGTGATTTCAACGAAATATCTCCTCAAGATCTGATAAATTATATTAAATACGAGATATCTCGTCAATCAAGATCTAATCAGTTTTGCTAATGAAGCGAAACCTCATCGAGACAAAACAGCCCTATCACTCCAATGGGAATGGAGAACCAAGAAAACAAATTATCCCTTGCCTAGAACTGGTGACAGTTTGGAACAAATTTTGTATCAGAAAGCCACTAGAGGGCTCAACACTCTTTTTATTTAAAATAAATTAAGACTGCGATTGAAGAGAGTGAGGTACCAGCTCAGGTGTTGACCTCGTCGTCTGACAGTGTTTGAAAATTGCGAGGCGTTGTCCCAGAACCTTTCGCTTCGGGATTGCTCCCGAACCATCGCCAACAGCCCGTTGTGTTGCTCTGTGCGACGTTAGTTTAACTACCTACCAAACATGGACTTTTGAGAATTTCCAGATCTTCCGTAGTTCTAAAACGAAAATTAAAAACACGTCCGTGTTTGGCGAAAAGGTTAAGCACACTAATCAGCATTGGTCGGTGGAAAAACCTGTCAGGCCTTGGTCTAATGCGTTTGGTTTTCAGATAGAGAAGTTTTAAAGCCCGTTCCACATCCAAACCACTAGAACCATATTCGTTTAGCTGAAAAAGCCTCTCATAATCGTTTTATCAGTTTATTTAACCCTTTCGGGCTTAATGGACATATACGTCCCAGAGATTAGATTGGGTAAATAAATCCCATTTTTGAATGGGTTATTACGTTTTCAGTGTTCTTAAGGAATTAGGGAATACAAATATGACTAAAGAAACCTGGCAATACTTTCAGATTGCAAATGGCGGACTTGTGGTTTTGAGCACGCCCATTCATTCTGATGAATGAGTGACCGTGGTTCGGAAACAAAAAGATGGTACAAAATTAGACGCTAGTTGCCCAGAAGCCATTTCCCACTACAATATGTACATGAATGGAGTTGACCGCTGTAATGAAATGGCTACTTTTTAGGGTCATGGCAGAAAATCAGACAAGTGGTGGAAAAAGATTTTTTGAAAATGAGTTATGATTTCTATTGTGAATGCATGGATTACGAAGGGTGATGTAGAACATAAAACAGAACCACTATTATCATTCATGGTCTCCTTAGCTGATCAACTAATAAATGTTGGAAGGGAAAAAGCAAACACAAAAAGAACGCGAAAGTACGGTCGTCCGTCAAAAAGAGCAAAAACTACTAAATTACTAAATTAAACTACTTTTCAGAGTTAAATTTTAATCATGCAAAAGTCGGGGCGAAAGGGCTAACATCCGCCTGCCCACTTTTCGGGCGATACAAGATCGAGCGAATTATTCCCAGAAGTTATATTCTATTTGAAGCCGTTTCATCCCACTAGTCTGTTACCCAATCCCTCTTCTCTCCGGTAGCCCAGTTGGAAGAGTTCGAAACTAGGTCCAACCATCATGTACAAGCGTCAACCGTCATGTACAAGCGTCAACCGTCATGGACAAGACCGTCATGTACAAACGGACGTCAAATCTCTCGTGGCCTCAAATATCCTCACGTTGGCGTGGAGGTTTGGAGAGTGGGATGCCAGCTCAGTTGTCGGCCTCGTCATCTGACTGATGTTCAAAATTACCTGGTGTTATAGATCTTTCTCTTGAAGATTTATCCCAGACCGTCACCACTAGCCAGTTGTGTTACTCCAGTGCTGTGTTGATTAATTACCATTACCATCATTCCCTATGTTCCCCAATCTTTTTTTTTCCATTCACGACATTTTACACTTGATCTTGCGTTTGGCGCAATTTGGCCAAATATGGTTCTTGCACCATTCAACTCCAAAACAGCCGTTTTGAGCCGCATTTCATTTTGTACCTCGCCCCCTTTCGAAGTGACTTGTCGACGAGGAGATTCGAGCGCTGGCCGCCTGATCATTTCCTGCGATTAATGAGTTCGCAAAGACAAAGGCGGATCCCTCGGGCTCCGGCGGAAGTGGTCCCCGAGCACAATGACCCTCCTTCCACGACTGGGTTCCGAATTGTCACAACTTTCCCACTTCGCCGACGCGATTCATTTTTAGATCTTTATCCAGAGATGAGTTCTGCCCACGTTTTGACACGCGTGCTGATGCCGATCCCCCTTTAGAAAACCCTTTCATCGATGAATTGGCGTGTTTATTACGCTTCAAACGAACAGCCTTCTACAGCAAAGCGGCAACCACCCCAAAATCCTGGATTCAAGTACGTGCATAGAGATTAAAACGTGGCTTTCCAAATTTAAAACTCCAAAATAAATCTTAGTCCGGTTGGAAAAGCAACGGATTAGCAACTGGAGGGTTGCGAGTTCGAATCCAGCCGAAGACCGTCGTGTACAAAGGGGGCTGGTGCCCGTTAAATCCGTCGTGGCCTCAAATGTCCTCATATTGGCGGGTTATGGAAGTTTGGAGAGGATTCCAAACTTCCACAACAACTTAGGTGTGATCTCGTCATCTGACCGTGGTTCAAAATTACGTGGTGTTGTCCTCGGGTCTTTCTCTTTGGGATTGATCCCAGACCGTCACCAATAGCCCGTTGTGTTGCCCCAGTGTGACGTTAATTAAAATGCGTACCTACCAAAATAAATCTAATACGAAATCTTAATTGGATTAGGATGGTATAGGACATATCACTGCAGGAGCACTTGCTGCTAATCAGTTCATCTCCACATCACAACAAGAATCAAATTTAAATGAAAGAACATAAGGGAAGTGAACATTTTTATTTAAGATTTAAATATAGGAGGTAGTAGGTATTTCAATTAACGTCGCACTGGAACAACACAACGGGCTATTAACGACAGTCCGGGATCAAAACAGAAGGCAAAGATTCGAGGACAACACCACGTAATTTTGAACTACGGTCAGATGACGAGGTCACACCTGAGCTGGCACCCAAATCTCCAAACTTCCACCACGTCAATGTGAGTACATTTGAGGACACTGCAGATATAACTTGCACCAGCCCTCTTTGTACAATCTGGTTGAATTCGAACTCGCAACCCTAAATATAAGGAGAAACGGTAGCCCAGTTGGAAGATCAACGGATTGGGAAACATGGTTCGCGCTCCCAGAATACAAAAATTATCTTTTTCTGATTTCATCCCACTACTATGTTTCCAATCATTCTTTTTTCCCCTGTCATGACAGTTTACTTTGTTTTGTGTTTGACGCAGCTTGGTCAACTATGGTCCTTGCGCCGTAAAACCTCAAAACAACTACTCTTCCTTCCAACCCTCCTGCTCAGAGGCCGTGGTAGCCCAGTTGGAAGAGTGGTGGAATCAGCAACAAGAGGGCTGCGAGTTCGAAACTCGATCCATCGAAAGACCGTCGTATACACGGGACTGGTGCACGTTCAATCTATTGTGGCCTCCGATGTCCTCGGTGTGTTGTGGAGGTTTGGAGTGTGGGTATCTGCACAGGAGTTGACCTCGTCATCTGACCATGGTTCTAAATTACAACTTGTTACATCTTTTCCTTAAGAATTGATCCCTCTTCATTGCGACCGTAATTAACTACCTACCTTAACTATAGGGATTTATAAACGTAAAAATCAGCTAATTCAAAACTAAAAAGCACTCGTTAGTAGAGAAAAGTAAAATTTCAAAAATTGGGTGGGATTCAAAACAAAGAATAGTTTAAAAGTAGCGATATAATTAGAGGTCCAAAATTGTATCATTACCCTAGTTATTGCGATCCGAATTGAAAAGAGAAGTAATTTAATGGGGAATTAATTTAAGGAATTGAATTCATAAACTTCAGGGTCCAAGCGGAACATACCACACCGCCGTTTTTATCGATGTGGGAAGGTGTTAAACTGTTTATTCACGTGGTCTCTTTTGCGAGTCTAATTAAAAGTGGACAAATGGCGCAGGCTGTAAATTACGCACCTTTTTCTCTTCTTAAATCCAGTATAGCTTTGATATGCGCATACTTTTGTGGCAAATGCTTTTGGCGCGCTTTTTGTAGCGAGTTGTGGCAGGTAATGGCAACCTATATTTATTAGTATTATTCACGCTCTTGTGGCAACCTCGGCAAGTGTAAAGTTTAAATTTTCATTTCGAATAATCTAGAATGCTTTTATTTCCGTTAAATTGTCCTTTGATTTCATCGGAAAAATTCCTATTCTTTTCCATTTCATGTAAATTGAAAGAATTAAAAACGATGTCTTTCTAAGTTTTCTAACTGTTTCTGTTAATTATTTCCGCTAAAGCTTATTATTTTCCGTTAAGAAAAATGATTTTCTTCTAAGAATTTCTTCCTTGGCGACATAAAACGCGCCAAAAGCGTTGCCACAAAAGTATGCGTATATCAAAGCTTACTCAAATTCTTATGGGATAAATGTAGATGGCACTCATGTTTGGTGGTAGAATTTGCTTCTTGTATTATGCAACTGTAAATAAAATCCTCGTCTTCCGGTAGTTTGTTTACACTGAAAATCTATCTCATAGAAGATGTATAGTACATATTGTCGGCCTAGAGCATAAACTCTGACAAAAATTACTTTTTACTGTACAGCTGTTTAAAATCTAACTCTAAGTTCCTAGGTCAAAAAAATAAAAATTATAAGCATTTCTATTAGGTTATATATATTTTCAAGAGATTGCAATGAAGCAATGTGTTTCTCATCATCGTGAAAATAATCATTTAGTGCCTCCGAACAAATGTCTGTTGATAAGTGCCTGCTCCTAGCCGATGATATCTATACGGCCATCCAATTTAAGCAACGCGATTAACTGTTGAATACTTTCTTACTATTTACTATTGCCAATTGGCTAGGCTGTGAATTACTCATCTTGTTATCATCTTCAGTCCTTATTTGAAAAATAATGATACGGTAAATTTCTTCATTGCCTCGCAAGAGAAAATCTACATTTGTACCGAATGAACTGCGGAACGTTACAAAATTGGCCATTCGTTGGGCCCCTAATTTTGCAACGGGAGAAACAGGAGTTGCTCTATCCAATTACAATAAAACAATTTAAAACACAAAAAACTCAAACGCAATCACGGACACTAACAAAAAATATCTCGGGGAGAATTTACAGTTCGTTGTTTCAAATCTCGCAGACGACGATCAGAACTGATGCTCTTTTTAAGTTGAAAGTTTCACAAATAATACAGATAACGGAGGTTTATAGCTCCACTGGAGGCGTCACGCCGGTCGCTCACCTGCTACAGATTAAATTTTTCGCAGTTGATTACGTTGCTATCTGAACACATAGTAGCTATTTTGTTATTGAACATTTTTTATAAAATAATTTGATTCATGTACACTTGTGATGGAAAATTCATTTGCGAAACGCGAAAGATTTTAGTGAACCAGTGAGCTTTTACAATTCCATTCGAAACTTTGTCACCTTTCTCCCGATCTACAACTAAAGAGAAACTTGTGAGTTGTAGGCGATGCTGGTTGGATTCCACCCTGGGTGTATTTCTTTCTTCTGTGTCAGTAAAACTTCCCTTGTGTGTGTATGTCTATTACTTGATATTGTATGGCTTGTGTTTGGTGCAGCATGGTTAAATAGGGTCTTTGCGTCATAAATCCCAACTAACCTTTGTTACAAGATGATACCCAGGGATAAAAATGAATCCCCAACAAGTACAATAAACTTAATAAATGCGTAAACAGTAATTAGGAACCGCAGACTTTTGCATCTAGGGCCAGTTGGAACTATGAAGAATCCCTGCAGGCCACAATTTGAAGAGTGGGGTGTCAACTCAGGTGTTGGCCTCATCATCTGACCGTGATTAAAAATGACGAGGTGTTGTCCTTGGACTTTCCTTTCGGGATCGATCCAGGACCGTGGTCGATAGCCCGTTGTTTTGCTCCAGTGCGAGGTTAATTCGACTTCCTAGTTACCCTACAGGTCACAAACAAAAACAAATAATAATTCTGGTAACACTGAAAATAGCAAATATTATCTCGACATTTCGATGGCACCAAGGTCCCATCGCCCTGGGGGTCTTGGCTCAGTGGGTATGCCCACTGCGCTAGCAACCTTCTAGTTGTAGGTTCGGCTGCATCGATTCCTGTCAGATGCATTCCTCCCTGGGTGTATTTCTCTCTTCCCTGTCAGTAAAACTTTCATTGTGTGTGTCTATTACTTGATATTGTATTTATTGTGTCTGTCGCAACATGGCCAAATATGGCCCTTGCGCCATAAAATCCCCCAACCAACTTCCTTTGGTGTATTTCTATCTTCTGTGTCAGTAAAACTTTCATTTCTGTATGTCTATTACTTGATATTTTATGTCTTGTGTCTGGCTCGGTATGGCCAAATAGGGACCTTGCGCCATAAAATCCCCCAACCAACTTCCCTGGATGTATTTATCTCTTCTGCGTCAGTAAAGCTTTCATTTCTGTATGTCTATTGCTTGATATTTTATGTCTTGTGTCTGGCTCGGCATGGCGGCCAAATAGTGTCCTTGCGCCATAAAACCCAACCAACCAGCATGGTGTGCCGCTCATTGCAAATTACTTTGTTTTCCAAGGCACGCTTCCAATCCCTCGCAAACGCACATCTACATCGCTGGAGCAGCTGAAAGCCCTAATCGAGGCGAACCCTTTGACAGGAATGCGAAGAAAGACAAAGAGAAGAGGAGAGTTAAGATGACAAGTCTCTAAAAACACTCTAGAATTTCTCCCCTGCTTACCTCCACCTGTCCGCGGAGCTGTCACACCCGATTGCGGACGACGAGGATCCGGGACGCATTTTAAGTTCTCCGGATGTCAGGCCCCATATTTGCGGCCGTGACGGCCGAAGGGCCGGATGCTCCGACAGGTTAGCGTCAAAGGGGAGTGCCTGATCAGCAGAGGGGGCCTTCTCCGAAAAGCTCTCGGGAATCGCTCCTGGTTACTTAACTGGCTGAGGCGCTTGACTTGTCGATCCCATCATCTTGAATTAGGTAAAGACAGGACTGTTGAGCAATGGTGTTCATGGAAGCCCTCCTGAAAAAAACTAAAATGTGGTGGAAAAGTTAAAAGTAGATCAAATCTGAATCCAAAAAGGTCAGTTTCTGTTTTAACATCCTTGATTTCACACCGCAAGAGCACATACCTTTTAGGTGTGCACTGGCTTCACGAACCTGATAGCATCTTGTAGCAAAGGTTAGTTGGGGTTTATGGCGCAATGAACCTATTTAGCCATGCTGCACCAAACACAAGACAATGTCAAATTATAGAAATACACATATAAGGGAAGTTTTACTGACACTAAAGATAGAAATACACTCAGGGAGGAACACTGAGGAAAATCTTTTCTTTTCCCATGGGGCTTACTGTCTGAAGTAAACACGGTGGTCGCTCTAGCGGGATCTTTTCTGCTTTCATACCATTATTCTCCGCAGCAATCCCTCTTTTCCCCTTGACGAGATTTTTTACTTCACGTTATCTTGTGTTTGGTGCAGTCTGGCCAAACATGGCCCTTGCACTATAAAACCCAAAACCAACGCCCTCAGAGAGACATCTTAAGTTGTGTACGAGCATTATGATCCCGATATACACGAATAATACGTCCTCCCTTCTGTTTTAACCTGGCTTACCCTGCTATTTTTTGTTCTTTTGCCCTACCTCATTGTCCTGTGTTTGGCGCAGGTTAGCCAAACATGGCCTTTGCGTCACAAAACTCAAAACGAATCAACCACACCGCATGTCAAGAAAGGAAGCGGACGCCCGATCATTTCAGATTTTAATCATTTCTTACTATGAGTGGTTAAGGGATATCTTCAGCATGGATTTTTCTACATTTCCTATGCCTCCGATTGAGGCTAGCATCCAGTGGAGATAACATGCGCAGTGGGTCCTTGCGCATGGTCTATAATTCTTTCCTTACCGCCTTTGTATACGATTGCTTTAATTTTTTAAGACGGTGTTTGGATCACCCATATAGTTACCAAAATTGAATGCAATTGCACCTCTTATGCTTCCTTTTAATTTAAGGTAGGTACTTAATTACGTCGTACTGGACAAAACGACAGGCTATTAGTGATGATCCGGGATCCATTCCTAAGGGAAAGATCCGAGGAGAACACCTCGTAATTTGAACCACGCTCAAATGAAGAGGTCAACACCTAAGCAGGCACCCCACTCTCCAAATCACGCCAACGTGAGGTCACGACAGATTTAACGTGCATCAGCCACCACGGTCGTTGGTTGGATCGAGTATTTTGAACTTACAACCCTCCGGTTGTGAATCCGCTACTCTTACAACTATCAAGGCCATTTTTAACTTGAGACTTGTATTCTAAGGTCCAAGGAAAATAAATAACGAATCAAGAGGACTCGTAAGGGTGTTTAAAGTTAAGCAAAAGCTTGCATTTCAGTGCGTGACCACTTGCGCTATTCATCTTTGACTGCCTTCAGCTTCAAAATAGGAACTGAACCCGAAAAGATCCACGAGCCGCTCCAAATTATCCCGAAAAACGCGCTTCGCATACTTATCGCTCTTCTATAAATCGACTCTAAAAAAGGCACTATGTTTCCCCTATAAATATTCCTCCGTTGATCAAAGAGCCTCCCAATACCCCATCGGAAATTTAGCGAAATATTATGCTAAGCCTATTAAAATAGCAAAAGTTTCGGTCCAACCCGATTTCGCTTCCAATATTTTATTACTGCCCCTCATGAGCCCCGACGTATAACTCAAGACTGATTGCAATTCATGGCCGAAGTCCATTTGAATATCCGACCAGCAGTTAATGTAAATTTCGGGAACTGCGTCTGGATTCATCGTCTTAATCGATTCGAGAGGGAGAGGGGGTCATTAAAGGCTGAGGAATGAGTTGAGTGGATTATAGGTAAAATGTTTAGTGGCAACAGTCCAAGGGTTACGGATTATCGAGTCGGTTTAATGCGATTTTTTTCCGTCATCGGGGGAAGGTGATGAGATGGCTCTGCCACCGCTAATGCTCCTTGGAGAAGTTAGGTTTTTAAAACTTTTGGCAGTTGGGAAAGGGGGTCTTGGGAAGGGGTCGACTCCAGGGGGACCACTTTGTGTGAGGGCAATCACCGTCATTACAGGATTTAGTGTTGACGTTCAGAAAGATATTTTGTAAAGGCAACACTGAAAAATTGACTAACAATAAGAGAAACACTTTATGATGGATTTCGAGAAAACAAGCGCGAGGTATAATAATGTTGCTATTATATTTTGGTAGGAGCTAAGCTAATTAACGTCATACTGTAGCAACACAACGGGCTATTGGCAACGGTCCGGGATCAATTCCGAAGGGAAAGATACAAGGAAAACGACTCGTAATTTCGATCCACGGTCAGATGACGAAGTCGACACTGAGCTGGCACCCCACTCTCCAACTATCCACACCACGCCAACGTGAGGATAGTTGAGGCCACGACAGATTTAACATGCACCAATCCTCGTGTACGCGACGGTTTTCAGTTGGACCAAGTCTTGTATTTTGGATGCTTCAGTTTGTACAACGCAGGTCGTCTTCATATTCTTAGCATTTTTACCATTCGGAAGTAAAATTATTTTAATTTTGTATCTTCAATACTACTAAAATCAGATATTAATACTTAATATTTCTACTTATTTTTTAAAACACCATAATCATTTTAGAAACAGTTATAAATGAAACATTACACTTGCATGGCAAGATATTTATACTGTTACCGAATACGCTTTCAAATCAGCTCTTTGTTCCTAAATGCAAAGTTGTTAGTTTCAGAGCCAAGTTTCAAAATTAGTGAATTTTTTAATGTTTTAAGTCCAATTATTTTCTCGGAGGAAAACTAGCAAACTTGATACACCTACAAGCCTTTAGCTTGCTTCAAAGAGGTTTGCTTGAAGCAGCTTTGAAATCATAATATGATTGCTAGATAAAAAAACTAATGACCAAAAATATAGTAATTTTGTCTCAATAAAGATTAATATCCTGATATTTGAACAACAAATTTCAATCGCTTTGCAAGAGTGATTGCTGTCCCTTTATAAATCACTAAAAAAAATCTCCTGCCATAGTCATGTACACACCCCAGTGATTAGTGTGTATTATCACGACCTTTCACGCTGAAGTACTTAAGTCCCAAATAAAAACATTATTTTCTGGACAATTTGAATTTTGAAGGAATTAATTAAAATGTAATTAATTTCTGAATCAGTTGAGTTTTATTATTTTAGTACAATTTCAAGTAATTTACTTAATAATTTATTACTTTTACAAAGCAGCATAGGATCTTCATTTAAAAAACTGAATGTTTGAATTTAACAGTAAGAGTATCATATATTTATGTTAGACAAACGCACGTAATGTGTATCTTTTAGATTAAAAAAAGCCAATCATAGCCTTAGGTTGCACAAGTCCCGCATCTTATCTATGTTTGGATTTAAATGCTTGGTTAGGGTTTGTTAGAAATGCATACCCATTTTCGTTTAAAATTTAAAAACAGATAATTTTTTTCTGGAAATAATAGTTTTTTCTTCATATGTTGCTTACAATATCACGATGATTTTGCTCTTCCATAATTCTTATGTGATTTAACTCATGCATTTTTCTCCTTTGCATATAACCCTTAATTTATTGGTATGATTTTTATGATGTAAAACTTGTCTACAACTTTATTTAAAACTGCACCATTCCTTCATTTGATGAGTGATAGCTGTTTTATAATTAGAAGAATTCTTCATTGTGGTCTTCCAAGGCCATTGGGAAGACGTACTCATCACGTGCTACTTTCTCTTAAGACCTCGTGTTGATAGTGTTCAGTGTATGTGAAAGGACACATTTAAACACAGACATATAAGTACTGTCCGCATCCAGTGAGATATAGCAATAACAAGCTACACAGTTGTTTGAGTGAATGAGGAATTCTACTTACTTAATTTAATAGCGCCCACACGGTGAACAAGGAATATCAATTATTCCTAGTGGCAATCCAAATTTATAACCGCTACCAATCGAATTATTAATCGTCGGTGGTTGTGCCCGTTCGATCTCGGAACCTCCCTTCTAATCCATTCCGTTTAACACAATTCAATTCCCCCAAATCCATTTTTACTTTGTCGCAAATTAATTATACATCAAATCTCTTCCGATGCGAAATTAAGTTATATATATATATATATATATATATATATATATAAGAGAAAGGACGGTAGAGAGCGAAAAAAGGGCTTCGCAATTACCCCGAGTTGAAATATCAAAAATTAATCTAGAAACCTTGACGTTCGGAACAGAATTAACCACTCGAATTGTTCCAACTGCTCCATTTTTCCCGACCCCTCCCTCCTGCAGATTTAACGTGCATATGGTTTTCCACGGAGGAGCTGTAAAATCGCGTAACAATTTTCTTTTTCCTGTGTGGTCATGCATAATGCATGAGGATTTAAAACTCGGAGTTTGCGCGTGTTGTTTAATTCCGAAAATCTAAACTTTCTTCTTGTCTCAGCGAGAAATCAACTTAAAGCCATTGACAGTAATAAACCTGTAAATTATTTTCTTACTCTCCCCGGGTTTATTTCTTTTTGCCTCGACTCTCCGGGAAAGTGGGGTTAAAAATTAATTTTTGCGTAAATGCGATTTCATTTAGTATTCCGCTTGCGCTCTTTCTTGTTTAACGCGATTTCCTTTAACAATGCGGCGGTGCGAGGCAAAGTGGTGCAGTGTGGCAGTCCTGGCAAAAGGAAGTTGCTCGACCTTGTTTACGCGGAAATTGAGCGTGTAAATTCTCTAAAAAACATATTTAGCGTTTGAAAAGCCTGCAACCGCTCATTACATTGCTCCTTGATGTATCGCATATTTGGTTATATCTCTTTCCACGAATAAATTTTCTTTTTGCCGAAGGAAATGTCAATATATTTATTTAAAATTGGGATTCAAAACATTTCTTTTCAACGATTGCGCTTGAGCCAATCCCAGTTTGGTTGGTCTTTGAAATACTTTGCAAGAGGAGAATTAATCACACTGAGGACGATGAGTTCCCAAATACTTTGCATATACATGTCAGAAACCGATTCGCGCGCGCGAACTGTTAAATAAACTAATAACGTAACCAGAAAAGATTCCGAGTTATATACAGTATCCCCTCGTTAATACATCGCCTTTTTTTACTTTTACTGACGAAATTTAAGTTTGCGAACAGCAGAAGTGTGTTGGGTTTTATGGCGCAAGGGCCATGCTACGAAAAGCAGACTTTCATCTGTTTCTTCGGAATCGGGAGTTCAAAGACCACCAGTTTTAGGCTGTTATCTTGACCTTTTTCACGGGCCACGATGTGAAATACCGAAAGGGCATCTACCGATATCGTCAAGGATCCAGCAGGTAACCCTGTGGTTGCCAGAATCGATCGGGCACAATAATCACAGCAAGGAATTTCTCGTCAAAAATCAATGCGAAAGGCTCGTAGCTTGTTAATTAACATCGCACTGGAACAACATAACTGGATATTGGCGTCGGTCCGGGATCAATCCCGAAAGGAAAGATCCAAGGACAATGCCTCGTAATTTTGAACCACGTCAAAAGACGAGAACAACATCTGAGCTGGCACCCCACTCTCCAAATTTCCACGTTAACGTGAGAACTTTTGAGACCACGACAGATTTAACGTGCACCAGCCCCCATGTACACGACGGCCCAACCCGAAAGAGTGTTGACTATTCCGATTGGCCATTTGCATTCCGGAGATGCATATTTACACTCATAGTTTAATATTCGAATTCATCTGAGTTGGTGGCGCAGGTTCAATTCCTTCCTGGGTGTATTCCTCTTTTCTGTGTCAGTAATAAGCTTTCTCTGTATGTTCATAGCTTGATATTGTGTGTTTTCTAACCTGCGCAGCATGCCCAAATATGGCTCTTGAGTTATAAAACCAATAGACCAACTGAACCATTCGAATTCGCATATCCATTGGGTACTTTATTTTCTTCTAGATCGACTCTCCAGGGACGACAGAAGGACAGTTGGGAAGGTTGAGCGCCCAAACGAAAAACAGACAACCATTTTTTGGGTTGGTACTAATCACGTGTTATAATTAGTGTGGTGAATTCTGATCACTATATAGAGAAAGTGAGATGAATTATGTGGATAATTATTGAAAGTGAGACAGGTAGAGGAAAATATGGTGAAAGACAGAAATTAAGCGCTCGATTGTGACTTGCTCAATTCGAAACTGCTGTAGCCTAGTAATTGTACCTAGTTATTGTAGGCGATTTTTATTTAATCGATGTTGGTGTAGAATGCTGTGTTATGGGCAATTATAATCGTATCCAAATATTTCATAAGATCTCATAATGAGAGGTCAAAAAGACATTTTCAGTTTCTGAACTTAGAGAATTGGTTCATTTAGCCATTGAATGTATGCATTTTAATATTATGGAGATGTAAAGCTTTTTGAGTCTTCCGGCCAATTTCGTAAAAAAGAGTATCAAGAATTATGAAATTTTAAAACCTATTTAAAAGAATACGTATCTTTAAGATTTTAATTTATTTATCAAAATACTTTTTATTGATAAATTAATTAACAAATTCTGCATGCAAAGATTTTAAAATGTAAATGAATTATTTTTCAAATGTCTCAAGACATACATATGAATTAAATGCGAATATTAAGTAAATATATTTATTTTAAAGTATACGTATCTTGAATAGAAATCTTTCTGTACAGAAAAAAATAATTTAAATATAACGTCTAAGTAATTCTCTATACCAAAAAATGTTTAAAAAAGGTTTTATTTCTATTTATTTTCAAGCTACATAAAACAAAAAACTTGAGTGTTTGAATTCGCAAAATTTTCTCAGTTTATTTAATCAAATTCTGTTTCTCCAAACGAAAAATAAATTATTTTACTCCCTTATTTGAGCAGAGAAGTAAAAACACTTCTATGCGGTAGAAATTGAATATTTGTTTTGAAGAAATTATTAAACGAACGAATTCCAATTATGCAAAGCCTTTGCATTTCTACGTTTACTTTTTAATGTGATTTTCTATGCTGAATATCTTATAAATTTCGGAGGTCGTTCCCTGTTATTGGGAGTAGAAATTTTCGTCCTAATTCTCTGTATGAGTTAACGATGTTTACATTTCGAATAAATATTTTAATAAAGGAGTTTATTCAGGAGAAATATTTTAATAAATGAATGCAGAATAAAAATGCATTCTCAGTTCTTTATTATTCAATTTCATGTAAAATTAAGTTTATTGGTACGACCAATTAATAAAAGAATTGGTGGAAAAAGGTGAAATGAATATTTTCCTCTGATAATAATTCAACGCATTACTTGTATTAAAATTGAAAAATTATCCTTTGTTGAAGGAATGTTAATGAATTTATATTTAGTTGTAACAAAATGGTTTCGTAAGAAAGGAAAGCTCAAATAAATTGTAAAACAATATTTATACAGGAAGCATTTTCCTTCCACTGAATATGGAACTTTAAACTTTGACGAACATATTATTTCTGCATATTTGATTATATAGGATAAACTAGACAGTTATTGACACCTCGGACAGTTATTGACACCCTAATCTTTAATTTTAAAAAATAAGATTCCATGTTAATGTTCAGTTTCAAATAAGGGCGGGAAATATTCCTTGTGAATCATAGAAGTCAGCTGTGTTAAAAGATTTTCAAACTGTAAGCATCAAGAAAGGTAATATAACCGTAATCAGAAGTATACAAACAAGGAACTAGTTAAGAGGACGTTTTCTTCTGTTTTTGCTAAGAAAAGAGCATGAGCATCTTTTGTAAGATAGATTAGCCAGTTTCCTTTGTGTGCATAAGTCCATTTATACTGCAAAATAGATTAATAAGAATGAAGGAATGTCAATAACTGGTTCCAATAACTCATCCATAAGGTGTCAATAACCGATTTTGCACTATTTATTCTCAATACAATGCAAAAAACTTTCAAGGGATAATGTTTTGCATGAAACCCTTTCTTCAGCTTAAAGTAGAGTAATTCAGGAAAAGTTACAATGAATTTCAACTTGATTGAACTATTTTTTCCATGAATTTATAGTATAAATATTGCCTTAAGGGTGTCAATAACTGTCTTGTTTACCCTATGATAAATCTATAAAATATAAATATTGTAAGTATTTTACTAAAGAAATATCTTTCGCAGATGTTAAGTTTTTGCATATTATAAAGTTCAGAGTCAAATTTCGATCACAGAAGGTAAATCATTTTCATTAAGCCTGAAAATGAAACGAATCTGAGAAATGAAACGTATTCTATTTTATACAGATGCATCGTACTACGAAAGCTATGATCAATTAAATTTTACATCGTAGCTGATAACAGTTGATTTTAAATTCACCTCGTAAAAATCTCAGTTTGATCCTGTCTTTTGATTATAACGTGAAAAAAACATAAGCTTGACCTTAAAAATATCAGTGCCGAATGTTTTAATGTTTATGAGATGCATGACTCATCAAATTTCGAGTGAAATGAATTATGGAAATTCAGTAATGTTTCAAATAGTATTATACTTCATAGAAATTTTTCATTCCTTTTAAATCTAGATTTTTCTAGTGTTTTCATCCATTTCCTCTTTAAATGCCCTTAAAGTTCTTTTAAAGTGACACACAGAACAGCGTTATTTTTTTCCTTGAGAATTTTTCCAATTCCAACAGCAATACGTTGGCTCACGCATTGACGCTAACGTTGGCTCACGCGGACGAGCACACAGTTGAGCTTGCACTCCACTCTCCAGACTTCCACACTATGCCAACGTGAGGATATGTGAGGCCATAACATATTTAATGTAAACCAGCCCCCACATACACGACGGTCTTTATGGTGCAAGGGCTATATTTGGCCAAGCTATGTCAAACACAAGACAAGACCAAGTGTAAAATTTCGTGAATGGAAAAAAGATAGATTAGGAATGATGGTAATGTTAATTAATTAACATCACACCGGAGTAACAAAACGGGCTATTGGTGACGGTCCGGGATCAATCCCAAAGGGAAAGATCTGAGGACAACACCACGTAATTTTGAACCACGGTCAAACGACGAGGTCGACACCTCAGCTAACACCCCACTCTCCAAACTTCCACACCACACCAACGCGAGAACATTTGAGGCCACGATAGATTTAACGTACACCAGCCCCCTTTGTACAGAATGTTCTTTTGTGGAAAAGCGTTAGTATAGACCCCCAATCCATTTGGCGCCTTTTTTTCGCCGCCAACCCTTACTTTATTTGGCGACTTGTTTCGGTCGGCAAGAGCCAAAGAAATTGCATATTTGCCATGATGAAATGTTTCTAAAACATAATCGATAATAATAATTCCATATATAAATCTCGGTTAAATATGTAAATCTTGATTATATAAAAACCGTTATCAGTCAATTCAATATATAAATCTGGAAATGAGTGGGGGTTATCAGAAACCGCATAAATCCGAAGTGAGGGTCGGCGACGAAAAAAAGTCGCCAAATGGATTGGGAGTCTATACTGCCGGTATTCCGTCTTTTGGTTGGATTCGAACTCGCAACCCTCCGGTTTTAATCCGCGGCCCCTTTCCCAGACATAGGGTAAAGGAAACATGTTACCTGAAACATAATGCTTGCAAAACAGTGAAGAAACGAACCTAACACTTTGGATAGATATGGTGCTTTGTCTGAGTAGTCTGTCCTTTACCGTAAGAAGGCATAAGCTCCCGAGCCTGCAAAGGCATATTCCATGAAGCTCTTTCAGCAAAGGGCAAAAGAGATGTGACTGCCAACGTGACGTTGAGTGCGAGTGACTTGCGCCACTTGTTGCGTTGTGGCTGAGAGCTCCTGTCCCTGCCCCTTACGTCAGGAATGAATGATGCAGAAGGGGGAAAAGAAACGCAGCCGAGGAGGGGAAAAACATGCAAATGAGTTCCTCAACTAACTGCGTAATCCTCGGAGCCACGGGTTCCGGACTCTCAGAAAAGAATTAATTCCAGTTTGTTAAAAGTTTTGCTCTAAGTGATGCTCTGGAAGGGATCATTCTCCGGTGAATAAGCATTTACTCTCTCCCCTCTGCGGCATTCCGATTTTGGGGTCCGTGAGTTATGAGCCATAACGCTTGGCCATGCAAAAATATTCCCCGGAATGATTAAATTCATCAAGAGGCCGCCATTTCGCGTTTTTTGTTTGTTTTTGCGAACACACATCAATCCCTACTGTAATCGCATATAACATAAATACTTGTGGGGGAGGTTGAAGTAGTAGGTGCGGTAATAAGTGGTTTATCGTTCAGTTTCCAAGAGATTTAATCTAACGTAGAATTGATTGTTTGTGGCGATTTATTCTCGGGAATTACTGACGGTTACAAATGCCAGATATTCCGCATGCCTTAATTCAATGGTTTCCAAGGGCCGCGGTTGGAAGAGCAGCGGATTAAAAACCGAAGGGTTGCGAGTTCGAGACTAGGTTCAGCCAAAGACCGTCGTGTTACATGGGGGATGATGCACGTTCAAATCGATCGTGGTGTCAAATGTCCTCGCGTTGGCGTGGTTGTTTTGGAAAATTGGTGGAAGTTTGGAGTGTGGGTGCCAGCTATGTGACCTCGTCATCTGACCGTGGTTCAAAATTACGAAATATCATCCTTGTATCCTTCCCTTGGGTATAGCTTCCGGAGCGTCGCCGATAGCCCGGTGTGCTGCTCCAGTGCCAGTTAACTTAGCTACCTTCCTCACCTTTAACATCTACATTATTGCACCACATACATAAAGGTTTTATTTGTTTCCTAAATAAATTTATTTCTGATCTCTTCGCCTTTCCCAGCTTTCCTCCAAAGGTTCATTTTCTAATTGATTATTTCCTCCTCTATTATGAATGCAATACGTAACACAGCACAACTTCGTTTTGAATATGCTAATTTCAAACCTCTCATCGCTTCCGTTTTGTTTCAAATCGGATGAGTTTTTTTCCATCGGCGGATTTGATTGACGGCCGAAATCACGTGATTCTTGATCTAGTCATTGCCAAACAAATGTAAGTTATTCCTTTCTTCCGTATGTAGGAGAAATACATATAGCTTGGAGTCATCTACAGATGAAATGTCTTACGATATAATAAAGTCACAAGAAAAATAAATAACGTGGGAAACATTTATTAGTTTCCTTATTCACTTATATATATAGAGTAACATGGCACTTAGGGTTTATGCCTTTTTGATAACAAAAGGAATATATAACCAGTGTTTAGATCTCCCATCAAATATTACATATAGATGGCGCTGTCCTGTTCCACCAAAGGGATCTTTTCCACTTTATCCTATTTTCCACCTCTTTATCCTAATACACTTGAATTGGTTTAGATTACTGGTGGAGTAGAAGACTTCCCATAAATATTGATGGTTTTTTTACACACTTGTCTGTTTCAAATGGATCTTAATTTCCATGTAATTTAATTTGTCGTAAAGAGTTGTCAGTTGCGAGTTCAAACTAGGTCCAGTCAAAGACCGTCATGTACATCGAGGCTGGTGCACGTTAAACCTGTCGTGACCACAAATACCCTCACGTTGTCGGGGTGTGGAAGTTTTGAGTGCCAGCTCAAGAGTTTTTCTCTTCATCTGACCGTGGTTCAAAATTACGAGGCGTTGTCTTTGTATCTTTCCCTGCGGGATTGATCCCGGACCGTCGCCAATGTCCCGTGTTGCTCCAGTACGATGTTGATTAACTACCTACCTACTTCTCAGCAACGGTGCGCTACTCAAAGTTTCCAAAGTAGCCGACGAAAACTTTCCACCAACGACCTTTCCCATCTGTCTTGCACTCGCAGAGAAAAAATTTCAACGACAGTCCATAACCACGACGGTATTACTGCGGCCGCCGACATTTCATTTCCGCATCCCAGCGCCCGACCCGACCGGGACCAAGGTTTTATTACTCCCGTTCCGTGAACCTGGCGGAACAAAAGCAATTAAAAACGAAACGGCAATGCTCAAACTTTTAATGAAAACCGGTGGACCCGAAAATGAGTGCACGCCCCCCCCCCCACCTTTGATTTTTCATCGATACTCCTTTCTCCTCCACCCCCACTCGATCATCCCCTGTCGTCTGGAGCACTTTTCCAATTAGCCCAAAATCCCTGCTCGAAGCGGTCAAGTGCGACCCACCTCCAGGGGTGGGGGTGGAAATTGAATGGGTCGACGAGAGGGGGGTGGTGCAGATCAATCAAAATTCTTGAATACTCGTGGAGGGAAGGGAGGGCAAAAATGTTCGATTGTCGATATGACATCGCTGGTTAATTAAGGGTAGTAGTGGCTGTTTAACAAGGTAAAAGTTTGCTAGTTTGGAACTATTATTTGTTCACCCCTGGGCTATTGATAATTAATAATCTATATTTCTCTCTCTGTTGGATGAAAAGGCCTCGAAGATGAATTTGTGTTGGGCAAATTGTATCTGGTTGTAGCGTGTGGTTGAAGTTTCGTCTTTACGGTTTCGCGCATTTCTGTTTTGAGTTCGGTTTCGGTAAAACGGTTTTCAATTCTACTACTGATTCTGTTTTCAGAAGTGCAAAGTCCTTTGAAATACGTGAAAGATTCTATGTTATTTTTATGTTCAGAACATGGTTCTGGTGTTGTGAGGGGTCGGTATAATACTGACTCGTACTGGTTACAGCATCTTTACGCATGCTGGATGCTTTACAAAAGGTATATGTGTGAAGCGGTTGTATATTTTAGTTAAGAAATAACAAAGAAAGAGAAAAAGCTTTTTTTAATTTTCTGGATTCTTTCAAGTCATACCTACCTTATACCAACTTTTTTTTATAAAGAGATTAAATGAGTGATATCACATTTAGGATTCATAATGAAATCACTCTCTAAAACAGTGTTTACAGTTTAGAACAGTGTTTTACCGTTTTCACTAATACGGAAAATTTTGGCTGCCTGACTTGACATAATGACATTCAATTTGCAACATACACTTTTCACGGATTTTTAACGCAGGAAATATTGGAGTTAATTTTTTTTTAATAAAAGAGCAGATTGTTCTTTCGTGAGGAACCCAGTTTAATTATTTTTGTATGATATATGTGTGTTTACTATCACTTTTTATTTACAATTCTGTTAAATATATTCTGAACGCCGCTGGAGTCTTAATGGAAATTGTTTACATAATTTTAATTGTTTATTTGTTCATTTACTTCAAAAAGCAAAAGGTTTCCCTTAACCGTTACACTATTTGATCTCCTCTCTAAATCCCTTATAAAGCATTTGTCACCCCATGTAGAAATTACCATAGGGTGAAAAACCCACCATGCAGCAAAAAATAAATATTTTCTAGTATGACGAGTTTCTAGACTTTTTCAATATAGATGTTACGGTCTTTTGTGAGAGAAAGAAATTTGTTACCCTCTGAGCCTACAAGACATAATTACTAAATAACCACATCTATTGCTTGAAAGAATCCTAAGAAAGATTCGATTAGTCAAGAAGGTCAAAACGGGTTAGAAGACGGTGTTTCAGAACGGATATATGCGCGTGAACCTCTCAGGAATAATTTTAACTAATCATTCATAGGGATCGCATGTTTGAAGAATAGACGATTTGTTTTGTAAAAATTATAAAAGTACAAAATTTAACTAAGAAACTTTGAATTGGGAAAACGTTTTCCTTCGTCAAATAAAACAATTCCATACTTCCGAGAAAGATGTATAGAATGTTTATTAGTAATGAATCATTAGAAAGGAAAATACATGGAGATAAATTTTCTGGAATAAAATTAATTAACGAAAAATTATTTCCCGACTCTTGTAACACATTAAAAACGAATCCTTTATTTCGAAGCACATTCCTAAATGCGGTATTCAAAAAGAAATCCGTATAATTTTAGCCCAAGCCGACAAATCATACTTAAAAATCCGTATTAAAATTACATGCATATAAACATATTGTTAAAAATGCCGGATTGTATCATATTTCCAATTACTCCTCTGCACAAAATAATGCATTAAATACTGTAATTATTTCAAGAGGAGGGAGTGCCTTTGTGCTATATAAAAACATTCTTTGAAGTTCCATAGCTAAATGAGGTAACGTTTTAATGATGAAACTTGAGTATCGGTATTTTGAAACGAAGACTTTTTCTAAAGTTGAAAGTCATTAAACATTTTCTAAATTAAAAAACGGTGAAAAATAATTTGATGACGACGCTAGATTGAAGTATCGGAATAAATATCTTTCTTTGCATAAATATTTTAATGTCGTTAAAATACTTACCAAACTAAATCCGAGGAATGAAAAGATTTATTAATTTGGTTCTACTTTTATGTGACAGAATATTTCTTAGCAATTTGATCCTTTGAGAAAATGTTACTTTTTCTAGGAAATATAATTTTTAGAAATTCAAATTTTTAAAGCCATAGTAGTTCGAGTATTAACTTTAAAATAAAACATCGAATTCTTATGTTTCAAATGCAAGCGAATCTTATCACCTATCCGAATTTTTCATTCAAAATAGTTTCTCTCCTTGGGTTTAACGAAAATTCTTGAGATTTAATTTGTATTTTATTTCTCTTGTTTCGAATTTATTTTTATTTCCCTATTTACTAGTTATTACCAGGGCCTGGATTTATTTGACACCTAAACTTTTTTATAACACTTCGCTTACATTGCTCGTAGAAATAAAAATTCCATTCGTAATCTGTTGATTATAGAAAGATAAAAATTAGAAAGTCATTTTTCCCAGATTTTCGATCTAAAAATATTTATAAAATATAAAATGACCTAAACGTGAAAAAATTACATCTTTTATCGGTATTTTTAATAATTAGGATATTTTTTAATTTTTAAGGTAGCGTTTTGCATTTCTTGATATTTTAGGGCATTTTTAGTTATTTTGAAGTGTTAAGCAGATTATTTTACTTTTGTCCCGGATGAAATGTTTTTCTTACAAATACCATCTTTCATCCGTGATTTCGTTTTTACTATAAAACACAAAATAAACAAATTACCTACCAGCACCGGACCCGCGGTAATCCGTCTGGAGGAATAGCGGATTGCCAACCGGAGGGTTGCAAGTTCAAAACTCGAACCAACCAAAGTCCGTCGTGTACGTGGGGCTGGTGCACTTTGACCCTTTCGCCCCGACTTTTGCATGATTAAAATTTAACTCTGAAAAATAGTTTAATTTAGTAGTTTAGTAGTTTTTGCTCTTTTTGACGGACGACCGTACTTTCTTTTTGTGTTTGCTTTCTCCCTTCCAACATTTATTAGTTGCTCAGCTAAGGGGACCATGAATGATAATAGTGGTTATGTTTTATGTTCCACATCACACTTCGTAATACATGCATTCACAATACAAATCATAACTAAAAATCTTTTTCTACCACTTGTCTGATTTTCTGCCATGACCCTAAAAAGTAGCCATTTCATCACAGCGGTCAACTCCATTCATGTACATATTGTAGTGGGAAATGGCTTCTGGGCAACTAACGTCTCATTTTGTACCATCTTTTTGTTTCCGGTCACTCATTCATCAGAATGAATGGGCGTGCTCAAAAACATAAGTCCGCCATTTGCAATCTGAAAGTATTTCCAGGTTTCTTGAGTCCTATTTTTATTCCCTAATTCCTTAAGAACACTGAAAACGTAAAAACCCATTCAAAAGTGGGATTTATTTACCCAATCTAATCACTGGGACGTATATGCCCATTAGATCCGAAAGGGTTAAATCTGTTGTGGCCTAAAATATCCTCACGTTGGCGTGGTGTGGAACTTTGTTTAATGGGGTGCCAGCTCAAATGTTGACCTTATCATCTATACCGTGTTTCAGAATGACGAGGTGTCGTTCTCAGTTCTTCCCCTTCGGGATGGATCCCGGACTATCGCCAATAGTCCTTTGTGTTGCTCTATTGTGAGGTTAATTCAACTACCTACCTCAACCAGCGCCATACGTCTGTCCTTGAATGCAAAACGAAACCTTTGCGCGTTTTCCATCTATTTGTACGGGCCGCGGTAGCACAGTTGGAAGAGCAACGGATTGCGAGTTCAAAACCCAGTCCAGTCAAAGACCGTCGTGTACACTGGGCTGTCTTCAATTTAAATCTGTCATGACCTCAAAGGTCCTCACGTTGGTGTGGTGTGGAAGTTTGGAAAGTGTTGTGCCAGCTCAGGTGTTCTCGTCATTTGACCATGGTTCTATCTCCCACTCCCTCTTGGTTTTCCCTTTCATGTGTCTTGTGAACAGCATTGAAATTATGAACAATTTTGCTTCGAAATCCAATTATCATATCATCATCAATCATATCCATCGTCTCAAGATTCCATTCTGAGTTTACCAATTTGATTTGCTTTTTAAAAAAATTCCCATCACTATGAGTTATGTTTAATTTGTACTTTATAAAATGTCAGTACTTTTTCTGACCCGCATGTTTGCCGTATGCGGCGTCCCGTATCGGGGGAAAATAGAATCCTGGAGTACCTGATGCTCTTTGGCCCATGCTTCGACGTAGACGGGTGACCAGAGAGAGCCTGCTCTGGTCAATAGGCTCACTTAAGTTCTCTGGGTTTCACCACGGCAGAGTGCTTAGCCCCTCTGTCGTGCTGGACTTCACTGGTCTTAAGTATTTTGGGTTAGTGCTGCAGCTAGGGATGCCCTGGGTGAACCGGCGGATCCACATCCCGATACTGTTGCACTCTATCATGGTGGTATCTTGAAGTGTGTGCTGAGGCTGGAATGCTCCAGAGTCAGCAACCACTTCCCCTTGTTGGATTCCTATGGTCCACCATGAAGAAGTTAAATATTCAATCTAGGGATCCAAAAATTTCTTTGTGCCCTAGGAGGCCTAAATCCCTCTAGCAATGTTAATTTCTCAATACCTAAATTTTTAATTATCAATAACCCTGAAGGGAAACTTGCAATCTTTTCACCATTTGCTGTACAAAAATATATTCAGTCTGCTGCTGGCCAACCAAAAGCAATAAAAAAATTGGGGTCTGGTGATTTTTTTATAGAAACAGTATCTGCATATCAATCTGAGCAACTGATGAAATTAAACCAAATTGGCGAACTAATAGTTAATGTAACTCCACACAGAACTCTAAATTCTAGTCGTGGTTATATCTGAATCTGATCTTTTTAATGTATCTGAACAGGAGTTTATCGAAGAATTGAAATCTCAGCATGTTTGTTCAGCCAAACGCATCTGCATCAGACGAGATGATAAAAGTATTAGCACAAAACATGTAATATTAACATTCAACATACCAGATATGCCAACATCCATTAAAGCAGGATACTTAAATTGCAGCGTTAGACCTTTCATTCCAAATCCTCAAAGATGCTTTAAGTGTCAGAGGTTTGGACATTCTCAGATTTCATGCCGATTACCTGCAATTTGTGTCATGCTCAAAACCTGAACATGGCGAAAACTGCACTTATGAATCTGTATTCTTCAATTGTAAGGTAAATCATCCTACTTATACTCCAGGTCTTGTCCTCAATGGAAAAAAGAAATCCAAGGCATAAAGATAAAACAAAAGATTTCATATCTGGAAGCAGAAAAACTAGAAGGTCAGACACAAAGAGCAAATATTTGATACGCATCTGTAATTAAAACGATGAAATCGGTTGCTATCAAAACAGAAACCATTCCCAATAAATTGAAAATCCGTTGCTGTCCAAACAGATACCATTCCCAATGAAGAAATTGAAAATACAATTGTACAAAACAAAGAAACAATCATCCAAGAAAAAGATGCAACCATTAAAACAATCAACAAAAACAAACATTCCCAAACCATCTGGTCCTGATCTTAAACACACTTCTAAAGCAAAATCACAAATGAAATCAGATGCTACAAAATCTAATAGAATCTATGAAATATACTGGGAGACCTATTCTTCATCTGACTCATCTGGTGAGAAAATGGAAATAAACAAAAATAAAAAGAGTAGGCACAAACGCAAAACACTCCTGAAAGAATATCATAATGGTTAAAATTATATTTTGGAATTACTAAGGCTACCGTAACATATTGAGAATATGGAGACAGACTTGGTGTGAATGTGTGATTGGTCTGCAGGAAACTTTTTTTGACACCAGCAGTATGTACAAAAATTGAAGGATATATCGCAAGAAGAGATTTTAAAAACAACCATTTTAGTGGTGTACCGCTTCTAACTTGTTTGGATTGTCTACCTTCAGTACTTAAATTTCACACTTTCGAAACTTTATGCAATTTTGCTAGTGGTGTAGCGCTTCTGACTTGTTTGAATTGTCCATCTTCCATATTTAAATTTCACACTTTCAAAAATTTATGTATCACTTATGTATTTTGTACATATGTAAATTACATTCTTCAATCTCATTAGTTATGCCTCAGATGATGATCTTGTTTTATTATCTGCCTATTTAAACATTTTACATGTTTTAAATTTACCTTTTATCTTTGTCTTGGACTTCATTTTTAAATGTTCTTCGCGTTTATTGGGCTATATTCTGTCTTGTGTTTGACGCAGCTTGGCCACTTTTGGACCTTGCACCATAAAACCTTAACATCCAATCCAATCTCTTCGGGATTGATCCCGGATCGTCGCCAATAGCCCGTTGGGTTGCTGCAGAGCGACATTAATTAACTTCAACCTGCCCTTCTATTTCTAAGGAGATTTCTCCAATGAGAAAGAAATATCACATTTTACTTTTCCTTCGTGGTTTTTTAATCTTTAATAATATCAAAATTAAAACAATTTTGTAATTTTTTCACGTTTTTAGGTCAGTTAACATGTCATGTTTTGGCAAAATACTCGGACCTTGGCATTACCCATTATTTATATTTAAAATCACACACATATGTTTAGGTACATTTTTAGAAGATTAGAAAAGTCTTAAGTTTGATTAAATTATTAATGAAAATTTACTTCAAAACATTTACTTTACTTAAAACTTACACTTTAATTCTCTTAATTGCATTGCAGTAAATAATTCAGTCACTCAATAATATATTCCAGTATTTATTGGAGTTCAGTTCTAATCCTTCCCAAGGTGAATTAGCTAAACCTGGGAGTATATTTCCATATTCTTTTGAGGTCAGAAATTTGTATAAAGAAGGACAATGATATTTGTTTGACCCAACAAATTAAATTCACTTCAATGTGCTTAAAATAAATAAAATAAATCAGAATATTAGAAAAACGAAAGGGAATACAAATTTCAATGCTGTATTTTCTCCTTGTTTACAAAAAATAGTAAAATTATCTTTCACGAACATTGATTAGAATAAATCACTTTTCGATTATGCATATGTAAGAATGAATTATTAAGAAATTATGATAATTTGGTAGTCGAGCTTGTGAAATCAAATTTCCATATTCTGTAAACATACATTTCAGATGTTATATAATCGGTGTGAGCTCAGTTCTTCAATTTATTCTGAAAGCAATTCGACGTCAAGAATTTTTTAATGAATTCGTAGTTTAGGTTTACAATATTTTCCATAATTATTTCTTATAAAATTTCAGCATAAGCTGATTTGTATTCTAAATAAGAAAATATATAATGATAAACTTCATAAACATTTAGATTTATTTTTGTTTTCTCTATTAATGGATTTATGGTAATTACATTAAAAATGTGCTCCTTTGTTTCGTATTTCATCTCATATCTATTATATTTAATGTATTTCGGTAATTCATTTATTTTTAAAATCAATATTACAGGTTTACGTGTGTGATGTACTCAAGTTTAGAAGAGAAACGAATGTTAAAAACTGAAATGTTGTTAAACATCAATGGAATACGATATTAAATTATTATGGATATAACATAAATAGATAATTATCAATAAAACCAAATTAAATGCTTACGGTCACTTATTACACTGAAAATTAATTTTAATTGATATTCATGAAATAATTTTACTTAATTATTTTGAATTATATATTATATTGCTGGAATTACTATAATTCCGAAATCATTTTCATTTCAAGAAATATCGAGTCACATTGTTCTTTATCAAATTACTGAAGTTAATTGTCATTGGAAGTTTTAGCATTTGTTTATGTGATCATCAAAATCCACAGATTTATCCCTGTGACAATCGATCGGATTTATTTTTTTTTGGATTAGAGCATTTCTGGCCGCGCTAATTCAAAAGAATAAAATTTCAATAGGACTGTTACCGTAAAATGTATTACACGTGTTAAGCTATTTAAAAATTTAACCATCGAAAGCAAACTTCGAATATCTCAACTATTAAAGCATACGTAGTTCAAAGATATTTCTAAATTTTGACATATTTACATTACAAGACGATTAAAATCAATTTAATTTACATATGTCTTTCATGTCTCATGGATATTATTAAAAACTACTCCATAGTCAACTAACTACATCTATCATTCTAAATAGGTACGGGGTTTCCATACAGAAACTGAGTCTTAATTGAAAAAAGTACCTTAAGGACTTGATTTAAAACTAAATTTTTCTGTTGGAGGAAAGCGAATTTTAATTAAGACTGCTGATCTTTGAATAATATCATATTAAGGATATGTATGTAAACTAGGACGGTTGAGAAATATAATTTTTTTATCTTAAGTGGAAGTTGAACTGTTAGGTACCTGTGAAACATTCATTGAAAGCAGTGATTTTGTAAAAAGTGCAATCGATTCAGTTTGCTTTGTCTACACTGATTACATTTGTTTTAAACAAGCTCCGTTATTCCGCGTGCGGTTGAATAGAAATTTCAAGAAAAAATATGTGCTTCAAAATGAAGTAACCATGAATGCCGTAACAGTTTAATTTGCCATCCTCTCACAATGATAATGCAATTCGAAAACATCGAATCCATGGTGCAAGGGTACCACAAATAATAAATATTGATCGGAAAACTGAGTGCAAGACTAAAAGTTCCTCATTTTTACTGAAAATGAACTTAATTGGCATTCGTAATCACTCCAAAACTCAGAATCGACTTCTGAAGAAGTCATCTCAGAAAAAGCTTTTGTAGTTCGTCTTACAGTAAGAGTGTGATGAATATGAAAGGGATTATTTGGATGGACATATTGTGTATACATATTTGTGTCCGAAATAAATTGTAGAAGATGTGAAAAAGTTACAACGATGTTAAAATATTGTCTGTACACTTAAATGACGCTTGCATTTTTCTATGAAATTGAATCAACATTTAACCAATTTAACGGGTAATTCTGTTAGTATATATAAAGCAGAGTTGGCGTCTGTCTATATGTTCTCTATACAAATATACATCATTTGACCAATCCACACCAAATTTGGTACATTTATAATTTAGAACCCTGCGGGTAACGTAGTCTACATATCAACCCCTTTCAATTTGTCTAGGGTGTACAGAGAGGGCTAAAAACAATTCGAAATTCCATAGGAAGAATAGGATATTTTTACGATCACTGTCAGACCAATTCACATCAAATTTGGTACACCCATTTTTTAGAAACCTGCGGGAAACATAAGCTAGATATTAACCCCAGTTCTATTTGTCCTGGGTCTGTAGAAAGGGCTAAAAACAATTCGAAATCCCCATGGGAATAGCAGTGAGTAATATTACGACGAATTACAATTCAACCCGAGCAACGCAGGGTTAATCAGCTAGTCATATTATAACACTAATCACAAATAAAAAGCGGGTAGGCACCGTCCCCACTGTACCGTAAGGTTTGATTCGTGAATACTTTTGGGCGTAATACCAGGTAAGCACGTCGACGCGTACAGGCGGCCTGCTCGGCCTACTCCTTGCGTCTTCGGTAAGCTCTACATCTCACACGTGTCATAAGTCCAGACTTGGTATCATTTTATTCGTCATGAACTGCTCTTTCAACCTGTTTGCGTTCCCTATGCCGCAACTGAAATTTAGTGTGACATTTTTGCGTCATAGTGAAATCTTCGACAAATTGCCACATTCCACTGCATACAATTTTAACTCAAATGGCTTAAACAGTCAACTAGTCAAATGGAATTGTAGAACTCGTCGTTCTCTTCAATTGAAGCACGCACTCGCCAGGACCCGTCGATTAGAACTGAATTTACAAAGGTAAAACAGGACAGTGTATGCCCGAAATGTGACTCATTTCCCCACCATGCGGTACAAAGGTCAGAGGGGAGTATGTTAGTAGCCAACTTGGTCGACGCAGCTCGCCTTCCTCTACACGATGATAGGTCATTTATCCCCGTAGGCTGATTCCCCTGGAGTTATGGGGCTTTGAGATATCAACACTTTTCGTGACGTGCTGTCGATGAGCCCCATGCATGCGCCTTAGACACCCGGACCAATTTTAAAGACGTGTTCACGTCAAAACTAAATCACTAAAACTAAAACTAATCAGTCAAACAATTTTCTCATAAATTTGACGGACAATTAAACGGCTGGGAAGAATTTTCGTTATACCATTCTTGAAATGTAATCTTCACTACTGATGGTAACTGAAAGACTTCCTGTTATCTTCTTACTTTCAAACTAAGTAGTATCGTCTTTTTGACTCTGTAAGAATAAAATTTGCTTGGTGTCTTGACTGTAAGAGTGTCAGCGTCTTTTCGACTTGCCCTATATTTTTGTTGGAAGTGTCCTAAGATTGAAACTCTTCCTGATCCATTGCGTCATTCCATCAATTCAATCCTAAACATGAGCCAAACTTGATTTTTAACGCGAGTTCGAATGACATTTGATTTCAAGGCACCCGATTCTCTATGCTGCGAAGTCTATTTAAAGGAATAGCTTTTGGCCCTCCAACTAACTTGTCGCTAAAGTCTATTTAAATTGAACTTCTTGACTATAAAACAAGCTTTTACGTTGATGCCGAAGCAGGAAAGAAACTCCGTAATATGCAAATATATTTGCTATAATATTTCACGTTAAAGGCGCGATTTTTTCATCCATTTTATTTTTACAGATAATGAGTATTTCATAGAAATCTTTCTAGAGGACTTTTTCTCCCGCTCCTGTTTATTTTCTCCGTCGAGTGATTATTTTCGGCCTTCCTCTCCACACACAAAAATTCACAATTTCTAGAGGCCATAAAACTTTATAATAACCCACTCCTCCAAAAACAAGTGCTAACTCGATTCTTTAAGAATGCAAAAATATGCATGGGTCTCCCGATCCTATTATTCGAACTCACTCCTGTTCTAGAACGCATCCAGTGTCGAGGGAACTTGGAGGGGGAATTCCAGGGAAGAACACACGCGGGGGGAAAGAAGATGCGAAGGCGACGAAAGAGAAGAAAAAAATGATATTTTGGCGCAGTTCTCTTATGAATTTTTTCGCCAAATTATGAGATAGGGTGGCGGATGCACACAAAAAGATAAATGCGCGGAATATTTCACGGTGTGTGCTCGTCGCTTCATTTGCATGTGTCAATCTGTGAGAAGCGTGCTGCTGAAATTCTGGAGTAGGGGTTGAGGCGAGTCCTCACTCAATCAATAGGAAGACCTGGAGGAGAATTGAATTACAGTTTTGCTAATGGCTGCCTGCGGGTATTTGACTCCCATCTCCCCTCTGCCTTCGCAGCGCTCTCTGCAGCTATTTACGAAATGTGGAGGAAGATTCAGTGCGATGACAAACTTCACTCCTGGATTGTGTTTGAATGTTTTGGGGACATTCAGTCGAGGACTTTGCGAGTCCGCTTGTCGCCTAAGTCTTGTCGTAGGGCAAGTGAGAAAATGAACAATAAACTTTTTAATATCCACCGGACTATCTCACTTCTACCGTCACTTCCATCTCGACGGTTTGACGTTCTAATTCGTCTTTGGATCGGCCATTCTAGAGTCAAACTCAGCCGATTTGGTGTTTATCACCCCATTTTACATGAACAGATCCGTCCACAAAGACTTGTTTTAATTTTTAAAGGGTTTATAAGCTATATTTAGTTTTTATCACCTGACTTACAGTTTATATATACGGCGTTTGGCATAGCTTGGCCAGATCTGGCCCTTGCACCATGAAAAATAACCCAACCATTCTAGAGTCACGAATATATTTTTATTGGTCGGGGAAACCGCACCATCGTGTCCATTGACAACCTCTTTCTGTTCGACACATTTTAACATCGTGTTCTGGTCTTAGATCATTTTACCTACTTTTTTAACGCATCGCCTATTTTATCTGATTTGTTGCATCATCCGTCTCATCCATCATTTTTTACCTTTTTGCATCACTGGATTTTTATCTTATATATAATACATCATATTTAATTGTGTTTCCTAATTAAACTCTTTTAAACTTTAGTTTTGACAAATTTCGTATTCATTGTTCGTTTACTTGCATATTTTTAGGCTTTTAAAATTATTTTTATTATTCTGGTTGCTATTGAATGTTATTTAAACTTGCGTTTGGCGCAGCTTGGACCTTGCTCAAATCAACTCAAATCAACCTACCGTTTCGTAGGATAGCGAAAATTAAACAAAATTGGGTTCGATGAATTGACGTGCCTTTATAACAGATATACCGGGTGATCATAAAGTATTTTGCCCTATATACGAGCCCCTGAAGACCACAATTTTCAACGAATGGATAGGTAGGTAGTTGAATTAACGTCGCACTGGAGCAACGCAACACCGGTTAGTGGCGAGGATTAGGGATTAATCCCGAAGGTAAATTTCCGAGGACAATACCTCGTCATTTTGAACCACTCTCAGTTGACGAGGCCAACACCTAAGTTGGCACTCCACTCCCCAAACTTATACACGACGAAAACGATAAGAAATTCGAGCCCCCTAGAGATTTAGCTTGCACCAGCGGTCTTTGGTAGGATTCGAACTCGAAACCCTCCGGTTGTTAATGCACTTCTTTTCAAACCGGGTTCAACGAATTAGAATGAAACATGGGATTTTAAGGTATGTACTTGAGGGTTATGTAATTAATAATAATTACAAATAGAATTTTTGATTCACATTTCTTTCAAGCGCATACTTTTAATTCTTGTCTCTCAGGACGGGTGAACATTACAGGTTGAGGGAAACAAATATTTCCTCTTATATGGGATGGGTTTGTTTTTATTAATGATTCAATATATTCATTTCACTCATTTATTCAAAAAATACTGTCATTTGCAGGCAATCCTATGTGGACAAATTGGTTATCAGCTTGGAGTATGCTTGTACCCTTGAAATATATATCCTTCTTCTATCCCCTTGATAAATATTCCTCATTGCTGATGTGGACTGGATGACCTCCATCCAAGCTACGATTTTAATTTTTTTAAACTAAGTCGTGTCTCATATTGAGTCTGAAACGGAATAAAATTCACACGATGCTTTCTTGCCCTAGTAGGTAGGTAGTAACACCCTTTTTGACTCACTCTGTATAATCCGAAGAACCCACTTTTGAAATGACAGATCAATCACACACCGACTTGTATTAAGATGGTGAAAAACGGAATCGGACCTATTTCTCTTGAAATAAAGTAGACTCAATTATATTTAGACCTTAGTTTGTACCATAATTACCAGACATCTAAAATATATCGACGCCAACAATTGAAAATTGTTAAAAATGTCCACGTAAATACAGCTGTTTTAAATTTTGTTCTGAATTTCAAACCCTAAGGATTGATTCTCACGTTTTATAGTAAAAAATTATAGAAATAGCATTCTTGGAAAAGCACTCTTCGTGGTCTAAAACCCGGCCCCACCACAACTGACACGGTATTGAACCGCATTTCTTTTGGAGCGTCTCAGCGATGAGGAGGGCATTTTTTCCCATTTCTCTTCTGTGGCTCTTGAGCGCCCGACCTGAAAGTGACATACGTCAGACTGCCAATACAATTACGCTCCCTCGGACAGAAATTTTGTGTCCGGAGAAAAAAATTCTGTCCGTCATTTTTGTTTCCGGGATGTCAGTGATGGGGAGGAAACAGTTCGAGTCGTTAGTGCTCACAGCTAGAGTTGTTTCTCAGGGCATGTATTATATCTCCTCTACTGAATTTTATTATAAATAAAAGATAATTCTTGCGTATTCAGGTTTAACGGTTCAATAGTAGTATTTAGTACTATTAGTATTTAGTCAATTATATTACGCATTTAAAATCTTAGAGTGATCCGAGTGTTTTTAATAGTATGTGAACTAAAATTTGCAAAAGTTTTTATCATAATTAGATTCAATTTCTCTTATACTGATAAAATGATGCTCTTTTCCACAGATAATTTTATTTTATTCGCAATTAAATCCAGATCTCAACAGTCTAGTTGCAATTTGAAGAATTTAGCAATTTCAGCTATTACAATTAATATTTCAACGATTTCACTAATACTAACTGATATTTCAACAATTTCACTCATGCACTTAAAATTTCAATAATTTATAATTCAATTCAGTCTACTATTTTAAAAATCCTGTTGATAAGTGAGGGCCGTGGTAGACCAGTTGGAAGAATAAAGTATTAGCAACAAGAGGGTTGCGAGTTCCAAACTCGATTCCGTGTACATGGAGGATGGTTCACGTTAAATCTGTCGTAGCATCAAATGTCTTCGTGATGGCATGCTGTGGTAGTTTGGAGAGTGGGGTGTCATCTCAGGTGTTGACCATGTCATCTGACGGCGGTTCAAAATTTACAAGATTTATCCTCGAATCTTTCGCATCGGGATTGATCCCGGACCGTCGACAATTAACCTGCTGTGTTACTTCAGTGCGGCGCTAAATCGACTACCAACCTACCAGTTGATAAGCTTATAGTTTATTCGCTTATACCGGCATACGGTAAGATTGTGCTGCTTTTCGCTAAACTTATAAGCATTTTAAATTTTGTTTTTAACCCATTAACGGCCAACGTCCCTTTTTTGGGACGCATATTTATATGGCTTCAAAACTATGACCATTGTATAAATAAGTTAGTATTGCTTTATTCATCAGATTATTTATTATGTATTCTAACTATAATATAAAAATAGATGCAAAGCGTTAAAAAATTAAAAATTAAATAATTTAAAAAAATAAAAATAATAATTACAAAAATTCATACCGCACCCTTCTAAAGACTGTAAAAGATGGGAACAATCGATATTTTTAAAATAAACATCATGGTTGAATTCCGACCCTTAATGGGTTGAAAGAGTATGATGCGGCGAATTTACACACATATATTACATGTTTTCCGCAATTTCTCTACTACGCAAAAGGTAAATTATGCAAATGAAAATAATTTTTCCGTTCACAAAATTCGTTTTCCTTCTATCTGCTTTGCTTGAAAATAGGATTGCCTTCCAATACAGTGGTTGCATTTCAGACCACCTGATTAACAAGAAGCATTGTCTGAAAGAATCGGCGAAATGGTTTCTGAGCGCTGTTTTGAAATTGTCAGCTCTTAACCCTCCAAGTGGTATCGACGATGTATCTCGTCCATCAAGATTTGAACAATTTTGCTGGTGACGAGATATATCGTACATCAAGATATTGCCGAGTTTCTTATGATGACGGGATCAAGGTCTGGTAAATTTTCTTCTAATGACGAGAAATCTAATCCATCAAGATCTGGTCAGTTTTGCTAGTGGCGAGATACATCGTCAAGACAGCCACCAAGAGGATTAATATTAGATAGAGTGTCTAATGAGTGCTCGGTAGAGCATATCAACCGGTAGAGCAACAAAATATTAAGCAAAGTATAACTTATACTAACCAAGATGAAATTATTGGCATTTTTGAATGTTCAAATTGATGCATCGAAACGGGCAGTTTCATTATTGCTCCTTCCCATTATTATACCTTCCTGGTGGTTTTGTCGGCTAGGTATCTCGGCATTAGCAAAACTGACCAGATCTTGATGAACGAGGTATCCCGTCTTTAGAAGAAAATTTAGCAGACCTTGATCAAGTCATCATAAAGAAATCGGGAACATCTTGATGACATGATCAGATATTTACGGACGATATATCTCGCAAACCACTTGAAGGGTTAAATTTCCATAATTGACATGTTGACAGGTATGTAACTATGTGAAACTCAGTATTATTTTCTTGAGATGAGACAAAGCAACGCGTGAGTTCATTTGCCTATTTAATACCCTAGCCTTTCGCCGCCAACGTAGAAACCTTTCCTCTGTGTAACCGTAGCAGCTTTTAAAACGAGCCGTAATTCCAAAAAAGAATCCAAGTGCAGAAGCGTGTCCGTAATTAGGCTGCTGCTGAGTCAGTTGGCGTATCCAATTACTTAATTCGACGGGGTTCGTCCTGTCACTGCAATAAAATGTGATATGGCCGCTGATTACTAAGCACAATATGAGCCCGACGCGGTTTAATTATTAATCCGGTTCACCTGTACGTCACGGGCTCGACAAATGAGTGTAATCGGATGGGATCCTGTGAATAAAAACTGAGCTCCCTTGTACCGTAATGAGCCGTTCAAAATTATATGACTGCCTGTGGGCATAAATAAAAGAACTGGCCTCGGAGCTTTTTCTTGTTTTAAGTGAGCATAAAGAATTAACATTGTTTGGGTGAAGTGAGAATTTGGCTTAGCGATTTACGCCACTCTACTCTGATTTTTTCCTTGTGCCTTAGTCCTTGTTTATGTCACATGGGTGCGTTAACATTGTTTTACTGATGTTTACCAATTTAGTTTAGTGACTCATGCAATTCGTTTGATCTATTATTATTCTGTTAAATCTATTGTCATGAAGTTTTGCGGTTTGTGCTTGGAAGGTATTTTTTCTTTGATTATGTATCTTCAATGTCAGGGCGAAAGGGTTTAAGTCTGACTTTGGGTGGGTTCAAAGGAGACAAGAGCATCATTGTAATTTAAAAATTAATAGATGTTTAAAATCAAAACTAAATGAATCTACGAATCTAAATATAACAGTTATTTGTATCATGGCATGCTTTCTCTTCCTGACTATTTGTGAAAAAATATTCTATGATTCTGAGAAGTAGGCATTTTGACTTAATCCCATTTTCCCTGACACGCAAGATATACTGACGTTGAAACACGACGGTAATCAGTTGTTTTGCTGACATAACAAAATGCAATTGTGGTTTTGTGATGTTTTATACTTTTCACAGTACTTGTTACTTTTTTCAAAGCACATAAAACCCTGGATTAAAGCTAACTTTTTGATATTTAAAATAATTTAAAGACATAATGGATTCTTTCAGTTTGGGATATTGCGTTGTGTGTGATTCAAAACTGTATCTCAATGACCGATATACCTCGTAACCTGCGTGTTGCGGCTCAAGTTCGATTCCTCTCCCTGGGTATATTTCTCTCTTCCGATTTAGTAAATCTTTCCTTGCGTGTTTTTCTATTCACTTGACGTTATTCTAGGCAGCCGGGTCAAAATATGACGCTTGCACCATGAAACCCAAACAATAGGTTTCTCAGTAAATATCCATGTTATTTAAAATTGCACATAACAATGCTATTTTTTCGTAATGAATTTTACCGGTTAATTCGAATAGGTTTTTAGAAGATGGACATTGGACACGAAAGATGCAAGGATAAATACAAGAACCGAATATACTTCTTGATAGGCATGGTAGCCTGGACTGAATGAATGCTTCTTTTCTTTCTGTTTTCCAAATTTTTCAAATTTATACTAAAGGATTAAAGTATTTTAATTGTCTCAAATTTGATTTAATGTTATAAGGGAAGATATTTTGATACTTAGTTAATCATTAAAATCTACATTAATTATAAAAGACTAAATTTCCAATAATTTAAAACAAAGCATTTTCATAGTTCGCTACTACATTTGCAGCATGGTGGAAAAAGAATCTGTTCTGGGAATTCTAGGTTTGAATCACAGTTTGGGATTCAAATTCAGTTTGTTGTGAATTAGAATCTGTTTTAATATGTGTGAGCCTCGGTCCAATAATTAACCCTCGTGTAGAGAAAATTAACCATAAAACGACAGATCAATCAGTATCCAATAATCATCATCAATATTATTTCTATAGCATAGATTCCTTTTACGCCTCTTACACGCGATGAATGTGAATACAGGTGAGGTATCAAAAGAAAGAATTTCCCGGAGCACCGGAATCTGTTCTATTTCTCCAAGGTGTGCAGAGGGGGGCTAAGACAATTCGAAATCCCCATAGGGATAACATTGAGTGTAAAACGATTGCGGTACGCAACTCAGTTTGTTTTATCAGTATTGATGGAAAAACAACTTTTCAAATAAAATTGTTTTACCAGTATTACTCGGAAAACAATTTTTTTCATCATCTATATTATTTCTATAGTATAGATCCCTTTTACGCCTCTTACACGCGACGAATTATTTATTTATGTATTGAACTGGTTTTTCATTTCTTTCCATAATATCAATAATTAATGAATATGTGATTTGATGATATAAGGATATTAAACGACGCATGTTCCACGCGAGGTTAAAATTTGAAAAAAATTGAAATATACAACTTAACAATTTTTGTGAATTCTAGAGTTAAGATAACCTTATTAGGCCTTTTGGTGGAAGAATTACGTGCTTTACGCAAATGGTTGGAGCAACGCTAACAGTGATTTCAAGGGGGAAGTGTTGTAAATAGTGAGTGAATAAATATTTTCGATATTTTGAATATAAAAAAATTCGCTTACATCTTTCACCCTTACAAAGAAAGGATGGGGGATGGAATTTTTCATGCGAGAATTCTCACACGGGCACGCTACTCTATATTATTTCTAGAGTATAGATCCCTTTTACGCTTCTTGCACGAGACGAATTATTTATTTATGTATTGAACTGGTTTTTCCATTTCTTTCCATAATATCAATAATTTATGAATATGTAATTTGATAATATAAGGATATTAAACGACGCATGTTTCATGCGAGGTTAAGATTTGAAAAAAATTGAAAATATACAACTTAATTTTTCTAGAGAAGAATTCTCGAGAGTCAAGATAACCTTATTAGGTCTTTTGGTGAAAGAATTACGTGCTTTACACACATGGTTGGAACCACGCTAACAGTGATCTCAAGAGGGAAGTGTTGTAAATAGTTATTGAATAAACTTTTTTGATATTTTGGATATAATAAATTCGCTTACGTCTTTCATCCTTACAACGGATGGGGGATGGAATTGTTCATGTTAGAATTCTCGCACGGGCACGCTAGTACAAGTTTATTCGAATATGAATTATTTGATGTTGCATGCCTTGTATTTGGCGCAACATGACCAATTATGACCTTTGCACCGTAAAACCCAACCAACCCACTATGTAAACCGCTGCAGGGCTCTAAATTAACACTCCTGATGGTTGTCTCAACGAGGTATTTCGTCATTATCAAAATTGGCCATATGTTGATGAACGAAATATCTCATTAGAAGAAAACTGATCAGACCTTTACCCCGTTGTCATAAAAAAATCGGATTATCAAAACTGGTCATATGTTGATGAATGAAATATCTCATTAGAAGAAAACTGATCAGACCTTTATCCCGTTGTCATAAAAAAATAGGCAATATCTTGATGACGTGGTATTTCGTCAGTAGCAAAATTTGTCAGATCTTGATGGCCAAAATATCTCGTCGAACCTTCTTGGAGGGTTAAGATATTCTAATTAATTTGCTTCTAATCCCCAATCGGGGTCAATTATAAGTAGATCAACTCCAGAGTTTTGTTGGTATAAACAAGAAGATTGTAGCTTCTGTTGATCCTAAGACCACAGACACCCGAAGGTAGACCTGTCTTACCCTCAAAATTACATCAAATCTCATTGTTGGTCTCTATGGGGTTTGTCCATTTGAATAAAGGTAATCAGAACATGCCTAATCTAACCACCTAACTTAGTCTAATATTTCTGTTTAACTATATTCTGTCAGGAAGTTTACCTGAAGTAACCAGGAAACTAAACCGAAACTCTTGCCATCGCTACACGCTAGTATTGAATTCATACCCATCTTATCTTTTCTCTCTCAGCCTACCCTTTTTGAGATGAGTGTTCCACCACTCGACTTTTTTTACTATCACCACAACTAACAAGGGGTTCACATGCCTTCCCGGAAGACCATTCGAAGAAACCCACTCTTAACCCTCCTGCTGGTTGTATCTACGAGGTGACACCTCGTCATTAACAAAACTGACCAGATCTAGATGGATGAGATATCTCATCATTAGAAGAAAATACGATCATGATCATTATAAGAATACTGACCAAATTTTGATCTCATCATTATCAAAATTAGGAAATATTTTTGATGACGAGGTATCATTATCAAAATTAATCAGATCTTGATATACGAGATATCCCGTCGAAACGATTTCAAGGGAACTGATGAATTTCAGGCAGCAAGATTCAAACTCGCAAACAAGTCTATGATTTACCATTTGTAATGACGGTCCTTAATGTTATACATATTTATTATAATGGTTCTGAATATTGCCATGCAGAGAGCTTGTATGGGACGGGGTATGTCACTAAAGGGAGTGCCTTTTATTCTATAAAGGCTTTAGAAGTAATATTTTTCATGCAACTATTGCCCCTCTTGGGTTCACAAGTCTATATTCATTCTTCAACCTGTAGTCGGGGTAATCGGGCCTCAGTGGATATGCCCATTGCACAAGCAACCTGCAAGTTGTAGGCGACACAGGTTCCATTCCTTCCTGTGTATTTCTCTTCTATGTCCGTGAAACTTTCGTTGTACATTTATGTACATTACCTGATGTTGCCTTACTTGTGTTTGGCTCAGCTTGGCCAAATATGGCCCTTGTGCCATAAAAAGTCGAAACAACCAACTGACCGATAGAATCGTTCTTAGGACTCTTTAAGCTCAGGTGTGACCTCGTCATCTGACCGTGATCAACATTACGTTGTGTTGGCCTCGGATCTTTCGCCTTCGGGTTTTATCCCGGACCGTCACCATTAGCCCGTTGTATTGCTTCAGTGCGACGTTAATTAAAATACCTACCTATGACTCTTTTAAGCAATAGATGGGATTATTTAGTCATGCTTGTGGGAGAAAACAAGCAGCACTACACTATTCGGAAACTTCGTGACGCTCAGAGGACTAGAAAGCCTGGAAAGTTGATAGAGCATGAAGCGAGTAGAATAGTCTGAAATTACTTACAAGTCGATTGCCTTTTCGAAGCCGAGAATGAGAGGAACGTAACAAGTTGTCTAAGATCATCAGACGTTCGCAGCTCGTGGCCAATGAACGCGATTAGCACAATGAGATTGATTTACAATGTAAAATAACAAACCACCGAAAGACCCTAGGATTTTGCTTCCATTAACCCGTGGCTAACACGTACAGGAACCACGTTCTACCACAAAAACGGGATAAGTAGTTAACTTATATCGCACTGGAGATACACAATGGGCTATTGGCGAGGGTTCGGGATCCATCCCGAAGGGAAAGATTCAAGAGTAACGCATCATCATTTTGAACCACGGTCAGATGCCGAGAACACCTGAGCTGGCACCCCACTCTCCAAAATTCCACACCATGCCAATGTGAGGACAATTGAGGCCACGACAGGTTTGACGTACACCAACCCACATGTACACGACGGTCTTTGTCTGGACCGAGTTTTCACAAAAACGATATTTCTTTAGATGTGTACCGGCTTCAAGGACCCGAGATACCCGATTGATCTTTTCTTTCCCCATGGGTTTACTGTCTTTAGTAAACACAGTGGTCACGCTCCAGATAACAGAGATTTTTTTCTGCTTTCATCCCATTACCCTGTTCCCCAATCCTTCTTTTTCCCCTTTCACGACATTTTTCACTTGGCGTTGTCTTTTGTTTGGCGCAGCTTATCCAAATATGGCCCTTGCGCCATAAAACTCCCCAAAAAACCCAACCAATCAACTTCCACAAAAACACTAGCGCCATCTACATTTAGCTTTCCAGGAGAAGTCTTTTCCGGGATATCAGAATGCCTTCATACCTGACATTTGACACATTAGTTACTTAATAACATTGGTTATATCAGACTTCCTCGGATTCCTAAACCAGATATTGGTTGTAGAAAGATACCTCCCAAGATAAATAAAAGGGCAGGGTCTTAAGCTCCCGCAGCCCATCCCTCTCTGCAGCCTGTAGAACCAAAACATTAAAAAGAGATCAACTGTTTTCACTCCGCATCTGTAGCAAGAAGCAACAATCCACGCAGCAACAACTCGCGCAAAAGTTAGCAAAATTGCCAACTTTCCCTGCCTCAGCAACAAGTACGGCGCGAGTGCGATCGATTTTGGCGTCGTTTTCGCCCAGCGGCCGTCGCCAGGGCGCCGCCTCCCTGGGTCTCGCGGCCGATGTGCGAATCACGTGTTGAAGAGTTCCTTTCTAAGCAGTTGAATCAACGGTCAAGCCGCTCATGGAGCCCGAGTAATGCTGGCTTCTAAATAGCCGCCGAATCGCTCCAAGTTTTGAGTGCCATTTCGGGAGGATCCGAATCACATTCCCACTGTTCGACGACGTTCAGACAAAGCGCATTTCACGTGGATTTTAAGGTAAGGTTTTTCTGTAAAGTGCAATGCTTTCCCCTAAAGATTCCATCACTTAGTATTTTATAATTGTGTGGAATGTCACCAAAGAAATGTTATAAGCCAGCCTGGTAGCAATTGGTTAGTCGATTCGACAGACTCAGGGTTTCGATGTCGATAATGTCATATGGCCTTGGTAGTCCGGTTGGAAAGTAACTGATTAGCAACCGGAGGGTCGCGAGTTTGAAACTCGATCCAACCATTGACCATAGCCAACCATAGCCAGTTGTGTTGCTTCAGTGAGACGTTAATTCAACTACTGACCTACCTCGACAATGACATGAATGTCAGCAGTGTTTCGGAATCTACTTTATGCCGTCGTGTATCAAAAAAGGACTGCAGAGCGACAAATCAAACCAATGTTATATAAATAAATCGGATGATTATTTTATTTCCTACGACTTTCAGACACCGACGTGACTCAACGGGTTTAGGCTTTGCGCTAGCAAACTGCGAGTTGAAGGTGGTACTGGTTTGATCCTTGTAACTTACTCTGGGGTGTATTTGTTTCCTCTTTGACAGCAAAACTTTCTTTGTGCGTACGTCCATTTACTTGGCGTTGTTTGGAGCAGCTTGACACCAAATATGGCCCCTTGCCGTCATAAACCCAACCAACCTACGACTTTCAATGCTGATGCAAGTCAGCTCTATGCCTATGAATGTCGTTTCATATCAGAGTAATTAGGAGGAGAAAGAAATCAAGCTTCAATGTCTACTAAACAATTTTCTTAACTACCGATACCGCACTTTTAAATTTATTACAATTTAGCGAAGGAGTCAAGACACATTGTCGTGACTGGACACACAATTTGTACTTTTATTCGACTTCTCAAAAGATCATATATTATAGAAAGAATAAATGGAGATCAATCGAAAACTTAGCTGCCAAATCAGATATTTCAGGTGTGGAGTGACGACTGAATTCAAAAGCTCGGTCCACGGGGGAAAATGATTAATCACCACTAATTTCGAACCCTGAAAGGAGAAAGGTTTTTCCTTATGATTCCATTTCTTTCAGAATTTTTTGGCTTTAATGCCACCAAAACACTAGTGATTAAGTTACTTTTATTGTATAAAAGTAAACAATTATTTTACCAGGAATATAATGGCTTAGAGTATAAGACATTGTCTCTGTAGGCCACTCCGATCTCGTGCACTTCTCCCTGGGTGTAAAACTTTCATTGTGTGTGCCTGTCTATTATTTGATATTGAATGTCTTGTGTCTGGCGCAGCATGGCCAAATATGGCCCTAGCGCCATAAAACCCCGAAACCAACCAGCCACTCCGATCTTTACATTTCTCATGCGTGGCACGAAAAAGACCTCATGTATTTCTATAGAAACTAGATCGAGCATAACGAGGTTTGCCAGCGGATTAAATCTGTCAATGGAAAAGATTCAAGACAGCAATTTTTGTTATGCTACCCTCATAACTGTGGAATGCATACGCAACTAGCAAATTAATCCGTAGAGGAAAGATGTGAAACAAAGATATAAAATGGAAATAAATAATAAATATGTTTGAAATTACCTGAAAATTTAAAATAGTTTTTTAAAAAAATCAAGCATTTCGATATCTGATTAAATGTCGATAGAAACTACGTAATCACTCGTGTGATAGGATTATACTGATTTCTACCCTAATTATATTGTATTTCTGAAATGCTACTTTATATTTGGCCAAATGTTTTGATGTTCGGGCACGTAGAGAGCCACTTATTGATGATTGCTCGGGGGACAAGTAGGGGGATAGAGCCACCTAGTGTAACATAAATAAATTAAATCTTTTGCTACTTTCAATGCTTATGTTAGTGAGTTCTCGTAAGAGATATAAAGAGACCTCAAAACCTAAAAACACATTTAAATACATATCGAATGGCTTACATTCTAATAATGATACAATTAATTTTAACACATGTCTGAAATAACATGACTATATTTATTGTTGTAGCGGGTGATGTTATAAATAGTTGGGTTAAACTTAACAGGTTAGTAAGAAAGTTTCAGGAAATTCAGCTGATGCTATTGGAAAATCCTTAGAAACTTTGTAAAAGTTATTTTGTTTACTTTGAAAATGCTTACTTTTACAGTATATAGCTGAACATTTGTTCATGTTTTGACCTTTAATTATTTTTAGTTACCCAAAATATATTTTAGGTTATCATTTAATTCAGCAATAAAGTAAAAACCATGCCTGCAGAATACAAACTAAAAGCTGAAAGTACCGAATGTAAGCACATAATGTGAAAATTACAATTTTAAAATTTGCATTGTCTTCATTACTTTTATCCTTTCTTTTCTAATCTTTTTACTGCAATGGTAACGATATGTAGTAGCTAATGAAGACACAAACAGTTTAACTGCTATTTGAACATTTATGCAGATGTTACGTTATTGCACGCTTTTAATCTTGATACAACCGGTTTCTTGGAAAGTAGTGAATTCACATTTGCATAAATTATTAATTCTTGAAATACCATTAAAGATCAAGTCTCATAACGTCTGCTTGCTTTTTTCGAGTCATGACAATTCAAATAAATATAAATTACTTGCATAGGATAAGCTTGCATATTATATTATCTTTATTTCTCAAATATTTCGTAAACCTTTATGTTCCGTGTAACATGTTCTGAATCATTAATATTAACTAACAGAGAAAAAGGAAAATACGTTTCATTTTTATAAGTATTAAATCATTTTATTAAAAGTACGTTATGCGTGGCATAAGTAATGATTAGAAATGTAAATTTCCATTATGATCATGTAATAGTAATTATGATTTAGTCTGATACTATGCGGAATTCCATAATATCGGATTAAAAATTTATGCTCCATGACTATTTGGAGAATTTTCAGATTCATTTGTCCTGCTTGTTTGAACAATTGAAGCATCCTTATTTCTTGAAGTCCTTTTCAACCCTCCAAGTGGTTTCGACTTCGACGAGATATATCTTCCATCAAGATTTGACCAATTTTGCTAATGACGAGATATCTCGTCATTAAGATATTGCCAATTTTTTATGATTGTGAGATCAAGATCTGGTCAGTTTCTTCTAATGACGAGCTAGCTCGTCGAGACAATCTGATAGAATCTATGTTCTGTAGAAATTAATTGCGCTACATAGAAATCTATCTAAAATCCTTGTGGTGGTTTTGGTGGTTGAGAATTTTTGTTAGTTTCACAATAAGCTGTAACAGGAAACTATTTACATATAGTGTAAATACATCGCAATTTTTCTCAACACTTCCAAGGGTCAAAAGGATGACTGGAATTTATAATAGATAATAATTAATATCCGTCATATTTAATTACTGAAAGGGGAAATTATTTCCAGTGAATTGATTGATTTCCAATGCGTGTCGACTGTAGTAGCGGATTTTAAGAATTTAATCAATGATAGTGCAGTATTCAAAGCATGTTTTTCATGAAATCTTTTAAATTTGTTGTACCAGTTACCACCGGCTCTCACATTCGAATTCTGATTCAAGTTGATCCGATTATGCACTCGTTATGCATGTACTGCTCTGATGATGATGTCATCGATGCTTATGACAATTTGATTCCCTTGAACAGTGCTTATGTGATTAGTCCCTATTGTTTATGAAATAGACCAGAAACAGCCTTATTTTGGGTATTGTTTCCCTGTAGACATAATAGTAGGTTGGTGTGCTTTCCAATACGATGGTGGAAGTTTTAATGGATTGCATATCCATAATGTAGGATTATTTCTCTGATTAAAAACACTGAGATTTGAGGACAGCACGTTTATTTAAACACTAGACGAGGACATTACAATATATGCATTCGCTATTTACTAAAGAGTTTACTACACCTAAGTTCATTTCAAGCATATTCTCTCCTTCCACCAAATTAAACGTTCCTCGCATTCTATATCATGGTTAGTTTTTACTTGCGTAATTAAAAATACATTCACTAATATCATCGTTTTCGCGTGCTCAATCAATATAATACTAATAAATAGACACAATAGCATTTACAAATACTCTAGTAGCAGTGGCACGCGCACGATAAAAATTAAATTCACGGAGCGGATGGAACCACGTTCATGCGCTCACTGTGAACATGAAAACTTTTTTCTAAATCCCGTACAATTTTAGCATAATTCACTGTGGCATTAAAATGTGGATTTGTGAACCACTTTGTGTTACACTGCTGCACTACTGAAATGGATACACTTTTCACCTCACATAAACACTACACATTCTAGACGCAACATGTTTATAAAGAGGGACAACGTTCCTCCATGTGTTGGACGGAGAACCTCACACTTGGTTTTGGGGTTTTATGGCGCACATTTGGCAGCTGCGACAGACACAAGACATACAGTATCAAGAAATAGGGACACATAATGAAAGTTTTACTGACACAAAGAGAGAAATACGCCCAGGGAGGAATACACCTGACAGGAATCGAACCTGCGCCGCCTACCACTCGAAGGTTGCTAGCGTAGTGGGCATACCCACTGAGCCACGATGGGCCCTATAAGTAGTAGGTTAAGAACATTCATTGTCAAATGATATATATATATATATATAAATTTCTCTGAACTTTCATAACATCAAGTGTAAATCTTAGAACTCCTCACTTTTATATAATTTTATGAAGCTTTCCTTAAATGTATACTGTTTAAGAGAGTCTCATGTATTTCCCCGGTTGGGAGAGTCGCAGATTAGCAATCGGAGAGTTGCGAGTTTGGAACTCGATCCAACCAAAGACCGTCGTGTACGTGGGAACTGATGCACGTTAAATCTCCCGTGGCCTCAAATGTCCTCTCGTTGGCTTGGTGTACAAGTGTTTGGAGAGGGGGTGCCAGCTAAGGTGTGGCCGTGGTTCGAAATGACAAGGTGTTGTCCTTGGATATTTCTATTCGGGATGGATCACGGACCGTCGCAAATAGCACTGTGTTGCTCCAGTGTGACGTTAATTCAACTACCTACTTCATGTATTTCCATCAACGTTAGAATTGCAATTTGTTACTTTCATAGCAGCCCGGTTGTTAAGAGTAACTGATTAGCAACCGGAGGTTTGCGAGTTCGAATCCAACCAAACAACGTCGTGTACAAAGGGGGCTGGTGCACGTTAAATCTGTCGCCCGCAAATGTCCTCACGTTGGCGTGGTGTGGATGTTTGTAGAATGGGGTGCCAGCTCAGGTGTTGCCTCGTCATCTGACTGTGGTTCAAAATTACGTGGTGTTTTCCTCGTATCTTTCCTCTCGGGATTGATCCCGGAGCGTCACCGATAGCCCGTTGTGTTGCTCCTAGTATGACATTAATTAAAATACTTTCCAACAGGCATAAAAATCCGAAGTATTGCCTTTTGAACAAGAAATTACAAAATTGACGCTGATTAAATATTTCACTTACTGACTGCGCTATAACTGTTCTAATTATAATTCCATTGTATTCAGTTCCATTAAAATCCTGTACTCTGTGAAATGCGTTAATCTGTGTAATAGACACAAAACAATCTGAAAAAGACGTTTACTAAAGTATGAGGTTTGGTAAATAGTATGGATGACTTGTGTTACGGAACCTTTGTATTATTTACCTTCAGTGGAAAATTTTTTTATCCGTTAAGGTAGATCAAATAGGTATCAAAAGGAGTTTTTATATTTGATGATGTTCTGGAATGCATGACATGATTAATTTATTTTATGCCTTTTAATACCTTTAACAGAGACCATCTAATAAGAAAAATAATCGAATACTTCGATTACTTTGATCCAATACTTGAATAGATACATCCCTCCACTTGTGCGAATGAAAGGAGGAATAAATCCCATTGTCGCATAAAAGCATTTGAATGCAGGATAAATCAGTTAGCGTGTTATTAGATGCACGGGAACAAAAGTAAAATGAGTCGGCCTTTTATAAGCTCATTACTGCATAAAAGACAAATCCTCGCGAAGCTGAAAGCAAAACGAAGATAAATAGCATCGGGAATAAAACAAGAATCCGTCGTCGCATTTAACTGAGAAAGATAAACAATAAGTGAAGTAAGTAAAATAATAAATCGCTACAGAATAAAAATCGCACGCTCCTCTTTAAAAATGATTTTTGTTATCTGGTGCCCGCATATATCTCTCCCAATTCCCGTAGTCTGAAAATCCTTGAGATTACGAGAAAGGCATGTGCGTATTATGGAGAATGCCCTTCTCTCCGTAAATAAAAATCCCCGTTTTAATTTCCTTTTCAAAATAATTGGATTTTATCTCTTATCATCTTTATTTATACGTTTCTTTTCTTGCTTTTTGCCGAATACTTTTGTCGTCGAAGAAAATAGTCTTTCGGCGAAACGTCCGCGATTTCTTTATCGAAATGCGGCAAGAGTAAAAAAGCAAATGGGGTGAGGTTTTAATTAAAATGCGACATTCGGGCCGTAACCAGCACCCTCTAATTTAATCAATACCTACCCGCGATCGCTGCACAAATACAGCCTTCGGGGAAGTTTCTCCTTCTCATTTGAGGTAAATATTTCGTTAAAATTCCAGTTCGTTTTCCCAACTTAAAGATGAGCGCCCCGGGCGACTCGAAATAATTAGGCGACGCGGACACTGGGATTATTAAGAGAGCTACAAAGGATTATTATTAGCATTTATCAGTTTTCCCACAAGAAGGTTTTCTTTCCTGCCTGCACTCGCCTTCGCTAATGATGAAGGCGCAGAAAAATGCTGAAAACACTTCTCTTATCAATGAATTCATATAGTCAGTTAACAACTCGTTTCTTAATGATCGAACTCTGTCCACTAGGTTCCACTTGCTCGGGGGCCGAGGATGCAAGTTCGGAATTCGTTTTACAGTCAAATAGGATAAACCCCTGAGTATGAAAAGTGAACGCAACAAAATGCATTTACTAATTGAACACGTGCAATGAAATAATGACCAGATAAATGAAGCTCATACGACGGTAAAATGTCGAAAGCTCGGGATATCCTAATGGTTTCAATGCAATTTAAAGATTTATATACATATAAGAATTACATTTGTTTCCTTCTTCATTTCTGCATTTGTGTGAAGCTTAGCTTAACTCCCCAAATGCTTTCAACGAGATAACTCGTCCATCGAGATCTGGCGTTATACTAATGACGACATCTCGTAACTAACCACAATAGTAAAACTGCACTATTACTCCAAGGGAGATCAAATACAAATGGGAAAAACAAAATCTCCTTTGCACAGCACTGGTGACGACTTGGAGCAAACTGTTGCATCAGAGACTAGGTATTTCTGGATAGTTCACCATGCGAAGATTAACTACCAAGAGGGTTTAGATAAACACAACCCCCTGAAAACTCAAACTTTTGGAAAACAGCAAAAATGGTAAGCAATACAAAACAGTAACGTAATATGAAATAATCGGGAAAATGTGGCAATGAGAAAGATGTCCCTATCCATCCTATCTGTTAGAAAACAGTTGCTAATGTAACAGGAATGAATTAGAAGGAATTTGATGTAGTGAAATATGGCTATAAAATGGATACAAACTTTTCAAGAAAACTATTGGGAAGATCGTTATTCTTGAGGGTCGTTTTTAGTTTATTAAGAGTTAATTTATCTCATAAGTGTGTGTTCGTTGAAATGTACTTGATTGGAGCTATGGAACTATACAATACTGTTAAAAATTACATGGAAGTCCTCTCGCCGCTCTAATGAAATTCTTCAGCCATCTGATGACTGAAGACAACGAGTAATCTAGAAGGTGGAAATCAGCGCAGAAAAGAAAATGTGATTGAAAGAGAAAATAAGGTTTAGATGTCGAAATAGAATTAATCGCCTTTTTCAAGTAATTGGGATGCAATTGGAGTGGAACGTAGTGAAGATAATTTTGACACTATTTTGGTATAAACTTTTTAGCACGCTCTGCAGTGGGAATACGTATTAACCCAGTGAACAGTACATAAAACGCTATTTTATATCTTTAGCTAATTTTATTCCATCTCGATGTGTATATCATTGCTTATATTGATTATAAACGAATTTATATAAAGTATGAAAAGGAGAGTAACGACATTGCCATTGATATAGGCATAATTTTCATCGCAGCTCCTATGCACGGGCTTTTAGTATCTATTGTAACGGATACTAGAGCTACCTGAAGGAAAATCAATATAAATTCCGTTACATTATAATATCAACTAGATTATTAACATCATGGAAACTGATTTTAAGATTAGAAAGGTAACACACACATTATCTTTGAAATCGGTAATAGTAAGTTTTGTTATATGTTTAAAAATTGAACTTGGAATATATATATCAAATAACTTATTTTGTTAGAAATGACATTGAAAATAGTAATCCGAATTATTACTGGGTATTCATAGATTTTTTACTGGATCACAACCATTAAATAATATTAATCTTCTCAGAAGCACCAAAGGAGGTGAAACAATCGTTATGACGACAGATGATGTAATGTCTTATTCAAAACGTGTAAAAATCTTAACATTTTGTTTGATTTGTAGTTATATGAATGATCCATATGGTGATACCGCACGCAACATAATCCCTCTGTCCCCGTCCAGAGTTATGCACTTCTCCAACAGATGGCGCTGTATGCAAGTGGAAACGCAATTTTTCGGAGGGAAAGGATTATATTTTTGTCGCGATGGGAAATGGGAACAAACGATATATACAAGAATTATGGCTTTGGGGTGCGGCAATTGCATCAGAGTATTTAACTAGGGCACATATTACGAAGCATGACAATATAACAATAATAACCAAATAAATTAAGTCTTAAATCTGATTTCATTATTCAGGGATTTAGCTATATAGTAGTTCGTCAATCCCAGACATTTTGTAAGATAAGGTAATAAACGTTTTAGTCTTATCACTTTAAAAGATCAAAATCATATGAATTTCCCTTCATAAAATTAACTCAAAAAATGGAACGAGCTTATTAAAAAATAAAATAAGAAAAATACAACTCATCTAATAGTACTAGTGCAAAAGTAAATATGGCTATTTAGATGATAGATATAGTAACACTTCGATGTATCGCGCTTTTAAGAAGAAAAGAAGAAAGCTCGCGCGCGATATGTCAAGGAAAGAGAAAAAGCGAGAGCCGAGAGAAAAAATTGTATTTCTGAATTAACCACAAAATGCATATTATTTTATCTGTTTTTTATTTTAAATTCTATAAACATACGGTAGAATATCAATATACAGATAAGATAGATCATTAACAATTTTTCTACCTTCCTTTTGAAGTCCCACCTAAAACCTCACTCCCAAAGCTTGATGTTTGCAGATGGCCCTACAGAATTTCTAACTGGCCCATGGAAAAGGCTAAGATAACTGGTTGACCTTTCAACATCCAATTCTATGAAAACAGATTGATATTTTCTCTGCCGTGCACTGCGCTTCTGCTTTTTGCTTTTTTTCCGTCCCTCGTTGTTGTCCTGACCCGCCTTCGTATTAGACATACACGTTTCACCCATCGTCATCTTTTATTAGGAAAGAGCGAACCCATTTGCAACTCATGCTCTACTCCATTTTCTGTTTTTCACATTTTATAATTGTCTGACCTCTTTTTAATATCATCAAAGTATCAGATTTTTTTTAAAGCACAATTTTAAATCTGCGAGATGTAATTAATTGGGTAATTAATGTATTTAATTGGGGAAAATCCCCATTCAAACCTTTTCGCGTTTATACGTTCAGTTGGTTTTTTAAAACTCATCTAATTTTTTTCCATTTTTTAAATTTCACACTCGAAATTTTATACATGTAAATTAAGTTCTCCAGTTTCGTTAGTTCTGCTACAGACGATGATTTCGCTATCTGACTATTGTTTAAAAGTTTTTACTATCATCTATACATTTTATGTTTTAAATCACCTTTTATCTTTCTCTTAGGCTATTAATTTTAAGTATTTTATATTTTTATTGGGTCACATTCTGTCTTGTGCAATTTGTCGTCTTTTTTTGGACCTTACGCCATAAAACCCCAAAATCTCCCTCTTGTGCTTGGCGCAGCTTGGCCAAATATGGTCCTTGCGCCATACAACCCAAAGCCAACCAATCTCAGCTGTTCACAAGGCTTGAAATCCATCGAGTGAAAAAGAGCGATGCATCAAAATACGGTATATGACTAAAGTGGATTCCAAACAATTACCAAGGCGTGGCCTGTCCAATGACTTCCGTGTAGCAGCCAATGATTAAAGAGCTCGAATGACGAGTTCGTCTAAATGAGATACGTTTGTATTTTGGTGTGAAATAACGTTGCATAGATGCATAAGCGTCATTGTTTGAATTTAAAAGTATAAGGATGGGTGATCTAGGGGTATGGGATTGTTTCGATGTCAGATTGTCACATATTCCTCGCTTGTTATGTTCACTTGTTATGCCGATTCGAGTGTTTGCAATCCTTCACAATCCAATATCTACTTGCGACAGCAAATTGCATTTTCATTTTTCCAAAAGGGGAGTTGCTCCTCTTCAGTTTCATATCGGGAGCGAAATCAAAACAAGCCTTTGTTCGAACGAGGAGAAGAAACTCGAGAAATCCATTATTTAAACAGAACTCGTCTGGAGGATTCGGTCAACTTCCACAACCGATAGAAAAATCGCGGGGGTACAGGTTTCGGGGGCGCGGGTGCAGTTCGCTAATGAAATGCGTTTCTGGGGAAGGAGGAAAAAATGAGGTGTTGTCCGTGTACAAATAGCATTAGATTCCTTGGAGTTGGTGTTCCGTTATGAGAAGAGCAAATATAGTAAAAGTGGAAATAGAAATGAAAGGTCCTTCTGGCTGACTGAAGGACTCCGATTGGATGATGGAGGCAAGGGGCGGGACACACATTGTCTCGAGTCTACGCACTGAGGATTGTGGGCCAAAGATATATGGATCGCCAATCTGTTACCGAATTTCATTATGGAGATCAAATCCATAATTGTTAGAAAAGAACATCCTCAAATTGTTTACACCTTGTGAAGCAAAAAATGACCATGGTAAGCCGATTGGAAGAGTAGCGAATTATTAACCGGAGGGTTCCTAGTTCGAATCTCGGACCAACCAAGGACCGTCGTGTTCGTGGTGTACGTTCAGTCTATCGCGGCCTGAAATATTCCCCTTTGGCGTGGTGTGGGAGTTTGGAGAGTGGAGTACCAGCTCAGGTGTTGACCTAGTCATTTAACCGTGGTTCAAAATTACGAGGTCGTCGCCCATAGCCCGTCGTGTTGCTCCAGTGTGATGTTAATTCAACTACCTTCAGCAGAAAAAACAACTAATAGAGCGGCAAACTAAATCTCCCATGTCAACCTAGACGCCACTCAAAGTAATACACGACTCTCTTATGATTCTCCGAATCAACAGATATAATCTGAAGCATACTCTATTCTTTAAAGCAAACTAGAAAGTATGTACTCATGAATGTTAATTTAGTGCTCAGCATCTCGCTTTGTAAATCATCTACCATAGAAAGCTGTGTTCTTTGATCTTTTTAATTTTCAATTCTAAACTTTTATTACAGTATAGTTAATTTTTTTTTATTTATTTCTTCCGTTTCTAACTGTGTTTTTTAATTAAAGAGTGTTGAGAGTTTAAAAACAAGTAAAAATATTTGTTTTTTTAGTAGAAAGGTATTTTTAGTACCACGAATTGTGTTGCTGTCGATTCTGACCAAGCTGTATGTATAATTTGAGGTTGTTTTGGAGTTGCTCAAAAATCGCAATACATGACGGTTTTTCTCAATGTAATGATATGATGACGTACTACGGCTTAAACGAATAAATTTAGTCTGTCCTATGGAATTTGTCTTAACAAGTAACGATTGCATGTGAAAAACTAACCCAAACATCTGATTGGGGCATATCTTCAGGTGTGTACGGCTTCACGAACCCGAGGTAGTTTAGTGATCTATTCCTTTTTCATGGGGTTCACTGCCTCTGGTAAACATGAGGGTCACAACCCCAGGATATCCAATAGATCTTTCCCTCATCCTTTCTTTTTACATTTACTTGATATTTTCTTCAGTTTGGCGCAGCTTGGCCAAACATGACCAACCCCAAAACAACGGTCCTGCGATTTTCATTCAGGAATCCGATTACGGCCCCCTCCTCCCAGGGGAAGGAATTCATTTCATGTTTCTTGAGCATTCCATACGTCTTTGTTTGCCGTGAACACTCCAGAACTGGAATGGAAACTTTATCGGCAAAAAATGGCTTGTGTTCCTTTTTGGATTTCTTCCGAAATACACACCAGACTGCCGCCTTACCTGTTCGTATTCCCGAACGCTGTTTCAGGTACCGAACAATCTCATGCGGTGGAAAGATTGCATTCTTTTTTATTTCGCAAACCTGTGTGAAGAGAATCTATAAATATCTACAAAAACTTATCTCACCAAGCGGGGTAAAGAACAATGTCGATTGACGCAGAGTGGTGTTGAGTTGTCCCTAGGGATTTGTCGTCTGCCGTTTTGCGGGGGAACGAGGTAGCGATGCGATGACGGGAAGAATAAAACTAAAACTTAAAACAAGACCAAGAATACCCCTTTTCCAGCGCATCGCAAACGATTGAGACTCGGCGTTAATGTCCCTTAAAATAAAAAGTAAGAAAAAAAACCGAAATCGAATAAAAAGCGAAAAGAAAAGGGGGGTTGAACTGAAATATGGGGACTCTTTCGAATATTAGTCCCTTCCACCCCACCTGTTCAAAGAAACTGCTGGAACGCCAACTGCTTATCCCGAAATCGGGAAAAGGAGTTAATACCCCCGGGGGGGTATTATCGCGTTTCACTTTGTGAAATTGAAATGCAGATATCAGGCTCCTTAAGGAGGAGGTTGGGCAGCATTGTTGGTGGAATTCTTTTTTAAAGAAGGATCTGTCCGTGCGCGGGGGTAATAGCTTTTCCTCAAGACTGTTCGATGGAACGCCAGAACAAATAGACCCCTTTCTGGAGGACATGGGGAATTCGAATGCAAATGGGGGATGACGGGGAAAAGTAACCGGAGGAGAACCCTTTTCAAGGATGTTATCGAATTCCAAGGCCCTGCAGGCCTTCGTCCCAGGCCTTCCCACTCCAAGGCTAAAGCGTTCCAGAATTTCGGGAGATGAGTGGGGATATATGTATGGGCTTTTACGCGCAAGACGTTCTTTTTTCTAAATTTTCTGTCGAATTCGGTAACCAGATTTACAATGCACTTGCGAAATTTTTTGCTTCTTTCCTTCAAGGGGCGTTTCTGTCTTTCCTTTCAGTCGTGATTGTCGTGGTGTCGTATGGATTGCTTTCCGATTCTCCAATCTCTCTTTTTTTTCCTCCGGAGAATCATATTATTCGGTGGAATTTACCCGGAGACTTGGCAGGAAGGAATTTTAGAGTGAAAGATAATGGATTGTGCGCTTCGTTTGAAAAGTCTAGCGAAATCAGATTCGGATGTGGGAACATTTGTGCTGAGGAGGAATCCTATTTTTGTTTGGCAAATAATGAATTAGTGAAATGCGTTTTTGAATAGCATCTGATTGAATAAAAAAGTAGTAATTACCAAAGAACACGATCTTGTTTTAAAATCATATAAGAGAGAAGTCACCACATTCATAGCCAAACATACATAACAAAAGCATGTACATGTACTTTTGTTATATATTACATATATATTAGTTTTAAGTTTGATAAGGAAACTAATGATGTCTGGAAATCTCCGTCGTTGTCCTGTTATTGTTAAGGTATCTTTGTTATTCTACCCAGACACAGGATAGAAAAATGTCATTTATCTTCGTCTTCATACTGAAGATTCTCTAGACATCGTAGACAGAAGGTATTTGAGTATCGATTTCATGTCAAAAATGCACAGTACTATTAATGGAATCCGGGCAGATAAAGGGTATTAACCTGGCAGTGGAAGGCGTATGCGGTGTGCTATGAAACAAACCCGATGCACTTTATAAAAATAAAAAGCTTGCACTTATGGTAGAACTTAATTCAGGAGAAGTGTGATAGAATTGGATTGCACAACAAGTCTTTCTATTACAGTTAATGTTATGTCCGTCATCTCACGCCTTCAGGTAGACGGATATTTAATTAATATCCACTGAGGCAACACAACAGGCTATTAGCGACGGTCCGGAATCCAAGGACAACACCACATAATTTTGAACCACGGTCGGACGACGAGGCAACACCTGAGCTGGCACTCCATTCTCAAAACTTCCACACCAAGTCAACGTGAGGACATTTGAAGCCCCGACTGATTGACCGTGCACCAGCCATTTTGTACACTACGGTCTTGGGTTGAATTCCAACTAAGCCGTTACTCTTCAATCCGGGCTACCACGTACCACGTCCCCCATGTGCCCTCACGGTCACATCTTTAAGTGTGTATGGCCATCACAACCCCAAGGTACCCGAATGATCTGTCCTCCTTTTTACCCTCGCCTACCTTTATGCTTTATGCTTTTCTCCCTCCCTCGTTATTGTCTCGTGTTTGGCGCAGCTTGGCCAAATATGGCCCTTGCACCATCAAACCCCAAAATCAACCATCATCGTACATCAATTGAATTATTTATTATTCAGGATGCATCTAAAACCCTAACGAAAGAAGTATCACTCGAAAATTTATAAGCTTTCAAACAATTTTTACGGTGCTGCGTAGTTGTGTGCCTACAAATAAAACAGTGCATGATATAACATGATACAGCGAAGATAAGTAGGTAGATAGGTAAGACAGTCTCAAAAAAAAGTCCAAAAGTTTAGTTTCCCGGTGGGCCTGCAATATTTCATCGGCGCACAGCATTTATTACATTTAAGGTCTCCCCCAACTCATTTTTAATCCGATACTTGTCTGCGAGACTCGGATGCCCGCCGCTTCAGCCTTTACGACCTCCAAAAGGTCCCCGAAGTCGTCCCCTCTTCACTTCGCTTCATAAACATGCCCTTCGGGGGAGGGATAAACTTCCAGAAAATGATGCAGCTGATAAATTACAACGTGTGCCAAATACATTTCTGAGCAACCCGAAAAGGGGAAAAAAAGAAATCCCGGAGAATTATTTATGACGCTCGGGAGGGAACAAAACTCCTCCATTTTCCCTATCTGCATGTCATTCCTGTCCCCCGGATCTGGAGATAAATAAACTGGAACTGGAACCGCAATTCCGGTAGTGAGACCTGGCGATCGATGTGCAGTCCGGTCCGGAGATTACACAGGGGGGAGGGAGAGGGGTCAGCCCCGCACCGACGGTCCACATCACTCAGATGGAAGACGGTCAAGCCCTAAGTTGCCGTCGTTACGGGAAGGAGAGGGCGACTGTCCAATTACGAGGTATCTCTTCCGAAGGGAGGCAGAGTTATCTCTGTCCTTAAAGGGAAAAAGTACATAAAGAATATGTCCGGTGCCGAACAGGTGTAGGTTCGTGGGGTTGAAAGCATTTCCTTGTTGCGGTCGGAGGGAGTGCCGGGAAATCTGGGACTGATTGCGACAGAGCTGGAAATTAAATTAAGGAAGGGATTACTTTGGGACGACTTTGAGGGGGCTTGTTGAGGAGACATGATTAAGGCTGCCGAGTGGCATCTTAAGACGGACTTGTAATTCCAATTCACTGGAAGAACATGCGAATGGTGTAAAGTTTAGGAACATAAGCGTTCAATGAGACGTAAAATTGTGTGTAACTTACTTTCTGAATTCGAAACAATAGCAAGATGTCGTTTTTCTACGAGCTGCTTCAGTCAGGTACTAGTTACATTAATCAAGAATTTTATTCTGCTTAACTCTCTGGGGCACACGAGTTTAAAGAAAAAGACCAAATTGCACAGAATTGTTTATTCGCTTATTCAGCTTCTAAATTAGTATGAAACATCAAATGAGATGTTTCTTTTATTATAAAATTATTTATTCACTCATAATACGTTTTTATGAAAACAAAAACAACATTCACCCTTATGAAAGATAAAAATTCACTGCACCACACGATTCGCCAACCTTAATCACAACAGTGTCAACAACTTACTAATGCGTTTTGACATGCTTTAATTTTTGTTTTCAGTTATTTACACATTTAGCGTTAGTTCATAGCGTTGTCAACTCAATGAAAAGTTTTAAATAAAGTATTAAACTGAGTAATTTCAACTTTTTGAGGTGGGTTAAAAAATATCCCACCGCAAAAAAAGTGGGACAATTTTTAACCCACCTAACCCCAAAGAGTTAAAATAAATTAAATAATGACTGAAGCATCCAAGAAATGTGCTGTTGCAGAACAAATAAATGATCAGTATTTAATGAAATATTTAATTACATGAATATTTACACTTTATACATAGAATAGGTAGTATGTAGAGGGGGCGTGTTTCAAATAATGCGTCGTATCGCTTTCATGCGTCCATAAAATAAATATTAGTGCTAGAGGATGGAGGTCTACGAAAACAATTCATTGATATCACTTCCCCATCTGATTTAAAAGAAAATAATAAAGCTTAACTACAAGTTTCAAGGAATAGGTAAATAACTTGTTTTAATCAACCAAGTATCAATGCGCAAGTTTACTTTCTTTTCGCTTATTGAATTGTAACCTTCAGTATCCCTCAAAAATATTGGTGAAATAGGCGTTATTTGTATATTGGGGAATGGCAGCAAACGGATATGAACAATGCAAAAGCAACCGCTGCGAAATTAATTAACCATTTTTTTCCGCAAAGTTTAAATATGATTAATTTGAGCTGCACAATATTGCTAGATCTGAACGAAAGAGCTTCCGCCGCTCTAATAAAATTATTCAGCACTCTGATAACAGAAGACAATGAGAAACCTGAAAGATAGAAATTAATACAGAAAAGAAAAGCTGCTAACACAGAAAATAGGTTGAGGTAGAAAAAATACAGAATATCGCCTTTGAACAAGTGAATGAGATGCAATTGAAATCCACAATCAGAAGCTAATTGTGGTAATAAGACTGAAGTGTGCACTTGTTTTCCTTGTATCTTTATGGAAACAACAATCAACACCAGTAAGAATATATTTGAAAAATGTAAACAAAATGGCATTTTATATTTTTGACAAAATTTATTTCATCACACGTATGTAATGCTCATATTAATGCTGATATTCATTAAAAATGGATTTAAATAATGTATGAAATGCGAGTAATGATACTCTTTGGGGGGGGTAGGTAGGTGGTTAATTAACGTCACACTTGGAGCAACACAACAGGTTATTTGTGACGGTCCGGGATCATTCCCGAAGGCAAAAAACCGAGGACAACACGTAATTTTTAACCACGGTCAGATTACGTAACACCAGAGCTGGCATTCCACTCTCCAAACTACCACAGCACGACAACGTTCTAGTGCTAGTTTAGAACTAGAACGGTGTCTAGTTCTTAACTATCATCGTCAAAGATTTTTAGCAATTCTATTTTAAACATGCAAGATTTGGTAGATAAAAATCCTCACCTGAAAATAGTTTTATATTACATTTTTAAATTGCATGTTTTATCCGAATTCACACCTTTATCTCATTATTTATCACGTCCTAAGTATGTATTTACTACTTTAAATCAACATCTGCATTAAAAAATCAACTCGTATATTATTTTTATATTGCTGATAGATTTTATTCTCATATTTACTTTTTCATGCTGTTCACCAAGACTAATTTTATTCATTGTTTTTACTACAAATTCTAAAATTACTACAAATATGTTAAATATAAACACGTTTGCAGTCATTTTATCTTCAGTCAATTTCTATTGGTTTCGTTGGATCTTGCGTTTTGTGCAAGTTAAATCTTTTGCCATAAAACCCAAATAACAAATCATAAATTTTGAACAGCTTCATGTCTCACATGTTCAACGGTGTCCATTCAGTTTCATATCAAGTAACACAACCCCATATAGTCCATACGCGAGATTAATCCGTTTTAACAAACGTGATAATTTGATTTGGGAATTGCTTTGTAATTGATATGAGGATTGTTTATAATTTAGAAATATGTGCGTTTACAATGAATTACAATTTAGGGTATGGTGATAAATGTTTTAACTGCTCTTCTCGTATCTGAATTGTGGGTCGCGGTAGCAGTTAGAAGAGAAAAGGATTAGCTACCGGGGGGTTGTGAGTTCGAAACTCGGTCCAACCAAAGACCGTCGTGTAGTTTTGACCAAAGTTTGGAGAGTGGAGTTCCAGCTCAGGTGTTGACCTCGTCACCTGATCGTGGTTCAAAGTGAAGAAGTATTGTCCTCGGTTCTTTCCCTCCGGGATGAGTCCCGGACCGTCGCCTATAGTCCTTTGTGTTGTTCCAGTTCGACGTTAATTAACTACCGTAACTGAATTGTTAAAGTTAAATATTTTATACACGCTACTGCTTATGAACAGACGAGAGTTGATACTGCATCAATTTCTCCAACAACATCCTCGACGACCCACGGGCTGTTTCGAACAGGTACCTATAATTCACCCTCCGCATCCCTATTCAGCCACCTTCAATTCAAACTTTTGAATTCCCCTCTCCTGTCCTTTTATTATCGTCTAAAGCCCCCCGAAGCCATAAACCCCGCCTGACTCTTCGTGTTTCCCAGAAAATGATGGAAATGCCACTTTTAATGGCGCCATATATCAATTTCGCTGCCACCTGCGATGGCGCCCGGCTTTGCATGCGATAGATAAAAATGGATAGTTTTAAGCTCCGTCCCTTCCCTACTCAGGCGTCATTGAAAATAATTCACGCCGCTTGATCCCGTTAGAAGATGGGAAAAAACAAGCTCCCGAAAATGATGAAGTTTAGAATCTAATTATTTGCTCTGCCCGGGAAATTGACACTTTCGGGTCGGGATTCCTGACGCGCTTCTACGTCATAGAGCTGTGGATATTGCACTATAAATTAGGCTGGCTGCATCCATGGCCAAAGTCGTCTACATATTAGTCTAGAAACATCTGCCTGCTGCAGCGATTGTAGTTTTTGTACACCTAAACTTGGTAATATGTTTAGACACGACACCAATATTTAAAGCGTTATCTGACCACGTTTCAGCCCTCAGGGGCACATCTTTAGTTGGTACGGCCCCAAGTTACCGTCTGATCTGTCCGCCCTTCTATTTTACACTCGCTCACCCTTCTACGTTTTACTTTTTTCAATCCTCGTTCTTGTGTTTGGCGCAGCTTGGCCATATATGGCCTGTGCGCCATAAAACCGAAAATCAGCCAACCGAATCCAAAATGACGAGGCCTTGTCCTCGTATCTTTCCTTTGGGATTGATACCGGACCGTCACCAATAGCCCGTTGTGTTGCTCCAGTGTGAAGTTAACTACCTACCAATATTTAAAGGGAATAGGAAATATTAAGTTTGTAGTCCTTTGGAAAGCAGTAGACAGAGCTTGGTTGTGAATTATACCTTTGCATTTGAAAATGAAGGTGGTTCTAGTCTATGACATTATTCCCTCTCAATACTGAGGTAAGCGTACTCCTGTGTTGAGGAAGAGGTTTAACCTACTTCGAATAGAAACGCTTGAGGACTGTTCCGTCGACACTAGTCTAATTTGATGGGAACTGCAATAGAAGGTTAGGCACGATACATTCACGCATATTCGAATTGGTTAATCCCAAGGGTGAACAGGTACCAGGACATGTGGTGGTGTCATAGGTTTGATGGTCGAAGAAACACGAAAAAATCATAAATGACCGTGATTTACTGTGAATGAGAAATCTCGCTGTGTTGAATACTAGTACGACGTAGATATGTGAACACGCTGGACAAAGAGCGACCTCTTCAGGTCTAAGAATCGCTCTCACCATTCAATCACGCGGTTCCTCATCGACAACCAACACGAAAATATGTTTTTCGATTACACGTAGGCAATTCGGAAAAATTCGCGTCTGAAGTCTTAAGACGACCCTTCCGGTTATTCCAAGTGATTTCAGCCCACCCAAGAAACTATCCTTTTGGTGTTTCTGGTACTCGAGAATCAATCTAAAAAAAAAGCTCCAGATGGATATGCAAACCCGAAAGTTAAACTATCCGTTCTTGGCCATCTCTAGAATGCAAATCGAAAAACAGACATTTTCGTGTTGGTTTTCGACTAGGATTGGTTCATCTGCGGTCGATTCCGATCTCCCTGTATTTTCAACCACAACGAGACGACGGAAATCTTCTTGAGACAATGTATGAAGCAGGCCATTAAATTTAATTAGGGGAACACTCATACGGAGTCTGCGATTTATTAAGTTTGCAGAGCAGCGGTATCCTAATCGGGAGAACAGCGGATTAACAACCAGAGGGTTGCGAGTTCGAAACCACAAATGTTCGTGGCCTCAAATTTCTTCACGTTGGCGTGATATAGAAGTTTGGAGAGTGGAGTGCCAGATCTGGTTTTGACCTCATCATCTGACTGTTATTCAGAATGACGAGGTGTTGTCCTCGGATCTTCCCCTTCGGAGTTGATCCCGGACCTTCCCTAATAGCCTGTTGTGTTTGTTGCTCCAGTGGATGTAAATCCACCTACCTACCACTAAATAGGCTGTGATAAGAGTCCACTTTTCACTTGAATCGTTTCATTCCATAATATTTATATTTAATTTCCACGCCCTCAGAATTTTCATATGCTCTTCTTATTTTTCCTCACATTTTAACTACATTTCGAGGGTTTGCTCGCTATGCTAGCAACCAGCGAGTTGTAGGAGCGCAAATTAGATTTCTGTAACTTACCCGATGTATTTGTCTCTTTCGAGTCAGTAAGACTTGTGTGCATGTATCCATTTATTTGATGTTGGTTTTGGTACAGTTTAACCAATTATGTCCTTTGCGTCATCAGACCTAACCCAACCAACTAGCTATATGTCAGTGACAAATACTCAACTATTTGTGGCAGACATATAACTGAAATCTAAGAAAACTATTTTACACTTACCAGTGACGATTCATCACTAATGCGTATGAAATAACTGTATTAAACAATATTTTTGTTTTCATATTTTGTCGCAACCACAAAATGCAAATAAACTGCAGTGACATCTTCATGTACATTGTCCCATCACTAAACATATTTTTCCGAAACCCTTGATGATCTTTCTTAAGATTAATGCAAAACGCTTCCATCAAGACATCTCCGAAAAAGGAAAGAGTATGACAAGATTTTCACTTCGGAATCCAAATAAAATAAATGCTTTATTTCTCATACACATTGTCGTGCTAACTTATATTTAATTCATGAGGCATTTTAATCATTTATTCATGAGGAAGAAAATTCTTTGGCATCTTCCAAAGCTTTAATTGATTAACATTCTAGATTCGTTTAATCAAATATTCAATAATTAAAACATCGGCACGATTTTGCTTGAAAAAATAAAACAATTTGAAATCTTATTTGCTTTGTAACTCAAAATTACAAAACTCGCTTGTGCATACATTTCATTGTTTTGAGAAAATTCTATCATTTTATACATATTTCAAACACATTTATAAATAGTCTTATTCGAAAAGTGTTGAAATCGAATCTCATTACGAGTTCACTACTTTGAAAGTGTTGGAATTACTCAATAGGGAATGCGTCTTTAATTTGCAACAACTTTCAACATCACCCAATAATAGTACGAGTTCGCAACTAATCATTTTCAACCGATCTGTTTAGAGAAATAAAATTAGAATTCCACTTGAAAGAATTGCAAACTATCTCCTTTTCGAATTCACAACTATTGGTTTTATTAGGAATCGACTTTTGTTAACTAAATTAAGTCACCTGTTTGCGGTAACAAATATTTGTCTTGTCGATTCGTGTAACCTAAAATAGTTTCGAAACGAATGTGTTCTAAGGAGACGGCGTCTAGTATCATTGGAAAATGTGCGAGTGTTTTCTACAAGATAAGATGTGATCGACTCAGTTGAACAGAGACGAACGCATTTAAATACATTTTGAATATTTATTAATACATTTCGTGAGATGATTTTTTGAATTTAAGTAGATATATGAAATTTGTAATAGTTGTGTACCCTATTGACACAGTGTATAACGTGGAACATTTTTATAATTGGATAATCTGCTATCTCGCCGTCTAGTTAGTCAAGATGGCCATACCTACAAGTTGGGTTTTTAGAAAAAAGTTTATTAAAAGGATTGCCTCTCAACACACCAGAAAGTATATAAGAGTACACTACTAAAAGTTGACTCGGGATTTTCCCTTTCGAGGGACAGTCGCCAATAGCCCTTTGTGTTGCTCCAGTGTGATGTTAATTAAACACCTACCTACTACAAGTTAACTGAGTGAACATGTTATCTAGTGTGAAGAATTAGACACCTATGTATTATGTATACGCAGCATATAACAGCCGTCAATTCAAAGATATAACTTGGAGATAGTTATAATAGTATTTTTTTTATTGAACAAAAGCAAACTCCCCGTGCACCACAGAAGTACAACACGGGGCTTACAGAAGTAAGTTGATTTAACAAAGAAACAGTGGAAAACAATTTAACTAAAATTACAAGATTTTATGAACTTGACAAATGAGTAGAAAAGCAGATTAGATTTTACAAAAACATTGAGTTTCACTGGCCATGTTATACCTAATTTTCTCAAATCATTTTGCAGGCACATTCTTGAAGTTTTAAATACAGGACAACTAAAAAGCAAATGCTCTACATCTTGTGGCTGCTTTTTAAAACACTCGCACAAATCATTAGTCCGAAGATGAAACCTATATAGATATTTATCAAAATTTCCATGGCCAGATAAAAATTGTGTAATTTGGAAGTTTGTGAAGAAGAATAATTCTGAGTTCAATCTATGCTTAATAGTAGGAAGTTATAATAGTATTGTCTTCTGATTTCGTCTTGTCTGGTTGAACAGACAGTTCGAATCTCAGAGTATTCAGGGATAATCCACTATCTAATTATCTCCTTAGGTAGCGATCTAATTATCTCCTTCGGTAGCAAAAAGTCATCGTAAAGCAACCAAACAAGCCACGAACCAATCTGATTGTATGGCTCATGGGTTACTAGGGACCGTGTTGTGCGTATGCGCGCACACCTCGGTTTCTTTGCATCTGATCCTGTGTCAGCTAATTGAAATAGCTCTCTTGTATATGCACACGTTAAATCCATATGCCGACTTGTACGTGATGGCATACGAACCTCGATCAAAATTGAGAACGAATTTCTGCTATTCCTAGACGTGTGTTAAAGTGTAAAGGATTGATTTTAGAGTTTATTGATATAAGAGATGGAAGTTATAGTCTATTCTGATTCTGGTTGCATAGGTGTAAAATATACTGATGGCATTAAATCATTTAAAAAATTCTTCAAGGAGTTTGTTTTCGATCTAGACAATACCTCCCTACAACATCGCATAGTTTTATGTTCACGATGCATTTCCCACGGCGTAAAGGCAAGGATTATACGACAGTGATATTGGAAATCTAGTTTGTGTCTGGTATCGGAATAAGAGTATAACTCAAAGTACTAACAAGGCATTTAACAAAGACAGACATTACAAAGGACAGGCATACAACACGGTAAGAACAATGTAGACTCCGAGGAAACTGTTTTAACTGCATATTTCAAAGTGGTTGCCCAGACAAGCGACCTAATAACAATACATATGCCGTTAACTAGTAATATAAACTCTAGTCTAGTATACAACATTTGTGTATTCATATTTTAATTTCAATTGAATTACCTTTTCAGTATTAGCCTTCAGCTTGTATGTTTCTAATTTGCTTATTTTTCTTTTAGGTGAGTAGTACATTTTAATGAAACCCTTTAATATTTGGTGATTGAACATATCCTACTGTAAGTAAATTTCAAAATAGTTCTCTTCACAAGAATTGTAATTTTGTTTGATCAATACGAATGTTTCATCTCATGTAATGCCACGCGCACTTCACAGACCATAAATTATGTTTCTGCAGCATCTTTTGATTAAAAATGCTGATTTTTATTTCTGATTTGTATATTCCTTCACGTTTCTTGATAGTAATTTATATGCGCATGCATGTATGATAAAATGTGTTCTGTTATATATCACCCTAGGTGTCTAAGACACAATGTCACAATGAATATTCGCTTTTACAAACTTCGTTATGTAAAATTATTTTCATAAGATGAATATTGTATACACAACACTTAAACACACAAACAAAATTCATTATTGAACGGAGTTTTATCTATAATATAATATTTTTTAATTCAATTCTGTAAATTTTTGGAGTCATATTTGAAAAAAATTATGTTATCTAATAAATACGAAAATTTGCTCATCCTTAATAAAAAAGAAAACAGATGTTCCAGGAAATTAAACACCGTTATTGCGCTATTTTTGTTTTCTGTTATTAATAGGATTAAAATGCTTCTTAGGCTGACTATAAAAAAGTTAATGTTGAAACTTTTTGGTTTGATAAAGATTTAATTTCTTCAGTGTAAAAATGAAAATAATTTTTAACAAATTTGAACTGCAGTCCTTCTAATAGTCATTTCTCGTATCATATATCCACTTACCTAACGGTGATACTAAAACATTTTAAAAGAAATAGTTACTATTGTAACAAAACTTAATTCTTGTAGACTCTTAAAGTGAGTATTAGTACAACTCATTAATCCTCTGAGCTTCATGATAATTCCGAATATTGCTTCTTTCCCACAACATCGACTAAAGAAGCACTATTGGGTGAAGAAAGAGATAAGGAAGATTCTGTTGGCCAAGAAGGTCAAAACTGGTTTGTAAGTCATGCAGGATTGCAGAACGGACCTATGCGTGTAAGCCCTTAGAGAAGTGGTTTCTAAAGTGGTATGCGGACCCCAGAGGTACGTGACAAGCTTCCAGTGGGTTCCCGCGGGAAACATGCAATATTTCATTAACCAAAACAGATCGCTCAAGAAAAAATAATATATTCCGTTATTTTCTGATTATTTTATGTTCTAAAATGTAAATTTTAGAATCTAAAATAAATAGATCCAGTATTATTCAAATTATCAGACATTAAACCAAATATTGACGAGCTAATTACTAAAAAAACCGCTTCATTGTCCACATTAAAATTAAAGTGTATATTTTGATGTCATCAATAGTATTATTTGCAAGCTACGAGCCCTTTGATTCAAATACATTTTAATTAATAAGTAAGTGTTTGTATAATAGTTACTCTTTTTTCCTCCAGAACTCTAGTTTTTCTCTATCAGAACTTACGTTTCAGAACTTTAAATCGCCATCACTACTTCCTAATGTGAAGTTTTAACGTTAACATCTAAATATTTTTCTCCCGATATTAAGCTGAAAAATACTAATCACTGATCTTAACAGGTTTTCATGTGCCCCATTTAATGTTTTAATCTCAAGGGTCCTTTAATTTCCAAGGGGGTCCTTGGAATGAAAAGTTAGGGAACTTCCAGTAAAATAATATCATCTCTCAATATTCAAGTGACAAATACGGATCATTATGGTATTAAGAAGATTTTTATGCTCCCCATGTAATTTTATGATCGCGAAAATTAATATTTTTCCTTGAGACCTTGGAATGGAAATTTTGGGAACCAACTCATCTAGTATACCGCAAAATATGATCAACTTCTACGACTGTGTCTTCACTTTGTAGTCGAAGCGTCTGATGAATTATTCGCCTGCATTTGAATAGCCGATTCGACTGCCAATAATAAATGTTCAAAATAACTCACACATCTCAAAATCCAATAAAGCGCCGCCGAAGGGGTGATACGAGTGTTAAGAATCAATCTATACCTGGATGGATCCTCTGCATTCATTTCCAGAGAAGGGGCACAATGCAAGAAATGAGAGAAACCGAGGAAAATAATAATATCCCCGACGAATCTGCTCAGATATCTTTTCCCTACTTTATCTTTTCATCTACCTTTCAGTTGTCCAGGCAGGAAGGAGAGAGTTCCGGAGCCGAAAGCAATATCTGCGATCTTTCGAATATATCTTGTTCGGAGACGAAATCACTTTCGACCCATGTCAAATAGAGTGTCGGGGATTTTTCAATGAATTCGGGAATCGCGTTCTCCAGTTTCCGGGAAAAGGGAGGTCCCGCATAAGATATTGCAGTTTCTTGGTGCTTGTACCGCAGGAAGTAACTGAATATGCCATCAAATATGTAATTTTCTTCCTTTCTTGTTCTCGTGCTATTGTCTTACTGGGATTTTCAGTAGTCTGCATTTCTTTTTCAAACATGAAGTCTGGATTATTGGATTGCAACTGTCTGAAATCTTCAGCTGTTATTGATAGATTGGTGTGACTATTTTCGGAAAAAGTTAACATAAGAAAATAAGAATGGATTATAAGGTTTGTGAAACCCACACTAAATCAGAATGTTTTGTAGTTATTTAACGCTTCTGGTGGTTGTCTCGTCATTAGCGAAACTGACCAGATCTTGATGGACGAGGTATCAGGGCATTAGAAAAAACTGATCTTGTCATCAGAAAAGGCAATGTCTTCATTCGGAATTCAATAGTCATTCTTGATAGCAATATAGCTCGTCATTAGCAAAATTGATCAGATATTTAAGGGAAACTGTTTGGAGGGTTTAGTCGTGTTAAAAACATTGAAAAAATTATTGTTGGTCCTACATATTCTGGGGACTGCGGTAGCCCGGTTGCAAAAGTAACGGATTAGCAATCGGAAGGTTAGCAATCCAAAAATTGTCGTGTAAACTGGGGCTGGTGCACATTAAATCTGTCGTGGTCTTAAATGTCTTCACGTTGGCATGGTGTGTAAGTTTGGAGAATGGGGTGCCAGCTCAGGTGTTAACCTCATCTGGTTCAAGATGACTTGGTGTTGTCCTTGGTCTTTCCCTTCTGATTGATCCCGGACCGTCGCCAATAGTCCGTTGTGTGGCTCCAGTATGACGTTATTTAATCGCCAATACCTGCATATTCTGTTCGCTTCAAGTACTAAGTTACCCACAAGCGATGACAAACTTTATAGTTTTCTAAATAGTTTTTCTCCATTGAACATTGAAAGGTATAGAACCATTTACAGATTCTGTTCATTTCAACTTCTTTGTAACCCACGCTCAGTGTTTTATAGCAACTAAATGGCCTTGGAAAGTATCTGAAGGGATCAGGAAAATGTTCATCAGGATTCTGTCATTTCAAATTCTGTGTGATCCACACTCAACCACAACCATTTGTAGCAACTAAATGCCCTTTCTACATTGGAAAGAATTATTTAACAGTTCCACAGGTTCAGTATGCCTCAATTTTGTATCAACTACACTCTATCATAGTGCTTCCCAGTAACTAAATCACCTTCAACCTGTGTTGAATATTGAAAATAATTGATGTGTAACCTTTGAGTTCCCAGTGTTTCGCAGTTACTAAACATCGGATGAAGCGCCAGCCCATACGATATCAATACCAGTTGCCCCTTCATGATTCCGCTGATTTAACTTACCCATAACTACAATAGTTAACCCCCAAGTGTTTTGACGAGATATACGTCCACGATCTGGTCAATTTTGTTACGAACGAGATATCTCGTCGAAAAAATAACTACGCAATCACTCCAAAGGAATGAAGATCCAAGTAGAAAAAAACAAATTTTTCCTTGCCCAGAACTGCTAATAGTTTGGAATAGGTTTTTATACTAGAGGCTGCCCATTACAAAGCAGTTTTGGACGCGAAGATAAACCACCAGGAGGGTTAACTTACGATACAGTAGGTTATAAAACTATAACATATCCTATTTTAGGGAACAGGCGTTATCTATAATCACACGTTGCAACTTGTATGAACATGGCCATACAATCAGTTGATTCTCTTCCCTTGATCGAACCCAAAATTTTTCAGTGTATTTATCTCGCGTTGGATGTATGACGTAAAGTGATCCAATCGACTTCCACACCTTGACAGATATTCCTCGACTTGATCACTCCAAGTAACTGCTCCATGTCCGAAGGCTTTTAAGTAATTAGAGTCGAGAATTTTCTCAGTCCAATCAATTGAAACTTAATGAAATTCCAATCAATCAGTTCCTAAATGCAATTCATCCAAGACGCAGCCAATTTAACATTCGCGAAATCTCACCCCCTTCTCTTTCTCGACCCCCTTTCCTGGAAAACATTTTTAGGGCGCGATGTCGTTCAAACGGTGAACAAGCCCCTGCATAATTTAGGGTTGTTTAATGCTCCCCGAAAGTTCATACGCCGGGGTGCACAAATGTTCAATTAAGTCGACCGCCTCGTGATGAATGGCTGATGCCGGGATAATGTCCCGGGCCCGTTTTATCCGGGACGAAAATTTTCAGGGCCGGATCCCGAGCCGGGGTAGGGAGGTGGCATTATAAAAGTCAATCTGTTCCGAGAAATGTGTCATTAAATATGCAGGATGATTTTTGCCCGTTTCGAGGTAATGAAATCGTTGTTTTAATTAGCATAGGAGAAGAGAGTATCGGTAAATTTGTAATTTATCGGGTTTCGCACGCGAGCTCGCTGAATAATTCATGCAAAGCGAATCTTTGATGCCATTTCATAAGCTTAATGAAAGGCGGTTGGGGAACCACGCTACTATCATCATTTTTTTATTTTCTTCTGAGCGGTAAAAAAGAATTTATCGGTTGCTTATCTGTATACATTTTGCTCGATTTTATTTTAAATAATCTTTAGGCTCACAAATTATTGAATACAAATTTATTTGGATCGGTAGCGAATTGAGGTAAGGTTCTCGAAGATGGGCCTGAGGGTATACTCTAGAAAACATTTTTCTCATATAATGTTTTAAGCTGAGGGACCAATATAAAGTTACATTCGGCATTTTTTATCACCTACCTTTCTATCCCTATGTGATTTTAGGTACTTACTATTTAAAGTTGTTTCGGCGGAAACGCTACTAAGATGACACATACTGTAGCATCCATTCTAAATCACCATGTTTTGCTCATTATTCTCAATTTCTTAATTTATTCACGGTAACTTTATAGAAAGCTGTAATTAAAACATTTGCACTTTTTTCAGTAAAAATGGAGTGTTTCATGGTTATCATTTGTGAATTTTAAAGATCGAAGTGTTCAGAATTTCAAGTTTTGTATCTTTTAAATGAACATTTTTACGTTGGAACTAAATATTTTGAAGAAAATAAAATCTTCTACATCACTTAATTCACTTTTTTGTTGATGTTCTAATCATGCATGATTTAAATCATCGCGCCATACGATGATAAAAATTCAGTTGCTCTACCAATACATCGCATAATTGAATGTTACGATACGTATAATCCTTTTTACACGTTACTGGCGTACATGATTTGCATGTGCACTGCAGTGCTAATCATTCGCATTTACTTCCATAATTGAAACATCGTGGAAATTTCAAGGCTATTGGATGCTTCCTTCATGGTGTTGCATTTTCTATGGTCAGTGGTGTATTATAATAGGGATAGTAAATAAAAAAATAAGCCAAGGTGATAAGGGCGCATGTGCAGGTTTTGAAATTAAGATAAGAAATACCAATTCTTTGACAGTTAAAATTCGGGGATTCTGTCATAATGTGTCTAATGCATAAAATGCTATTGCAAGTCTAATATAGATGGGGAAGTTCTTCGTGTAATAAATGTATTGGGGTAAAAAATGAGTATCCTATTCCAAGTCTTGACAATAACGTGATATTTCCTATTGAATTTCGTTCTATTGAATCCCTTTGTAGAAAATTGAATGCTAAGTTTTTTATTACCATATGGTTTGCCAGGACAAATTTATTGCCCAAGTTGAAACGTGATCAATGTATTGTGAATGGAAATTTTTCAATTTCAAATCACTGCTGAAGTCTCGTTACACGGAATACTTGCATGTCACCAATTTTTAACTTTTAAACCTTACCTTGTTCTTGACGCAGCATCGCCAATCCGGTCTACATGTACCTACATGTCACTGCGGATTACTATGGACGGCAAATCTACATGTCACAAAGTATGAAACTAGTCTTTGTCCTTTACCACAAAGTAACGTATGCCACTCCCAGCAAAGCAAAATGTAAAGTTTCAAAGGGGCTTGTACTCGGCCAAAGCACCTTCATTGCAGGTACCAACCACCTAGATCATGCTGAGAGCTCGTCAAGTACAGGAGCTAATGTGGGGAACTTCTTTGGAGCCCCATTTTGAAATTATTTTGTCAATAAAATTAATCATAGTTTATAATAACTTTTAAAATCTCAGGAATATTGAATCGTTTTTGTATAAATACATGCTACAGTATTTTTTGAAAAAATATGTTAACCCAAACCCTGATTCAAAAGTAAATGAAGGTGGACATTGTTTGGTATAGGGGTGGTAATGGCTCAGTAGGTATGTCCACTGTGTTAGCACCCTTCGAGTTGTAGGCGGCGTAGGCTCGATTCCTGCCAGGTGGATTCCTCCCTGGGTGTATTTCTCTCTTCTTTGTCAGTCATTGTGTGTGCCTATTCCTTGATGTTGCATGTCTTGTGCCTGGCGCAGCATGACCAAATATGGCCCTTGCGCCATAAAACCTCAAAACCAACCAAACATTGTTTAATATCAGTTGAAAAGTTGAATGCAACGAGAACATTTAACCCTCCGAGCATCACGAAACTTTCGAGTAACTGTATTTTTCCCCACGGCACACAAAGCGACTTATTAACCCCATCTATTGATTGAAAGAATCCTAAGACAGATTCTATTGGTTAAGGTCAAAACTGGGGACACTGGAACGAATATATGCGTGCGAACTCGTCAGAGGGTTAAATATAGCTATGAAGGAACGAATCTGGCTTTAATCCAAGGTTCTTAAATAGCAGTATTACAAATATTCTGTAAATCTTTTCATCCAATTCACGGTAAAGGTATTTGCAAAAGAGCCCTTTCGACACAAAGCGAAAAGGGGCATGAGACCCCTCTGCATGGAAACTTTCCACGTCATTTGTCACTTCCACGTCTTATCACGTGACATTCCGAGCGGCCGGTTCGGAGTGATTTTGAGCCCCATTTTGCTGACAAATTCATTAGGAGGGGCGCCACCGGTCACGTGAGAGGCTGGGGCTTGTTCTGGGAGAATCAACAGGAGCGCGTGAGCTCTTTTCCAGCCGCTGGGTTCGCAGTTAAGTGATGCTTGACACTTGAGCGTGATTTTCCCTGCATAATAATGGCCCCCACTTGTGCTCGGGACACACCGATGCATACTGATGGAGAATAAATACCATGAATAATAACGCGGGAGATTAGCATGTGTCAATGGCATGGTCGGAGCGATTTGGGGTTCCACTTGTTTGGCTGCGTTTGGCTAGGATCGAGAGTTTGTTGAATGCGCTTTCACGAGTGATTCTGGAATCGCATTGCGTGAATCCCGAATTTTAATCTTCCCTTTTGGTGAGAGGCGTTATTTTTGTCGGGGATTGTGACAGAACTCTTTGCATATGCATTTATTCAGTTTTTGTTAGATTGTAATAACTTACAACTACGGAAATATTTCTCTAGACGCTTAATATATTCTAAAACACAATTTTAAGCCATATTTCATGTCTTTATTATTGCAAGGTTTGTTCTAAATTCAAGCTGTCATTTCTATTTCTAAAAGTGAATTCTTTACACTATCCCATTTCTTTTCATGTTAAATTGAAGCTTAATTCCTTCAAGTGCATTTTCTGGCGAAGTCGCTAAGCCAAAAGTTGGGGATGTCTTTTAATGACGAATGTAAGTTTCCTTCGCAATTCGAAACAGAATTACTAAAACTCACTAAATTTTACATATCTTTACTCTTTTACTTTACTTTGCATATCTTTACTCGTTTACTTTACTTTACATATCTTTTCTCTTACTTTACTAAAACTTACTAATATTTTTTATATATCTTACCAGAACTTCACATATCATTAACATTTGCTTCACATGCGAAGAAATTTATATATTGGTAGATAAAAATACATTTTGAAAAATTTTACAATGGGAATTTCATAATTCCTACTCGTAACTTATAATATATAAGTATAAATATACTGAGAAAGTGATCCGAATTAAGAAACAGCAATATAAAATATAGGATTATGTCCCTATTCTACTATAATCTCATCTATAGTTCGAAATACATGTTAACCATCTCTGTCTCACGAATAGTATGGTATCGCTTTTCCCAAAAAAACACTCCTAATTAGTAAATAACCACATCCATTGGTTGAAAGAATCCTAGAAACGATTCCATTGGTCAAGAAGTTAAAAAAGGTGATAGAAGACTGCCGGTTGCAGAAAACGTACCTCTAAGAGGGTTAATCCTCCACTTAGAATTTTAAATTCGTATTCGTAGTTTAATTATAAGAGTACAAGGTAAATTGATAGACTCACAAATGGACAGCTCATCAAGATCATTGTTCCTTTCCTACTGAGTTTCTACCAAACAATCCTGCTCTTAATCGCTTCGCTTAAATTGGGTATTTTCGTTCATCACAAACCAAATCCGAAAAAAATTGACCCTCGCAACATAGGCGCCATCTAGCGATAATTTCACTATCCAGAGCTACTTGGTAGTAGCCCATCAAGGCCACCTCTTTTGTACATAACACCCCTTCAAAAGGAAACTTTTATCAAATACTACAAGCAGAAAAAATCTCGAAATAGATAGAATCTATGAAGTTGATGAATCTTGGAAGTAGAAAGGAAACATATATGGGATGATAGAAAATCCCTCTCCTAATCGTTCAATAGAGTTTTCGGGCTTCTATGTCCGATGTGGTCAAGAATACTTTATATATATATATATATATATATATATATATATATATATATATATATATATATATATATATATATGCGATGTAGAGAAAAAATTGGAGAGTATGTGTATATATACTTGAAGCTATGTGCGATCATTGTTCACTAAGTCCTTTGTGTTGACTGAAGATTGCTGGATCGTCAACTTTGAGCTACCCCTCAGGTGAAATATTTTTTTTTCTCTCTTGCCGTGTTCCAGGTTTTGGGGCTAGAATATGTGAGAAGAGATAAGAATGTATGAGAAAGAAAATAATTTTTTCTCTTTGGCCTTAGTGTCTGGGAGGTGATAAGTACGTGATTTTTTCACTCCGCCGCTCTTCAAGTGTTTGTGAAAGAAATGGATACTGTGGAGGTTTTTTCTCCCTTTTTCATCCCCTTCTGTCTCGTCAATGGGAGAAAACTATAGGAAATAGTAGACGAGATGAGTCGATAGGGAAGAAATTGAGAAGTGTGTTTTCCGATTCTTTTCTGGAGCACGTATGAATAGAAGGTGAAAAAAATAACGATCTGTTAGTTTTAAGTTGAAAGTTAAAACTTTTCAAAATAGTACATTTTACTTCTGATGAGTATTTATTTCCATGTACGAATGTAATATATGAGGAAGGATGTATTACATTCGTACAAGGAACTTTTTTCGCTTGAGAAATCTATATAAGTCGATATAAAAACTATAACAGACACGTATTCAGAAAATAATTTCGGGGTGCCCCAATCTCTATCTACAGGTTTTCGATTCTAATCAAAATGCCGTTAGAAGGTAATGCTAAATCGACATTACGTTCAATGTTTGACTGTTTTCGGACATATCTACTTACATTTTATCCTGATTTACAATTTTTACTGATACCCATTTATACTTACCAGCGTAAGTATCTATACTTACGCTGATTAACCCTCCTTTTGGTTGTCTCGACGAGGTATTTCGTCATTAGAAAAACTGACCAGATCCTGATGGACGAAATATATCGTCATTAGAAGAAATCTGCAATATCTTGATCTCATCATCAAGAAATCTGCAATATCTTGATGACGACTATCTCGTCTTTAGAAAAATTGACAAGATCTTGATGGACGAGATATCTCGTCCATAAACCACTTGTAGGGCCAATTCTGTTTCAGGGTGTATTTTTAACATCTGGAATATTACAGGAAGGGCTTGAGGCAAATACGCTATTTCTCTAATACATGATTGGTCACTGTTTCGACAGTCAAAGAAATTATCTCAAGTCACTTCCTATTCAAGAGAGTCACATAGATAAATTTCTTCGCTTGCTTTAGCAACCATCAAATCACTAATACTAAATAAACATTTAACTTGCAAATAAATTTGAATATCTTTATATTCTATTTATTATGGGTAAACAAAACATATTTACACGGATTAAGTTAAGTCCTGCGTTTGTTTTGTAGCCAATAACATTTTGGGGATTGCTTGGGCTCCCCAGTCACACACCCCTCTAAATAAGACCCGAGGAATAAACAGAAAACTCAAGAATACTAAGGTCTAAGTCTGGTTCCACAAAAATTCAGAGAGGAAAATGCGAAGAGGAAGTCAAAGTTTGGATACGTGGTGGATAAATTTGCTTACCTGCATTTTAAGGGTACATTTTCTGATGTGCCTTTTTCACTTCCATTCTCTTCGAATAGACTGTTCCCAGTATTGCATTGACAGACAGCGAGACGGTATCGCTCAGGGCTTGTATATTGTCCTTATTCCTAAAGATTGCGAAAATTTGTGTGCAAATAACTTGTATCAAAATATTCTTAGGGAAAACTTTAACTGCAGAAAGATAAAATTCAAATACTTGTGAAGCATACGGTTTTCATATTAAAACTAATTTGCATAAATGAGGTATATTTTCAGTTCAACTACTCTAGCAACCCAGTTAAATATTTATCATTTTTTTATCTACCCAATTGCTTTTCATCACAGTTCGTTACATATCTTACATTACTGAACAAGAGGACACCAAATTTAGACAGATTACTAAATGCCCGGGTACATGGGCTGTGTGGGATTTACCCGTTTCAACAGACGAACAGACGTGATCAGGGCTCAGTTGGGTGTCTAAAAGGATTAAATAGAGTGGTCAAACACAAGTTTCACACAAAAATATTATTAATTGCATTTTGATACGAATTATAGGTTGTAGAGTTCGTGCATTTTCACAATTTATTACATCTTATGGTAACCATAGGTTATTGGTTTTTTGAAAGCGAATTTTTAATGGGAAATAACTGTTTCAATTATTTTCGATAGCTATACTTTATTTCAGCCCTTTTATAACTCCGTAATCGACTTGTTGATATCTAATATTGTCATTCGTCAGGTTTTGTTTATATCACAATTGCCCAAATCGTCCAAGTGGCCGACAGATCTCATGCCAGTTAACCTTCAAAGTGTTTCGAAGAGATATCTCGTCCAAGATCAGATCAATTTTGCTAAGGACGAGGTATCTCGTCGAGACAAAAGTGCCCTTTTACTTCAAGGGGTAAATGAAGATATAAGTAGGAAAAATGAAGTGTCCTTTGCCCAGGACTGGTGACAGTTCGGAATAGGATTTTGCACAGAGGCTGCCACTACAGGGCAGTTTTCGAAGCGAAGGTAAACCACCAGAAGGGTTATCAACGGGTATAAAGTTAAAATCCTGGTCTGGGAATAGAAGTTTCTAAGTGTTCCGCACTTCAATGATAGAATTTCAATGAAATCAAACAAACAACTGGAAGACGATGATCCTACTTCCAGCTACCCTAAACGAAATAACTACCAAAAACACCAGCGCCATCTGCATTTAGCTATACCCAAACCCTCTGGTACGGATATTTTTGTGACTCTTAAATAGTAATCCCACCCTTCCATAAAAGGGTTAAGGTACATAAAATTATAGGTATATTAATGCAGCTATTGCATATAATTATTCCCTCCTTTTATATTCTGATGGGTGTTGAGGCAAATAGTCCCTCTGCCCCTCTAAAGAATAAGGTTTTGTTCGGTGCAGAGTACAAGGCATGCAAAATGTATATAGCTCACACAAAGAGATATTCTTTATCCACTCAGTTGGTTTTAAAAAAAGCTTTTTTTCTTCATAGTGCCCTTCTGTGAGTTAATTATATATCCGGAAGGTTATTTTTCCACATGTGTTATCAATAACAGCTTGGATACAGAGTTCCCCATCCCTTTGCAACATCGGTCTGAAAAGAAAGTCGTCCACTCTTTCTCCATTTCCAGGCAATGGGGCAAATTGTCGGCGCCCTCTTCTCAAATGCCTCTTCAGCCCCCATAAAAAGCAATTGCTCCTGGCGGTGCGAAAAAATAAAATCTCGGCTCAGCAGCGGATTCTGCAGTCAGCAGCCGTTCTCTGGGTGGTATTTCCTCCATCTTCCTTAAGCGCAAATTGAGGGACGGTTGCTGAGAAGTGGACTTATTTTTTCCCATAGTCCAAAGAGCGGCAAAGTGGGTAACTGATATAAATGAGTTGAAGGGTCGGCTTCGTCCGAACTGCACTCTAGGGGCGATCGCGCTGCCCGGGACTGCATGGGAAATGCAATGCGGTTTCTAACTCGCCTCTGTGTGAAAAAAATCTATCCCTCTTGGAGGAACCTTCTCTCCGATCAAGTGAAAAATCGAGTTTCTCTCGATGCTACTGTGTTATTCCGATTCTGGGGAGAGTAATAAAAGTGAGATTCCAGAAGTTCGCTGCTATTTATAAGGAATACAATAGAAGATGGATGTCGAACACATTTCAAGTATCGGAGCTTTTGATTTAAAATGTTCACGACTATTTGGTTCTGTAGCAAACATTAGTTTATCGTTGATGGATATCGAACGTTGACCCATTAGAAATATCGGAGTTTTTTATTTAAATTGTTCACGACAATTTTTTTTCCTGAAGCGAACATTAGTTTAATGCGCTCGCCAAGATCGAACAAGATCTTTAGATTAACATCTCGGTAGAAGACTGACCTTATTGTACGTATAACTGATTAAAAGCAGTATTAAAAAATTACTTTTTGTCACTGAACAACATAAAATATATAAGCCCTGAGAGACACAATGGATCCAACCACTTTAAAACTAAATCGTCGTCAGCCAAAACCACTCGACCCTCCGTGATTTCGATGAGATATCTCGTCCATCAAGATCAGACCGATTTTGCCAATGACGAGGTACTTCGTCGAGACAGGAGGGTTGAAAAAACGAACAAATTAATTTTTGTGCCAAATATGTTAATACCAGAAGATAAGTCTCCAGTTAAAGTTTTTTATTAAAAATTTTTTTTTTTAGTGGACTACCCTTCTAAAGGGTTAATAAAATAAAATCTAAACGTTTTAGTAACGGTATACGAGGCGGATTAAATTATCCCCCGTGTAACAAAAAACGAAAGCAGCGATATAAGCCAAACCCAAGCGGACTTCTCGCATTAGTCCATACCAAAAAGGCCGAAAACAGTTTCGCATTATTGCTCCCCCACACCTTTCTCTCCCCAGAAAGTTCCGGGAAAGTCGGTTCCGAGATTTCCATCTCAATGACGTCACATTCAAAAGCGGGCACCAAGAAGCGGGCCCATTCTTCGGTAGAAGGGCCGCCCCGAAATGGCGTCCTTCCCTTTTGTTCATCCCTTCCCGATAGCCCCCCCCCCTTAACCATCACACACAGAGAGAAGTAATTGAAGTCTGGCGGTTTGCATACGCACACACAGCCCATAGAGCAGCTGGTGCAGCCCCTGCAGCAGACACATAATGGGGTGGCGAAGGGGCGTTGTTGCATCTCCCTTTCGGGGCTGCCGTAGATACAGGTTGACATGGCATTCAAAGATCGCAAGATGCAATGGCCAGCAGGGAGGGACAGCATGACAGAGAGGGGGGCTGTAATTAGGATCCAGCTCCCAAGCCGGGTAATTTTCCAGACGCAATATAACTTTCTGGGCAGTCATGTGTTTAATTGTGCCGGTCCGCATTGTTAGTATTTCGCCGCCGCCGTTCCTGAGTTACGTTAATTGTCGTTTTATAACCCATTTTTAGCATCTCCCCTTGCCACGCGGGCGCACTCTACCAAAAAGTTTGTGCCCGAAGCGTGTTTTCCACCATTCTGCTCGGGAGATTCCACAGGGCTGCTTTTAAACGTCGCCGGTGATTTGTTCGCCCACATGTATAGCTTCGGTGCGGGTTGAGCTATTTTTGATTTTAGTAATTTATGCACATCGCGTTCCTGACTAATGAATGGGACGCCAGGTGATATTTATAGCACTCTAGGACCGCAAAAGGGGGAGGCCAGCTCCAATGGACAGGTAAAAAGGAATCTAGAATTACTGCTATTTAGGTTTCAGATTTCGTTTGGGGCTTAGGGTCGTGTAACAGATTTGGTCGTACGGTACACTGTGGTGAACACAGGTAGGTAGTTGGTACTTAATTAACGTCGCACTGGAGCAACACAACGCGCTATTGGTGACGGTCCTGGATCCAACCCGTAGAGTAAGATCCGAGGATAACACCTCGTAATTTCAAACCACGGTCAGATGACGAGGTCATTACCTGAGCTGCACCCCGCTCTCCAAAGATTCACACCTCGCCAACATGAGGACATTTGAAGCCACGACGGATATAACGTGCCGACGGTCTTTGGTTGGACCGAGTTTCGAACTTGCAACGCTCCGGTTGTTAATCCGTTGCTCTTCCAACTGGGCTACCACGGCGTATGGCGAACACAGAGTGAAACACAATCTAGCCATAAATGATTATATATATATATACACTATATGGACAAAAGTATTTGGACACTACGTGTTTTTCAGAAAAAGTGCTTTATTATTCTATTTAGCAACGGGTAGGCCCTCGTTTTGCTTGTATTACAGCTGCAACAGTCGAGGCATACTTTCCCAAAATTCTCTATGAATCTGGGCAGGAATATCTCTCGCCATGTCTCTTGCAAGGCTGTGAGAAGAGATTGTTGTGAAGAGGGGCGTGCGTGGCGGTGTCGTACCCGTCGCTCCAGTTCGTCCCACAAGTGCTCGATCGGATTGAGATCGGGGCTCTGAACAGGCCAGTCAAGCAAATTCACCTCATTTTCAGGAAACGAGTCGAGCACACGTTTTGCAGTATGACATGGAGCTGTTGGAAGAAACAACCATCATCGCCGTAGTATTGCCATAGTGTAGGCAAGGCCGAATTATCCAGAATGAGGTACACGTCAGCGTTCATGGTTCCAGGTACATAAAGCAATGGGCCGAGTCCTAACCAGGAAAAACAACCCCACACTAAGATGGATCCTCCGATTTTCTGCAGTGTCCAAATACTTTTGTCCATATAGGGTATACACAGCGCACTATATTTACAGAATAAGGACACTCTGAATCTGTTTTAATCTTAACTTTAAAAACTGCAATCGCTTGATTTATTTTGTGACCTTTATATGAGCTGGTAGACTTTCCCAGCAATTGAATTTAATTGAATTTGATTAATTCGTATCTTTATCCTACTAGTTATTCTCTCCACCAGTCTGCACGTGAAATCACCTCCGTACAACGGAGCGAACGTGATGTGAATCACACAGGTTGCTTTTCTCTTGAGCCATTTTTTTTTGGGGGGGGAGCACCCCTTCATTTCCATCACTTTCAGCTGCTCATCATACTCTAATTGTCTGTCCATTAAATCGCCAAAACCTCATTTTCCAGAAGTACAATTTTTAATTTACAATATTTGATCGGGGAAAATCCCCATTCAAATTTCTTTTTCCATGGACTTTTTAAATGCCATGCGGTACATGCAGGCTGTTTAAATATGTTTAATCTCCCAAGTCAGTTGAGAGCACATTAGTGATTATTTTCAAGATTAAAATTTAGTGAAAGCTTTATAAAGGTAGAAATTCTCAAAATAGATTTTAGTTGACTTTTCAATTATTGCCTGATTTCCTTCTGAGGAGCTGAGAGCCGATGTTCTTAAGAGTTTGAAATCCCCTTTAAGCCGTAGGTTTAATTAGTCCTCGTGTAGCAAAATTACTTCAAAAAAAATTAATTTCTGTTGAGAGTGTTTTGCGACATGCTAGCTATTAACAGATTTATAGACGAGTGAGCAGGTATTTAATGCTTGCATGGAGAAAAATAGTTTAGTTTTTTGAACATAACTTCTCACATTAAGTGCAATAGTAACGGATTAGTAACCGGAGGGTTGTGAGTTTGAATCAAGCGAAGACTGTCATGTACATGGGCGGGCTAGTACACGTTAAATATGTTGTGGCCTCATGTTGGCGGGGTGTGGAAGTTTGTAGAGTGGGGTGCCAGCTCAGGTGTGACCGCGTCATCTAACCCTGGTTCAAAATTACGGGCTACTGTCCTCGGATTTTTCCTTTCGGGTTTGAAATCGGACCATCACCTATAGCCCGTTGTTTTGCTCCAGTACGACGTTAATTAAATGCCTACCCTATAATAATTCACTGCTTTGGGGGAGGTGAGTAGGTAGGTACGTATTTTATTAACGTCGCACTGGAGCAACACAACGGGCTATTAACGACGGTCTGGGATCGAAACCGAAGGGTGAGATCCGAGGACAACACCACGTAATTTTGAACCACGGTCAGATGACGAGGCAACACCTGAGCTGGCACCCCACTCTCCTAACTTCCACACCACGCCAACGTGAGGACATTTGAGGTCACGGCGGATTTAACGTGCAGCAGCCCCCCTTGGGTAAATATGCGGAAAACAGTGTTCCGTTCGTTGTTTTATACAGAAGCCATACACACTAAGATCCATTTTGTACCAAATTCTAGAAATTTTGAAAAACTGTTTCAAATCGATTGCCATCGAATTCCCTACCCTTATCATTGGCGAGGACAGGGATGATCCTCTCCTTGGAAGTGTGTGTAAAACTCGAGGGAGAATTTTCCGCGTAAATACGGGCGGCCGATATTCTGTTGAACCCAATAGATTCCAGAACCTCCTCCGTCATTGATCCCCCTGCTCCTCGGGAAGGAATTTCCCTTCTTTTTATCTCCCGTTTCCATTTACAACCATAAATTTGTCGTTTATGCCTTCTTTTACGGCATTCAGGTAAAACGGAGAACCTGGCTGTCGGACATAAGCTGCAGTTTTCGAGGCCTGATCGTAAATTCCTTTTACGTCTTTAAAGGTCTTTATAGCACACCACCCACTGTCCCTCGAGTTCCAAGTGTTGTGTCACTTTTATCCCAAGAAAAGCAAGAGAGCGAGTTTTTAATGGGCTAACCCTGTCTCGACGAGATTCAAGGGTCATTTGGTTCGGTCGAAGCTACTTATACAAATGAATCTCGACGAAATGTTTCTCGAGTCTTACACACATTTATACTTCAATTATCCGGCGTTACTCGTTGTCCAGGGGAGTCACTTCTCTTTCATAGAAAAATGCAAGTAGCTGTGGACAATAATTTTAATAACTTCTACAATTTATTTTGGACGAAAATCGTATATAGGTTACATCCATCTACGTGATCCTTTTCACACACAACCACATCTCTGGTACGATAAGAGGTGACACTAAGGTATATCTATCTATTTTTAAGTCTATTTTGAGTCTTTTTAAGTCTATTTTGATGTCTATTTTGATGTCTGTTTTGATGTCTGTTTTGATGTCTATTTTGAAGTCTGTTTTGAGTCTATTTTGAGTTTTGTCTATTTTGAAATGTTTTTAGTCTCTTTTTTCTAAGTCTATTTTGAAAAATCTATGTTGAGTTTTGGAGGGATTGTTTGTAAAAAAATTCCCATTTAAATCTTTTCCTGTAAAATTACGGAGTTGCCATGGCTCAGTAGGTTTGCCCGCTGCGAAAACGACCTTGAATCGTAGGTGGCCAAGTTCGATTCCTCCCTGAGTATATTTCTTTCTTCTGTGAGTAAAACTTTCAATGTGTGTGTCCATTACTTGACGTTGTAATGTCCTGTGTTTGGCGCAGCTTATCGAAATAGGGTCCTTGTATTCTCAATGTTTCCAACGAATCTGTAAAATTGCAGTAACTCAAATCATAAAAATGGCGAATATACGGCGAATAGTCTTGGTACTCAGTTTTCTTATTAATATTTTTACTTACACGGTGATGTAATGTAAGCAACCGATATGTCGGTAATGTATTAACCCTTTCAGAGATGGTGTTACATCTGACTGAATTAATGATAGGATTTTTAATATTCTAGGTATTTTAGGCTTATATGATCCTTACAGATGTAAATAACATTAATATTCTGATGTGTCTAGCAGTGGTCTAGATGGACGGTTTTCGATCTCCCCTTAACTCTCCATGTGGTTTCGACGAGATATCTCGTCCATGAAGATTCGACCAATTTTCCTAATGCCGAGATGTAGCGTCTTTAGGATATTGCCGATATTTTGATGATGACGACATCTAGTCGGGTTTTTTCTAAGAACGATATCTGGCCCATCAAGATATGGTCAGTTTTGCTAATGATGACATACCTTGTCGAGACAACCACCAGGAGGAAACGAAAAGTACTACATTTTATTTTTGCACAAAATACATTCAGCGTTGATAGGTCTTCAATTCATAGTTTTTCTCCAATTATTTGGCATACTTCTGAAAGATTTAAATCAGAAAAAACATTTTGAAATACATGTGCATATAGTTCATTTTGACTAAGGTCTAGTATGGACTTTCTGGTATAAATATTTTGTGAGTGCTGTATTATAATGTATCTTTATGAATTTGCTTGTAGACGGAACACTAAGTTTTAGACGTCTTTTCTGGACTGGATAACTAATAACTGCATTTTTCATATAGGGCAAAAGCCTTTCCATTGTAGACCTTCTATTTTAACAAGCACTGCTAAGTGCTCGTTAAAACTAATTCCTACCTGTTGCCTCTTTTTCGAAAATGATCGTAAATCGATTTATCATTGAACATCGAAAGCCTCTGTTTCGATTAGTTGTTAACAATGGTTTGGGGTAATTACTTTAATTTTAAATGTGATACGAAGATTTTAAAGTGTGTAGTAAGCCCATACGTATCGTATTACACGAAAAAGTCAAAGGTCAAATGATAAAAAAAGCTAAGTTTCTTGAGACATGATCGTTAAGAATTTGAATTTCAAATTGCGAACACAGGATGCAGCGAGACGCTATATCTACATGCATGGAAATCAGCCATAGAGAGAAAAGTATGTAAAACGGAAAGCACAGGCGTGGAAATACGTAATCAGCACATTTTAGAGGTTGATTCCCTCGCTTCTCCAAGAGGAATGAAATATCATTGAATTAATTATGTCTATCCCTTGAAATTATTAAAAAATGAATAGCGAATATAAATACAATGCGTTGAAGAAAAATTTTATGGGATTTTGCTACATACATACAACTGCACTCTTATAAAACAATGCTTACGGTTAGGATCTTTACACGCTCCTATGAGTTTTTAACACTAGTCTTTTTCAGTGAATATATTTACTTAAAATTTCAATTTGCATGCAAACAGACATTTAACTTCTTAGCCCTGTTTCATTAAATAATTTGTGTAGTCAAAAAAAAACAGTGGACAATCGTCGTATATTTGCTAGGTTTCTAGAGTTTTGAATAATGTATGCAGTAATGTTTAGTTTTCAAAATAGATTAAATTATTTTAAATATCTTCATAATACAATTTAATTCAGATCCTTGCTTTAGAGCGCATAACGGTTGAACAATACAGGGCTGATAACTAATGCGTTCAGTTACAAACAGGTCCTGACAGATTTTCCCGACAATGTTAGTCTAAGCTGATCAGTGATTTAGCTGCTTGGCGGATACAGGCGCGTTTTCAAAGTGTTCATTCTGCAACTATGGAAAACTAAATTCTCAGTTATTATTCCTTTCTATAAAGAGTGTTAAGAGCCACACAGCGACTATCGTTTCTGACCTCAATTGAAAACCCTCAACGTGGTGTGCGATTTCAGGATTTACATGACATGAACGAGCTTTAAAATAGCAGGTAAAAGAAAAAAGTATTAGCCTGAAAATATTTTCGTGCTGGGATAAGGCAGAGTTAAACTGAAAATATAATGGAAAATGACAATGTAATATAGGTAGGTATTTTAATTAACGCCACGCTGGAGCAACACAAAGGGCTATTGGTGACGGTCCGGGATCAATCCAAAGGGATCCGAGGACAACACCACGTAATTTTGAATCACAGTCATATGACGAGGCAACACCTGAGCTGGCAGCCCACTCTCCAAACTTCAACACTACGCCAACGTGAGGACATTTGAGGCCACGACAGATTTAACGTGCACCAATCCCTTTGTACACGACGGTCTTTGGATGGATTCGAACTCCAACCCTCTGGTTGCTAATCCGTTACTCTTCCGATTGGGCTACCGCGGCCCGACAATGTAATATAGACGAAACTTAATAAATACAATAATTGTAGCGATTCCTAGAACATTGTACTTATCAATTCTGATTAAATTTGTTCGTACCACGGATCGATACATCGGCAAAGTATTCAGTTCTATTCTCAAGTTAATCGAATCTAAATGCATTTTAACTTCAAAAGTAGCAATCATTATTTTTATGCAATTTATTCTTCTTATTCATACATCGGCATGAATATTTTCTTTAAAATCGTGTATGCTTAACATACCTTCTACAGATTTCTGAATGAATGGTTTCTAATACTTCTGCACTCTACCACAAAAATTAAGTGCTGTGCACGTGTCTATGGGTTGTACCGTCATAGGGCTGTATACTATTACATAAAATAGCCAGGAGAGTCAATAAAATTACAATAAAATGAGTGAGCACGCAGACAGTCATGTCCAGTCAAGAAACGAAACTCAGCAACTGAAGCCTTCCTTGGAGTATGGGACGGCGTCACTGGATGAAAGCAGGCATTTTTAAGATTTATCCTTGGCATCATTGACAAGTCTTTTAGGCTGTGCTTGACGATTCTTTTATCCTGAATTTTCGAAGAGTGAACAGACAGGGTTTAAATGCTTTTGGATGATCTTTTTCTACAGATTTGTCGATTTAAATACATTGATAAAAATTTTACTGCACTCATAGCAGAAAGAAAAATAAAATTACGGTGATAATTAAAATTCATGCCCGTTCTAAAGCTTATTCCTTATCACTTTGGAAGGTTTTTCTGAACCCTACTGAAAACCGATTCTACATCACTTTTATGGTCTCTCGTCCTACTGAGCCTGAACAGTGATGGCGGTCATTTTTCTTCAAAGCTTTCATGCCTGTCTTAATTATAAACGTGTGTGAAATACCAAATTAGGAGTAAGTTTTGTGACCCATGTGCATACGAGCCAGAATCTCAACCTAATGCTCACAGACCACCCCGTGACATTCCCATGGGTAGCCAAATCCAGGACAATTTCTCCCAGGGGAATGGGCTGTTTTGTGGGCTGATTAAAGTTCAGACCCCACCCTATTTACGATTGTAAATGAAGTTCCTGACATTCATTACAATCAATTTCGGAGTCTTGTACTACTACATGAGGTTAATCGCTACGCTTAGATTTGACTCTTATATTTAGCACCTACCTGAGTATAATGTCAATAAACCATCTCGGAGGATATGATTGGATGCTAAGAATCGTTTTATAAAACGCGAGAACAGTAAATTAGTGGCAAGACAGTGAACTTTGTAAGATGAATGGAAACTTTTATCTGACCAAGATGTACTCAAGGTAATTGAACATGAGTTCGAATCGGTGTCTATTCAGAGCTATTTCTTTTTTAATGCAATTGACTTTTTAAGTTTTATGTAGTATTTTTATCTTTCATAACTTATGTATAGTTTTGTAAATTTTCACCCATTTACATCGACTTCCTTTAACTAGTATGTTGATCGATATAGGTTTATTTACTATTTACTTTTTCAACACGCGTTTTCAATTCCCCTATTTATTAATTTTATGCGCTGATCAACATTTTTTAATGCTGTTATGTTATAACCAACATAATCTGTACATTATTTGTTTCTCATGCAGTTGTGATGAGTGTTTCAAAATATTTGTTTTTAAAATTAAATTTCTGCATTTCATTATATATTTAATGCTCACTATAACTTTTATCTTTAAACTACTTTTGAAAGTGTTTATGATCTTGCATCTCGCCAGTCCTTTTTTTAAACATCCTCTATCAAAATCAAAAATCCAATACATTCCTCGAATCCGTTTCTGGTATGGATGTGCAAAATGGTTGACTCAGTGTGATAAATTCTTGCGTTGCAAACCCCTCCAGGGCACATCTTTAGGAGTGTACGAGTTTCACGAACCCCAAGTACCCTAGTTATCTATTCTTTTCCTATGGGGCTTACTGCCTCTGGCTTACAGGGGGGTCGCGACCCCAGGATGCCCAAGCAATCATTCTCTACTTTCACAATTACTTGATATTGTCTTTTGTCTGGCGCAATTTGGCCCAAAATGGCCCTTGCGCCATAAAACCCAAAACCATCCAATCTTGAACTGGAAAACATTAGAAAGACGAAACGAACTGTGATTGTCTCAAAGATTGCATTTGCCCTCGGGGATACATCTCCTTAGGGTGTGGACCTGCTTTACGAAACCGAAGTGATCTTTTTCCCATGGGGTTTACTGTCTTTAATAAACGCGAGGGACGGGCTCCAGCCTACCCAAGCGATCTTTATCGGCTTTCATCCCACTACTCTGTTCAAAAAATTCCTCTTTTTTTTCTTTTACGACATTTTCCAATTGATGTCTTTGGCGCAGATTGGTCAAATATGGCACTTGCTACAACAGCATCTCAGCAACCAACTAATCAAAGACTGCATTTACAGTCGTAGAAAAGAAATGTTTTGAATCGGAACGCTCCTGTCATTATTTACTGAGAAAAGGTCAATTTTGTTATTTCCAGTAAAAAGTTGTAAAAGCTATATAATGTGAAATATTTTACTCGTATGTGAATTTCTGCACGTTCCACGTAATTATTAAGCAATAGTGATATATATTTATATAGACCATCACCAAAAATCAAAAAAGAGAACCCAAATAAAAACAAAAACAAAATGCAAGTAATAACAAGAACAAACACAAGAACAAAAGGTGAAGCAAAATAACAATAATATTGACCATTTAGATGAACAGCGCTGAAAGCCGCAGAGAACAAATAAAGGGAAATAGAACTTAGAGTTGCTTTACTTATATATATATATATATATATATATATATATATATATATATATATATATATATATATATATATATATATATATATATTGTAAATAAAGAAGGATACAATAGAGTATATATTATGTATTTTCTACATTATGTACAATAATTATACGTACATAGATTGAATTTTGTGTTTATGTATAATTTTTATAACCCGTTTGAATAAAAATAGTGTTGAAAAATATAAATCCCGACTTGCGACCTGTCAGTCGGAACAGAACTCGGTCGTAAGAGTCGAGGAGACCCTGTGTGTGTATATATATTATATTATATAGATAATATATATATTTATATTATATTATATGTAATATATATATGTGCGTGTTTTTTATCGAAGGCTTTGTGTGGTACTTGTCTTATTGTAACATGCTGTACTATATAGTTATACTAGATAATTTAATTTCATTCTAGGTAACCTAACGGAACTTGCGTATATTTAATTCTGTTTAATTTTCTGTGAAATATTAACCGTTTTATTGCTCATATCGAAATAAGTCGTTTTGATCAAAACCTGCATTTTTCTTATCTCGCAGACCTATCCCGGCCGATATTGGATGAATTACTCGTATTTTGAAAGTAATTTTATGACATTTTTTTGGTAAACAAAGCAGGTGCCTTAACTTAAACTGTAAGATAGTATCCGATGTGAGGGGCTGGTAGGAATCCACTTCAAAGCAATATCACCCTAACCATTTCAAACAAATTATTTGTAAAATTGCTTGAATATAGTGCGGCTCTGGTGAGATGACCTTAGATAAGTCCATTTGTACAAAGGTGATTAAGCTCGCCATGATAGGATAAAGGGTTATCGTATTCAAAATCATGTACCGCTACCACCATTAGAGATTTATTTGTTTCGTCAAGTCGTAACAATTGCTATCGCTTTCGCCATCAACCTATAAACTCGGAGCCAGAATCTTCGCCTGAAAGTTGCCAAACCATTGTTTATGTTTAAACTGCCCGTAATTGGACGAATCGACTCATTCGAAAACGCGATTGTTTCGAAGCTAGATACACCCTTTCTGATTTATTTAGCTGTCAAATGACGGATTACTCTATCAAATGATCGTTCTGATTATTTTGTCTACAATTGAATAGAATAATTTTAGTCATATTCTAAAAATTCAATAAGATGTGCTTAAAGATATATACTGGGTGAAGTTTTTTTTGTCTGTCTGAAAACATGAGTCATCAGATATTAACTATAAATTAAAAATTATTCTCTACTGTTATTGTATGAGGACAACGTTTCCACTTTTACTAGCTGTATAAGCCTTGCCACTGATGATTTATATGTATTTACTCGATTACCATCAATGTCCTTCCTATATCATTTGTAGGAATCTGGGCTAAAATACGACCCAAATAGGAATACAATGAATGCAATACATCAACATAAGTCTTTTTTATTCCTTTTGTAGTAAAACACCAAAATAAGGCCTTCGCAAACCTTTTAAGCTCTGCGAAAACAGCCATAAGCCCATACTTGAAGACTTTCTTTTGTAATGGCCAGAAACGGATTAGAGCTATGGATCTGGGTCGGAAATGGCGGCATATTTGTAAATGGAATCTTTATATTTGTTCGGAACAAAACTTTGCGAGAGGAGCCCACGTCACTTTATCATTTGGATTTATTAATATTTTTGTGCATCTGTCGGGACAGATACGGGCCGCATTTGTTACGCCACAGGGAAGTAAAATATGCTTTTCGCAACTGATTGCTTTTCTTGCGAAATTAGAGAATTGTGCGTACAAGTTTTGGATGATTTGGGAAAGGTATTTCCTAAACTAAAATCATGTTAATAGTGCAGAATTCATACTGTATGTTCGAGTCACACACAATTTATCAGTAAATGTAGCGCAACATAGCAAAATTGCATGTAATTCGAATTTCAAACTAGCATTTCAAGAATAAACCGATTGCTTAGATACTACTTGACCACACATAATTCAAACATACTTAAAGTTTTTGAGTAAAGTAGTATTATTGAAAAGAACTGCAATTTATTTTCTGAATATTGTAATTTCCGAACAAAATTCGGGGGAGGGGAGGGGGAAGTCATAGTTTCTGATTTCCTTAGTATATCGCTGAGTTTTCGGAAGTATAGTGGTGTATAAACTGGATTTGAGCCGTATAATATACAGGTTCATCTGTTAGAATTCCTTTTACACAATTGTTTTGTGTTGATATTTTAGTGTAAGCGTGTACAGTGTAAGAGGAAAGAGCACATAAATTGTATTTCCAATGTAGACCTTACAGTAATTTAACCCACTCGCAAACATTTACTACAGTTTTATTATAATATAAGGCAACATGGACGCTATAGTTCTAGATTATAGTATGTATACAAAGTTGACTCACTTTTTGGCTACAATAAAACTTATGTGTTCAATAGATTAAATTCTCAATCTAAAAAACGCACAGATAATTGACAGTGATTACATTCAATAACCTGTATGTGCCCACCTCAGAAAAACGTACGCCATAATTAACATGGATATTTTTTCGGTTCCAAGATTCAGTGGTTCAGTAATAGAAAATGTACATATAATTGGAATATAATTATACTGGGTCTGTGATAAAGATATGTTGTTGGAGTGATAGGAAATATGCATTAAGCCTGCAGTATAGAATAAATTTGTGCATCAGTGCTTGGAAACACATTCTGGGATCTCACAAGTGTACCAGTGCTTCAAGCTAACATAAGTATACCAGTGCATCGATTTAATATGTGTACTTGATTCTATCGATATGACCAGCTGACATCCCCAATTACTCGCGAGTTTCAAACTTCTGAATTTTAGTCAATGCGCACAAAAAATTCCATCCTGACTTGGTCTACTCTTCTTCTCAGGTTGGGTTGAAAAAAGCGAGGGGAGAAAATTGGCAGTCGGGGTCCTCCTTCATTTTTAATAATGAGAGGTGTCAAGCACCAGTTAATGAAGAATAGACTCCTGGTGAATTTTTTCCTATTATTTATATTAAATTTCCTCTGGGCTTGGCATTTTAATTAGCGAATCTTATTATATTCGGTAGATCCTCTGACAAGCCCCAGCATTTTACCTTTCCCACAAAATGTCACAATTTTTCGGAATTCCGGGAGAGGAAAAAACCCTAAATAGATTCTCACGGCCTTGTTATTCTAATTCCCATCTGTTCATTCCTCTTTTTATGTTCCGGCTGAGATCTGAAATAATTAGGGGCTTTTGGAGACAAAGAACGGTATAACGTTAATTACTTGACCTTCAATGTTTGAATTTGAATTGTAATGATTTGCTGCGTGGGCTTTACTCTTCTAAGCTCGTCAGAAAAGAGAAACGAACTTTATCTTTTTAAAATATAGATTAATGGAACTCCGTACATCCGGATATGCGAAATATTCGAATAGTTGGGTAATACCTTTCTTTGAAGGCTTCACACAAAATTAAAGTGCTCTAAACGTTTCATTTTTCATAGATCAGTCCTTCTGGTACATTATTTCTTGAATAAACAGTACAATTTCAAAATAGGAGACATTAGTTATAATTTAGGAAGAATGAGACAAAGAAATTGCCAATTCAAATACCCTCAACTGGACTTTACCGACTTTTCGAAAAATAAAAGATTCAAAGGCAGATGATATTTACGAAAACGATCGCTAGAGGTCATTAGTCGTCTCAGCCTTTCTCTAATATAGCTGAAGTGGTGACTTCCATCTTGTGATATGTTGTCAGTCCTCACCTATTTTCAGAGGTGGCAAAATATGGTCCTTGCGCCATAAAACCCCCAAATCAACCAACCAACCTATTTTCAGAGGCAGTTGCTAACTAAGGGATTTTAAGTACCGTCAAACTTTCATCTGCAGTTTAACATAATCCAAGGTCAGATCTGTTGGATAGATCTGTTATAAATCGAGATAGTACATGTTCTGTTAATCATTCTGAGGTATCGCTTTAAATTAGGTGTTCACATCCCATCGCAAATAAAAGTTACTGAACGGGAGAATTTGCTTTTGATATTTAAAAGTAAAAAACGATATGGTTAACTCACCAATTTGGTTCAATGCAATCTACGCTCCTGCGCGCTGTAAAAATAGCCAGTTGTGTTACTCCAGTGCTACGTTAATTACCTACCTACCTATAGGTGGGGCAGGTTGGATTCCCCTAACTACCTCTACTGTGTGTTATTAAAATTTTCTCTTGGTATAGATTCTTGAAGTTTCATATACTTGAAGTTTCTATACATCCTTGAAATCAAGCACCAATGTCGGAACAAGTAAGCTAATTAATCAGTTAACAAATAAAATAGTTTCCCAAAGTTTCCCTCGAGATGATACTCGATAAGTGGTATGTAAAGCACTATAAATGGTAGACGCAGCTTGATTCGACCATAAAGATATTTCAATTACATTTTTAGAGGATTTTCACTAAAAAACCCATCGGAAGCCGAGTACTTTACTTCCGGTTACAGAAAGCAGATTGTACAATAAAAACACCAGAGCCATCTACATTTAGCATTACAGAATGAGCGCCTTATAAGGTACGTTTTCGGAACTTTCCCTTCGGGAGTTGATCTCGGACCTTCGCCAATAGCCTGTTGTGTTGCTCCAGTGCGACGTTAATTAAAATACCTACCTCATAAGGTACGAAATTCGTCATTTGCACAGCTTCGCCTTTCCATAATGAATTCATAAAATAAGATTAAGAACAGCTAAATTGCATTAGTGATAATTGTGAAGAGTACTTTGCTTCACTGTGTAAATAAACAAATACGTGTGGTTTTTCCTGTCAAGATAGATTTTTAGTTTGATCCCCTAACCTTCGCCATTAGCCCGTCCCGTTGTGTTGCTCCAGTGCGACGTTAATTAAGTACCTAGCTATCAACCTTTCAAGATAGATATTGGTGGAGGTTGAGTTTTTGCGGCGGAACGTGCTTTTTGTACCTGTTCTTGAAGTGACGTCACTTGACTTATTTCTCAGATACTATTTCAGTACTTCGTCAATAGTCTGAAGAATTAATTCCGAATTAATTATGGGGGCCGCGGTGGCCCGGTTGGAAGAGTAACGGACTTGCAACCGAAGGGTTGCGAGTTCGAATCCAGCCAAACATCGTCGTGTACAAAGGGGGCTGGTGCACGTTAAATCTGTCGTGGCCTCAAATGTCCTCACGTTGGCGTGGTGTGGAAGTTTGGAGAGTGGGGTGCCGGCTCAGGTGTTGCCTCGTCATCTGACCGTGGTTCAAAATTACGTGGTGTTGTCCTCGGATCTTTCCCTTTGGGATTGATCCCGGACCGTCACCAATAGCCCGTTGTGTTGCTGCAGTGTGACGTTAATTGAAATCCCCCCCCGAATTAATTATGCTAGTTGATTGGTCAACGTCAACTAGATTAAACGCCAAACGATAACAAAACGGCAATTAACTACATTGTAAACAATCCCGGTATTCATCATATGAAGGTAATTAGGTACCAGGAAGTAAAAAAAATCATCGTTCTTCGTCTACTTTGTTTATTTACACTGAAAATATATCATACTAAAATCAACCTTAACAAACCTTGGCAATGTCATTTACCCTATGAGAGCCTTTTCCACTTTTTCCAAAAAGGTTTACGTGATTCAAAATTATGTGGTCTTGTCGTCGGTTCTTTTCCTTGGAATGATCCCGGACAGTCGCCAATAGCCGGTTGTGTTGCTCCAGTGCGACGTCAATTAGATACCTACCGGAAAGGTTTACCAGCTGATAATAATTATTGTTTTATTTGGCGGAAGCCATGGAATTTTTTGCGTGTTTGTAGTTTTGATGATAACAATTTATTTACTGAATATTTGGTTTGAGAAAAAAGTCAATAAAAAAACTTCAGTTATTTATTCAAGAATATGTAAACCTGATTAAACAATGAAATAAATTTATCTTCTGGACTGCAGGTGATATTTTTAATTAACCTCGCAGTGGAGGAATACAACGGGCTATTGGCGACGGTCCGGGATCACACCCGAAGGGAAAGATGCGAGAATACGTAATTTTGAACCATGGTCAGATGACGAGGTCACATATGAGCTGGCACCCCACTCTCCAAACTTCCACACATCGCCTACGTGAGGACATTTGAGGCCACGACAGATTTAACGAGCATCATTCCCCGTGTACACGACGGTCTTTGGTTGAATTCGAAGTCGCAATCTAAACAGCAGAAATGAAATGATATGTAGTCGAAATTAAAATGATCGCTTGCAGATAGTTGCGTGCGTTCATATTCATTTTGGAACTATTTTCGTAGCAACCATTTGTTAGGTTTGTGCCTTTTCTCACTGTATCAAATGGTTTATTTTAAATAACTAAATTAATTACATATTAATCAAATCGACAAATTCATTCCAATTAGGTGGTTTAAAATTATATGTTGTCCTCGGATCTTTCCCTTCCGGTTTGATCTAGGACCGTAGTCAATAGCCCGTTGTGTTGCTCTCTAGTACGACGCCATTTAACTACCTACCATTTCAGTTAGGTTAATAATTAAATTGAATACGTCTGTGTGTGTGTGACGAAACAAGTCGACGATTTCTGCTAAAAGTTTTTAAAGTTGCCAGAAGAGCTTTCGCAATAAATAAATTCCAAGTCCCTATTGAAAGCGTTAAAATAGAACTCAAAATTACCCTTTAACTTCGATTTTATATGCGCGTTTGGAAGTAAACTTCAACTACGAACAAATTAAAAGTTCTAGTTTCTCAGAATTGAAGCATTAAAAATTATTATTCGTATTTCACTTAAATTCTTTGTGGATGTTTATAAGTTTCATCATTGCCGATAGTTTCACGTTACTTTTGTTTCTGCCACCCTTTTGTTGCAAAGAACGAAGTATATCTTACTTTCTGGGCTCGGTAAGTGCGTTTCTTAATTCATGAACCGGTAACTTTAACTCGAATATTAATATATCACTTGTCGAATGTTAATATAACACCTTAAAGTTTAATAATATGTATTAAACCTCTGGTAGTTTGCCAAAAACGTGTATTGCTATACCACCATGTTCAGCATTTTGCATATCCGAGATTCGAATTGCTGAAACAAGAATTTGCCCAAGTATAAATTTGTAATTTTCAAACATTTTGATATTAATAAAATTTTCATATTATGAATTAGATATTATGATCAAAATCGTTCATTTCGCAGTCATTTTATTTCCATTCATAAATCTACTTGAAAACATTCTTGAATCACGAAAATAGTTATTTTCGAAATTCAAGATTCGAAAATAATTAACTTATTAAGGGATGGGATTAAAGAATGCGACCCCAAACCAAAGCTCAAACATTCTGTGTTAATGCAACTTAATATTTTCTTGTTAAACTATTTCAAATCCTACGGGGAATACTCAACTGTTACTATTTTTACCGTGAAATTATTCATAGGGGTCAAAATAGTGCAGAAAGGCGTGAGCTTCATGTGCTACTTTTATCAACTTCAAATTGAATACTACGCACACATTTTTAAGCAAGAACTAATTGCAAATAATGTAAAAGCAGTTATCAACATGTTACTTTTTAAATTCTTAAGTTAAACGTTATATTTGTAGCTTAAAAAAGATTAATACTTATAATTTCGCAAAAACACATTTTGTTAGCAACTTTAAATATATTTTGTATCCATCTTAAAAGTATTGTTATATTTCATGTTAAACAATTGATTATAGTTTCTAGATACTAATATTTTATTATTTAAAACTGATATATCAAAGCTTTATATTCATGCCATATTCAATAAGTGATATCAATTTGTATTTACATTTTACTAAGACATGCATTACGCAATGGTATAATAAGACTTTTATATTTGTTAGATATCCTGTAATTGGTAAATAATTATTAACTTCGTTATTTTTGGACAAAAAGATTCGGTTAATGTTTCCTGCCATGCCCCTTTTGACTAAGTAACATTGTCAAGCCATGTGTAGTACCCAGTTGGAACGGTAGCGGATTAGAAAGCAGAGGGTTGCGATTTCGAAACTCGTTCCAACCAAAGACCCTCGTGTACGCGGGGACTGGTGCACGTTAAATCTGTTAAATGTCCTCACGTTCACGTGGTGTGAAAATTTGGATTGGGGTGCCAGCTCAGGTGTTGCCTCGGGATAGACTTCGTTACTTCGGGATAGATCCCGGACCGTCGCCAATAGCCCGTTGTGTTGCTTCAGTTAATTAACTATCTATCAAGCCATGTGTACTTAATACCGTGTAGAATTTGATGAACATGTAAAAATTGTCTTTTGTTTTTTTTTAGCTGAAAACGTGTTTGTTAGTAGATTAAATATTAAGACTATATAAAATGTGCTGTATAACAAGGAAATGTTTTTCCACATTGAAAATGTACAAAATCTTTACTCTTTTCCTGAAAATGAGTGAAAATGGTATACGTTGCAGGGAATGCGTTAAAACCGTTACAAAAATAAATTAGAATTTTTTACACATTAGCAGACGTACAAAATAGGTAATTTGCCATCAAAGCACCGTAAAATTCTTCAATATCACCATTTTTTCTTATAAAATGCATTGTTGTTATTTTGAAAGCTTTTATGGTATTCAAATTCATTTAACGTCTTTCCATCGATTGTATACCACCTCTGGCAACGTTAAGAGCTGCGTCACAAATTCCTCACTGCGACGCAAATTCTTTTTAAAAAATGGAGAAAGACATCCAAAAAGAAGACTAAAAACGGGAAAATCTTCTCCGAAAATTATGTAACGCTTTCGGGAGATGTCCATCATCATTTAGGTGTTATCGGACAGAAAAAACCGTTTAATCAATAAGGAAAATTCAGTAAAGCGAGAACGGAAGCTAAAAATAAAAGTTTGGAGAGTACGACAGAGAAAAGGAGAACAAATTTAGCCCTAAACGCTGAAATTTCGAATTTTAAGTGATAACAAAAAAAAGCAGGAATATCCCCGAAGGCAGAGGAAAAAGTTGCGTTTTTCCCTACCATACATATTCATCGAATTCTTTCCCGTGCCATCTGGTTTTGAATTTTTGTCTCAGGAACGCTCTTTAAACACCGAATCCATAAACGGGTTTTCTATAAATAGAAATGTTGGAATATGTAACTGAAGAAATGTCATCTTGTCTCCTTTTCATTCCTTTTTGTTTGTTCTTCTACCTTTTTTGTTATTCTACCTTTGGTGAAACAAAGAGTCACATTTGGGAGAATTGAAGTCAGGAAAACATCTGGCCGGCGGCGATAGATGGCGCTAGATATATTTTCCCGCTGTCATTCCGCTTTTTTTTTAGCCCGGAGCCTGCTTTTAGGATAACAAAGGTGTTTCTGCTTTTCTCTTCGCTCAGTGTTTTGCGTTCTGCAGGCATTTTGAGTCATTTCTCTTAGTGCTCGAGGTCCCGATCCGAAATATAGCCTAGTGGATTTCTGGAGTGAACGGGAGTATTTTTTCAGCAATACGAAGTTGAAAGACATTCTGTATTTCTATGAATTATTTTGTAGATCGGCAGCCATTTGGTAAAAGCTTGATCGGAAAATTCCTTAAATCTTTGAGGCACACGATTTTAAAGAAAAAAACTCAAGTAGCACAGAATAATTTAGCCACTTATTCAGATTCAAAATTAGTATAAAACATCAAATAACATGTTTTTTTATTATATGACGATTTGTTCACTCATAATAAATTTTTATGAAAAGAAAACATTTACCGTTATGAAAGACAACAATTCACTGCACCACCCAATTTGCCAACCTTAATCACAACAGTGTCAACAACTTACTAGTGCGTTTTGACGTGTAAATTTTTGTTTTCAGTTACTCACGTTTAGCGTTAGTTCATAGCAATGCCAACTCAATGAAAACTTTAAATAAATTATTAAACTGTATGACTGAGTAATTTCAACTTTTTATGGTGGGTTAAAAATATTCCATCATGCATAAAAAGCTATGGAAAAGGTGGGAGAGTTTTTAACCCACCTAACCCCAAAAAGTTAATAACAATGCATCTCAAACATATTTTTTTGATTTTAATGATCTGCTCACCAACATTCCTCCCAATAAAATTCTGGATATTTCTGATTAATTAGGTCGCGAGGCGTCTCTGTGATGTCCATGAAAGTTCCAGTCGAATTAAAACTAACTAATTTCGTTTGTTTATTTTAGAAACAATTGCTTATTGTTTAAATAAATTCTACGAAAATTCTTAACGGTGCTTTTTCACGTTACTTAGATTTTAAATTTGATATTGTCAATAGCTCGTAATTTTTCTATTTCTCAATGTAAGTGGAACTAAAATTTATCTTCACGATAAATTTACTATATGTGAAAAAAACTGAATTTTTTATATGGACCTATGGGCGAGAAGTAGTTCACTACAAAACGTACGGCAACTTTTTCGATTGATGTTGCATACTACGGAATTTTCAGATGAATGCGTGAAAGTGTTAGAACGAATTAACCCAAAATGTTGTGAGGGAACGGGGATTAACAGTGATGGACCCGTCCAAATTCCGCTGATAAATTGTAATTTTTGGACACGTTCGTGTGGTTACTACTTCTATCTATCTCCGGATCACCAGATTTGAATACAGCTCACTGGTTTCTTTTGTCACCCTCCAAGTTGTTTCGACGCGTCTCAAGATCTGACTACGGGATATTTCGTTGGCAAAACTGCCCTATTACACCAAGGGGAATGAAGATCAAAGTAGGAAAAACAAACTGCTCCTTGCACACAACTGGTAACAATTTGAACAGCTTTTATATTAGACTGGCCACTACAGGGCAGTTTTCAACACGAAGATGAATCAACAGGAGAGTTAAAACCTTACTTTAAGTTATTTTTTGAAAGACAGATTTTATCTCTAACAGTTGCGGACATGCCAACCGAGAAATTGAAAAATTCCCAAGAGTGGTGCTTCTAGAGAATATTTTTAAAACAATACTTTAAATGATTTTTTAATTAAAGTATGTACATATACGAATCTAATATGGTAATAAATAAACAATAATCTACGTATTCTAAGCTTGAATACAAAATAGTTTTGAATAATATTGGTTTATTTAATTTGCATATTCAGTGTACTTCAAACAGATAAATTAAATTTATTGATATTTCGATTACATAATTAATAAAAAATGGTTCGAGTGGAATGTTTAAGGTTTTTAGACCTCTTTTGTTCAAATAGCTTTTAAAATTATTCTCCTCTATGTAACCTTGCAATAATTTTTGTTATAATATAGGTAGGTATTTTAATATACGTCGCGCTTGGAGCAACACAACAGACTATTGGCGACTGTTCGTGATCATCCCCCGAAAGGAAAGGTTCGAGAACAACACCCTTTAGGACCTTGCGCCATTAAACCCAAATCAACCAACCATCGAGGACAACACCACGTAATTTTGAGGCAAGGTCAGATGACGAGGTCACACCTGAGCTGGCACCTGTCTCCAAACTTCCACACCTCGCCAACGTGAGGATATTTGAGGACACGACAGATTTTACGTGCATCATCCCCCTTTGTACACGACCGTCTATGGTTGGATTTGAACCCGCAACCCTATATAATATAAGATAAATCTAATCAAAAGGGGAATATTATTTTCACAATAAAACTAGAATTATACGACTTAAGTGAATGCTGCTTGGTTAGACAAATAAATCTTCCGTGTCAGCAAAAGGGGTTAAATCTGAGTTCTGAAAGGGCCAAAGGAGTCAAATGAATCATTAGTTTATAAAATAATATGCTTACAATTCAAACTAAATGAATCTACGAATTTAAATTATAATTATTTGTATCATGACATGTTTCGTTTTCTTTCTGAATACTTTTGAGAAAGTGAAATATTCAACTTAGGATTCTAAAAAGTACTTAACCCCTTATGCCCTGACATTGAAGATATAATACATGCTGCTGAAAATGATATATTTTTATCAACATTTCCAAAATCTTCGAAGCCGGGAGTTGGTTTTATTTTCCGGCCGATATCCGGATCCATTGCGTTACTGCTCTGATTAAGCAAAACAAAGCAGGTATCGTAAGTGGTTTTAGTGAATCCAGGAAATGGTATTTATCAAGCTGTGTATGAAAGCCTGAAGGTTAATTATAAACAAAAGCTTTAAATATATATTTCTTACTTAAAATGGAGAAAAATGAGTCCCCAAACTTCAAACTCCAGATAAATATTTATGACCATGCCATCAACTTCTCTTGGCAGATTAGACCGAAGCACATTTCCATCATTCACTTCATCCAGTGCTCCATATCTCTTGCCAATCTCCCACCAACATGCAATCAATTTGCACATGATAAGAAGTGACCCATTAAAATGGCCGCCCAGCTTATCTAAATCGAAACCCATGCAATCAGACGCTCTCATTCAAATCACCCACCAGACAATGCAACACATTTACACTGAGTCCATATTTCCTCCTGGAGGCGAGCGGAAAGCCGGCAAATCCATTCCGACTTGCATACCAAATTATGACACCTCCCAGACAATGGTCTCGGCAATAAAGTCTTCCCATTCTTTCTGCTCAAGAGGGCCGGTGGCTGATGGCCAAGGATTAACGGACGATGTATTTCCGGTGGAAATGATTCCGGTGTTTGTCCCCTGAATCTTATCAAACCGGCCCGGCTTAACTTTAAGTAGAATGGAATCGATGTGTCCTCGCGAACTGGTAATCCGGTGATATTTATTCGCCAAGATTTGTGCGCGGGTCGTTCTTCGAGACAAAGATATGCCTTCCAAAGGGTTGTACATTTATTATGCGGACTAAAGTTTCCACAGGGATGAATTCCGAACATCATTCTGGTGGAAGCTCTCTATTTCAGGCAATTTGAGTCCTTCCAAGTGAAAATTGTGTGCTTACAAAAAGAAGGGTAGTCTGAATCGCTTGGTAATGAGTTCGATCCTTGCATATAGTAATATCGGGCTTGTTGTTTGAAGTTTCCAGGCTCCTTCGAGATAACACTTAACCCTCTAAGTGGTTTCGACGAGATATCTGGTCAATAAAGATTGGACCAATTTTGCTAAGGACGATGTATCTCGTTAGTAAAGATGTGTCCAACTTTTCTAACGACGAGATATTGCCGATATTTTTGTATGATGACGAGATCAAGATCTGGTCAGTTTTGGTAACGACGAGACATCGTCGAGTCAGTCAACAGGATAGTTAACGGTCGCATTCTGATTTGTTCCTCGATGTTGCAGCGACTTACTTGTCGCTGCAACATTTGGGACGCCAAATGGATTGTTGACTGCTTTTAGCGCTGAAATTTCGGAATCCCGGAAGGGACGTCATACAACTTTTGACGCAAATATCTGCCATGTCCAATTAAAAACTACACATTTTCGAGTTGGATTTCGACAAGAATCGCGTGGTAGAATTAGTGTACGATCGATTTTAATCACTCGGTATAAGACGTATAGAACCTACATTGAAGACAAATGGTGGTCATACTCATCAACGTAGAATACAAAATATTTTTAGTGCTTACATTATTTTGTCTTAATCTCATAAAGAATGATACTTGTAAACTGATATAAGGATGGCTTTTTTGCTGATTAAAACTGCCATATTGATGCTGGATGTTTCAAATTACAGATAAATTAACCCTCTGAACGCCAGGGGTCGTCGTGGTTCAGTGGGTATGCCCATTGCGCTAGCAACCTTCGAGTTGTAGGTGACCTAGGTTCGATTCCTGTCATGTGCATACCTCCCTGGGTGTATTTCTGCGTCCGTAAAACTTTCATTGTGCGTGTCTATTATTATAGATATTGTATATCTTGTCTTGCGCAGTATGGCCAAATATGTCCCAAACGTCATAAAATTCCAAAACCAACCAACCCTCTGAATGTTATGTATTTCCAAGAAGTATAGTATACCTTTTCCCTACAACACACGGGGAGAGTCGCGATTACCTGGTTGGTAGAGTAGCGAATTAGCAAACGGAGGGATGCCAGTTAGAAACTTTATCCAACCAAACATAGTCATGTGTTTTGAGGCTGGTGCTCGTTAAATTGTCGTTGCCTCAAATGTCCACGTTGGCGTGGTGTGGCAGTTTAGAGAGTGGGGTGGCAGCTCAGGTGTTGACCTCGTCATCGGACCGTGATTCAAATTTGCGAGGTATTTGCCTCCGGATCTTTCCCTTCGGGATGGATCCCGGACTGTCGCCAATAGCGCTTCGTGTTTGTTTTGCTCCAGTTTGACGTTAATTCAACTACCTATTCCACTTAATGACCAAATAACCACAGCTATTTGCTGAAAGAATTCTAGGACTGATACTATTGGTCGAGAAGAGCAGGTTAAAAAGCTGATATGAGTTAGAGCCTCTCATACGTTTAAATTCATTTTTAATATTTTTACACCAGATATAGGCTTAAGCCCGCATATCCACTTTAGATTTTAGTATCTCTGATAAGAGGTAAACAAAACATGTAATTCTTTTCCTCGACGATTAAAAGAGGGATTTTACCAAAAATTAAAATATGAAATCATCTGGCCAGATAAATATTGAAGTGGTTCAATTTACATGCTTTAATGACGAATCCACATTGTTAAAGTTTATTAACTAATAATTATTTCTAATTACGAAGTACTTGCACAATGTGTTTCAGTTCTAGAGAACAACACAACTGAGAACATCATTTGAAACTAATGGGCGCAAAGCACGAATGCATAGTTAACGAGTTCTTTTTTGGAATCGGAAAAACTGATAGATACTCGACAAGCAGGTACTTGAAATACTTGGAAAGGAGACAATTTTATTTTTTTTAAATGTTTGGCGTGAAAAAATAGGAGTTCCATCTGAATAGTCAGTATTTTTGTAAAGGCAGAAGAGCGCAGAAAAATTAGACAACTTGAGATATTTTGACAGCAGAACTTTCGTTCCATTTTGCGGTTATTTTTTATTTATAAATCCAAAGAAACCTCAGAAACAGATATTTTCCTTTTTTTCCATGTACTCGAGTTCCACTGACAAAACACGGGAATAAAGAAAAATCGCAGAAATGCGTTTCGACTCTGGGGATTGAGAGACGCAAACGAAGTCTAAGAACCGCGTGACGTTTCTGTGCTTTCCACTCCTATTCCCTTCTTTTTTTAATGCCGCCAGTCGAGAATGTCATGTCTGTAAAGAGTGTTGGATAACTACGTGGAATAACCTTTCCTACGTTTTTGGAAACATACGGGAATGACAACATCGATCCGCTTGCATGCTAGGTTTATTTGTTTGCTTGTACGGTCACTTAGTTTTAATTTGGATTGCTGTTCTTTTCGTTTGTTTGTTTTTATCGGGCATTTATTCGCACTCTTTAATTGTTAATTTTGTCCTCTTTACTGGTAGCCGTTTCATTAAGAATGCGTTATTTTTGTATATTTGTTCTCGTTAAATTCTGGTTTCTTCTTTGTTTTCATTTGCGTTTTTAAATGTTCCGTTCGTCGCCTTGTTCCTTTCCTTTCGACTTTCCTTCGTCAGTTTGTTCCTTTTCTCTCGATTGTCTTGATCGTCAGTTTGTTCTTTTCCTTTCGACTGTCCCCTATCTTTGTCTATCAGGATTTTAACAGCATCCAACCATCTTTCGGTCAAAGTCATTATTTTTTCGTAGGTGTGTACTTTAATATTTTATAATCCTTTTAACAGTCTGGTTGTTATTATGTTTTTAAACCAATTTTCATCGAATTTTATTACCTTGCATTTGACGCAGATTATCCATTTTTGGATCTTTTACAACATAAAATCCAAATAAACCAACCAACTTTTCGACTGTCTTTTGTTCTCTTCATTTCGACTGTTTTTGCTCCTTTCATTTCGACTCTCCCTTGTTCGTCAGTTTGTTTCTTTCCTTTCGATTGTCCCTTGTTTGTCAGTTTTTTTCCTTTCAATTGTCCCTTGCTCGACAGTTTGTTTCTTTTCAATTATCACATGCTCGTCAGTTTGTTTCTTTCCTTTCGATTGCCCTTTATCCTCCATTTTTCTTGATTTTCGATGCATTTTTTCTGTATAGATTTGTGATATTTTCGTTTGTTCCTACGCCAAAGTCCCATGTTTCTACATTTTGTTTATTCAATCGCCACTTTCGTCTATGCGCTTTTAAATTCTTAAACTCTACCAGTTTTAAACTCTACCAGTTTTAAACTCTACCAGTTTTAAACTTTACCAGTTTTAAACTTTACCAGTTTTAAACTTTACCAGTTTTAAACTTTACCAGTTTTAAACTTTACCAGTTTTAAACTTTACCAGTTTTAAACTTTACCAGTTTTAAACTTTACCAGTTTTAAACTTTACCTTTGTTAAACGCTGAATATTGATAACTTATGTTCGCCATATATTACTTCACTTTTCACGTTCTTTAATTGGTATTAGTTTTGTTTAATTGTGAGTTTCAGTCCTTCCCTCCACTTCTTAGCCGAGATCTACATTAAAGTAATTAGACCCTTTAAAGTTCAATTATTTCGTTTGTCAGTTTCATTTATTTATTGTTTGTCAGTCTTGTTTCATTGCTAGTTTCGTTCGGAAGCGATACTTTTTAATACATTCGTCATTTTCTTCCGGTCTGTTTACCGGTCTTCCATCCGAGCTGTTTACTCGTTACGTGTTTTCGTTGGCTACCGCTTTATGTGTTTCGTTCGTTCCTATCAATTTCACTCGTGAGTTTTCCTAACCAGCCTTTGCCCATTTTACTCTGCTCCCCAAATTTTTATTTTCAACGTTAAATTAACGTAAAATCTCACCAGCTTCTCGCGGTCTTTTTAACACGATCATTTATGTTTCGTCAATTTCTATTCGCTTAAATTCATACTTAATCACTTTTTTTAGTTTCCTATCTATTTTTCTATACGTCTGTTTTCATGCCTTAACCCTCTGACCGTCACGATATTTCCAAGTAATGAATTATTGCTTTCTCCCCACAACACCCTGCTGAATAATCAAATCTGTCGCTTGGAAGATTCCATTGGGCGAGGAGGTCGAAACTGGTTAGAGGACGCTCAGGGAAGACTAGGTTACAGAACGGAGATATGCGTGCGAACCTCTCACAGTTAGTTTCTTAAGTCTGTCTTAGTAAAATGTTGGTATAGTAATCTAGTGGTTTGGGAAAAACTACTGAGAAATTTAAAATAGAATGCAAAACCGAAACTTCGCATTTTTGTTTGTGCATGGAGTAATGATCTTTAAAAAAGTGTCCTCAAACATGATTTTTAAAGATGCCTCTCACGGTGAACTTTATTCAGAAGCTTCTGTACTAGCTCTGTTAACTTTTGAGTTCCGAAAAATGTTCTTAAGCATTAACAAAAAAATAAAAAAGCATTTAATATATAATATAAATATTCGATTGGATACAATATTGTTTCTGTTTTAAATTCGAATTCTTTGTTTACATTCGCATTTAAATTAATCATTTTGCATTACATATTACCAATGTTGACTTTAGAAATCCGGTGTTTGAATTGCGAATTGAGTTTTGAATTCTTTTCTACACCCAAATCAATATCTAAAGAACAAAATGCCAAACAAATTAAACTTCTCGATTTGTATCTCGAGCGCGTGTTCGTGTACTCGGAAATCGTAAAACTGCGTTGATACGATAAACTTACTATTTCAACAATCACGGTCATTCGAAGAATTTCGTAGATTTCGAAAAAGAGCTGTTTACTTTCTAGTTTTACTCTTCTGTGACAATCGACTATTTTTCATCTACAAAGTGAAATTTAAAAGCAGTGCACGCGCCAATCACAACGTAAACCTGTCATTTTTACCGCTCGCATTCTCAACCCATAAATCAGCCTAATATATCTCAACGGAAAATACGCGAATAAATATCGCTCGCTCCGAAAACCGCAAATGGACTCCAAACACGCAAAGAAGTAATTAAAAGCAAACACAATACTCGATGTGTTTGTTTTCTTTTTTGTCTATTCGTTCATTTTTACCTCGAACGCTTCGTGCGAGATTCTCGGGATCTTAAATAAAGGCGTTAGGAACAACTTCAACTTTTCCTGAGAACAACGATACACGCGTTAGTTTCTTTTAGATATTCGTCCGGGAACAAAAGAAACACCCCGATAACATCGTAGACAGTCGGCTGGCTTATAACTCGCCTGTCTTTCGGGAGTTAATCATCCGCATTTAATTAGCAAACTGAAGTGAATCGAATCATAATTAAAAGGAACAAACGCGCGCTGTTTCAGAGGTTAAGTTATTTCCTGTGTGTTGTCTCAGGTACGAGAACGGTTGGGAAAATGCAGCCAATCAACTAACTAATCGTCAAAACCCCTTTACTGATGAATCCCGAATTCGGGGAAAGAAACGCAAAAAATTCTTCAATCATAGCTCGTTTGCGTTGGGTTGATTTATGGGGCTTAAGCGAACAAAAATCATTGCTCCAACAATTTTGGGGCGAGCCGTTTTTTGACGCTCTGCGAAGATCGTTTTGATTAAGAGTGTCATTATACTAAAGGTGTTCTGAGATGAGTTCAGTAATTAGTTTAATTCATTTCGACTAATTACGAGCGAGGCTTTGGCTCCTGGAGCGTTAACAGTGCCGTCGTCGGAGGGAGCTCTAAACCGCTAGGGAAATTCGAGGCAAGGGGATTTCAGCAAGAAGGTTTATGACCCGTGCTGCCAGATTCCCAGTTTGTTACAAACTCCTGCTTGTGAAACAAGCCCCGTCTTGGAAACACCGAGTTTGTTTAGCGTTAAACTATTTGCGCACGTTCATTAATGCAAATAAATAAACGTTGCGTAAATCTCTCGGCATTTCCAAATGTATACGGCTGTTCTTGACCGTTTTATACCCGTAGACTTGGGATGAAATAAATTAGGCAGTAACTTGTTTTCGCATAATTATCTTAATCAAATATCTTTTGTTGTAAGCAAGTGAAATGTGCAACCAAGTCACAACTGATTGTAGGCAACCGTTTCCATCACCATTGGTGGCCAAATATGATCCTTGCATCATAAAATACAATAAACCAACTATTGTCATTGGATTGTTTGCGCTAATTTATCTTTGCATAGAAACTGAGGTGAGGCTACTCAGGCCTTTTGTGAAAGGTATTCGTATATTTTCTGGATATTCTATGTTGTCCGTCGATTGCTTTTCGGAATGTGCAGACTGTAAAAGATATTTTTGTACGACTGATTTATTTAAAAGTTAATACTTTTTCAAAATCTTGACTTTTTATGTCACGCTGTAGATCTGTGAAAGAGTTGAAAAGGATTCTTTGATTTTCTCATATTGGATGCGAAAAATAGTAAAGTTACAAGCTCATGAACATAAGATATTTCGAAGTCTTTCTTACCCCAGCATTAAAAAAAATACACTAAATCATTGAGTCTGCAAAAAAAGGTAGATGGGTCCTTAAAAATGTCTTCATGTATGGCTCCAATGCAATTCAGGATGTGTGAGGGAGAGGCTGGTAATAAGCCTCACTTTATACAGGAGTGAAAGGATTTCTGGTCATCAATGAATTTCATCTTTTTCAAATGGCCAGATCGGAGCCTGGCAAGCATAGAGAATTTTTCGGGACAAATTTTAAGGCAAGCGGCTCTCCTGGTGTTCCACTGAGGTACCAATGATGAAAGGGTACTGGAGATCTGCAGAGATGGCTCCTAGATCTTATGATCAATAGCAGACGCGCTCTACCCATGTCATGGACTTGAGCAAAAAAATATTTCAAAATATTAAAAAAAACAGTCTCTTGAAAAAGAATAAAGTCCATATAACACCTAAAAAACAATCATTTAACTCATGTCTGAGATTGTTTGAGAAGAGGAAGCACATCTTACTGTGTGATGTATGCCATAATTTGCTTATACGATTTTCCTATAGATACGGTTACTACAGGAATAGAAAATGTGTAGGCACTAGGTACGAACCCTCTCCGTGCCACTTTTTTCACATCATAAATGTCACAGTGATGTCCGGAGTTACTTTGTTTTGCAAAAACATTTAGAAAACCATCCATTCCTTATTCAAGAACTTGCGTATTTCATGCACCATTCATCGCTCAATGGATTTGCCCTCTGCGCTAGCATCTTGCTAGATGTGGGTGACACTCTCGATTCCTGTTAATAACCAGAGTGCATTTTGTAAAAAGTTTTGTTCAAAAATACCCTTGAATTTTATATTTCTTTGTTCGTAGATTCATTCAAGAGAGCTATATGTAAGTTGTAACCGAAATCTGTTAGTTAGCACCTTCTCTAATACTCTGATATATTTCAGCTTTCTAACAAAGCAGTTTCCTCTCGCAGTTAGACATTTAAAGAGTTGAGTTAAAATCTAGTGTTTTACAAATTACAATTATATTATGCTGGCCTTAAATTGAAGAATATTTTCCCTTGTCTTGAAATGAAATACGATGCTTTTCTGTTCCATAGCAGGCCCTGCCACCAAATAGAAACGTAATAGCTAGAGATGGGGCTGTTCCTGTAGTAGTTTTTATAACAGTGTTGTTACAAAACAGTTATAACAGTTAGCGAATGGCATGAAAAATATTAAGTTAGCGATAGCTTTTATTGAAGTAGCAGTGAAGCAAGTTAAATTGAGTCTAACTTTAAATTTAAAAAATTAAAATTTATAGGAATATTTTATTAAATTAAAATGTTGAAATTACGAACGTTTTTGTCCTTTAATGTCAAATTTAACTGTTAATTTAATTGTGTTAACTGTTAGTTGCTAACTGATTCCAAATCTGTTAGCATTATCAGTCCATCATGGCTGTTATCGCAAACTAGTAGTGTCCGTTAACACTCGTCGAAAAACAGCAGATTTTCCTATCTCTATTAATGGCTAGTTAAGGGGTCGAGATGGAAGTGAAATGAGAGCAAGACACTGGAGAAACTCCTCCGTATTGGCGCGCTATTCCTGGAGGCCGTTGCGAGAGAGAAATAAGAAAAGAGCGTTCGAATACCTTATGAGATCGCGTCCCCACCCATCTGGAATTTCCATCGGCATCCTCGTCTTTTTTTGTGCCTTCCGTTTCTGTTCCTTGTTATCTCTGCGCTGTCACTCTCGGAAACCCTTCAGTGTCAGGCCTTCGTTAGCCCGCTCCCTGTAGCCATGGTTACGTAAAAACCTCATCAATGGACCCACCTCCTGCATAAAAATCCGCATCCAGAAATATGAACTTGTCGCAGGAAAGACACAGCGACAGAACTCAAGTGGCCTGAGTCACCTCCTCGAGATGTTGGCGGCTTTTTTCTTTTGTAGTTGGTGGAAGACCTTTGTGTGCTCGTGTGGCGGGGTCTTGGCGAGGGAATGTTCTTGTGACGTTGCCAAAGATACCAACCCCGCCTTGTTTACTGCTTTGCTTGGTCTTGGAATGGTTACTCGAAAACAACATTATCAAGAACGGATTGAAAAAGTAGTACGATAGGGATGATTCGTTGAGTTAATGTATTATTAATGTGGCTATTTCTTGCTAGTTATAACAATATAAAAGCAACCCCGTTACTTTCATTTTTTTTTGTTTAGTTCAAACGCGTTAGACAGTTCCAGTGGACGAACTTATAATTGAAGTTGGGCTGGTCACTTCGAAACTTTACTTGAATCTATCTGAAGGAGAGTAATTGAATTATTTATAAACATGCAAATGCCGATTTTTTTAAATGTTAAACTAATAAAGCATAGCATTTTCTTACAGATGTAGAAATCCTTTTCTTAAATTATAAAAACCACTTGTTTCTCTTGTAAACATCCCATATAACGGTACTCTTATTTTGAAACAGTTCTAGCAGAATGCGCTCTAGCGTGACGGCCGTGACTATGTAATATACATGCCATTCATGACCAAGACCAGGTGCAGTTTCGAGAAGAATCTAGATTTATTTCAGCACTATAAACATGTACATGGGTATTGGAGAAAATTTAAGATCTTTAAGAAGTTGGCTCCTGCACGTAAACAGAACATGCAGAATAGATATAAAATACGACAATCTTACAAAGTTCTTTCTTTTCTTCTGGAATTCGCAGTGAATCTCCGTATATGGGCAGCATAGTACTTTGTAAGGCAGTCAAATCAGATATTCGGATTGAGACAGTAAGAATGCGTTTATTCGAGTATACAATCCTTACGACCCCAGGGGCCGTCGTGGATCAGTGGGTATTTCCACAGAGCTAGCAAACTTCGAGTTCTAGGCGGCACAGGTTCGATTCCTGTCAGGTGCGTTCCTCCTTGAATGTACTTCTCTCTTCTGTGTCAGTAAAACTTTCATTGTGCGTGTGTATTACTTGATATTGTATGTCTTGTGTCTGACTCAACATGCGCCATAAAACCCAAACACAAAACCAACCAACTTTACGACTCCAGAATAAAAATTGGGTTGCTCATTCTTTTCTATGGTAGTTTGAAAATTCCTTTTGTTGACAAAGCCTTTGATGGGTTACATGAATTAATCTTGATGGGTAACAAAAATGTGAAACCATGCAATGCGCATATACAAGTAAAATAATGAGAATAGATTACTAGAGAGAGAATGGCGCTTCACTGCATATTTATTGTAAAAGAATTTAGAAAATAAGTAAATACGTACGGTATTATTTTGCTCGTTGATAAATGGATGTTATGGATGGTTGAAAACAGATGGTTACGTACAGAGGTTGGATATGTTATACGAATGAACACTTGATGGATAGAGAGGAATAAAAATTTCAAACAGATGGATTGAGGTAGGATATCTAGAGATAGGTGTGTGAGAGGATATATGAATTCGCTATAGTAACTAAAGTGATATTTTTTATGCTAAAGCTTTTATTTTACGTTTAAGATCTGGGAAAAAAAAATTAAGAATTGATTAATTGAACCACCATAAAACTTATTTTTTATCCGAAGTTATGTGTAAGGAAAGGTGACAGTGCAGACAAGTGTCTAAATTCCTCAAGCACGTTGAATATCAGGCTGTTTCGGTAATGAGCTGACTCTGTCAGACATTTCCACACAAACTCTTAAGAGCCGCTCGAAAGGGATTTGTTTGTACCTCTCTCCCTCTGAGAGCGAGAAATGGAATATTGGGAATGAATAGATGAAAACGGACGAGAGGGAGGGGGTGCTGCCATCGCAGGAATAATAATTTGTGGATTGAGAATCGTTTTATTTTTAGATTTCGTTTTTCTCCCTTCTCTTTCTATTCGTCACTACTGCGCTTTCAGAAATGGAAATATCTGTTTCGCGGAAATTGGAATGTCGGAGTGGTTTTTTTATATTCTCCTTCTCCATCTCTTTGTCCCCTTCGCCCCGTCAAAAAAACTTAGTGTTAATACTCCATCAAAACATGTTCCGTTATTATTATTTTCGTATTCATTTTTCTTGCACCCGGAGACTGGAACAATATTATTTCGTATCAGTCCTGTTCTTTTGTGAGGAATTTCAATAATAAAATTTGGGCCGCACTGAGTGTGCCCCTGCTCAGGAAAGAGGCGCACATATGTGCTTAAGGCAATCTTGTTCCTCGATATGGATCTCGCGAGAAATGTTCACGGGGAGTATTTCTTAGTGTGCGAGCATCCTAAGAAATGGATTCTGGTTTTATTCTTTTCTTTACATTTCTCAAGTAAATTGTTGAGATTCGAAATGAATCTTTGCACAAGGAGAAGCGGAGGGGATGTTGATGACGGAGCGGAGGTTCTAAATCAAATGAACTCGCGAACGGTGTCTCGTGAATGGGGCAGGGTTCTCGGAACATATTCAACCGCGAAGAATGCATTACGTGCGGAATGGAACGGTAGGCCGTTGCGTAATGAATTCCGAGTTACGCAAAGTAGGAGATAAAACGATGAATGGGTGCAATTTAAGTTTCATTCACTTTTTAAACAAATGTTTATCATTGAACAAATATTGAAACGTTCCCTAATTACATCATTTCTTATAAATTAGTTTCGGAATCTTTTGTAAAGTGATGAGATTAAACTGAGGCATAAAGATTCGAAATAAAAATTATTAATATTTTAAAATATATTTGAGCTTAAGTTTCAACAGTTCGGGATTGATCACGGGCCGTCGTCAATCGCCCTCTGTTTTGCTCCAGTGCGACGTTAATTAACTACCTACCTAAGTTTTACAGGAAAAACAAATTGAAGCATCGTGGACAATTACGAAATTCGATATCGAAAGCATTTGCATTTAAAATACGTTGCCAAACTAGTTATTCGCTGTTTATTTTATCACCCTACCAGTCAACTGAGAACAGATTGAGAGTAATTTTTCTGTTATTTCACTTGTGATATTCTGAACCCATCAACTATATTATTTTAAAAGACTCGTGTTTAATCTTTACATCGGTCTTGTGTTGTCACTTGGAGTTTGAACGAGATATTTAAGGGTAGTCAAACATACAAGGAGTATCAAAAAGTAAGGTGAATTTTTGATTGACAGAAAAACGTGCAGAGAGATAAATATATGAAAATTTATTATGTTTGACAAATCGTATCACACTATCATTCGACAAAGGAACCATAGTGGTCTAAGCATTTATTCTAACGTGGCACCAAATCATCCTTGCCCTTTTCAAAGAAATCTTGCTCCAGGTTCCCTAACCAGGTAAGTGTTGTGCCTCTTCCAGTGTATGGAAACGCTGCCCACGGGGGTGTTTCTTCAGGGGCCAAACAAATGGTAATCCAAAATGGTAATTCTGCTCATTGAACCATATGAGCTATTCAATGCATTTGCAATATCATGCAACCTCACTCTTCTGTCTTCACGAATCATGGCATCGACGACAGTCACATTCGTGTCATTATACCACACATACACTTGTTTTTGCGACATAACACTCTCCATAGACTTCCAACAATTATCGATGAATATTACATGTTTTTCCCCTTGGCCCATAAAAAACGAATGACACCGCGCACCTCCTCCTTGGAGTAATGCTCAAGTCGATGCGCCATATTTGATTTGCTCTAAGCACCAGACGGGTTGACATAGAAGTTTCTACAAGCCATCACACTTCTAGCACCTTGGTACTTGCAACATTTTAAAATTCTATCGCTACACAAAAAACTCTAAGTTTTAGAGACAAATTCACCTCACTTTTTGATGTATCCTTGTACATGTACCCGACATTTTTTGTATAGAGATTGCAATTAAGTAACTAATGAAAGACTGCATGTTGCAGAAAGGATTTATGGATTTGATTCCCTCAGGATTAATCCTCCAAGAGACAAGATTAACAGCCCATTAAAGAAGGAACTGAAATTTTGTAGAAATATGTCATCGGATCCAGTATCTTTTTAGTTTATAAATGAATTTGCTACATCGTTCTACTAAATGCTTAAATTAGATAAGACTCTAATCGGTGAAATATTTAGAATCGAGCAGATTTGTTTAGATATAAGGATCTAATAAAATTTAATTTATATCTGAGTTTTAGAAATTCAGTGTTGTAAACAACATTGTATCAGATGTGAACATTAAAACAAGCAACTTAGAAATCCAACGCTGTTCAGTGAAAAGGGTTATACTATGATTGAGAAGAAACGCAATTTGATTCTTTTGGGGGCATCCAGAACCTTTCATGCGGCTGCCTACGTGCAAATCTCATTTTTCCATTTCGAAGCTATTTGATGTCCCAAATAAATCGCTCGTGATAAATAAATTTTAATAATTTAAGTGAGATTCCACCATCTGAACGCGTCATAAGATTTCTGTGAGTAGTGTTGCTTTTTTCCAAGAATTCTATGAAATATTTTAGTGTTAAGAAGGGGTCAAAACTATTTAGAAATCGTGCATGTTACAGAACAGATTTATGGATTTGAATCCCTCATTTTAATCCTCCAAGCGACGAGGTGTCTCGTCCATCAAGATCTGCTAATTGTTTTGCTAATGACGAAATATCAAGTCGGCACAACCACCAGGAGGGTTAAGATAAAAAACAGTCATATATTCATAGGTACAGCAAAACAATTCTGCTTATTTATTGGTTTGGTTTATCACATTTTACTTCGAAAACATTGACCTTCATTTTCGCATGTATAAAATGTTTTATTAAGTGCTATTGTGTGCTGTCAAGGTGCAAGTGCATTCCCAGCACATTTCTCAATATTAATCCCCTTAGGGCACATTTTTAAATGTGTACGAGCTTCACGAACCCGAAGTAAGCTAGTGATTATTCTTTTCCCGTGGGCTTTACTTTCTCTGGTAAACAGGGGAGTCGCGACCCCAGGATGCTCAAACGATTTTTCTCTTCCTCCACTCCATCCTTTCTTTTCACAATTACTTGACATTGTCGGTCTTTTGTTTGGCGAAACTTGGCCAAATATGGACCTTACGCCATAAAACCCAAAACAAACATCTCAATGTTAATATTTCATTAGATATATACTAGCTGGATTTATCTCGCGTTGCTCGAGTTTAATTAGTTAAACGTCGATTGAAAGTGATCCAAAAAATCACTTCTGTCATAGAAATGCAACTATGGAGAAAAAATAAACGAGCGCAAAATAATCTTTAAAACATATTTTTATAGCTTCTACAATTTACTTTAGATCCATTTCACATACTATAGGTAAGACAAACCTACAAAAACTGATACTGAGATGGCTATATACAAAAGTCGATTTTGAGTTTTGGAGTGGTTATGAATGCCCTTTAAGTTCATTTTCTAAAAAAATGACATCGTATTCCAGTCAGTTTTTTTTCTTATCAATATTTTTTTATTTGTAAGACATTACACAAGGAATGCGAATTTCGGAATTCAACCATCATTATGAAAGGCTGACAAATCATATTGATACGATATCATGATCAACGTTTCAAGCAATTACACTTTATGCTTGAAAATTCCATCCCGCATTTTGCCTGATGGGATACGTAAACGAAATAATACTGAGCGATTTTCAGTGCAACCGACCATCTGTGGTTGCGTCATACTCTAAGATTCTAGAAAACTCCAAGGTTATCTTTAGAGGCGACTCCTGTTGATGTTAACTCTGACGTCATCTGCACAGCCAGACCGGGAGAGAGCGCCCCCTAGCAATACTCAATGTTAATTCTTTGGGAATTTCGAATTATTTTTTATCCCCCTACGACAAATTGAAAGGGGTTAATATGTAGCCTACGGTACCCGCTGGGTTCTAAAGTATAAGTGTACCGAATTTGGTGTGGATTGGTCAAACGATGTAGATTTGTATAGTGAACATAGACATACGCCAACTCTGCTTTATATATATATAGGTAAGTAGGGCAGTTTTTGTTCCAATTTGTAACCGTAAACTGTTGTCCTGTGGAATAACCTACACTCGTTCCATGGTTCGAAAATTGAAGTTCGATGGTTTATGAAAAGATCATAGTAGAGGTGCCATTCCCTCTATAGCTCGATGAACTGGGACAATTTCCCTTCTAAGCGCCATCATAAAGCAAGGGCTTAGACTTGGATGTGGTTAAGACCATACCAGCACGAAATGAATCTTCCCGATATTTTGATCCCGGAAAAAGCGGCCATCTTCTCTCTCGGCGTGCTCAGCGGACTGTGGGATCTCAAGTGGGCATTCATTACTTCCCGACCAAATTCCAGCCTCTAATTCGATTTTCCACGCTTCCCTGGTCCCCGCGCGAGTGTCTGGGGAGAGCCATAAATATGGCATTATCAACGCCACATTGGAGTGAATATTGGGACGAGAGAAGGAAGAATTAAACTACATCAGCGGATGATTAAGAAGCGGAGGATGGCAACGAGACAACGGCGATAAGACACCGGAGGAGCGCAATCAGTCAAGGATCCAGTTAACTTTTTCTGGTCCCCGGAACTCCTTATTTTTTGAGCGGCAGCTCATGCGTGTAGAACGTATCGCTCACGAAGGATTCTCAATTAACTGGGGAAAGGCGACTTTAATAACGGCCGGAGTTTAATTTAAAAAAGCGTAAATAGTCAAGTTAATTATAATATAATGTTGCCTTTTTTCAGTTGGGGTTTGAATGTGTGGAACTTCTGTTGGTGCAGAGTTTTCCGAATCTTAGAAAACCGTTCCAGGAGGTGTGGTTTATTGGGAAAGTTTATAAACAGAATATTAGTATAAAAAAGTTTCTTTGGTAATAGTTTTACTTAATGAGTGCATAATCTTAAATGTGTATTGAGTTGCATAATAGCCCTCCCTCTCAGAGCCCTACTATGCTACCTCACCGTGACGGTGGAATGGTGAAGAACGTCTGGTGCTTGATCTTGGGTAGGGCCATCCTAAACGTAAAGGCCATTAATTACACTATCTCCAGCTAAGGCAGGAAGTCGTCACACTTTCACCATTGAATACTTTAAGTTCCTTTTGACACACGACCGCTCTGGCTTCGCTTTTTAGGCACCGTAGGTGACCACTCACCTCCCGACATGAATCAGTGTCTAGATCACCTACAGGAAAGTGGTTTGAACCCAACCATAGGGAGACGCGACGGTCACGGTTGTGACCGGAGTCACCCCCATGGCCAGACGTCTCGCCTTCATATCTTAATGCATAAATGCCAGTTTTAGATCAATGTACAATAATATTTACAAAAGAAATCAAATAAATTATATACATTAGCAAATATATATTTGCAAAAGCGCATCACAATAATTTACAATTTTTCCTTAGCAATCTTGTATGCGGTATTTGCATTGTTCCCATTGATTTATATCATGCATGGATTGTGTGCCCCTATGGATTACGTGCACTGACATTAGTTTATGTGCTTTGCTATCATTTAATAGTGTCAATGTTCTCCGTGAGGAATTGCATTATTTTCATAATTTTATGTAGCACTACTGTTTTTTGCCATATTCGTGGCCCAGGCCCCATAATTTGGTTGGGTGCCCGTACCTGTCCGCGGGAAGATTTCTTAACCCATGGGTGGTTGTCTCGACGAGGTATTCAACAATTAACAGAACTGGCGAGATCTTGACGGACGATATATCTCGTCCGTCAAGATCTCGTCGTCTCTTGTCATTAGAAGAAAACTGATCAGATCTTTATCTCGTCCTGATAAAAATAAACTCGGCAATATCTTGACGAGTTACCACGTCATTAGCAAAATCGATTAGATCTTGATGGACGAAATATCTCGTCGAAACCACCATTTGGAGGGTTGAAACGTCTGGTGCTGGCTTACAATGAATTATGTACTAACGGGTTCTTGGACCTGGTCTAGCTCAGACTAGGCCAAGTGGGATAAGTTAGAAGACAATAGTTTACTGGTCTTTCTGGGGAAATTTCCTTTTCCTGATACTTCGCGTAACAGTATTAGATTCTATGTTCTTTTTTGTGTGCGTTTTATGCAAACACGAAATTACATTTTATTGATGAGTTCAAAATCTTGAATAATAACTACACCAATTCACATAACGTGATCGGTACGTAAAATATTTCCTTAAACGGGAAGCGGTTCAACTGAAAATCAAGATGAAAGGCTTCAAAATATGCATTTTCCGTCGAGTTGCCATGGTAGAATCATGCAGTCACCTGATATCCATGTTTTAGCGCCAAGCTAGAGGAATTGTACAGTTTTTTTCGTTAGATAGTAATAATTTAGCTAGATGTAATAGCTTGTGTCTGTTACGGTTGGGAAGAGGTTTATGCAAGTGATAGTTTATATTCGAGCACTTTTTATTTGTTAATGATATTTGTAAGTATTTTATTTTTAAAGCTACTCTATTCTTATCCATGAAGAAATAAACTTTTCATGACAAGACATCGACACTTACGATTTTTAAAATAATCGATTTAATATGTGAAATACAGTTACTTAAGTCTTCATTGACCTATTTTCGGTGTAAATACCTATTTATGAGAGGGGTGTTCGGCTTAAACAATCTACCGGGAGACGACAATTTTACTTACTGTTATCCAATACGGAATATATGCATACTGGGAATATGAAACACAAGTGTCATCTACATTTATCTTTACACAACGATCCTCATACAGACTTCTGAGTAACTCCAACGGATTTTCCGACTGCCAGCAGTCACCTCTACTAATGTATGTGTCGTGGTATACTACAATTGGGAACAGTGTCTAATAAAGTCCTAAGTACATAACAACTCACTGAAGTGCTCAAAATCCAGTTTATGAGTTAAAGCTACTTAGAGAGAGTTAAAAGATAAAAGGAACGCATTGTACTTCTAAAAATATTTATCTAAATCAGTGTATGTCATTCACATTTGCAGTCTTAAAAAATGTTATAGATATAATGCATATATACGTAGATGAATATGTGAGGGACAGCGGTGGAGCATAGAATCCCCACACCATCTCAAACCTTTAACACATTCAATATATTAGCTATTCATTTCCCACGCAGTCTCATTAATTCAATATCATTGCATTCATCTTTCAGAACCATTGAAGTCGACCTCTGAAATTACTCGTTAAGCTTTTTCATGAGCTGAGATTGCTGTTTCATGTACTTTTCACCGCTAACCTGTACGCAGATCGGACGCATCGCCTGGGTCCACTTACCACAATTATAAATTACGATTCTCAATGTTATATAACGTCTCAATAAACCAGCTATTTTATTGATCAACCATTTGGGCTTTGACTGCATTGTGTAAGGCGACTTGATAGCATTATATAATGCTTAAATTCAGGGCGATTGAATTTAAATTTGATCATTATTAGAGAAATAAGTTTGGCAGTCGTGATCGAGATATCTACGGCTCGTACGGCTGGTAAGGAAAAACATGATTTCTAGCGATGGTCAGTTATTTTACAACGGAGTTAATAGATTTTGATAAATTTGCGACAAAAGTTATAAATAACTAGCTTTTAACAGTTTTGTTACCAGTTAGAGATTAGCACTAACAGTTAGCAACTAAATTTAGAGGTTATTAACTTTTAGAAATGAACTTTAATTTATTAGACATTCAGGTTCTTAAAAATTAGGCAATTTCAACTTTTTATTTGTAAATTTTTTTCATTAATTTCAATTTTTTAATTTAACATTTTTTTTGTCAATCCAAGTTGCTGCCCTGCTATCCCAAAACATTTATAAATAACTTATTTTTTTCGATAACAGTTGCTACTCATATTTTGTAATAACACTGTTATCGGAATAACGGCCAATTTCTAACAGTTTCATATGTGTGCTTGGGAAGGATGAAGGTGCAATCGAGCCTGTGAAATTATTTACAATTAACGCCGCGTCAGCAATATTCAAATGAGGGGGTTCGAACGGTGTGTGAGAAAAGCAAAATTAATATGGTACTAAATGATTTAAGCTGAATGAGAAAGGTTTCAGGCATGGTATACATATAAAGTGGAGAAAGTATACGTAAACTCAAATTTTGCACTTATTTATTCTGATTCTAAGCATTGGCGGGGAGGTTTTATAGAGAGGGTCGTACACCTTTTTGAGATTCGCAAAAACCGTTTACAGCTGTATGTTTAAGTATTTGCATTTGACTAACATTTAGTGATACTTTTTTTCATTTATTCCGCTCTGCTTAAAAATTACCGCTTTTAGGGATTTTTTACTGACGAAACTATACGATCAAATAATTCAAAAATTTGTGCGCCTATTTATCACTGTTTCAGGTATTCAAAAAAAATTGTTTTAATCATTCATGAAAAAAAGGAACGTCGGCTTTCTTCATACACAGGTAGCTATCGTTTGACGAATCAGAAATTTAAAAAAATATTTGAGGAAATGGTGACTTATCAAACCCAAAATCATCGATTTAGCTAAAAAAATGGCCGAGGTTTTTTTGCTATAAAAATATAAAAACGTAACATCGCTTTTCTGGCTTGTCAAACGATAAAAGATGTTTGCTCTATATGCTGTTGTGATTGCAGTCACTTGATTAAAAGAATGTGAAAGAAAGTATTTACGCAATCTATTACAAACTTCATTCATGTAAAAGTAACCTAGAGAAACAAAGGTGTACTTGTTAAGTTAAAGTATACACTCGTCTGCTTTAATTAAACGTTGGGAGTAAAATAAGATTGTGTTTTAATCCTTATTTACTTGTTACGAAACCAGGTTTTCCACGCAAAAACTAAGCATAATGGCCGATTATTCAACGGTTTTTTAAGGCAATTTCACATCAAGTATTCCACAAATAATGCGTACAAAAATATGATGTGAAGAGAAGCAACAGTAAAGTTGAAAAAAAATGAATGCTTCAAGAAACAGGAGCAATTTCCTTTAGAAAAAGTTTGAGCCTTTTTTTCTCATCACTTCCTTTTCTCTCTTCAATATTTTTAAATGATCGTCGAGTAAAAAATACTCTTTCGTCAAAAAAAGTTCTTTTAACTAAAGAATTAGTTGTATTGGGGTCCTTTCCAGAGAGGTGTATAAATTGCCGGTCTTTCAAACGTAATTTTGAAAGAAAACTCGGCTCACATAAAAAGTTCGCTTCCAAAAAACTGCGAAGCCTGTTATTAAAAGTTCTTTTAATTTCGAGGTAGCGGCACGCTTCAACAATTTTCGCGTTCGTCTAAAATTGCGCTCACCAATGTTCTTCGTTTTTGATGGTAAATAAAGTTTGTACTTTTTTAGCAATTATAGCGCATTTTTGAAGCGTATTGAGGAATTTTTTTCCGATCTGCTTCCCCTTCAATAGCCGGATATTCTCTCAGGAGACAATTATTTTCAGAATTGCTTTTTAAGGCGATTTTTGAAGGAGAAAATATTTGTTATTAAGATAATAATTCCTTGAAAACTCTGGAATGGCGTCCTTGAGATGGCTGGGGGGCTTTTTTTAACCCGTTCCTTGATAATGTTTCGAAAATATTTAAATACAGCGCTTGTATTTGCTTACATTTATTGGTTTACTTTCTTTTAAAGGAACTTTTAATGAACGTTGCAAAAAAGTGTTTTGTTTCAATAAATTTCTCTCTGTACGATTCAACGCTTTTTAAGAATGTGCAATGTTATCTAACCTAGAACTTAGATATAACTGCATCATTAAACCTAGGTATAACTTTACACCAAAGAACCTAGATATAATTTTATATCAATTAAATCTTGCATCCTATGAGTCTCAATGTATGTCTGCTATGAGAGGCTTGTAAATTAGGTTGAGAGGCTGAATGAAGATGGCGCTATAGTGATATAATGCGTTTCCTGCACGTATTGGATAGTCGGAAGTAAAATCCTCGTGGTTTGTTTACTCTGAAAATCCTCTCAGAAGTCATGGGGAAGCTATTTGTAAATGAACGTTTATGAATAACTTTTCACGAGGAAGCTTATGATGGAGTTTAAAATTGGGAAGTAGCGTCCTTCTTAAGTGACGAAAATTAGAACTAAAGATGTTAAAACTGTAGCGTCACTAGTAGGCATAGTAATAATATTTTAATTGCAAATAGGGTTGCAGTAAGTAAACCACTCAACTTGTTGTTTTAGTAAAAAAATATATATAAGGAAAACAAAATGTTTGTTCTTTTTTTCTTGTGATGTGATGTATGTACGAATCCATGTGATGTCAAGTTAGTATTCTTCCATCAAGCTTCATTGGAGGTTGAATGTAGTAATTTAATAGTTATATTTATGACAGTTCTCTTAAAACCTTAATTTTATCCGAGAGAATTTCGGTACATCTGCTGACGATGTTTGGCGCAGTTTGACCAGAACTGGCCCTAGCGCCATAAAAAGCAACCAACCAATCGGTACATCTGCTAGTTGTTTCATTCATAATTTGGATCTCAGTGGATTAAAGGAATGCCAATTATTTTTATAGCTTCTTTTAGAAAATGTGCTTTGTGTTTTTAATTTACAGCGGTTTTGATTGTTTGGAACTGAACATAATTTAACAAATATGCTTTGAAATTGTTAATTATGAACTGAAATAGAATTTCTAATAAATTCATAACCAAACCGTGAACTAAAAAGCGTTCCTTTTTAGCGTACATTATACGTATAAATTGCCTTGCCGCGGTAGCCCGGTTGGAAGAGTAACGGATTAGCAACCGGATGGTTTCGAGTTCGAATCCAACCAAATACAGTCGTGTACAAAGGGGGATGGTATACGTTAATTCTGTCGTGGTCTCGAATGTCCTCACGTTGGAGTGGTGTTGAAGTTTGGAGAGTGGGCTGCCAGCTCAGGTGTTGCCTCGTCATCTGACCGTGGTTCAGAATTACGTGGTGTTTTTCTCGGATCTCTTTCCCTTTGGGATTGATCCCGAACCATCGGCAGTAGCACTTTGTGTTGCTCCAGTGCGACGCTAATTAAAATACCTACCATCGTCTAAATTGCGAACTTAAAAAACACTGATTGATCTCACCAACCATTATGTCTGAAACTAAAGTTAATTCTATTACGAACTTTATAAGTCTAAGCAGTGAGCAAAAATCATTACTTCCAGAACATTTGATACAAATTAATTCATAAAATAAATAGTAGAAGACATTGATTTTTCTTAACAGTAAAGAAAGGGGATCTAACGAGCATATTGCGATTAAAGAATGTGTCATTTATCGAGCGTTATTTCAGCAGAACAAACTTTACTTTTTCTTGCAAACAGTTATGTCCGAACCAAAACACTAAAGTGAGTGAAAACTGGTCCTAGATTACCCTTGTTAATTACCTACACAGAAAACATTGAATAGTTTTAAGCAAATTAAGACCACCCTAACTTGAAGGAGGAGTCATCCCCCCATGAATGAAGTGGCCAAGGCTCTTTTTGCCTACCTCAGCAGAATCCTCGCAGAACACGTGCGAGCCATTAGCTTCTTGTTTCCGCACTATTACCAGAAGATAAGCGACCAGATTTAGCCGAGGGGTGTCCAAAGGAGGACGTGAGAAGTGGACAATGGAGGACGAGAGTCGTTCGGACGCCTGACTCGTGGAAGGAGCCCGATGACTCAGCACGTCTCTGACAAGTCCATCCTTTTGATGGGCTTTGTGTCGTTGTGGGAAGCTTTGTGTTTGGTAGTTTGTCATCTAACCTTTTTTCATGAGGAGCAATGTGTCTGTTCCCGTCTCTGATACGCAGACCTCTCGTGGCAATTACGCTTCGGATAATGATTATCTAGATTAAAATATCCGTCTAAAAGCAATAAAATGGCCAAAAGTGAGAAGTAAATCGATATGTCTGGAGAGTTTAACGTGTAATATGTTTAGCTTATAACTGCAATTTTAACGTTTGTGTACTTTTAAGCAAGATATGTTTCGAGAAATTAAACTCTTAAGACGGGTATTCACAGAAGTCTTGCATAACGTCACGAAACTGATTTTGTTATCCTCGTCATTATTAAAATGACGAGGATAACAAAATCAGTTTCGAGACGTTATGCAAGACTTCTGTGGAACCCGTCTTAAGAGTTTAATTTCTCGAAACATCTTGCTTAAAAGTACATTAATTGTAAGTGATTTTCGGCGAAGTTTTGATTGGGTTTTGTTCAAAATCGGCACACATTTTGCGATAATCTAAAAGTGCTATATAATTTACCGCTATAAAAATAATTAACCACTTTTGGAAAAGTTAAGAGTAGTTTATGAATTTTCCCGGGAGCATGATTAAGCAATTAATTTTTTGCTGCAGACGCAATACTTTTCTAAAACAGGACTTATTGCAAATTAGGTTTTAATGAATTATAATCTTCCAATTTAAAAATCCTATTTTAAATTTTCTCAATTATGAGTGCAAACATAAATATACTTGCGTATTTTCCAGTGGTGTTTAGGTTTGAAAAATTATTTCGAAGGTGAACCTTACATGCCAAGAATTAGTTAGCATGTTTAAAAATGAATTGAGTGATAGATAAATTTATTAATCATGCCTTTTGATTAAATATTCAAATTTGTGATTTTAATGCAATACTAAGGGATTTCCTAAAATAAATAATATTAATATAATAAATAATTTCTAATACCTGTACTTTCAATACAAATCAAATTTACGTATACCAATCTCTTCAGAAGCTTTTATGCCTATAGAGAACTGAATCTTCTGAATGAACTTTCAAAAAACGGTATTTCGTCATAAACTCCTCATGATGAAAGCTAATCCAAAATAAAAATCCAACCATAAATTTTCTGCACTTTAAAATTTGACCAAAGCCGCAATATGCTCCAATTTTAGTAAAATTGACTTTTAATAAACGTTTCCAAGGTATGAGATGCACATAAAACTTACTCCTGCGACAACTAAAACGAGGCATATGTACTGGGAGATACAATCGGTGGTAACATGTTAAAAATTGGAAAAAAATAGTCAAAAGGGAGAAATTTACTAATGAAAAATCTGGAGAGTTAAACTTGTAATATACTGTCTGGTTCATAATTATTTAAAAAAAACGTCCATTTAGTTATGTTTACATTGGGCAGCATTTAGTAGTGTTCTCAAAAGATGAATAGCTGAAATATGAATATGATGAATGGATGAAATATCTTATCAATTATGCATGCCTTGAAGCACGAATTTGCCTGTGTTCCACTACTGCTGTCAGAATATCTACATATATTGGAAATTCAATACATTTTGTGTGAAATTTAATCTTTATTCAAATTCTCTACATAGACCAATTAAAATGAGTTAAAATCCCGTTCATTCTCGAAAATAGAAATAGTTCAGATTTTGAAAATTATACAAATTTACTGATGATGGATCAAAATTTTAATAAATTATTTTCTATTTTAATCAGTTTGTGATACTCCCTTTTCTGTATTTACATTTTAGCTGTATGTCCAGATTTTATTTTTTCCTCTTGGATATTATAACAACTATTTCAACCACGCAAGATTTGGTTGGGGTACCCCCTTCCAAATATCCTACTCTTTGCTTGCCATTAGTTTCTTACACTTACTTTTGTAGATCTTATTACTGTTATATTTTATTATTTTTTTCAAGAACAATGCTCATAACTTTATACTGATTTTCATACGCTTTTGTAATAACTTTTAGGTCAGGCTTTGTTTTATCTCTTTGAATTTGTTTTGTCCGTATTTTGTACTTGCCCCATAAAATCTAACCTAAATTTCTGTTCATTTGATACTCGCCACACAATGTTTGAACTGTCAATCCAAAACTATGGAATATCCTATCAACTTTCACACAAAGGAAATACCGTCTTCCAACAGAAATAACTTAAATATTAAATATCGGATTTTCCTTGTTTCGAGAGGGTGTCGAATTTAAAAAAAATGTACATAACAAGTTTCCGTTACATTCAACATTCCGATGAAAGGCTTTTCCATTAACTGCCTCCACATAACGCCGCCTCATAAAAGCGGCGAAAGCACAGTTCCCTTTTCGAAGATCTCTCAATAACAAGTCATCAACAACCATTTACCAAAAGCGCGCTTGGGGGTCGGGGGTGGTGGGCTCATTCATTTCCGTATCACCGTGACCGTAAAGAAATATGCTCATTCACTGGCCGGCATTATTCAAAAACGTCGATTTAATTCCAAACACAAAGTCCCATTCAGCGAGCCTATCCCTTCACTCTCGGATTAATAACGCGTAACGGCTTTTCCGTTTCAACTTCCATTACCCTAATGACGAAGCCCGGGCCCGGGGTGGGCTAAAAAAGAAAATGACAACCAAGCCCCCCTCCCACAAACACACCAGCAGCCCTATTAATGCCCCGTCCTCAATTGTTGAAACCTCCTTCCTCTGTTCACTTAAAGAGAAGAACTCGCTCTGAATGGCCTTGGGAAGTTTTAAAAGGAAAAGCATGTCTTGCTGGATTGCTTTGGTGCTGGTTGTAGTGTTTGATTCTTCAAATCGCCGTTAGTTATGTCTCGTTTCCCTTTCGCTGCTAGGAGAGTGCATTATGCATTAGTCTTCCGAAGAACATGTGTTTCCTGTGGATGTTAGGGTTTCATTTTCTCGACTGCTGTCTTTGCTTTGGATCGATGTAGTTTATCAAAGAAAGCTGCCCGCTCTCCCCGTTTGTTTTCCTTGGACTCGTGTGTGTGAAAAGTTTCTGGATCTGCGAGGGAGCGTGATACATGATGGCGGGTGCTGGGATTTGTGTGGAAAAGAGAACGAGTCGAGAACTGTTTGGAGAGTTGGATGAATGCGTCCAGGGAATTGTAGGAGTTGATCAAGCCTCTGCCCTTTCTACCCTCTGGTTACAAATGTCCTTTTTTAAAAAAAATTGCTACTACAATTAAATGTAACCTGTGAAAGAATCAGAATTATTCCAAATCCAATGTATGAAATACCTGCAGCAATGTGCCCCAGTTGTAAAATCACCTTTTCAGTTCGAGGAGCCGCGGTGGCCCGGTTGAAAGAGTAACGGATTAGCAACTGGAGGGTTTCGAGTTCAAATCCAACCAAACACCGTTTTCAAAGGGGGATGTTGTACTTTAAATCTGTCGTGGCCTCAAATGTCCTGACGTTGGCGTGGTGTGGAAGTTTGGAGAGTGGGGTGCCAGCTCAGGTGTTGCCTCGTCATCTGACCATGGTTCACAATTATGTGGGGTTGTCCTCGATCTTTCCCTTTGGGATTGATCCCGGACTGTCACCAATAGCCGTTGTGTTGCTCCAGTGTGACTTTAATTAAAAAATACTAATACCTTTTCAGTTCGATAGATTGCCCAGATTCGCCATTTTGTTACATATCCTGCATTGAAACACCTCTTGGGAGGTGTGTATCATACAAATATATTTTTATTTCTCCCTGATATTAGTTTCATAAACTGTATATTTAAAATTTATATCTTGGTTGAATTCACATAATAATCGTAACGTACGGAATTTTATATTTAATTTTTTTATTGCTGTGAAATTTTAATTTGATCCATAAAATACTTGGCTAGGCAAGCTCTTATCCTTCATACATGATCCACGCCAAAGAGCTGTCGAACAAGAGGAGACGCGATGTGCCATTAAACTTATCCATCCTTACAGTTTCACTCGTTACGATCGTCCTCTGGTTTAAAACAATCCTCATTAATCCATTTATTGTATAGTCTTTATATTTTTCCTCAAGTTATCTAGAAACTAGTCAGAAGCTTGTTTAAAAGATGCTCCCTTTTTTGGACCCTTAAAGTTGTACAGTTGACGTATCTATGTGCTTTTTTACTGCTAAAGGGTGGTGAGTTTGAGATTCGATGATTACTGCATCGAATTTACTACATCTAAATCAGGTTGGGAACCAACTTAATGCAAACATACAACTGAGATGCAAGCGTAGCAAAAGGAACGTCTGTGAATTCAACTTATCAAACGAATTCCCCATGGCAACTACTGAGACAATTTTGTAACCAATTCAGATCACACTACAAACACAAAGGAACACTTACGGATGTTAATCCTAGCACACACAAGTAAAATAAATTATATTTACCAAGTTGACAAACTTAAATACTTATAAACGCCGATAACCAATTAAAAATTTAATTTGATTTTATAAATTGCTGTAATATTAAAATTTAGAGAACATTTAATTGTTTTATTTCCTGTTAAGATGAAGTCAAATTATTTTTATTTATGTCTGAACTCAAAAACAATTAAAAATTCGTAAAATACATCTAAATACAAATCTTAATGTTACATAACTTTCAACTACTAATCAACATAAGCATTCCTGATATTTGTTTCAATATCTACCCAAAAAGTATCTTTGCGAAACTATAATAAACTATAGTTATTGTTTAACTCGAATAAACATTAGTCATTGCATAATTTTTCAGACCATGTTGATGTTGAATTTACTTTAGTACCGCACTTCGCTTTCAAGTTTATTGAAAAGTTAACGGTTGAAATGCTATTGCTTCAGTTTGCAGCAATGATTATATGCGGTTCACTCCTCTTGGCGTACTTGTTAGAAGTGTCAGACTGCTTGTTTGAAAGTGAGCGTGTTCGGGATTACGTCCTGGTCACCAATATAGAATAGCGTGGTTAGAGAACGCGAGTTTCAACGAAAGTACTTCAAGAGAGAATCTTTGCATGGATATCTGTGTACTACTATATTAATTACTATAGTGGGGTGACTCAAGTTCCGTGTAAGTTTCTTTAACTCAATGTTATACTTGCTGAGTAATCCGAGTCATTTCCAAATCCTAATAAATAAACGCATTTAAATTCGCGCTGCTTACCGACCCAATTTTTCATACCCCTCGTTACTTTCTTCCAGACAAATATCTGTCCTACAAAATCGCATCTTCCTTCCGAAAACCACTTCGCAGTAAAACCCCAAACATAAAAAGACGTCTACTTTTTAGGTCATCTCCACAGTGCATCGCATCAGATAAGTTTATGTATCGATATAAAACTTCCCGGACATATTTTTAAAAAATCGGGCATTCAATTGCGACCCCCTGCCTACGACGCTAATGGCGGGCAGTGATAAGAAAAGTTTCTTTAAATGGCAACCCCTCTCAGTGCTGAGATAAGCTTTTACGACTGCTAACCCTTCATTTATCGTCGTGATTTAAATGCAAGAGATGCCTTCCCTTCACTTCATTCTGTCCCATCCCCCCGCGTGTCGTTCTTTGGCCGGCGCCACGAGGCCAGACTGCCAGTCTACAAGTGGTACAGATTTTCCTGTTGATCGTTTGTGCCGGGGCTACAAGTGGCCACCCCATTCATAACGTGTTCTTTTCTTCTCCTGCGCGCCCCATTTAGCAGCCGCCCCTCCATCAAAAGGGCATTGAGTTGGCAGGATCGAATCGAAAAATCGCCCGCGGATTTCGGGTACGTATGAAAAATGGTGGACATTAAATTAAGCGCCTTGTTTATACATTTGGGACGCCTTGATTTGCTTTTGCCGGGGTCTGGGACACGCCTTCCAGCGATTGCTAGCTATGAAATATATATAATCGCTATGAAATAGATGTAATGGCTGAGATTCTGATGGGAGTCATAAATATCACGACTCGGATCGGTAAGTGCGAAATAGTTCCCACTGACTAAAAGATAACAACTGATTTTCTTACCTTGTTTTTGGATTGATGGCATTGATTTAATTTGATTTATTGCGAAAGGTCGTTAAATGAATTGCAGGCAGCCGAGCGGAACCTCAATTTTTCGACTTCGTTCAATCAGTATTACAGTGCTAGTCAAAAAAGCAGTGTCAGTGATTTGGGCTAGACTGCGTCTACGGAGTGAACAGAATCGACCACAGAATAATCATGCCACGTGATTCCTTGTCGAGCTTTCTCATTACTTAATATTTTACAGTGCTGGATTACAAGCCATGTGGGTATATCAGGAAATGAAGCACCTGATAAAGCAGCCCAAACGGCTGATACCATAAGACCGTCCGTCCCTTTCCAAGACGTGGATCATATCAAAACGTTCATCAAAAATTCATGGCAAAGTAAATGGGATATACAAATTCAAAATAAATTCCATTCCACCACATGTAAAGATCTTTAAATCCCATAATTTTAATAGAAGACTCAAAGTAAAACTGGCAAGACTTCGTATAGGTCACACATTTAATTCACAGGCATTTACTACTCTCAGAACCAGCTCTGACATGTCCGAGGTGATTCAATCGTATTTGTAACACACATTTTAAGTGAATGTCCTGATTTTAATGGTATTATATTCAACAACTTTGGTGCTACTAACCCTTGTAACGTTCCCGGTCTCTAATTAGGCTTAAGACTGCTTACAGCACAATAAATATTTATTTCGTATAGAGAATTTTGAATATTATTTACATATAAGATTAATTGAAAAGTATGGAGGGCACAGCTGTACAGTTCGACATCTGCTAAGGAGCACGGAGGCTCGCCAAAATCTGAGAGTCTGAAGGATGTTCCTTTCGTGGTTTCAATCTACTCTGATCTTTTGAGGGGGGAGTTCACCTCGGTCTTGGAATGTTAATCCCAGTGTTTCCCCGCCATCTGCAACGGAAGGTCATGAGAACCTCCACAGTTTCCCGATCCGAGGACAGATGTAATGTCTCTCTGGCCTGAGCTTCCACAGAACTGTCGACAAGTGTTTTCCTGGGGTGGCCCGTCTGCATTCCTCTCATTCCTCCAAGGTAATTTAGGTGTTGACAACTTGTTTTGCAGTCGAGGGAGATCTGAATCCCAGATGTGGGAATGCCAGACCGATAGGTACACTCTAGTATTAATGATTTATTAAGTAAGCCTTTATGATTTTGCGCTTGACGCAGTTTGTCCTTTTTTGGATCTTGCGCCATAAAACCCAAACATAAATCAATCCTTGTCGAAAGCGCAACTCACAAAAGTGCTGTCCGTTGATTGATTGGATATGGCATTTTGGAGATATTCGCGTCGAAAGTTTTATGACGTCCTGTTCTGTCATTCGAAATTTCAGTGTTAACAAACTCCGAAGAAAGTATCCTTTTGCTCTACAGGGGTTTCCGGCACATGAATCAATAGAGATGAAAATAAAGCACCATGTGATATGCAAATCTGAATGTATGCGTTAAACTACATCAGTTGTAGGTGCGCATTTCCGGAATGCAAATACAATAAAAAAAACTGACAACACTTCAAACGGATACCTCGTCATTTTGAATCACGGTTAGATGACGATGATAATGCCTGAGCTGGCACCCCACTCTCCAAACTTCCACAACACGAAAACGTGAGGACATTTGAGGTTGCGACAGATTTTTACATGCACCAGCCCCCACGTACACGACGGTCTTCGGTTGGATCGAGTTTCGAACTATAAATTTTGGTATAGTATAATCATGCGCGTAGCATGCAAAAACCATCAATTAAAATAAGTCGATAGCACTTCCTAACAGGGCAGAATAGGGCATGTTTCTTTGGACTGAAAGTTGTTTACGCTAAACTACGAAAATTAACGTTTAAAATGCAAAGCACTCGCCTCAGAATTTCCGTCAACTTCACGAATTGAGTGTCTCATGACACGTGGTCTTAACAAGTTTCAATCTCAAGCATTTTTAATATCCGTCCACGAGCTCACACTTCCGTCAACTCTAGTGCCCTCCTCCAAATCCAGAACCTCTTCTCGACGGTGGGCCGATCCTTGGACGGGATATTGGGGTTTCTGAAAGCACACCCTCCCCTGCACACCCAGCTGTACCTCCCAGACTCTTTTAAAGAGGCTTCTATCGCTCTATTAGAGTCTATCTGCATTAACGTTACATAGCATTACGAGGGGTTCTGTATGGCTCTCGTTGGGATCAAGTAAACAAGCTTTATCTTCAGTGTCAGTTATTATTACGCAGATCAAAAGGACTTAATTGAGATTAGTTGCCCTGTTTCCCTGACTCTTCCATCTCCCAAACAACACGTGATTTGGGATCATCAATTACCCTTTGCAAGTTGCTGAAGGAAACCTCAAATATCCCACCTCGTCTTCGTTGTTGGATTGATTTGATTTTTTCTGAATACTCTTAATCAAATCTATTCTATGTGACTAAACAGCAGACTGTCGGAGAGTAGGTTACAATTATTCAATATTTTCCGTAACAATTTAATACTACCCATAACAGTTTAATAACTCCGTTAAGAGGGCCGTCGTGACTCAGTGGCTATGGCCACTGCTCTCGCAACCTTCGAGTTGTAGGCAGCGTAGATACGATTCCTGTCAGGTGCATTCCTGCCTGGGTGTATTTCTCTCTTCTGTGTCAGTAAAAGTTTCATTATGTGTGTCTGTCTATTCCTTGATCTAAATCTTGTGTCTGGCGCATCATGGCCAAATATGGCCCTTGCGCCATAAAACCCCAAAACAACTAAGTAATTTAGAAAAACTTCCTAATTTTTGCAAAATTTCGTGTACATGAGTCACAATGTGCATTCATTGTTGCTATATAGAACGATCTAAACTGATAATTAAGTATCTATTTCAAGTTTGTTGTCAGGCAAACCAGGGATCACCCTGGCTCGGTTTGCCCACTGATCGGGGGTGACCTGCGAGTTATAAGCGGCACGGGTTCGATTACTCTCTGGGTGTTTATCTCTCCTCTGTCGGCCGCGGTAGCCCAGGTGGAAGGTAAACGAATTAGCAACCGCAGGGTTTCGAGTTCGAAACTTGGTCCAGCCAAAGACCGTCGTGTATACGGGGGCTGGTGCATGTTAAATCTATCATGGCCTCCAATGTCCTCACGTTGGATTGGTGTGTAAGTTTGGAGAGTGGGGTGCCAGCTCAGGTGTGACCTCGTCATCTGACCATGGTTCAAAATTACTAGGATCTTCCCCTTCGAGATTGATCCCGGAACGTTGCCAATAGCCCGTTGTGTTGCTGCAGTACGACGTTAATTAACTACGTACCTCTCCTCTGTCATCGGAATTTTCCTTTTGTGTATGTCCATTACTTGACATTTTCTTCGTTTTGGCACACTTGTGTATCCATGTCTGGCCCTGAGCCTTTAAACTAAAAATGGGCTTTTTGTAAAACACCAAGACCTAATAATAAGTCAATGAATCGATGTTAAATAATACTTCTGGAAAAAAATTACAACTGAAACATTTATTAAGAAATACAGTTGGAGTTTTTTCACATATTCTTTTAAGAAAACAAGTAATAAACGCTGTTTTGCTCATAATATGAATTTTGCAAATCTGTTATGAGAACACGAAAGCATCTAAATGTACAAAATTATTTAAGTGTATTTTAAGGTTATACTCAACTGTTTTATACCTTAAATGGTTTATTTTTATTCAAGGATAATACGATTAAGTTATGTCCTCATGTTAATTATTTTTCAAATATTTGAAGTTTACTTCCCTCAATTCAGTTTCATTTTTAAAATTTAGTTTGAAAATTGTTTTCGATGCTTCCGGAATTGACATAATACATTGTCGGCTTAGAGCAGAAACTCTTCAAGCGACGAAAAAAACATTTTTTCGGTACAGCTGTTTATAAACTCGGTTTTTAGGTCAGAAAATAAAATTTGTAAGCATTGTGGTTGCGTCATATTTTAAATAGGTTACGATACGACCACGTATAAAATGAAAATAAGCATTTATTGCCTACTCTATAGTTATCCCCATTCAAATCTCTTCTCATTTTTAAAAAACATTGTCTTTTTAAACCTCATTTGATATGTATATTTTTTACTATTCACAACTCATTAATCATACCTTTTTATATTATACACCTTGTTTCTGGTCAACATGTTTTGAAATATCAATTCATATCAACCATGATTTTTATATTGATGGCAAATTTTAATCTTGTGCTTTATCATATCTTTAATCGAAATTAAATATCCTACTCCACATGTTGTGCTTTTATCTTAGACCAATCATTTTTTAATATTTTATACTTTTATTGGGTCACATTCTGTTTTGTGTTTGCGCAGCTTGTCCGCTTTTGGACCTTGCGCCATAAAACCCCAAAATCCAATCCAATCCTACAGTTATGTACGTAAAGAAATGAAAAGCGCATTTCTTAACTTTTGTATTCCGTACATTCCATAGTCCAAACAATTACTATACTTAAACAATTTTTAAATAAAGTCGGCGACCATCATGGGAAAGTCCAATTGACAGACCGAAACAAATCGTATTTGTCGTTTGGTATGGACCAAACCTGCCCCACCTTCTCCGAGTAGCAGTGTCTGGAACAAACCGGTCAGCCACCCCCCATAATCAATCGTTCATCATTGATAATATCAGGTTGTGGCACACCCTCCGGAATGCAAATTCGGCGTAATCAGTCCCTTCGAAAAGCTTTTCCCGGAAACTTTATTTTGAAGCCGAAAAGAATTTGCAGGAGTGCTTAAGGGGAGGGAGGGGATAAAACCTAATTAACAGCGCTATTGCGGAGAAAGCAAGCTTGTTGTTTGCCTAAGTAACTAATTATCGCGCCGAAGGCAAAGGTGGTTACTTGCTTTTAGGGGGAGGGAGGGCTTTGCTTTCCAAGAGTAATGCAATCAGAGCGGGATCGGAACGCTGTTTGAAGCAGATAAGCCAGGAAGTTTTATTTTTGCCTTTGCCAGAGATCACACAGGCTGGGGGAGTTGGTTCTACAGCCGGATTCCGTTTCATTTACTCCGCTTCCAATGGCCGGGCCTTCCAGAAGCTCGAGCTTTTTGGTTTTGGAATACGACTCTGTTCCAAGCCAGCTTGCTTGCTGTCGAAATTGTTGGGAGTTGAGTTTCGGACATTTGGCGGAGTGCTCAATTATCTATGCATTGATTCTGACTAGTGGTGGGGATTCTGGGAGAGGCAAGCATATAGGATTGCATGGATTTCTTTGGCATGATCTAAAAAATGATTACGCCCATGTTATGGTTGAATCGAGCACGTACTATAACTATGTAGGACAATTTTTATTAGGGAAAATGTTTGTTCTAAGGAAATTGAATTTTATAGGGTTTTATCAAATGGCTTCCGGACCAAGATAATTAATACTCTTGGTGGTTCATGACGAGATTTCTCGTCATGAGCAAGAATGATCAGATCTTGGTAGACGAGATATCTCGTCATTAGAAGAAAACTGACCCGATCTTGATCAAGTAATCGTAAAAAAGTTTGACAGTACCTTGATGTCGAGACATCTCGTCATTAGCAAAATTGATAAGATCTTGATGGACGAGGTATCGTCGAAACCACTTGGAGGGTTAAGTAAATCCGCAATTAAATTAATTTTAAAAATCACTAAGAGTGTCAAAGGTGTAAAAGGGAATAGCGAAAATCTCAGAACCATGGAGTGGAAGATATTCAGTATTCGCGGACATGGTTGGACTTTTTAAAAGTTATGGGGAACATGACAGAATTCGAGCACTCCTTATGACTGCAGACATCCTTTTCCACAGAAGGGAGGTAGTCCAATTTCAGCACTCTGAAACAACTGAGCACTGCTTGCTTATTAAGCACTCCCCTACACACGATTGAATGCTAATGAAAGGCACCGATCTGTAAAGGTAGTGGAACAATTCCAGAATGCTCCTGATGACTGCAGACGTTCCTTTCCCCCATCGCTTCTAATTTTAGACGCAACACTAAACCCATGCTTACTTATTAGAGCACTCCCACACATGATTGACTGTGAATCGAAGGCAGCAATCTCGGAGGTCCGACGCAGGAACAAAAGAAAGCGGCTCCCCAAGTCCGACTCACGATTAATTATTGTTTTCGGTCCGCTCACCGTTATTATTTTTAACCTGGGACAAGAAAAGTGGATATTAATTAAAAGTTAGGCCGTGAGGCAGGCATTGTGGCGAGTGAATACTGGAGCCCCAATCAATGTAATTTATGGTTACATCAGAGTGCGCCTGTTTCGAAGGGGTCGGCGAGATGTAACCGAGCCCGGCGGACTCGTAGAGGAAACGTACAATTTGCTCGTTAATTTCGGGGCTTTGTTCTTACGCTTAAGCACATCTCTACCAGGGCTCGAAATGAATAAAATTAATGGTGGGAGGTGATTTATGGGAAGGATGGTTTTCCCTCTCTCCAGAGGAACGCGCGCGTTCTAATTTATCCTTCTTCAAAGGGACTCCAAAGTAATATTAGATTAGAGCGTGGTGTGGTTTTGAAAAAAAAAACATGAGCCGCTGGACTTCTTTCGGTTTGACTTTCTTTTGACGGTGATTTCTCGACAGTGTTTTATGAGCTAGGATTTTTTGATAGCGTATTGAATTTATTCTATTGACTAAGAATATTATGCGTTTTGAGCATTTCATTTTAGTACTGGTCGTAAGCGTAATTTCGCAGTAACAGATAGTCATTTCACTGTAGAATATTTTTGCATAGAACTCGAAAGAATATTGCCTGGCTACGTAGTATAATAAAGTAAAACATAGTTTAGGAATAGGTAAATATCTAAAAAAAAATAATATAGAAACCTTTGTTTTTATCATAGTTCTTGTTTGTAGTTCACAATATCAGTTATAGTCATGGCCTTAAATTTGTCATTTCTAACTATTTTAATTTGTGATGAATCGTAAAATTAACGTGCAATTCCCGGACCGTTAGTAGTAGGTTTGCGGTCCATGGGTTTTACATACAACGTAGCATAGAGCAACAACTCATTAAATGACATTTTTTCGGAAACATAAAATGCTTATTTTCATGGTGGTGGGAAATACATTTTCATATTGTACTCAGTTTAAGTACTCATAACACTCAAAATGCTTAGAATTTTTATTTTTGGAGCTAATTGTTAGTCTAACACTCCAAGAGGTTCATACGCATAATTTCACGTTGCAGCCTGCCCAGCATGATTTCTAACCCATTTTGACCTTCTTCATCAATACATTCTTTCCGTAGGGTTCTATTCTAAGGAAAGAAGCAATAGAATCTTCCAAAAAGATTCTATTTTACAGAATGGGCCAATAAAATCGTTCAAAGGTTTTATTTCAAAGAAAGGACCAATAGGATCTTTACAAAGCATTCTATTATAAGAAAATAACCATTAGAATCAACCAATAGATGTGGTTATTGAGTCAGAAAGCCTCCAAATGTTTCGACGAGATAACTCGTCCAAGACTGGTCAATTTTGCTAAGGTCGGGATATCCCATCGAGACAAAATTGCTCTACTTCTCCAAGGGGATATGAAGAGTAGGAAAAGCAAATTGTCTCTTCCCCAGAACTAGTGGCGACAGTTTGGAACAGGCTTTTGCATGAAAGGCTGGTCACTACAGGGCAGTTTTCGAAGCGAAGAAAAACCACCAAGAGGGTTAAGCGTGCTGGGGTAAGACCAATACTACACTACTCGAATATCTCGTGACGCTTAGAGCTAAACAGCTGCACTCTAAACATTTTATTTTCAGTTATTGATTTTGCCCTCCAAGCGGAAAATATTGGAAAATGTTTCTTATCCGTGAATTTATGACATACAGGTTGTTTCAATCGTAACCGGCTACGTTTACTAGACACACTAGGCAAACAAAACGATTGAAACTCAGATTACCGATATGGATAGAAGCACGTTAAAAAGAACACAGTTCCATTCTGTATGTTGAGAAAGAACTTTGCCAACAAACTGCACAATCCAACAACTGGAAACGATCGCCCTTGCAAGTAACATCAATCAGAATCAAGTAATCTATACATTTGTAAACATGAAGTTTAGGGTAGTACTGAGGGGTTCCCTTGCGATGCGATCATTGGATATCTCAAGCCATATACTGCCACCATTAAGTTCCGCTATCTACTAATGATATTGCTCGGACACTAGAAACACTGGTAAACACAAGACACTGACACTATTATGAGATGTTTGCCTCTAGGATGGATTGCCTTTAACCATCCCGTGATCTCGAAGTAGTGTATTGCTTTTATACCTGCAACACATAATGACTAAATAACCTCCTCGATTGGTTGAAAGAATCCTAGAAAAGATTATATTGGTCAAGGGCAAAACCGGCAGCACGTGACAGCAGGAAGGGCTGTATGTTGCCGAAACGAATGTATGCGTGTGAACCTCTCCAAGAGTTAACCTATCTGGTGATTGTCTCGACCAGGCATCTTGTCATTCGAAAACTGACCAGATCTTGATGGACGAGATATCTTGTAAAAACCATTTGGAGGATTAATACTGGTTGAAGAAGGCTTCCGACAATTCTGTGAGGGCCATCAGTTGCAATTCATCTCTCCATTCCTCCAGCTCGTTCTGCTTCAGAAGATCAGGTTTGCATGGGCAGCCCTTTTATGTCCATTTTAGTTCATAACTGCAACTGTTGAAGGGTGCATTTCCAGCTTTTAATAAACACCTGGTTAATTCTTGGAATTGCCACAGTAGATGAAGCATATGATTAGGAATATTTCCACTCTCATAGTAACTGGGCCAGGGGGTCAGTCAATGATATACGGGATGCAAAGCGGGTTCATAAGCGTGTCGCCCACGGGGGTACATCTTTAGGTGTGTACTGGCATCACAAACCCGTGGTACTCGAGTGATCTGTCCTCCCTTCTGTTTTACCCTCGCCTACCCTTCTGCTTTTTTGCTTTGTTTTCCTAACTCGTAGCCCTGTGTTGGCTCAGCTTGGCCAAATATGGAGTCGGGATAAGCGAGTCGGGATAAGTGTTACTAAATAGTATGTCTTGTTTTTTACTATAAAAGAAAATTCAGGACTTTCTCAAAGTTAAACAAGCTGTAAAATGCCCGCTGTATGTTGTCTGCGACTTGTAAAATATTCTAGCAAATGATCCATACACCGTGATCAATTGAACTATACGGTTCAAGTATTTCTTCCAATATCCAATTGATTGTAAATATGACCCTTGCGCCATAAAACCACAAAACAACCAACCATTTTATTGTAAAATGATTTCAAAGCGAAAGGAAAATCAGCATCCGTCTTTGTAACATTTATATGAACTCTGAAAAATTCATGAACTTTTAGGTAACAAAAGCTGACCCTCTGAGAGATCTCATATCCGCTCTGTAAAATGTTGTCTTCCCTGCATGACTTCTAACCAGTTTTGACCTTTACCAATTGAATCGTTCCTAGCATTTTTCATCTAGTAAATGTAGTCATTGAATCATGTGTTATGGGAAAAAAGCAAAGCTACACTAATAAATCTCTTGATTCCCAGAGGGTTGAAAAAGGTTTTCTTGACAATGGCGTAATTCCTAAACAATCAGAACTAGAGATACACTATTTTCTAAAGAAACCGTCCCATTTGAAATCTTTTTATAGAATGTCTTCTTTTGTACTTTTCGGATCTCCAGGTAATTTTTTATTCTTATGTGATAAAATTAAAAATTCTCTTATGTGACAAGTGATATCCTTACACAAATCAAATTACGAAAGAGCGATTCTTCAAATTAAAAGATGCTCCTCATCCGAAGCTTATCGAATTTGTTTTCCCCGAAGTGTTTATTATAGCTTTGGGTGTAACATAAAAGTGAAATGCAGGAAATTTTTTGTCAGAAATTGAATCTGCTGAAGTCTATCTCGAAAGTCGTATCGATCCGTTCCCAGTCTTGTTTCCCGCTATCTTCCGCCGTTGACCTGATGGATAAGAAAGCGATTTGAGGCAGCTGCTATTTTTGAAGCACGAGAGCGAGGGGAAAAAAGTCATCCAAACTATTGATTAGTCCCTCTAACACAAAAATCTGAGAGGAAAAAACGAAGCAAGAGAAAAGAAGAAAAAATGAAGAGAAAGAATTATTTTGTATTACCTGTAGTAAAAAGGGGAAAGCGAAGTAGGATAACGAAAAAACGAATAAAAATAAAAATGATCAAATCTGCAAAGCCGGCTTCGATCTCGGAATAAATGAAAAAAACTTGGCAGAATAATGATTGAAGTAAATAATAAATAAAAATATTTCCAATAATCTGAAAAGGAGCTAAGGATCGATCCCCCTAATTTTGCTAAAGGTTTCGAGAAAAGGAGTGAATATTATTATAGCTTTAAAAAGGCTGGCTGTGCGCGCAAGGAATAAATGCCCCTGTAGAACGTTATATCGATTCCGGGAAATCGATGGGAAAATTCGTTCTGTACTTTAGCTTTTGCCGTTTTGCGAAATGGGAAACATATTAATAAGAAATAGATGTCAATAAGTTTGATTTTTATGTTTTGTAGGGTTATTTTATGAATAGTCTTGCTACTTTTTATAGGTTTCAGTGAGAAACCATTTCTCTTAGTTGAAGCAAATAGTATATCAGATAATATTGTGTAATCTGAAAACGCATTGCTATTTTTTCTGCATTTGGATTACTTTAATACTTTGAAAGTGTTTAATGGGATAATAAAGGTCTGTCTCACTAAACTTGAATGAAATATTATCGAGAAAATTTTCAAATGTGTATGTAAGCAGATTTACTAAAGCGCTTTAAAAATTAACTAGATTGACCTTAGAATCAAAAAATTTCTTTAATTTTAAAATTTCTCCTTACAAGTACACAATTTTGAGTATTTCCGATCACAAATATCAACTCTAGAAATCTTACAAATGGCACTTGGATACGAGTTCTTCCAACAAAAATAAATGTTAAATATACACATGATAAATAAAATACTGGTGTACTTCTATTTTTGTACTTAAAATGCGTCTAATATTTGGAGAAAGGAAAAGCAGCTCTCTTGTGTTAACGTAACTTGTGTTAAGAACCTAAACAATACATTCTTTCAAGTATTGTAACTCAGATTTTCAACTGGACTGATTTTCCCAATACCCTGCAAGCGCTTTATGCTCAAAAAAGCTATGCAGCATGGCAATCCAAATGGACCAATTGAACTTTTAACAAATTGCATCATATGAAGCCCCAAATTTCTGACTGGCTCGGTTGAAATGGACTCACACAAAGAGGTGCTCCTGGCACTTCTGCGCATATGACGCACTCATCTAACACATTCAAATCCATTATAACTAGCAATCCACATCCTTTATGTAATTCATGCAATTGCATTTTATCTGTTACATATTTTAATTCTTAACTAATATATCTTACACAAATCTAATAGTTTTTACCGTTGCTCAATTTCAATAGCCCGTTGTGTTGCTAAAGTGTCACGTTAATTAAAAAATATCGTACCTACCATTGCTCAATTTAAATTATCTAACTTTTATAATTATACACTAGATGACTTTTTAGCTCTGGAAAAATTTATGTTGAGGTTTTGACCTTAATTTATTCATTGGAATGTGTATAATGTGTGTATGTCCATTACTTTATATTGTATGTCTTGTGTCTGGGGTAGTATGGCTAAATATGACTGGCAGCATGGCTAAATATGAATTGCGCCATAAAAACCCTACCAACCAATATGTAGCGTTCGTTGTAAGTTTGTTGTACTGACGTAGTATGACTTTTTAGGACCTTTTGCCAATTTTATTATAAAAAGTGCTAATAACCTTAAATTCATAAAATTTTCAACTATAACATTGGAATCTAATCTTTGGTATCATCTAAAATGTTATTTTTAAAAAAGTAATAAAGCTGGGCTATTACGAGACATTTGAATATGGATTTCTGTCATTCAGGTTTCTTAATAGCTGTAAAATGTATCAAGATATTTGGAGGCAATTTGTGTATAGCAAATGCTAAAGCATCATATCTATTACTGTTATAGTGTATGAAACGTCAAACTTTTTAACTTGACAGATGATGGAAGTTATCGAATGTCATTAAGCAATATTTTCTTTCCCGAACTTCCAACTTCGCGATGAGACTCCAATATTTATATAATATTCCCCTGCAAAACGAGACTCGAAGCCTACTTGAGAAACTATTTCTTCCTTAAGAACTCTAATCGCACACAGTAACACTTTCTCAAAGCTACGTAAGCAATTTTTATGCTGTCCTGGGTCAACAATCCAATCTTGCAAGGATAATATTTGCCTATGGCCACGCAGTTAAACTTTTCTGTTTTACTTTCCTTTCAATGAAGTTCATTAGTTGTTTCGTTCAGAAATAGATTGCATGGTTTCTTTTATTTCTCCGAAAATGCTCACGACTCAAAGATATGCTTGTCGTTACTGGCAACTTCACGTATATGTTATTCACCGTATATGTTGTCGTTCGTGTTGTCTAACAACTTCAAGTATAAGTCCCGTATGTTATTCACTGTATATGTGATGCCTATGGCCCAGCAGTTAAACTTTTCTGCAGTAACACTTTCTCAAAGCTACGTAAGCAATTTTTATGCTGTCCTGGGTCAACAATCCAATCTTGCAAGGATAATATTTGCCTATGGCCACGCAGTTAAACTTTTCTGTTTTCCTTTCCTTTCAATGAAGTTCATTAGTTGTTTCGTTCAGAAATAGATTGCATGGTTTCTTTTATTTCTCCGAAAATGCTCACGACTCAAAGATATGCTTGTCGTTACTGGCAACTTCACGTATATGTTATTCACCGTATATGTTGTCGTTCGTGTTGTCTAACAACTTCAAGTATAAGTCCCGTATGTTATTCACTGTATATGTGATGCCTATGGCCCAGCAGTTAAACTTTTCTGCAGTAACACTTTCTCAAAGCTACGTAAGCAATTTTTATGCTGTCCTGGGTCAACAATCCAATCTTGCAAGGATAATATTTGCCTATGGCCACGCAGTTAAACTTTTCTGTTTTACTTTCCTTTCAATGAAGTTCATTAGTTGTTTCGTTCAGAAATAGATTGCATGGTTTCTTTTATTTCTCCGAAAATGCTCACGACTCAAAGATATGCTTGTCGTTACTGGCAACTTCACGTATATGTTATTCACCGTATATGTTGTCGTTCGTGTTGTCTAACAACTTCAAGTATAAGTCCCGTATGTTATTCACTGTATATGTGATGCCTATGGCCCAGCAGTTAAACTTTTCTGCAGTAACACTTTCTCAAAGCTACGTAAGCAATTTTTATGCTGTCCTGGGTCAACAATCCAATCTTGCAAGGATAATATTTGCCTATGGCCACGCAGTTAAACTTTTCTGTTTTCCTTTCCTTTCAATGAAGTTCATTAGTTGTTTCGTTCAGAAATAGATTGCATGGTTTCTTTTATTTCTCCGAAAATGCTCACGACTCAAAGATATGCTTGTCGTTACTGGCAACTTCACGTATATGTTATTCACCGTATATGTTGTCGTTCGTGTTGTCTAACAACTTCAAGTATAAGTCCCGTATGTTATTCACTGTATATGTGATGCCTATGGCCCAGCAGTTAAACTTTTCTGCAGTAACACTTTCTCAAAGCTACGTAAGCAATTTTTATGCTGTCCTGGGTCAACAATCCAATCTTGCAAGGATAATATTTGCCTATGGCCACGCAGTTAAACTTTTCTGTTTTACTTTCCTTTCAATGAAGTTCATTAGTTGTTTCGTTCAGAAATAGATTGCATGGTTTCTTTTATTTCTCCGAAAATGCTCACGACTCAAAGATATGCTTGTCGTTACTGGCAACTTCACGTATATGTTATTCACCGTATATGTTGTCGTTCGTGTTGTCTAACAACTTCAAGTATAAGTCCCGTATGTTATTCACTGTATATGTGATGCCTATGGCCCAGCAGTTAAACTTTTCTGCAGTAACACTTTCTCAAAGCTACGTAAGCAATTTTTATGCTGTCCTGGGTCAACAATCCAATCTTGCAAGGATAATATTTGCCTATGGCCACGCAGTTAAACTTTTCTGCTTCTTTTCTTTCAATGAAGTTCGTTAGTTGTTTCGTTCAGAAATAGTTTGTATGGTTTCTTTTATTTCCCCGAAAGTGCTCACGACTCAAAGATATGCTTGTCGTTACTGGCAACTTCACGTACGCTCTCTTTTGAGCATTTACTACACAACAATAACAAGGACGAATTTTTCAAAAAAAATTTTTCGTGGAAAGGAAAATGAAATTTGTTTTCTTGCACCAGAATTAACAGAAGCTGAATTTTCTTTCATTTGTATGTGTAACAGATATGGTCGAGCGGTACACTAAATCTAACTGGTGAATAAAGAGGGGTGGTTTTTCGCCTCGTGACCAGGGAGTCTCCTAGTGGCTGAGTCCTCTAGACCCAAGGTGCCCCTTTGTGATGAAAACTGAAGTGAATCCTTACAGTATGTACGTTAGGTTCACGTCAGTACAATAATTCTGTTTGGCTTAAGAGCTACCGTTGTTTAACTTCAGTATTAAAATCTGCATCACACTCTTACTTTACTTAACAGTATTGGCCTTTTGTGAAATATAATTGTTACTAGAGAAAGTAATTAATCATTGTCCTTCGAATTGGATATGACCACACAAGTTACGATGGAAATAATTCTGCCATGTCTGTTGTGATATCTTTAGAAAAAGGAGGGCTTATGTTTTAAAAAGTTGCTTGAAAAAAGTAGTGTGAATCGTTTGGTAATGAGTTCGATCCTCGCGTATAGTAATAACGGGCTGGCTGTTTGAAATTTCCGGGTTTTGTCAAGCTGACATTTAACCCTATAAATGGTTTCGACGAGATATTGTCAATAAACATCTGATCAAATTTGATAAGGACGAGATATCTCGTCAATAAAGATCTGACCAATTTTGCTTATGAGAAATCATGTCAGCAGGATAGTGCCAATTTTTTATGATGACAATATCAATATTTGATCAGTTTTTTTCCTAAGGACGAGATATCTCGTTCATCAAGATCTGCTCAATTTTGCTAATGACGAGATACCCCGTCAAGACAACAACCAAGGGTGTTAAAGGCTGACAAGCTCCCTCAGAACTCCGGCTCCACTTTATTTTGATAAACATCAACCCAGAATATCTAATTTTTTTAAACAGGTACTCACTAGAAATCTTATTTTCATGTCTTTTAGATATTGATTTTTAAATTTAAATTAAAAAATTTAAAGTCTTAATGTGTTATAATGTACTTTCAATATTATCTTGTTCTTGGAGTAGCTCTTGTGCCATAAACTTATACCCAAACCAAACCCTTTGAGCTGTGAGTTTACCAACATGTATCGTTTTTACACTGAATCACATTGAATGACGTATAAAACCACGCGTATTGAAATAATTTGATTCGTCAAGAAGGTTGAAATTAATCCCATTATAGCCATGCAGAGAAAAATGCTCAGTTACAGTACGAGATAAAGCATTCCTAACAGTCAGGAGAGTCAACCAGGGGTAGAGGTTCTTAAATTAAGCAATTTGACGTTCAGAGGGGCACACACGACATGAATCCATTCTCCAACTTCCAATGTTCTCTGCATGACTTTCAACCAATATTGATCTCTTTGACCAATAGAGTCTTTCAAGCCAATAAACGTGGTTACTTAGTCATGCGTGTTGTGGGGTAAAAGCAATACAATACTCAGAAATCTTGTGATACTCAGGGTTAACTACATTAAGACGTTTTCGAAGAGATGAAGAATGGATGGAACAATTTTTGTCTGGTCCACAGCTACACTTTTACAAATGGTTTCGCATCGAAAGAAACTAGGTATTATGAATGTAACATTCATCCTATGAGATTTTGATGAGATTATCGGAGATAACAAGTCTACGCCAATTTTAAACTCGATCCTAGTGACGTGATAGCATCTAGATCACCAACGGTAAGGAACCTTGTTTTGGTTGATCAAAAACAAGGGGCTGAGATTCGTTTACGGGGATGGTGTGGAGCGAGAGAAAACTAGATTGGGAAGTGAGATCTCATTTAGTTCTCGAAAATGGCTACAGAACGTTTTCTTAAACATAGCATTAAACATCAATTTCTTAATACGTTGGTCCATTTTTTGTGTTGTGATGTCTTCGATAAAAATTTGGGTTGCTGATGTGTACATCACAGAGTAAATGTTGGATTTATTGGATCCTAAATCTGCTTTAACCCTCCTAGGGGCTTATATTTGCGTCGATAAATGTCCTGTATTGGCTAGCCTCTGATGCAAAAACTTGCTCCAAATTGTCACCAATTCTAAACAATGGACAATTTGTTTTTCCTACTTAGATCTTTGTTCCTCTTGGAATAACGGGACAATTTTGTCTAGACGAGATATTTCGTCATTAGCAAAACTGAAACAGATGTTGGACGAGATATCTCGTCGAGACCACTTGGAGGGTTAAGCAATACACTTCCATCTGTTGGGACACGAATCGTACATCTGTCTTCACTCTGGATTGTTAAACATCGTGTGGCCCGAAACAGCATGGGCCTTAAATTTACTGTACTTTCAATAATATTAAATTCCTAAAGAACATAAAGTTGTAAATTTGTTTTCCACTACCAGCTAATGAATGATCTTTAACCCTCTGGTTTATCCTCTGATCGAAAACTGCCCTATCGTGGCCAGCCTCTGATATAAAACGTTTTGCTGTTACGATCTTCATTCCCTTTGGAGTAAGAAATAGGGCAGTTATGTCCCACCGATGTATCTCGTCATTGACAAATTTGACCAGATCTTGATGGTCTAGGTACATCGTAGAAACCACCTGGAGGGTTAAAGCATTACTTAGCGATGTAATGCTCTAACCCTCCGGATGTTGCCACAATCTGCGTTGCCTTAGGGCAACATCGGAGGTGATGTCACATCGCACCCACCATGAACTGCGACTTGCCTTCCTAGAGGACTTTGGGGAAGTTGACCCACATTTCCGGGTCTTGAAAAAACTATAACTTCTAACAGCCAACCCGACTTAGCTTGTGCCATAAACCCTAAACCAGCCAACCAACCCGACTTTGGCACATAGGAGATTCGAAGTCGTAATGAAGCGCTTCAGTCTACCAGTTTCTGAACAGTGACGTGTTTAGTCGCTGGGCTTCCGGTAGATCAGGTTATAAAAGAAAGCTGGTAAAGGAAAGTTTTGAGCTCTTTTGTCACTCATTACAAGGACTTGGAAAAATTACTTCACCCAGCTGTACAATATCGATTAAATTTTCAGCGCGAGATTTCATTTACACGCTGCTGGGGATTGAGGACATGTGTTCTCCAATACTTCATCCCCTTTCTTGCTTGGTACGCTCTTGGAAGGGCAAACGCACCTTTAACCCCCTGCCGTGTTTTCGCTGTGATTTTCTTCCCTGCCCGCGAAGAGAAGAATTTAATCACGCATTTGTTAAGGGAACTTCGCCTCAAGTATGAGCCCACTGACGAGGGTATATTTAACGATAAAAAGGGAAAAAAGGAGGGAAGATTTCCCCCGAAGCAAAATAAGGGGGAAACGAAGAGAGCCTTAGGAATCGTTCCGCTGGTAGGGATTTAATTGAATGCCTCGAGGTATCCTGGCGACCGTAACCGCGGCAGGGTATCAAAGTGGAGCGAAAAGAATGCGATCGCCCCCTTGTGAAAGGAATTTACTCTGATTTTCATCAGTTTCCAATTACAAGCCCTAAAAGGACGGTGAAAGGGATCTTTTTTTACGTCTACTGCTCTCACTCGTTTATTCACTAACCTCATCTGAGGGAGGTTTGGGGGGATTACGGGAGGGGAAAAAACTCAAAAGAATGACACCTAATCGGGTGTATCCTATAATTCCTTGCTTAGTGCTCCCTTTTATTATCCCGAGGAGCAGCACGACTGAAATTGAAGTTTGGGCGTTGCAGCTCTGGTGGGCTTCATGTAAAGCGATTTTTTTGCGAGAATTCAATACTGTGATTGCATTTCAACAGGTGGATGGGAATGAGTTCCGAAATTTTCTTACCTGTATGCTGTTTCTTCATGCCTCCTATGGTGTTCACATTTTAATCGATCGTCCTGTTTTCGACAATCGCACACCTATTTTAACAGCTTTATGGTTTGAATTTTCAGGATTGATTGGTGAAAAACTCCATCCAAATCTTTAAAAATCTAATACGATGCAAAACAATTAAATTCCATATAATGTTTTTATTGTTCATTTCTTTGCAGACTACATTGCTTCGTCTATTTTATGTCGATACTTTCATTCAAACTGTCATTCATTTTTTATGTTGCTGACGACGATCTTATATTTAAGCTCTTTATTTTTAAAATGTGTTATACATTTCACAGACTTGCATGCAATTGTAAAATCCAAATTGATATGGATGCACGTATGATAGGTAAGATTTGGTAAAATTAAACTAATGGCCATCTTTAATAAATACATAACTGACAATGTATAAACTTTTCTACTTGCTCCAGACCATTTTGAAAATTTTGGGGACAAATTCAGTGTTCAACAGTTTCAGATCTGTTTTAAAGTAATTCTATTTTACCTTTCCTACCGCATAGGAGAGTAATAATAACTTGTGGCAAAGAACTTTTATATTATTCAAGGAATTGGTATTTGATCAAACTTTCAAATTGCTTTTTCCCAAAAGGGAGAAAATGGTTTGGAACTACCTTCCACAAAACCCTCACATCCCCACTGAACAAATTCTAAACTATTATAATCTTACTATCTGCTTAAAATACAATATTTTCTCCCCGAAAAGATGCTCTCAGCATCGGAACTTATTAAATTTTTCGATCAGAGGCATGTAATCTAAAAAACTGCAAGACTGGTTAACGATAAGCTTCTTTTTAGTTTCGAAAATACATCCATCATTCTACTCCAATCAGCTTCTAGATTGTAGTCGATATCGACACCTCCTTTCAATCATCTCGCCGCTATCCTATTGCAGAGCACTAGTATCTTGGAGAGCCGTCCAATTTGTTGCAACAATCGTAATCCAAGATTACAAGCTCTGGAGAGTCGCTTAATTAGCACGCCCCCTTCGCGTGGTCAAGTCCTCCCTGTCCATCGTCGAAAATGGACTTTTAAATCCCATTCCCGAAACCTAAGTGAAAACTTGCTCCGGGTCTTTTCCCGTTATGTAAACAACCTCGACTAGAATGCATCGATTTTGCTCCAGTCCTGCTCTTCCTTGGGTGTCCGCAGATTAAAGCCCGCAGGTCGTGTCCTGACAGCGATTGGATACCACTTCGCTCCTGCGTTTGAGGTCTTTCCCATTTCCGCAGATAAGTCTCCGGGAATGTGTGTATGGAGGGGGAGGATATTCGGGTATTTCCTCTCTGCGCTGCACACTTTTCTTGATGGACTTGGTTTATTTTTTGTTAGCTTTTCGCAGTGAGTGAGGGCTGCTTCGAATTGAGATGCAGGCTATGGAGCGCGTCGGATTAATGTTTGCATGCTGTGTTACTGTTTGAATAATGTTTGTAACGTTGACTTTTATGAGTAGCCCCCCATGTTAACAATCTGCCAAACATTGTTATCGGTTGGTTGAAAGTTATACTGCTGCTCAACAGTTGAATGTTATACTACTGCTCAACAGTTGAACGTGATACTGCTGCTGGACAGTTGAACGTGATACTGCTGCTGGACAGTTGAACGTGATACTGCTGCTGGACAGTTGAACGTGATACTGCTGCTGGACAGTTGAACGTGATTCTGCTGCTCGACAGTTGAGCGAGAAAGTTGTAATTTTGCTTAGCACTTGAAAGTTATAATACTGCTTAACAGTTTAAAATTATATTGCTGCTCAGTGAATGCAGTTAACAACGCATCCGAACAACTTTTAAACAGCAGTACGAATTTCACCGGTTAATGATGTTGCTTAGAGACATTTGTGATTCCTGAGTAGGACTTCTTCAAATTGTGCTGCATGCTACTGGAAGAATGCCTTATTTATATTGATAACTAGTAATGGAACGTTACTTTTCTGTTTTTATCATCCCTTGTTAGTGACATCGAATTTCAAATGCTCAATATTTGTCTTTTTGAAACATACTTTTTAGCTGGCTGTTATAAGAACAACGTATAAATCAAAATAGCTCAACTAAAGTGCCGTGCTTTCTGTGCTGTGATGATCACCATGCTATTTTTCATTCGTATTTCTCATTTTGACTGAGCTTAAGGGTAGTTACAGTTAGTGCATGATGTTCCCTAATAATTGCATATCCCTTACACCAGTACTTTTTAAAATTATATGAACACCTAGATTTTCAAAATTAAACTTTAAATATTATACACTACCCAAATCACCTTTCTGTAACGAAATAATATTTATCTATTGCATTTATGAATAAGGTACGTACTCGCATATGCAGAACTAGTTCTACATTTTTTAAACGAGGCGTTGCTATGGCCGGTATATTTCAAAAATTCTCTATGTCGGTATTTAGAAAAATTATGAATGCTCAAGTGGAGAAATTGAGCATACCTATAAGGATATTTTTCTCGCTTTGAATAAAAGAAAAGGCGGCTATCCAGAATGAGTTGATTTCATGCCGATCGAAACTTTGTTAATCCATAACAATTCCACACGGCCCCGTTCCTCTAAAATTCGATTTTCATTCTGGCACAATGGGGACGTGCTTAAATGACGTGAACTGGCATTTGCAGCAACACACCGCCCTGGATGGCATGTATGATTATAATGGACCGCACTTGACTTCTTGCAGCCTTTCTTGGAATGCAAATGCACCTCATTCATTAGCATATTCTTATTAACATTTCATTCGCTTCGAAAGGTTCGATTGTGTGCGGTGGAGGGGGGTGGACTTGCGTCATTTCACTCGTTCGGTGGCAACGAGGCGGAAACAGAATGGAATTCAGATTCCACGGCAACCGAGATTTCCGGAAGGTGTGCGAGAACATGAGTGAGAGAAATAAAACGTAAAAATAATGAACACGAGGGAAAAAAGAGAGAAAAGAAAACGAGAAAAAAGGGGGACTGAAGTAGTGAAAAAGGACACGTCGTTAGAATTTCTTCACTTCGAATTCTGCAGCGTCCTTTTCTTCGGGTGGGCGGGAAAGGGAGGGAGTAATTTCATAAACATTCGAATTGGAAACTTCCTTTTCTACTTCTTTGAGAGGTGGGGTAGTCGAAAAATAAATGAATTCTAAAAGTGTTCGCTCTCGTTCTTTTCTTTTCGACGCGTCATTCTTTTCTGTGTTAGCACTAACTTCTCCACTCGGAAACTAGGTACTTGTCCGGGATAGTAAGACATCCCCTGGCACTTATTAGAAAATCAAGATTACACTGCGTTATAGAAATTTAGTAGGATAACCAGGCCGTTCTCATATAATTTCCCGACTATAACTATGTTAAATGTTATTTATGCGCAGGGGTGTCGTGCCATCAGGTCCCCAAATAGGGATGCTCCCTGTTGCAATGGGACAGAGAATAGGACTCTGGACACGGATTATTTTCTCCCTATTCTGCCTCTCTATACAAGTACTGAATAGTCTTCAAAGTTAACGACTCTTAAAGTGCTGATCATATCTGGTGTCACATAACGCAAGAAAGCAGATTAAGCTAAATTATTTTCGTTATCTAGAATTAATGAAGCATTAAAAACTTATGAACTTATTAAAAACTTATGACTGCTAAGCACATATTCGGAAAATGATTTTGGAGGAGGCTTAATCTTCTCTGCTTGTTTTCTATTCCAATCGAAAGGAAATTTTATTCAACACTACATATAACAATTTTCGACTGCTTTCGATTTACGTGCATTTTACCTTTTACATACTATAACTTTTGCATATTTATATTACTTTTTGCATATTTACGTGGATTTTATCTGCTATAAACGAAACCACGATTTACGATAATATTAGCTTCAATGAATAATTTTGATGAGATCAAGGGCAGTGTAGAGGAAAATAGGATTTTTTAATATATGTGTAACTTAAAAATTAATTAGTTGGGATACATATTTGCATAAAATATACTCAATTGTATTTTTCCAAACACATTTGAGTTTCAAACGCTGATGTTAATTCCCTAAAACACTACAGGGAAGTACTGTTTCCCCATTGCAGCAGTCTGTCTATCATCTTGTGGTTTTGAGCGAGATATCTAGTACATCAATATCTGACTAATGTGGCCAATGACGAGATATCTCGTCTTCAAGATGTTGCCGATTTTTCTATGATGAGATCAAGATATGATCAGCTTTTCTCTAATGAAGAGATATCTCGTTTATCAATATCTGGTCATATTTGCTAATGACGAGATACCTCGTCGAAACAGCGACCACAACCAATAAACATAGTTGAGTTGAACCAAAGAGATGGTTGTTGAAATAAAACGGAAATCGCTAGTTCAAAGGGGAGCTGAAGTACTGTAATCTTGAAAGGTGTCATTAATGATACCTTTCAGTTCTCAGACATCAGTTCGTGTGACAAATAATTTTAGACTGCAGACCTGTAAGAAACCAACTTTATCTATAATTCTTTGATATTTTTTGTCTAGGAAATTATTGACCCTGTAACGACATATTTAATTCGCTTCATTAAAAATTTCTTCCAAGCATGAAATTTTCAAACTTTTGCAAAAGCTCATTTGATATGACTTGGTTTTTTAAATATGAATTTTCCATTCAATCATTATTTAGTAATATATTAGCCGGCATAAATGAGATGCATTGACAGATATTGTTTCATGCACATTTCTATGGTTTTCAGCGTAATTTATTCAATGTTGGTTGTTTTTAATTCTCACTTATGATGAGCAAGTTTAAACTGTAAAGTTAAATAGTAAATGAGCTAATTAGTTTTCAGTTATAGTGAATAATGTGTTACCATTGTAATGCATCATTACTTTTAACTTTGTTTTACTTAACTAATGTATGCATTTTTTTTCTTTAGGTAAGTACACAGACTTTCTTGACTATTCTGATTTCATGAAAACACTTAAAGGCATCGTAAGTACAAATTTCTAAACACTTCAACTTGTGCTACCAGGGTGACTGAAGTGAGAAGGGGCATCCTAATTCGATTTTCTTGTAAGGAACAATGGAGTAAGTTAACACCTCGCCATTGTGGTTAATCCAGAACACTGGTGATTTAGAACCCCCAGTAGGGAAAAGTGCATATATGCTAGTAACTAAAAATATTCATTGTATACCTTCATTCATATTGGAGTTGGACATTTTTTGTTTTAAATAACAAATAAGGTAGATTTAAAAATATTAAATAAGTTTATATAGCTTTTTCCATATGCAAGGGGTAATCGATATTTTGGGTAAGTTATGGGGCGTTCGCTACGATAAAATGCCTCTACTCTCACGCCTCACTTGCTTGTAACACCATATGTACATTTTCTTACATATTGCCCTACTTTTAACAAAAATTTGAATTTACGTGTGATGGGGTGAAGTCATGCTCAAGTCCTTACATTCAGTGATCTCCATATTTTTCTGTAACGTATTGCGTATCATGGAGGTACATGTTTATTGTGGAACAGTTTTAGTTATTTTTTAATATTTTTCACAAGTCAGCTCGTTTAATCGCAATTGTTATAGGTTATAATTCTGTTGGGAACAGATATTCGAAGGAATTCCGCATTAGATATATTGTATGATTTTTTCGCTCTCATAATGCAGCAAGGGATTTTAACTCAAATACTTATAAAATATGGGTTCTAGAAATTTAGTTTGCCGTTGTTTTAAAACTAATGTTCTTATAAAGATTAAACAGAACCACACACACAAGCTAGTATTTTGGAATCTTACTTAAACTTAAGCTTGTCGGTCAATTTTTCCTATCATTTCTCAGTTTTTAACGTACCTCAAGATATTCTCGCACTACATGTTGAGGACAACTGCATTAAAGTGGTAAAATAAGCACAAAAGCCTAGAGAATTAAAACCATCTTTCCTTCCTGTTGCCCACTTCCTATATGACCTTCAGAAAGGTATTTCAAACCATCGCATTTCAGAAGCGATTAATCCAATCTGGATGATTCTCCAGGTCAAACTGTCCCACAGACACTAATCAGAATAGGTTAATGACTAATTGGAGATATTCTGGAGTAGAGGGTTAAAGGGTTAAGTCATGCTCACGGTTATTCAAACGGATAAATTCAACTCCTAGAAAAATCCAGGTTATTAGGTCTAGAGTAGGAGTCGAAATATAAAGGTACACAATGCAAATGCGTATATCTTATCTATGCGTATATCCTATCTCTCCTTGAATGTAAGGGCGGTGGTCGTGGCTCAATGAGTATGTCCACTGCACTAGCAACCTTCGAGTTGTAGGCGGGCCAGGTTTAATTCCTGTCAAGTGCATTCCTCCCTGGGTGTTATTTTTATCTTGTGTGTCAATAAAACTTTCATTGTGTATGTATTACTTGATGTTGTATGTTTTGTGTCTGGCGCAGCATGGCCAAATATGACCCTTGCGCCATAAAGCCCCCAAACCAAAAAACCTTGAATTTATTCTGTTTCTATGTTAAGAGATGTTTTTGTGTTATGCGTTTCTTTTATTAATTTCGTCTGTTATATTATACTTTTGCAATGTAATTCCCATTTAAACGTGCATTTGTCCAAACACGAAACTAGTTTTTACTATCTAGAACTATCAAAAATTACTCTAAACTATCAAAAAAACTTTATTGAAATCTCATAGCAGGTACAAGTTTTTTTATTCCGGAAACATGATAGTCTCATCTTAAGACCCTCTTTCCATAGAAGGAATGTAATGGCTCTTTGAGAATTTATAACGTCTTTCATATTTGCAAAATGAACATTTAAAAACTCAGCTACTGACGAAGATGGTTGGGAAAATCTGTCACTAATTGTCTGTACCAGAAAATATTCGTCATTGGCCCTGCATTATTCGCCGGAACGCAATTCCCAGAACTTAAGAACATCCCTCGAAAATCCCAATGCGGACTTGGAAGAGGTATGAGATCATGTCAGTTGCTTCAAATTTTTACCCCGTAACCCTACTAAAGGGCATGGACGCATCATTTTACGAGGTTGATAGGTATCTAAGGTGTACAGCCTGGTGTCACTAGTAGTTGAGCAACAAAACCTTTTGTTTATGTGTTCGGTAGTCGATACTGTGTTGTGTATGCGATCTTAATTCCATCTCACTGATGTCCTTAAGCAATAACTTTCGCTAGTTATGTGTTCCACTTTAAGTGTAAAGCAGTTATCAGTAATAGTTTTTGACACTTTTATCGAGAGTCAGGCCTGAAAAGAGGACTTATTTTTAGTATCACGAAAACGAAAGAGCATATTGAGTAGTCGACAAACGATGGAAACGGTAAGAGACCTGAAATTCACAGTTCCACATCCTTCCAGGGGTTGATAGAGTAGTGGATTAGAAACCGCAGGGTTGCGAATTCAAAACTCAATCCAACCAAAGACCGTCGTGTACGTGGGACTGGTGCACGTTAAATCTGTCGTGGCCTCCAATGTTCTCACCTAGGCGTGGTGTGGAAATTTGAAGCGTGGGGCGCCAGCTGAGATGTTGCGCTCTTCATCGGACCGTTCAAAATGATGACTTGTCCTGAGATCTTCACCTTCGGGATTGATTCCGGACAGTTGCTATTAACCGTTGTGTTGCTCCAGTGCGGCGTTAATTCAACTACCTGCTTACCTTCCCTGCAGCCCAAATTTAGCACCTTTTTTCAACTGATGCCGATCTTGAATTTGCTGTGATCAGATGCAAACCACAAACTTTATGAACGGAATGATAAAGGGGTTATCGAGTTTGGAAAAAGGGGTACTATACTTAATAGTGACTACGTCGAGAAATAAAGTTATAAAGTTTAAATGAAATAATCTTTAATTTTTATAAAATTTTCTTTTCCTTTGTCTGAAGCGTATCTTATGAACAATATGGAATGCATAGACCTTACTTATAGAACCTATAGACCCTCCTCTCTACTCACCGAAACGGTTTAGAGCAATTAATGAGAGGAGGGGATGGAGGAGATCTCCAACACCAGCACGAAGAGAGGAACAAAGGGAACAACCCCGACGAACAGGGAAAGCGAACCCCCCACCTCATCCAGTGGGCACGCACGGAACCGAACACCGTCGGGCAGCGCCATTTATTTTTCCAAAATTTAGATTTGTACAGTAAAGGAGTAGGCCAACAAGGCCTTAACATAATTAACCAAAGAGTTACAATGAAATATATAAGTAACAATAAAAAGTGGTTATAAGAGTAATAATAGTAATGAGATTTACATGTTGAAAATCAATGTGAATAAAAATATTTCATGTATAATTTATAAAGTTTAAAGTAAGATGGCAATAAAATAATAATAATATAGTTACATTTATGTACAAAAGAATTCTATTCAGTTTTAGGTTTAATAAAGGAAAAGAGTATAATGTTAGAGAAAAAACAGGTTTAACAGTTTTACAGATTAAACAGGTTTAAACATAAGTAAAATTAAAATTTTTTCTATCGCCCCGTGCCGTAGTCAGTTTTTGAAGCTAATAAGTTTTGCTGTCTTTTAAGGTTGGGGCATTTTCTGTCTCGGCAGTCATGCCCCTCGTTATGATTAGTGTTAAATTTGGTGTTTGATTCGATGCAATTGATGCATCGATTAGATGCTTTACAATTTGTGGTGTCATGGTCGGCACCACAATTGAGACATTTTTTTGGGTTGCTACACTTGGTTTTGGAGTGGCCAAATTGGCCACATCCAGTACACTGCCTGATATTTTTGAATTCCTCCACTCTAATTCGTTGCCACCCAATATAAAGATTCATAGACCTTACTTATCAATTAACCCCATATCTGATCGCGCTGCATTTTCTTTGAAAGCGCATAATCATCAGCATAAGGAAGCCCCGGATTGGACATACGCCCTTTTTCCTCTGAGACTGACTGCTGTGTAAACTTGAGTAACTGTGCTCTGAAAGTTTAATGAACTTGGGGGGGAGTATTCAGAAGCGCGAGAGTTTTTTTGGAGGGTGTTGAGCCCCCTTTTCTCATTTTCCCTAGACTCTGTTTTATCCTAACCTTCATCTCTTTCCATTATTTCTTGAACCTTTGTTTTCTTTTCCCTATTGCTCCTTTTCCTTCTAACGATTGGGGGCAAATCCTACATTTGTGAGCGCGCACTCTTGAAATATATTTCCTTTCCTAGAAAACATTTGTAAACAAAGAATACTTTCAGCTGCTGAGGAACATTGAGTGAAGGCGCTGTAAATAAAAAGTTATTGCTTTTCGGAGAACGGAAATGTTCAAATTGAATTGAGTAATGTTTTAGAAAGTAAATAATTATAATACAGGGTGAGTCGAGAAGAGATATTATCTCTTTATTGGAATGTTTTTATTATTTAATAAATCCTATCTAATATTTATCTAATAAAACCAATGCACTCTCCTTCAACTTCAGTTCTCAATTCAGAGATACAGACGGTTCATCAGTCCATAGCTCGTTGATATTTTTTGTAGGAATACAGCGAATAACGTATGTTCTTTTTTGAAGGTCATTGATATCGCGAGGTTTTGTGGTATACACGCGTTGCCATATTTAGTGAAAAACAGAATAGAATTTACATGATACCTTGTCCATACGCCCATAACATCTTTTTGACTCTCCCTGTATAAAATGGGTTGATGCACGCTACTATATTAAGTAGAGCATATTGTCTAAGCATAATGTTTCATGTTTCTAACTTTGCATAATTTCATTCTCTTCCCATAATCTCCCTAAATTTTTTTATTCGTGTTAACTGCAAATAGGCGAGAAGTATAGATTTAGTTTCTGAAGATAGAGGAAATGAATACTTTAAGTAACTAAAAATGCAAAGCCCTGTAATAAATCGTAAATAGCCTATTTCAATTTCCTGAATCTGTACTCGTAACCATAATTTGATAACGTGTACTTTGAAGTGGTTAGTTATATTGTCCTCAATTAGATGAAAGTGGTACGAGTTATTCGATTTCAGGGGATCATTTAAATCTTAATATTGTATTTTAAATTTAAGTTAACTACTGTATATCCCTTTCAATGCCACTGAAATGTATGCTGATCTTGCTACCATAAATAAATGCATAATAAACCCGGTTATGATCGTAGAATCTATTTAGGTCTCATATTTTTCTTTTAAACTCGAATTATTGATAAAACTATATTTTTTATTATTTTACGGGTTATAAAATCGTGACAATTAACATACAATCCACCGTTTTTTGTTACAATGTTTAAATATTTCACATGGCAATAAGTTTTTTAACAGTAATTTGGTCATTCGAAGTGATGCACCAAACGAAACTTGATAAATACATATTTTCAATTTAGCATTATGCATAACGAACAACGCTAAGAGTCGAAGGAAACTAATCAAACTCTTAGGTGAATTGAAATAATTTGAAAATTCATTGCCTTTTGAAGTGAACCCACTAGACGAAATAACAATGACGAATAAAATTTCAATACTTTCCCAATAGAATTAAATAAAACAATGAGGTATATTTACGCTCCGTATTTAACACTGGGCATCGGAATAAACTCAATATGAAAATTCAAGATTCAATTTAATAATTTTATTCTCAACGAACGATCCCAAATTAAACATCAAAAACTCGATGACATTCGCGTCCTTTGTCAATGTTTTCCATTCATTTTTTGAGAAATTCTTCAGCTCCCGCTAGAGCAGTGGACATAATCTAATTAATTGGATGTACAAGACTAATATTAATTCAAAAAGAACTCTGCGCGGTTTTTTTTCTCCTCTGTTTACTCCTCCAGCTAGTTTGAGAGGAAAAATATTTGTTTTTAACAATACCTGAGGTCTGGAAAAAAGAACACGGCGCAGAACAAGACGAAGAATAAGCAAAGAAACACACAAGACGGAAGAAGGAAAAAAACATTATAAACTTAATTATAAAGGGAAGAATAGCTCGAAAGGAAACATCGGAGAAAACGACGCAATATTGCATCTTCATTAACAAAATTAATGGTTCTTGTAAATAAATGAAGTCGCTAAAACATGTTCTTTTAAGAGCGGGCTACTTCATTTGATATGGCGGTGATGTGTGTTTCTTTTAAGCTCTCTCTCCACGCCCAAGCATTACGGCAGCGCAATTTTTCTCTTTGATTTTCTTTTATAATTTATAAATCAAATTACTGCATAAGACAAAAAAATCGAGGAGATGAAAGCGTGTGTTAAAAAATAAATTTGGTTTTATGGAAGGATGCATTGCATTTTGAGAATGTTTTTAAATGTTTTCGTTTACTGACTTTTGGTTTTTGCTACTTATATTAATTTTCAGTTCATCGTATGTAGAAAATTAAATTACTTATCTGCATTGCGTTCGGAAAAAATGCTCTATTTTTAAGGTTTATTTTCCAACTAGCGTCGTGAGTTTTGATGGATTCTTTAAAATTATGCTTATGACATAGTGTTGAAATTTCAGAAAGTCGGATTGAAACGGGTCTTGTATTAAAATGAATTTCTTTAGTTTTGAGTGAAAGAAAAATTCTTTAATTAGAAAATTCCGGTTGGTTATACAAGAGGAAATTTAAGATTAATTTATTTAAAACGCCCTGAATTAAATAAATTTAATCTTTATATAATTTTAGACTGAAGGTATGTTAAGAAAAGATTCGGAAAAATTATTAAAAAAATTCAATCGTTATATATCTGGATCAAACATTTTTGATTGGAAGTATGTTAAGAAAAGCTGTGGATATCTAAATAATATAAATGTCTCCCCCACATATTATTACGAAAGTTTTATAAAAATGAGCTTTTAAATCAATAACCAAAGAACGAACAGTTCACTGATATATTTCACAATTGATCCGTTTCCGTTTTTTGCGTATTTTTAGGCAGAGTTAAAAAGTTAACTTAAAGTGCCTAAAAGTTAGTTAAGACGTATATACATATATTCTATAACCAAGAATGAAAATAAAAGCCACAGATGAAAAACAAAACACCGCTGAGAACAAAGGAAAATAAGAAATTTACTACCAGAATTTTTTTTGAGAGTCAAAAATATAGAGAATTAAGGATTAAAAATTGAATTAAGGAATCGAAGTACGCCCACTTTAGCAAAGGGAATAAAGCCGGAGACACTTTAAAAGGAACACATTTTGAGTTTCTTCTGTACTTTCGTAAAGCTTTGCTTAAGAAATAAACAGAAGTTACTCCCCGAAAACTCAAAATAAAAACTCAGAAAATAATATAAAATAACAAAATATGAAATAATCTTTGAAAACTTAAAAATAAAAACTTTCGAGAAACAGTGAAAATGGAAAATACAAAACATTAACATAATATGAAATAACCGGAAAAATAAATTGTATAATGAGAGAACGCGCGACACTTAACTTTCTCAAACTTAAAATGCCAAAAAAACAATTTTAACTACAACTTTGGTTTCTTCTACAAAAATTCTATTTAAATCTACTTGACTCATAATTAAGAGACTAATATACAAAACCAAATCTAGGTTATAATATTATTGCAGAAAATCACTGGCCTTCGACAAATTTTTAAGCTAGAAAACAGTATTCTCTTCCTTTTAATTGGCCCTTAAATTTCATTAAAAAACCCACAACTTTCAGATGTATCATTTGTTGTACAAACCGAACTTGTGTAATAACTAGAAAAAATGTTCTTCAATTTACTAAAAATTATTCCAAACGCTATTTTGTTTAAAGAAAACAGTTGGATTATTAATAATACTTCAATACATACTTTTTTATTTAACTCTGAGGCACACGATTTTAAAGAAAAAAAAACCCAAGTTGCACATAATTGTTTATTCACTTATTCAGCTTCAAAATTAGTATAAAACATCAAATAATATGTTTTTTTATTATAAAACGATTTATTCACTCATAATAAATTTTTACGAAAGAAAAACTTACCTAAATGAAAGACAAAAATTTCCTGAACCACAAATCCTTTACATGTGTAACAATGTTAAAAAAGTGATGTTGGCACCTAACACACACTTTGATAAATTCGTTATCAATTTTTAAATATTTGATAACTTGCTTACGAAAGTATAAGCCCCATTTGCTCTGCGAAAAATGACCTTAAAGCACTAAACTAAAACGAAACCTTATCATAATATTTTATGACGTAGAACTCTGTTCCATATTCTAGTCGAGAAGTAAAATATAATTTTCAACTATTTCTGATCCGAATTGAAAAATAAATTTTAAATGCTCATGAATTTTCCATACTAATCGAATTCTAGAATGTTCAAAATTCATCATTAAAGAGAGTCAAAGATGTTATCACTTTAATTGTTACAACTTAATACTGTGGATTCTTTGTGCAGATGTTAATCAGTTCATAGTGTAGCTCGTTGACACGTTTCTGTGGGTTTAGAGTGGATAACATAGAGGTATAGCATCTTAATAAAAGCATCTTAACAGTTTCTCTAATTTAAAAATAGAAATCTGAAATCCTTCGTTTTGACGGGTTTGTTCTGTTAAAAGCGATGCATAATAGATGCATATATAAATGGAAATATACATTTTAGATTTTTATCAATTCAAGGTAGTTTTTTTCTTGTAGTCGAGTAAATGAAATAATCGTGCAACATTGCTAACAATACATGGTTGCCATGTATTACTGAGTAAAGAAGTAACCATTTCGGTTAAAAGGTGAAACGTGGATGAAAAATTCGAGGCTAGGAATAAGAAATAAACTTCACAGGGTATTGCAAACACGCACTTTTCTAAGAAATCCTTTCCAGGCAACGTACAAAGGTGGAGAACCTAGTTAAGTTGAGCGTCAGAAGGCAACGGTTCATCCGTTGGTCTGTCTATTGGTTTAATCTGTGTTCCTTTCCAAAGATGCAAACTTTGGGGCTCGAACAGGCAAATAGATGTTGAAAGGCAGATTGAGAAAAAAGCCATTATTGTCATTATGCTCAAACTGATCCCGTACCTGAATGTGAAGCAGAGCATAAAAGAAAAGGCAAATTGCTGTTTAGTTTTGAAGAGATCCCTAATGGAATTCCGGTGAATCCTACCGCACCCATTAGGCTGCTTTGTTCTCTTTTCTTCGCTGTTTGTGTATAAACAAAAAGGAAGAAGATCGCATTAAAATAAGCTAACAATGGGAGGGCTATTAAAGTAATAGGAAAGTTTGAATGGTAAACCATTGTAAATAGAGACGCCATAATTTGAATTCCATTTTCTTTGTCATTGCTTTCGAGGGGCACCACAAACAGCCATAGAAGTTTAGAAGTATATACGATGTGTGTAATGGTATTTTAAAGTTTAAACCATGGATATAATTTAAAATCTATGAAGCATTTCGTTATTTTTTAAAATCAAAGAAAGCTATATGTATGTTAACTTGTTTCTTCTGAAAACGTCTGAGGTCGCAATTTTTGTTAACTGAAATTCTATGAAACGTCTTGGAAGAATATATTGTTTCATAATAGCTTAACGGATAGGGAAAATAAACTTCAAATGACTGAAAACGGTATAATAGGAATTAAACTAATTTTAAATTGTATTTATATCATTAGAAAAAATGTTGATAACTTGGGAGAGAACTTGAGAGCCATATTTGGTCCAATCAAAGAAGGCGAAGTATGGAGGAGATACAATCATAAAATCCAAAAATTATACAGAGAAAAAGATCATAAATTTGATAAAATCAAAAAGAATCCAATGATTGGGACACATGGAGAGAATGGATAACAACCGAGGCACAAAAAAGATATTTAAGAATCATTGTCAAGGCCAGAGAAAACCGGGAAGGTCGAGGAAAAGATGGCGTGAGGAGGTCGAAAAAGAGCTGAAAAACATGAAAATAAAGAATTGGTGGAGTAGGGCACAAGTCATGGCGCTTTGGAGTCGTATCGTTAGGGAGGCCAAGGTTCAACACGGACTGTAGTGCCGGGGAGTTATTTATATCATTAACCTAACATTTTACTACTTTCCTTAAGTGCTGTAGAATTTTGCGTGTTTTTTAACTTTTTTTTCACAATTGTAATTTCTTCATTCCTTTCTGTAAGATTTTTATTAAATGTTCACGTAGACAATTTTCTTATAAGGTAGTTATTTACCTATGAGGAAGCACTTTTAATTTCAATAAATGTTTATATATGGGGAAAAACCTAAATTTAGTAGATTTTCATGGAAGCCTTTCATTACATATAAAAATGTTCATCGGGGACACTTCATGTCAATAAAATATTAGGAACAACGCCATTTCTTTCTACTCTTTGATCCTTCGCGTGGTTTGGACGAGATATCTCGCTCATCAAGATTTGACCAATTTTGCTTATGACGAGATATCGTCATCAAAATATTGTGGATTTTTTTCTGTTGACGAGATCAAGATCTGGTCCGTTTTCTTCTAATGACGAGATATCTTGTCCATCAGGATCTGATCATTTTTCATCTAATGGGGACATACTTCGTCTAGACAACCACCAGGAGGGTTAAATCAAAATATAAAGTATAGACCATGCTAACTCATGTTATCGCCAAATCCAATTATCTAGATTTAAAGTGCGAAAATCGTGTCATATTGATCATGGTCTTTAAATGATACAAGCAATAGAAAAATGGCTAGCCATCTAGAGCATGAAGTTTTATAGCATCAAAAATATGTTAAAAATATTTTGTGTAGAGGGACATTTATGTAGTACAAAAACAAGCCCACAGTACTATAAGCAATGCAGTGTAACGGATCGTTAGAATGGAGACTTTTTTCACGGATTCAAGTTCTGTCTTTCTGTTACAAGAAGTCAGCTCTTAGGTGCACGGAACCCTCGAGTCTCCTAATACTTTAAAGATTGGGGCATGACACAAAAGTTATAAATATGAGGACTGAGGCAGTGAAATGAATAAAATAGTTCCAACGAAACACATAAACGAACTCCTAGGGGTTCGAACCACCTTCCAACCCAATATTTTTAATTGGGCTTGACCCTCCAAATGAGTTATAAATTAGAAAAATACATGTAATATGGGTTACAGTGAAATTCGATATGTATGTGATACACATATACATGAAAATTTACTTCCTTAAAATATAATCACGATATAAGTTCTGTAAAGTTCCAGAATATCTCCCCTTTTTTACTCTTTTCACCCAATAGTCTGTCTCATTGCCAGTCAGCTGGTTCATGCTCCCAATGAATTTTCCTACTGTTTTTCGAACAGTCAAGCTTACTAATGGTTATTTCTTCCCTCTGCGTCGCCCAGTGCATCCCACAATACTTACATGCAAGTGAGACTTTTAAAGGAAACCCCATCTTTCCTGTCAATGGACTTTAACCCTCCTGGTGGTTGTCTCGATGAGGTATTTCATCATTAGCAAAACTGACCAGATCTTGATGGACGAGATATGTCGTCATTAGAAAATTAAACTGCCTAGATCTTGTCATCGTCAAAAAATCGTCAATATCGTAAGGATGATTTACCTCGTCATTGGCAAAATTGGTCAGATCTTGATGGACGAGATATCTCATCAAAACCACTTGGAAGGTTAATACGCTCCCGCTATCCATCAGCCTTTCTTAACCCCTAGCGGATTAATGTTTGACTACTCATTCTTCCTCGGTCCTTTTCAGAAAGGGGTCGTCGTGGCTCAGTGGGTGTGCCCACTGTGCTAGCAACCTTCCAGTTGTAGGCGGCGCAGGTTCAATTCCTTCCTGGGTGTTTTTCTCTCTTCTGTGTCAGTAAAGCTTTCACTGTGTGTCAGTTACTTGATGTTGTATGTCTTGTGTCAATTACTTGATAGTGTATTGTGTCTAGCGTAGCATGGCCAAATATGGCCCTTGCGCGATAAAATCCCAAAAAACCCAACCAACCTTTTGAGAAAGATACTTTTGCACGCCATATACGATAATTTCACACTCCATATGGAAACACCGCAGGGATGCTGTTCATTATGTTCTAACTCGTTTTTAAATTTATTTAAAGAAGTTTCCGGATATTTCTGTCTCGGCATCCAACTTGTGAATTTTCAACCTACTCACTACTACGCAAACCCAATGGAACTCGAACGACTGCATGCCTACGTCACTGCTGCCCTGCCTGTGACTGTTATTATGACACACATATGTGAAATAATTAGGGACTGTCCCGAATAATTTTCCCAAATAGGCGCTGTTGGTAACAGCTAATGGACGCTTAAATGGAGTGGCTGGAACATACTGCAAACCCAGAGCTGCTACTAACAACATTCAATACGAGTGCTAAACAAATTTAGAATTCCTCTAGTTATCAGACATAAACTTCAAGCAGAAAAATGGCTTTAAGGTATATAAATGGAGTAGTGGTGAGAGTTTCTCACACATCCCAATTTTTCCCGTCCTTTAATTTACACTATCGTGTTTTTCGGTCCTTTTATTCCGACTGCAACCCCGACCGATCGCAATGGCGGCAAAGAAATATCACAAAGGGCAAATGAAAGACCAAGGATAAAGCTATTAAGCGAGAAGATGAAGTTATAGTGTAAGGGATATTGTGTCGTTTATTGAGGTTTTTAGGGCTTTTTCTCGTTATTTATTGAGCACAGCTTTTGATACTGTTGTCTTCACTAGGCAAGCAGTCGGCCTATCGAATAAATACGTCTCGAACTGAGAGATTTGGGCTAAAAAAGTTGAGGGCGATAGAATTCCTTAGGCTTAGCAGTACACTTATTCCTTTCTGTGTTATTTTTTTAATAGTGTGTATTCTTGTGTTTCTTAGAACCTCCAATAACTTGGATATCTTTCATCCTTTTGTGGCGATAATATTTTAGAGTTATTCAAGCTTAGCTCTTTAAATGATACACGCTATTGCTGAGTCCTTGCAGACACTTGTTCAGAAAATAATTTCGAAAATGGGCCAATCATCTTGTGTTGTTTTTATTCCGATTGAAAGACTAATGCAAAAAGAACATCATATTTCTGCGCTTTGAGGGCCGCGGTAGCCCGGTTGGAAGAGTAACGAACTAGCAACCGGAGGGTTGCGAGTTCGAATCCAACCAAAGACCATCGTGTACAAAGGGGGCTAGTGCACGTTAAAACTCTTAGGTCCACAAATGTCCTCACATTGGTGTGGAAGTTTGGAGAGTGGGGTGCCAGCTCAGATGACATCGTCATCTGACCGTGGTTCAAAATTACGTGGTGTTGTCCTCTGATTTTTCCCTATGGGGAGATGATCTCGGACTCTCGTCAATAGCCCGTTGTGTTGCTCTAGTGTGACGTTAATTAAATACCTACCTACCGTACCGTAAGTTTTTTATATAACACCTGATTTAGAAATTTTTACTTTTAAAATTTTAATACTGCATACAAAAAATACTTTCCATCCATTGTTTTATTCTTTCGTAATGTATTGATTGGAGGATATAGGCACTTTTTTCTATTATAACTTTCATATCCCTGAAGTAACTTGTCATATCTCAAATCAATGAATTTGAATATTGGCCCTTTTCTACATATTTGTTTTAATTTCCCATTTTCAGATATACCTACATGCATTTAGACTGATAAAAGAAACTTGCGATTTACGCTGGTTAAATTAACTATAATGTGTATTTTTCTGAGTGTTTTTTACGTAATTTCGGGGAAGACTGGACTCTATCTTATGATTTGGTGCTTAGGCAATAGATTTTTTCGCACCAAGTAATAATTCTAGGTACTGTCAGCAGAATCTGTCGGGTTCTTCTAATTAATTTTGGCGTAATCCGAATTCTTTATCCGAATTAAGTTCGGATCATAAGAGCTCAGCACCATCAGATTGAATTTAGGATCTCCGGATTTAGATTTCCGATTTCAACAGAACCTTTTCTCTTTTCGTCTTTCTATGTTTGATAAGTGAAAAATCGCATGTGAATAACATGCGATTTTGTAATTGGAATAATAATTGATAACTGCACGAACAGACATAAACACGCGATACGGACTGACCTATTTCCGCCTTTCAAAGGGATGCTAAAATATGCAAGGTCAAATAAATAAATGAATGAAAAGCATTAAATGAATAGTGGTTAGAAATATGCTTGGTTTGCTATTCTGTGGTCATTTTTAGCTGAACGAAAGCTATTTAGATCAGGAAATGTGTTTGATGTCGAAGGACACAAGCGATCGTTCTAAGTAAATTCATTTAGAATTTTCATAAATTTAGTTTTACGCAAGACACAATTTCTGCTCTGTAATCAAGTAAAATGATTGAAAGTAAGGGACCAACGCCCTCTAGTGTCAAAATGACATCAACGACCGTTCTAGTGTTAATGTGTTTTTTAACGTTGTAAAATATAATAAAAAGTGGAAATTTGCACTTGTGAGGTAACAGCAATGTTTTGAGAGAAAAAAGGTTAGTAATTTTAAAACTAGATAAAGATTCGTATCCCAATTCAATGTTTTTTTTTCTAAGGGCAAGTGAATATATCGTTACCACCATGCCAAAGGCACCAATCTGCAAAATTGACGTTTCTACGAAAACGCTTTCAAAGTTTTGATGCTTCGGGAAAAATCGAGTTGCGACTCAGGTTATTTTCGTATGAAAATCGGCATTCCTACTAAGAATCAAGATGATTCGTGGCTTTTTCAGTTTAAAACATGAAATTGTGACTCGAAAAATGCACTTAGGTAAAAATCATCAAAATGCAGATTGGTGTCTTAGGAGTGGTGGTAACGAGATATAAATAAATTAAGCATTATAATAATTTTAAGGTATATCCATATTCAAGTAACCCAGTTAAAAAATAAGTTTCATGCATAAGAACGGTCACGCGAAGCTCCTATATCAAAAGTGACGGAAAATTATATTAAACGTGTTCATACCAAACAATTTTTAGATCCCACGAGATTTCAAATTCCTATCCGTCAAAAGACGGTATTTTTATTGAATTTTAAAATATACATTATACAATATAAGAGATGAGAGAGCGAGCGCGACTGCTGCTTTAAAAATCCATATGCATCAGCTCATGTACGAGTTTCACACGTTCTCTGTTATTTTTGTTCTTGAGCACTTCTAAAACTTGAATTCTGTTGAGCTTTCCGAGTCGTCCTAATGTGTTTCCATTGATTGCAAAAATATATTGTGTGGTCAACTTTCAAAAGTGCGTACCACTAGGGTAAATATTTATTTTGCTATGAAACTAATAAGAGTAAAAAATTTCTTGTGAATTTCTCACAAATATTAGTAAACATTTCCAGAAATTCATTAAAGCTAATTCGAAGCGATCTTTCAGATAAGTGTAATCTATCATTTTCGTTATACGTGAATATTCCGCCACTTACATTTCACAAAGCTTCCATCATTTATTTTCTTCAACTGACAATGAATTCCATTTTCCAAGCACTGCAGTTTAAAGCGAGATGATTTCGCAGAGCATTTTTCGATGCAATCTGAGGGATGATAAATGCAATCAAACTAATCTAATTAAAGCTCACCGTTCGATTCCCTCCTATAGAAAACACATTTAATAGAACATTCAAATCCATTCTCACACCAACAAACACCCGTTTCCATTTTCACGACAGGCGAATTTATTCCAGGAATTAAGAGCGATTGTTCTAAGCCTAAATTCGAAAAACGATTCTTTTCAACTCCCAGGCCTAATTGCAATCCTTTCGGAAACAGTGGACTAAATTATTTCTAGCGTGCTTAGGAAGAGAGCTGGAATTCAATCCCTCGCATTGAAGGGAAGATAACGAGACCAACAATTTTTCCTAATCGCCAAGTCGCGAAAGCCAATCGTGCGCTAATCCGGAGGACAACTCGAATTCCTTTCAGTCAAGGGTTGGGAGGGGAGCAAATAAGCAGTCATCCGAGAAGACTGGGGTGCCTTAAGCTCGCCCCTTTTCCCGGAACTCATATCTGGTCGCCAATCGCGGAAAAGACGTTTCTCGGATTTTAATGATCGCGGAGGAATATTTACCTGCCTTTGTGACTGGGAGATGGATAGGTTTCTCTATGGCAAAGCGGTGCAATGCAGCTCTGGGCACAAATGTGTTGAATCTACAATGAGTGTTTGGAATATACAAACGGAGGAGTTTTGGATTCAAATATTTAAAGGATGCATTTTGTTGATGCACTGGAATCGCTTTGTTAGCCTTTGTAGCTGTTTGTCACTACACTATAAATTGACACGTTGTATCAGAAATCTATGGTAGATAGGTAATTGAGTTAACGTCGCAATGAGCAATACAACTGGCTATTGGCAAAGGTCTTGGATCCTTCCCGAAGGGGAAGGTCTTAGATCAACACTTTGGAGAGTGGGGTGCCAGCTCAGATGTGACATCGTCATCTGACCGTTGTTCAAAATTACGTGATATACTTGGATATTTCCCTTCGGGGGTTGATCCCGGACCGTCGCCACTAGCCCCTTGTGTTGATTCAGTGCGACTTTAATTAATAAATACCTAACTAGGACTTTCAACCTTAGAACTCACAACCCGCCGATTGCTAATCCGTTACAGTCGGCTCCCAGAAATCTACGGATTGTATTGAAGTGTACGGGAAGGTTAGAATCGAGCATAGTCATAGCACTCGATTTCTTGTCGTAAACGCAGTGTTGACCGTTTTTCCGAAAGTGTTCGAAAGCGCAAAGTGTTCGATTGGATTCCGGAAGTGCGCACCTACAATTGGAAATATAACTCCGATTTACATGTCCACCTGGTACTTCATTTTTGTTTCGATTGTCCAAGGCACCAGCAATCTCCGGGACGCCAAAAGGACTGTATTCGACAAGGAATCGCTTGTTATGTGTCGGTATTATTCTGAACATCCTGTACATGTCGAAGATGCTTTTCTTTAATGTTTTCCCTTTTGACTGAACCTTATTTAATGTTTATGTTGAAAACTTGAATTTTAATTAACAGTTCCCCTTGTAATCCTTTTGCCCATACCATAGTCAAAAAATACACAATTGCTCAACTGATTTAGTCATAAATATCGTTCAATTCTTCTGAACCACTGCGCTAGCAACCTACGAGTTTTAGGAGGCACATGTTCGATTCCTTTATGAATGTGTGGCAGTCGTGGCTCAGTGGATATGCCCACTGTGCTAGCAACCTTTAAAGTGTAGGCAACGCAAATTCCATTCCTGTAGGGTGCATTCCTCCCTCGGTGTATTTCTCTCTTATGTGTCAGTAAAACTCTGTACAGTGTACGTTTTATGTCTGGGGCAGCATGGCCAAATATGGCCCTTGCGCCATAAAAGCCCAATAAACCAACCAATCTTCCTGGGTGTATTTCTCTCTACTGTGTTATTAAAACTTTCCTTGTATGCAATAGTCAGTTGTGTTGCTCCAGTGCGAAGTTAATTAAAATACCTACTTACCTACCTTTTGTGTGCATGTCCATTATTTGATGTTTGTGTTTGGCGCAGCATGGCCAAATATGGCACTTCGACCTAAAATCGAATCAAACCAACCATCTACCATTGGCTATCCAGTACTTACTCTTATCATTTTTTTGTATTTTCGAGTGGGTTGAATCCACGTCAATCGGTACTTAATTGAACTTTTAATGCATTTTATTAGCTATTTTTTTCCTAATATGTGTATAGAAACTTATTCACACCTAGGACAAATACAATTATGCAAACTGATTTCATACTATAACAAATAAGGAATGAAAAAGCCTTAGTTAGAATTGTGCTTATTTCCAGGCATTGTGATATAGTAGACAAATCAGTATGGTCAATGATTTATGAACGACAATGTTCAGAGGTTTTCCTTGCATTAAATTGTCATTTGTTTGCTGCATGTGTGCTATTTAGACCTATAAACTACTGCTTCTGCATTAGGAGAGTTGGATAATACCGTGCAGAATCAAATTATTTCACTGAAAATTCTTCTAAGCATCAAAATAATTCTTAACTAGAACAAAACAATAAATTCTGTAATAAAATACAATGACCGTTTAAAGTATGATTTGTAAGGTTCTGTTTCCAAGGATTAGCACTAGAAATTACAAATTGTTTTCCCCTTCAAGTATCCCTCTGGAAAAGATAAAAATATTAAAAATAATTTTCCAAATAGTTTCTTTGGATCTCCAGAGAACGAAGAAATCTAGCTAGAAGAAGAATCGTTGAAAATTTCCCTGTATGTATATTTCTTGAAAATGTTAATTTAATAATCTTTCCAGACTTAAATCAAGTTTTCTCTAGGTTTGCCTTTAAAGTTCAAATAGTAAATTTTTATACGAATTATAAAGCTGTTATGAATACCCCAATCTAGTCTTTCTCCTATTTTCGTTGTATTAAATTTTTCCTGTATAGTCTTTGAGGGTACAACGATAAAAACAAAAACAATAAGTCAAATAAAATAAAATCAACACTTGCTGATTTGTCTCGGAAAATCCGAGACATTTTCTCACTTGTTCCACAAAATGAGTATCATCGTATGTGAGTGAACAATTAGATTAGTTCTTTTGTTTTTAAATAATTAGCGGAAGACAAGCTATATTTAGATTTTTTGTGGATTCGCTCAATCACGCCTTTAATAGTTTTAGAAAAGCATTTCAGCTAAATCACGTGATCTGGTTTAAGTTTGAATTAAATTTTTTTTAGTTTTACCACATCCAAAACGGTATTTGAAGAAATTTATTTGTTCAGGATTCTCATTCACTTTTCAAGCAAAAAAAACTTTGTTCCTTGTCATATGGGTCACATTAGATTCCTCGTGAAGTGCACAAGTGAAGACTTTCAGTGATTTGGATTTCACGAACAGTTTCAAAAAAATTAATTTTCAGCTAACCTATGAATATTATGCAGACAATTTTTTGAAATGTGACCTTGAATAAAATTTTGGTTTTGAAAGCAGTAAAATATTTAGTCCAGTAAAGACAAAGGATTTTTTAAATATTAACGCAGCTCAATTTTTAAAGGTAGGTAGGTATTTAATTAACGTCACACTGGAGTGACACAACGGGCTATTGGCGACGCTCCGGATCCATCCCGAAGTACGATTCGAGGACAACATCCCGTAATTTTGAACCACGGTCAGATGACGAGGTCACACCTGAGCTTGGCCACTTTTGGACCTTGCGTCATAAAAACCCCAACATCCTATCCAATCCACACCTGAACTAGCACTCCATTTTCCAAACTCCCACATCACACCAACGTGAAGCCATTTTGTGGCCTCGACAGGTTTAACGTGCACCATTCCCCATGTACACGACTGTCCTTGGTTGGATTCAAACTCACAACCCTTCGGTTGCTAATCCGTTACTCTTTCCAACCGGGCTACCGCTCAATTTTTAAAGGACTTTCAACAAGAAATATTAAGGATTTTTAAGAGCCCTTAAAATATAAATTAAAATGAGGCATTTTTAAAGCTCTTTAAGACCCGTTGGATCTCTTGTAATGAAAGGCATAAAAGGGGGGAAGCGTTTCATTTATTGAAATTTTCGAACAGATCGGCGAACAGAATTCGAACAGAATTTCAGATCGGCGATTTCCAAGTTCTCTCTCGAAGACCTTGAGAACTGCAACTCTATTGAACGTCAGTGAAAGTGGCGAGCCGGTTTCTTCTCTGCCGCACCACTTGCGCCACTAGTCCCTCCCTCTCCATATGGAAAGCAAAGAGTTGAAGGATCCTTTAATAAGAGACTGGAGACGCTCCGGCGAGCAGCAACTCGGAGTCTTTCGTCAAAGTTTCCAAATTAATGCGCGGAACAATCCCTTCTTCCGCGCAATCATCACGCATCTTCCTTTTACCCATTTCATACCTCGTGGAAAACTCATTTCCTCTCCTGCCCAGATAAGGAAAGATGCGGGAGGGTTTTCCTCTTCCCCATCCCTCTCGAGGATGTCCGGGGAGGAGAGGGGGTGGGTCTTGTTTGACGAGTGTCCGAGCCGCGCGGTCACTTAAGATTGAATTCCGTTTCGTGGTCACGGCGGCAAAATATGCTTAATGTCTGAGGGATGCTGCATCGCGTTCTTGGCTTTTTCTGGACCTAGTCCTTGTGCGAGATGGAATTTTGGGTGAAGAAGCAACATATGAGGTACGCTATTAGGAGCATGTTGAGATTAAATTTAGATCACGTTTGGTACGTATCGTATGTTGGCGTTGCAGGCGACTTATCCTAGAATGCACTAGTCGAAACAAATGTCCGTCTGCAGATTTCTATCCCTCAAATGTTTAGTGTACTTTGCAGTAGTTCCTGAGAGAAAGTTCCAATTTCAATTAATCTAATAACCCTCCTGGTGGTTGTCTACGAGAAATTTCAATTAGCAAATCTGACCAGATCTTGGTGGACGAGATATCTTGTCTATATAGATAACGGAAAAGATCTTGATCTCGTGATCACCAAAATATCGGCAATATCCTGATGATCTCGACCTAAGCAAAATTGGTCAGATGTTTATTGAGATATCTCGTCGAAGCCACTTGGAGGGTCAAGTGAGATGTTTAAAATCAAGTGAAATTTTAAGATTTAATAAAACTAAATTGGAGTTTTTGTAATTCTACCTAAGAGTGAAGGGTTTAGGGAAGATAATTTATGCTTTGTATAATTTAGGTCTGACGTTTCGTAAGTGACGAGTAAATGTTATTTTAAATGATTATCTTTACGTTACAAGTTGGCAAATTAAATTCCTGTGTAGGGAGGCGGTTATTACCAAGCTGCGTTTGTGTGCATCCTACAGTTCATATAATTCTTTCACTTTTCCTATCATTGGAGTTCTTGTGTATATTTTTTGAGGGATGGTGTTTAAGGTGACAGATTTAAAAGATTTCTCTTTCCGTGAATGGTAGATATTGAGTGCTGTCCGGTATGTTGTATGCGTTGGTGGAGTATTTTTAAAATTGGAAACTGAAAGGACGTGTGCCTCATATTCTTGGATTTGAAATGTTTTATTTGAGGTAGAATGAAGTGATAAACACAAAAGACGAGGTTCACTGTATGGGGTTGACTAGAATCGAGCTATGGATCGTTAATTTGATGTGGTGCATATTCACGTCCATATTTTTTACTTTCTCCGTTATTGATAGTTCCATGTTGGAGAGAGGTGGAAACAAAAAAGACTAGTTCCTAACCTGAGTAGCAGATCGATCTCGACTGGTAGATTGCTTATTTCCTGTTTCTCTTCGATGTAAAATGATTGAGGTTTCTATGTTGAGTATATACGCAAAATTCGAAACCTCTATAAACGTATTTAAAATTAGAGCCGATTTCCACGAATTTGCAGTGGGAAGAATTCACAAATAGGATAAGCACAATATGCATAGTAACACTATTATATTGTGCATAAAGGATCTTGTTATTTACACATATTTTCTTATAATTCCAGAAAGAAACCATACTCGTTCATTTTGCTATAATGGACTGATTATCAAAATTTTGAGCAATCATCCTTTAAGAAGACATCTCACTTTATGCATATTATTAGTGTTATAAATTGTGTATTATATTCACCTTATGTTCTATCTTCTATATGTATTAGTAAAACTATCTACAACTTTCGAACAAGAAACTTCGACTCGGTCTAATCAACCTTTTCAGAAGCTGTGAGACGCATGACATCCCATTGATTTGAAGTGATCAAAGCTAGTCATGATTATTCTAGGTATATTAAGGCTGCTAAGGTGTATTTATGAATATTCCCTCATTTGATGTTCTGATGTCTGAAGGGTACTCTAAGTAGGATGGTGAGACACAAGGCAGCACACCAGCCATTACAAAAATTAAATTCTTGTTACAAACAAATTGCACTCATTTAAGTGCACTCATTAAGTTAATTGCACTCATTTTGTAATAGTTTCCCATCCATAGAGCTTTAAAGAAAACCTTTTTGGCATACGCCACGAATTAATTCAAGGCAGATCTGTGTCATAACGATTATGGGTTCGGATTTCATTCTATTTAAGGTTCAGAAAATAAACTGGACGGGCATTTTTAGAGCAATGCATTGCATTTTCATTGAAACTAGATAGAGGGTAAGACAGACAAACGAGATAACTTCAGGGGTAATCGTACCTTTTCCCAAATTACCTTACCGATCGTAACTTCAGGGTAATCGTACCTCTACTTCAATCTTACCACACGTGTTGAAAAGTAGCAGTAGATCCACAAGTCTAAGTAAACCTCTTAGAAAAGGTCTTAATCTGAATCCTCGATCCCTTATGGGATCCAGCACATGTTTTGAAGACAAGTGGTTTCCTGGACTTTGTCTAAGTTGAGCTACACCAAGAGGAATTAGTAACAAAAACTCGAATTAGAATCATGGTCCGAGCATGTATGTTCATGGAGATTGCGATCCATTTAAATCTATATACAGCGGTTATCGTGTAGCAAAACATGACCGTAGAGTGGAAAACAAACTTGATATATACAATATGGTATACATGCAGGGAAGTTAAAAAATGTAATTTAATTTTTACTGCCTTTGCAAATAAATATTAAGTGTGATGGAATTTTTGTATGAAAGGTACGATTAACACTGAAGTTATCTCGTTTGTCTTTCTTACCCTCTATCTAGTTTCAATGAAAATGCAATGCATTGCTCTAAAAATGCTCGTCCAGTTTATTTTCTGAACCTTAATATAGAATGAAATCGCGCAATCTTCCGAACCCATAATCGTTATGACACAGATCTGCCTTGAATTAATTCACGGCGCTGTGTGGGCAGAGAACGTTGAACCTGAATGGAAACAACGAAACACTTCTGGGATAACGGCCTGGCTATAAAACTCCGTATAACCTGTACACGGCCAATACACATACACTGTCTGCGCTACCAGAGCTCAGGACACAACTGGTATAAGCTGTTCTGTTCCACAAAGCACTTACTTGACTAACAATTGTTTGACTAGGAGATGCAGCGTTACTTGGTCTCTAATTGGAGTATGTATTTGAAATTTTAAACCTTAGGCGACGTGAAACGTTGAATGGTACTTATTAAAATGAGTTGTAGAGTTCTCTATCTGAGTTCCTTAAAAATATCTGCATATATCTGAGTGTTTCGCTTCATTTCAATAATGGTTTGCAGCTATACGGTTTCTGCTTTGAGGGCTAATTAGGCCGTACGCTGAAATAAATTACAATAGCTTGAAATCCTTTTGTATGATTATTGTTGTATCACTTTTGATGTATCATGTGTTCTACGTGATGAATTGGTATGTTATATATATTACATATTTATCTAAGTGTTAGTGTGTATAACAAAAGTTTCAAATGCCGTTCTTCAGTAAAATTACATAAAAGGTAGTCACTCATTAAAATAATGTTCATGTCTTTATAAATAGTTCTGTCTAATATTTTGATTGCATACATACTACAAAGAAATCCTCACTGCAGCCAATCTAATAAATTGAATGTACAGCATACATACGCTTTTTGATTTCTGCGCTTTAAGCCTTGTACCTACAGCAAAATAGGAGGCTAAAACCTCACTAATCACTCCTATTTGACATGTATTAAGACTTGAGTATTCCTCTTCATTCTATATCAAAGATCTGACTACAGTAGAATGCACTATGGTAGTGTAAATCTTTACTCTTTCGAAGACCCTAGTACGAGCCGTCTTTTGTTTTCGACTTTTTGAGTCTGCGATAAATAACAAAATAATATTTATCTTATCAGATGTTTACGCATAACTTATTCTTGGGGTAACTTTATACATAGACTCAAATTTCTCTTCCCATCTGAATGTAATTAAGGTTGTTGCAAAGGGTGATCGTAGAGCAACAAACCAAATCGAAGAACCTTTCACGAGGTTCTAACTTTTAAACTTGATTCAGGTCCAATTAATACAACGAATGAAAACTAAATTAATACGTTTAGTTGGTTTAATCCTTAGTGACCGTCTTATGTAAGATATAAAGTGTACGCTGAACTTCTCGTCTTGAAATCTAGTTTCAATGAATCATTACTAATCGTTGCTTTTAAGTCCTACATATGGAATGTAAAATCTTGCCACTTAATTAAGAATTGGAAGGCCAGGTAACTTGTAGTTTGCGTTCTACATTTACGAAAAACTTCAGAAAGGGCATTAACACGAAGTCTCTTAAATGAATAAGTCATTCAAATTTCTTCCATTCTTAGAAGGTCAAATGTAGGATAATAACCCAATTAAACGAAGCTAAAGATCATAGATAAAGAACCTATTCCGGTCGGCAGGATAACCTGCAATCTACAGCCTTTATTTTTGATCTTATAAAACTGATCAATGTGTCGCGATTAAGGAGCAGGTCGTGTTCCTCTGTTTAATTGCTTAATATGTAGGGTCTTCTACTTTTATAAGACACAGGAAACTAGTCAATAATTTCAGTCGTTTTTTTATTTTATGTGTAAATATTTAAACATGTTTTTCGTTGCAAAAGATCTCAGATTTTCCCGCCATTTTCTGCAGTTCAATTTGGCTGTAACCCACTGAGCCTACTTTGGGAATATGGCACTTCCAAATACAAACAAAGCTCACCTTTTTAATCGCTTTCTTCAAATTTTAGAAAAGGGTTAATTAATCTGAAGATACATGCCCGCTTCAAGTGAATTAATCATTCCGAAGTCCAACGCGGGATATCAACCGAATTCAACGTGCCCAAAGACAAACAAACTCACCTGTCGTTTTTTCAATTCGGAAGGTTAATTAACCCGAAGATGCAGTTGATGTGCTTCATACCACTTTCGTGCAGGTCCTGGCGACGTAATGTGTGTCTGGGTCGATTAGGCCATCAGTGTCTCCTGAAATAGCACCCATTCGATCGGCGAACTCAGTCTGCAATAATTAAAATGCGAAAAAACTGATTGCGTCGCAGGATGGAACAGATATCGTGTAATGAATTTCTCTCGGAGCACAATTTTATTACGCTCTAGCCGAATGGGTTTTGTTAATTTAAATCGCGATCGTTGCCTTGTTTTTAATTGGAGATTGCAAACTCTTTTTGGAGTTGGAGAAACCTTTTTTGTATTTCTTTTGAGTGTTTCGGATAGTTGGATTTTATTGTATTCTGAACCATTTAATTTGGTTTCGAATAACTCGGGTCTCACGCAGGTGTGTGTAGTTTCGAGACCTTTCTTTTCGAAACTTACAAGCGAGTCTCTTTTATTTGTACAGAAATCTTAACTATTAACTAAGGGGGTATCCGTATAAGGTACTTATACGTGTGTATCAAAAGTATGCAAAGCACGATTAAATGCATATTCAAGAACCTTTAATCTTAAAGGAACCAGTTTAGTGTGCAATTAATTTTTCCAGATTAAAATGTTTTGTTAAATGAATTATTTTTTATGTGCAATACACGGAAGGCTTCCAAACAAAGCTGTTGATGTCAGTTTTGAAAATTTTCAAGATGAATAATTTTTCATACCCGTTTCTATTATCCATAAGTATCCATAGTATAACTGGTTGATTAACGTAACTAACGTAAGTGTCAATAGAATAAGTGTACATACTACTAACATAAGTGCGCATGATTGATAAACAACTTTATTTAATCTTTAGGTAATTTTTAAAAGGTGAGAGTAATGAAGGATAGATCCTTTCATATTCTTGATCGGGTGACTGTCACATCCATAACAGGGTTTGTGACCTTTAGACATTGATTTTCTTTATCGAACATTTTATTAAGCACACCCAAAATAAAACAAAATATAATAAACGTGACAAACTTGCGCCTACAAATTGAATCCACAAGCCTATTCAAAAACCATTTTCCGGAAGTAGGAAAACCGTTATATCGAAAGTAGGTATCGGTATAATTAGTGCTCGTAGCAAAAATGACCTTAGAGTGACAAACCAAACACCAATACATACATCTGAAAGTAGAAAGAACTTCAATTTACTGATAGTACATGAATCTGTTGCTCTGCTTTTTATACTATTGCATTGTAAGTTTAATTATTAATGGTATCAGTTAAGTTCCCCTCTGGAATTAACTCAAATTGAATTCTACAGTTGCTATGACTTAGTTTGATTTGTCAATTTCTTTTGATTTTTTAAGGTCACGGATATATTTTAGAATGCATGGTCGTGCAATAGTTAATTGAGACCACACATCCCTTGTGTGGTTGAGAATTGATGATTGGTAATGTGTGGTCGTTCAATGGCGGATTGAGATCACGCATTCCTAGTGTGATTGAGGATTGATTGGTGACGCGTGGTCGTGCAATGGGTGATTGAGACCACGCATTCCTAGTGTGATATATGATTGATTAATGACGCGAGGTCGTGCAATGGGTGATTGAAACCACGCATTCCTAGTGTGATATATGATTGATTAGTGACGCGAGGTCGTGCAATGGGTAATTGAGACCCCGCATTCACTGTGATTGAGGTTTTATTGGTGACGCGTGGTCTGAATGGGTGATTGAGACCATGCATCCTTGTTATGTTTAGCAGCCGAGTGAATGCTGCTCCTCCCTTCCGAAGGATGAGAAGCAATGAATAGTTAAGACAGGAGAGTGGTAAGGGGTTGAGGTCACTTAGCTTCGGGCACTTAGAAGTTTCCAAAAACCAATCTCAATCGTTTCACCACAAATCGCAGTTCTTGACTTCAGAGTTGTATAAATGTGTAATATCGAAATTATTTTTCATGTATGACTTTTCATGGAATGCGATGGGTAGTCTTCAATAAATAATTGGAAATCACTTGCTCCGTTTACCGAGAAGTACGTCACAAGGCGTATGCAGAAGAAACGCGGGAGCAGACAAATTTCATTCGTTTTTCAAAGAGGAGCCTCTTCCAAGCGATGCGTGATGGATTTTTAAGAGGTATATCTCCCCCTCCCGGTCATCCCTCATTCCGGTTTTCCCCACGTGCCACACACGGACCATGTTTCCCGAGCCGGACAACTTTCGTATAAAAGACCCGATAAAAAAAAGCCCCAACTCGGCCGAAAGAAGTACCCTCCGAAAAGAACAAGAAAAAAGTAATGAAGAATCAAAAAAGGAGCAAAATTCCTTCAGTAAATAAATAAACGCGCAAAAAAGACGACCAACTTTTCGAATCTGGGGTGATAAATTTTTTCGTTGTCTTCTCTCCTCTTCCGCGCTGAAAGCAATTTACATCGACTCCGGAAGATTGATGCGCTCTCATCAGGTTCTGGGGGCGGGCTGTCAGGGAAGCCACTTTCCCGGGACAAAATGAACTTAGAGGGGGCCCCCGCTCCGATAATGGCGACACGTGCCCTCGCAAACAAGTCAGCCCTACGCTGTTTTTTGTTGTCGTTATTGTTATACTCTTCCAGGCGCTCGGGGTTTATTTTTTTCTGTATACCGCCCCCGCCTTTTTACTGAAGCAAAGAATACAGAACCGAGAGAGCTATAACGTTATTCTTTATTCAGTCAGTCTATTTTGGAGATCTCTCCCAAAGTAAAAGGCTTCACATATTTATGAAGCTGCTTCTCTCTTCGGGAGCTGGCTACCCGGTTTCGTGTAGTTAGGAAACAAATCGTTTATTCGTGAACTTCCTAAACTTCTTCCTGGCTCCTCCCGTTTTTTATCCCGTTTTTTTCTCCCGCACTTCCCGAAAGGAGTGTGCGTCACCCGGGGCAAACTTTGGAGTTAAGGTCTTTCTCCTCTGGAAAAACCTCTTTGATATCCGGTCTATTAGGTGTAGAGAAGGAATCCATATATAAAGGTACACAATGTATCTGCGCATATCTGATCTAAGTCCTTGATCGTATTTTGTTTCAATGTTACGAGGGGTTTCCAAACTTCTGGGTTGGTTTGGGTTTTAATGGTGCAAGGGCCATATTTGGCCATGATGCGCAGACACGACACAATATCGAGTAACTGACATATAAATACAATGAAAGTTTTACTCACAAAAGAGAAATACACCCAGGGAGGAATGCACCTGACAGGAATCGAACCTTCGCCGCATACAACTCGAAGGTTGGTAGCACAGTGGGCATACCCACTGAGCCTTGATGGCCCCAAAAATAAAACTTCTAGGAATCGCGTTATAAAAGTTTGATTTGATTAATTTTCGTTTCTATTTTGTTGTAATTTTCCAATATCATTTCCGCTGAACTGTAGGTATGCAGTATTTCAGCCGGAAACTAAGTATTTTCAGTCTATCTAAAAAACGTATGGGGAGTGTTTTTTTATCCACTGGTGTACGTCATTTATGTTCTGAATCCCTCACAACGTAGAGGGTTACACAAATCGATGGGTGCCCATCTTAAGATTTTTAATTGAAAGAAAATAATGAGAGTTTCAACATTAACACTTCGAAAAAATGTCTGCTTTAGCAAAACTGCTAAATGCTGCTGATATGCAGACTAACTTCATTGTAAAACCTGTCAGAACTTGCCTGTATTTGAAAGCAGTCATTCGCCCTGCCATATTGCAATTCTCATAACTTTGGAAATATTCCTCGAAAAGAAATCACGCTGAAATGGTTTTTATTACATAAAAGAGGATTCGTTATTTTGTTTTTCATTTTGTCTTTCTTGACATCAAGGCATTAACCTTTTGGAAACCATTGTGCTAAAATGAATTAAAAAAACTTTTTGTATGAAGACTATCAACGTATGTGAATACATTTTGCACAGAACGTTTGTACAGTAAACCTTAATTATATCAAGCATTCGTTTCTAACACTCTACTTCAGTGGTGCGCAAACCGTGGGTCGCGACCCCTCTGGGGGTCGCTTGAAAATTTTTGTGGGTCGCCAAATTCAAAGAAATTTATTTAATATAAAAATATAAGACTTTTCTTCAACACGTATCAGGTACCAGTAAAATAGTGAAATGAGATATTTATTAAAAAAAAGTACTATATTTTTTACGAAAGCAATTGTCTGTATTAGTATATAATACCTATACTTCGGCAACCGGCAGGCGAACAGACATAGTGATAAAAGATAATTGTCAATTTGAGATGCCCTTTACCTGCTCTCTGGTGGGATCCATATGCAACTTGGGTCGGTCTGACGTTTAGCAGTCTTTACTACAGCTTTTTCAATCTAGGTGTGCGTCCCTGCTATTTAGTCTTTATACTGTGATCACAGCTAGGACCGTGCAGTTCTTTCCGTCTGTGCCTCAGTAGTTCGATTTTGCTGCTTCTTACGTTCATTCAAGTGCATTCTGTAATTTTGTTTATATACTGCTTTTGCTAATTTTAAGTAAAATTTGCAATCGGCTATGTACATAACATATTTTTTAAGTATAAGACAGTTCAGTAGCGTGCTCGGAGGGCAATAATAAACAATTAATTAAAAAATCAATATAGATATTAAAATGTTTATAAAGAAAAACTTTTTTTTTAAATATTTTGTATTATTTTTTTCGTTTTTGATTTTTTCGAAAATCAATTATCCTCAACTGATATATCGTGGGAAACGCTATAAGGGTAGTTACTATTTTAAAACGTATAAGGGAACAGCGAGTTCTGTTTTTTATTACAGATGGCGGCACACTAAACAACATTTCTAAAGTGTCTCAATTAATTGTTTATGTGAGATACGTTTATGAAGAAGACATATCAGAAAATTTTTTATGTTGTAAAAAATTGGAAGGAAAAACAAATGGAGAGAAAATATTTGAAATTATTATGATATTTTGGGGAAACAAATGACCTTACCTGGACACACTGTGTCGCAGTTTGCTCTGATGGTGCTGCTGCATTAACAGGTAGTAATAAAGGACTAAGAGGGTTAATAAAGAAAATTGCTCCCCATACAGTATTCAACCATTGCATGATACATAGACAAGCTCTTGTTGCAAAAGACATTGATGAAGAATTGCACAAGATATTACAGGATGTTGTTATTGTAATTAATTACATTAAAAGCAACAGCTCCCTAAACAGTCGTCTCTTTTCGATACTTTGTGATGAGATGGGTTCTGTGTATGAGACATTACTACATACCGAAGTCAGATGGCTCTCACGCTGCAAAATACTGCTACGTATTTTCGATTTGAGAAACGAAGTTTACATTTTTTGGTAGAAAAGAAACATTGGCAAGTTCATTCATTAATGAAGATTGGCTCGGAAAACTCAGTTGCATGGCTGACATTTTCGAAAAACTTAATGATTTGAATTTAAGTCTACAGGGAGAGAATACAAACATTTTAACATCGAGCAGTAAAATTGAAGCTTTTAAGAATAAGCTGATACTTTGGCAAGGAGAATTGAAAAAAAAACAACACAGACATGTTCCCGTGCTTTTCAGAATTTACTAAAGAAAATAATATAGATTTCTTGATATTTCAAAACACCATTTCCCGTCATATGATAAAATTGGGAGAAAACTTTTCGAAAAGGTTCGAAAAATTTCCAGATAATGAATTAGGTTGGATACGTGATCCATTTTCGTTTGATATTTTTAAATCCAATATCTCTTTAAATGAAAAAGAATATTTAATTGATGTTTCAAGCGATGAAACACTGCGCATTCAATTTAAGTCTGACTTGCCAGAAATTTTGGTTAATGATTGGAAACGAATATGCCGATTTGAAGAAAAAGGCAATTAATATTTTGATTCAGTTTGCAAGTTGATCTACTTATGTGAAACCGGTTTTTCTTAATTAGTTGCCATTAAAACAAAATATCTATATCGATTGGATCCAGAGGATGACTTACAGCTTGCGATTTCCAATACAGATCCGAACATAGAAGCAATCATGAGCTCTTTCCAAGCGCATACCTCACATTGAATTCTTATGTTGTAAGTTTTTTTAAAGTATTTTCCATTAAAAAATATTTATACCCATATGCATAAATAAAACCATTGCTTCATAAAATTATGTGTTTTATTCAGACCTCTAATAAGGCACAAACAGAAGCACAAATTCCAAACAGAATTCAACTTTAACTACGTTGGTGATTAAAAAAACGTCTATTGTCTACCCAGGGGTCGCGACAAAATAGTAAACTAAATTGGGGGGCGGAAATGAAAATAGTTTGCGCACCACTGCTTTACTTTACTTGCCCCTCAAAAAGAATTTTTACATCAAGCAAGGTCTTAATCTGTTTATAATTTGGAACGCAAAGGTCACTTGTTTCAAGCAGCTGTCCTAAACTGAATTGGTACTAAATATCTGTCTCGAAAGCACGAATATGAAGGAATTCCTAGTTTCAAACATGTTCTACCGCATTTAATATTTATACAAATTTGGGCATCAATTTTGTGTTTTAAATTGTTAGTTTATATTATTTTATACAAAAAAGGGCAATTCAATGTATATTGAGTACCTTTTTGTTTCTAAGCAGTTTTTTGCTGCCCTTGCAACATCGCTTCAATAGGCATATCGCCCTTTTTCTTGCCCTCATAAAAACACAATATATTGATGTGTTAAGCGATCGCTAATGCTTAAGGAGTGATGCAATCCATTTTGAGCACACTTGGACACCGAAGAATATCTAGCGTTAATCATTTTAGGTGGAACGACTGACATCCATCTTCCCCTAAAAGGATTAAAGAACTCTTGGATTAATTCAAAGCATTCCAAAAAGCAAACCTATAATTTTTCTATGTATCGGTATCTTGGTAAGATCGGCTTACGTGATTAATTTTAGCATTGCGTTAGATCACTTCTACTTTTAATATTAATTTTAACTCTCCAAATAGTTTCGACGAGATATCTCGTCTACCTAGATCTGGCCTCTTGCTAATGACGAGATATCTCATCAAGGTATTACCCATTTTTCTGACAAAATCAAGATCTGGTCAGTTCTTTTTTCTTATGACGAGATATCCATGAAGATCAGGTCAATTTTTGTAATGACGAGACAACCACTAGGAGAGTTAATGCTCTGTAGTCTTTTTGCTCGATTCGCAGATTTGCAAAGGTCCAGTCACTGGAAATTTTCCAAACTGAGTTCAAAACCTTGTTAGTACAAATTTACAAGAGTTGCATGTATTGAAACAAACCTTGCATCTCAACGATGACTTCTCTTACAATTTTATAATTATTAATCGATCAGTAGTGTTAAATTAGAAAATATCTTTCGTGTTTAGCTGTAGCAGAGAATGATAAATTGCAAGTTTCTTTTTTAAACATTTTCAAAATTTATTACTTAACAATTTTGACTATCCAATGTAGCGAATTTAAAAAGTATGTGCTACGTAAATATAATGAAATTTTTTTTTAAATGTACAGTTGTCGGTATAAGTTTCTTCAAAAGTGAGATTGCCCTGAACTGGCCCCTTTTGTGAACCATCCCTTTGAAATACTAATTAGGATAGACATACTAATAAAACTTCAATAAGAGGATATAGCAATCAATTTGGATTCACAATTTTCTTTTGAACCATGTACTTAATATTAAGTTTTGTGAACGTATCTCAGTTTTATTTAACACTAGCTGATATACCCGGCGCTGCTCGGGTTGAATTGTTTATAATTTATCGTAATATTACGGGGGTTAATATGTAGCCTACGTTACTCGCAGGGTTCCAAAGAATAAGTGTACCAAATTTGGTGTAGATTGGTCAAACGGTGTATATTTGTCTAGAGAACAGACAGACAGATGCCAACTCTGCTTTATAAGTATAGATAATTGGTATGAAATGTTAACGCAACTTACAGTATTTCACGACTGATCCAAAATGGCAAACCGGAACTACACCTACATCGTAGCACGACTCATTTGTGTAACTAAACATGTCCCCGAGCACTATTGTAGTCGAAAACGATTTAATTTTCTCTTTTCTCCTAAAAATCGAACGGAAAGCTCGTGTTCTAATTCTCATACGTTTTAGAAGAACAAAAAAAACGTTCTTAAGCTGAAGCTAATTGAAATCTTCGGTGCAACTGCGTTCCATTGTTCGAATAATGAAGAGATAAGGAAGAAAACGTTTCAGAGACTTTAAGAGAGATAGAATTTAAACGAAGATACGAAAATCAAATTTCTATTCAATTATGGGCTCCTCACAATGAAAAGGAGTTACCTGGCAAAGAAGACGGAGAGATAAAAATCCCTGAATAGATTCAGGTAAAACAGGGCGGGGAGGAGAATGAAGCAATTTTAAGTCGCTTCGAAAAGAATTTTTAGATTTCTGCCGCTTCTCATTATATTCGCCCGAACCGTTCCGCTCAATTCGAAATTAGAATGAACTGGAATTAAGCGTGTTCCTGCTGCTTCGGCTTGAAGTGTTCCAGGATGTTTGTGCGAGACTTTTTTGCGATTGATAAAAGCGAGAGAATCGATCTACCCTTGGTTTTATTTTGATTCCGAGTCTGCGGGTCTTTAGTTTAAGGACAGTGGCACCAAATGAAACGAATTAGCTGTGACTTGTGCTGTGCTCTAAATGTCAGTTAGGGAGAGGAAACGAGTTATATAACTAAGAAAAAGATGAATAACGCGATCAGTTAAAAATATAAGGAGATAGAAACGCAGCGTTGGGTCAAGATACGTTTGGCGGTCAGTCTTGAACGCGGCAATAGATATGCAAATTAAATTATTCATTAGTTATGCTCAGGCGACGATCTTGTTTATCATCTGACTATTGTTTGAATATTTTTATTTATACATTCTGCATGTTTTAAATCTATCTTTGTCTTAGACAATAAAATTTTTAAATGTTTTATACTTTTATTGGGTCATATTCTGTCTTGTTTGGCCAACCTTGTACGCTTTTGGACCTTCCGCCATGAAGCCCAAACATCCAATCCTTGACCGCCCAATAAGGGCAGTGGTAGCTCGTTTGGAAGAGTCGCGGATCGACAACCGGAGGACTGCGTGTTTGTAACTCGATCGAACCAACAACCGTCGTGCAAATGGTGACTGGTGAACGTTAATTCTCTCGTGACCTAAAATGTCCTCACGTAGGCTAAGTGGAAATTTGGAGAGGGGATGTGCCAGCTCAGGTGTTGATCTCATCTGAGCGTGGTTCAAAATTATGGTGTACTTGGATCTTTCCCTTCGAGACTGATCCCGGACTGTCGCCAATACCCCGTTGTGTTCCTCTAGTGCGACGTTAATTCAACTATCTACCTCGGATCTTTCTTTTCAGGATTGTTCTCGGAGCATCGCCGATAGCCCGTCGTTTTGCTCCTTTGCGACATTAATTCAACTACGCCCTCGACCACACAGTAATCATATCACGCGATTCCTTGCCGAAAACCAACCCCAAACTGTCGCAATGGCCAATTCGATTTTACGTAGCTTACAGTGATATTTGCGTCGAAACTTTTATGAATTTGTATTCAAAATTCCAGCTTTTAAAAACACCGTCCTTTTGGCGTTGCTGGTACCTTCCAGCCTGAAACGAAAGTAAAGCACCAGATGGATATGAACTACTCATAATTTTACACGCAAATTTGGATCCGAATATCCATCTGGTGCTTTATTGTTTCGATTGTCTCAAATACCGTCGACCCCAGCGGTGGCAAAAGGATAGTTTATTTGTTGTATTTAGCGGGGAAATTTCCAATGATCGGAAGGGAAGTTAAAAAGAAATTTCGACGCGAGTATTTCTGGAATGCCACGTCCAATCGAAAAAAGAACACCTTTTGGAATGGTTTTTGACTAGGAATGTGCGGTCACGATTCTGACCACCTTGTTTAAATTCCTGTAGGTTATATAACTCAATTAAAATAATTTTTCATCGAAAATAATCAAACGAGCCCGTTTGTGCTACAAAATCGTACTAGTTAAACATAAAGGAAAGAATCACTCGAATTCTATAACAGAAAACAAGATCTTTTAAGCCTCCAAGTATTAATCACATGATGTTATGGTATATTTTTTATTTGTGCACGTACAAGATGCTTGGTATTCTAATAACCTGCTAAATGCAATTTATATTTGTTATTCTGGGTTACTCGTTTTGTGCATATTACTGTGTGATCCATCTGGAACATTCCATGTAGAACATCCCATGTAAAATGAAAATGTAATTTAATGTGTTAAATAAAGCCACAATAGACTACAACTGGTGACGAGGATGGAATGTTCCATAACTCAGACTAATAAATATAAATTACATTTAGCAGATAAATAATACTAATAATCTTACAAGTGCACAAATAAATAATAAACCGTAACAGCATGTGATTAATATTTGGAGGCTTGGAAAGATCTTGTTTCCTGTTATAGAATTCAAGTGATTCTCCTTTTTGTTGAATGAAACCAAAAAAGTTTTTGACATGAAATAAAGAGATAGATATGCAAGCTCATAAGATTAAGATCAGTAAGCTCGCACAGAATAACAATTACCTCAACTTTTTTTAGAAAAGGAAGAAAACAAAAATTTCACTTGAAGAATTCGCATCAAAATAATACTTTGTAGCTGTTTAATATCCCTTCGAACTTTTGCACCATTAGCATACAAACGAGACCATAAATAACAAATATCTGAAGAAAATCCTCATCTCCAACCTCCAAGAACAAAAATCGAAACAAAGCATATCCTTAAAACTATCATCAAAAGGCAGCAAAATTATTTTTGAAAAAAAAGCGTTTCAACGCTTTTATTTAACACCACTAATATTAAAGCAGGGAAAAAATGTTTTTACCTTAATAATAAAGCGGACATTTTTATGAACCATTGCTAGACAATGATAATAATTATCCGACAGCATAATCACCAGTTTCTCGATCCGGGTACTTTATTACTCGGCCACTCAGCGCCCTCTCTCATGCTAATGCCGAGGCTATTTTATACTTTAAGAGCGTTTTTTTTCCCACAACCTAATGCTGTAATTGCAGGTAAGGGAAAACTTTTCCGAATTGTTGCTCGGGATTTTTTCCCCTTAGTTCCTCTGATCGTTGGGGAATTAAGTTTCAACTGGGGAAAAGTGGTGTGCTGGAAGTTAGTTATGGATAGATTTGGGGTTTAATTATTGTTACAAGTAAAACTGATTTATTTCCCAAAAAGGGGTCATTTATATAATGTATCTTTCCATGGGGTGCTTTAAGAGGCGCTAAGTAACGTGTACATAAACGGTATGGGAAGCATTGCGATAATCTTATTTGTAACATTCTATTATAAACCTCTAAGTTTTTACAGTATTTTCGTAATGTAAATAAAATTGAATTTATCTAATTTGGTAAACATTTTCTTAAGTTAGAAAAATGTGGTTAAAACATTTCCCTCTGTCTGCCAGGAGAAATGCTCCCGCCAGTCTTGGTGGTGGGAACCGCTGTAAGAGATCAAGGCTCGTTCATTTTAAGTAAGGGTAGTTAGGGGAAATTTCATTTTATTTTCTACGAATATAGTGAATATAATCTTTGTATAGAAAGAGGTAGTTTACTAGTATAGTTCTGGTAGCAAATAAGTCATAAAACAAATATTTTGAATTTGCCATTAACCCGACAAGTGATTTCGACGAGATATCGCGTCCTAGATAAGGTCAATTTTGCTAATGACGATTTATCTCGTTGAGACTAAATTGCCTTATTACTTCAAAGGGAATGAAGATCTAAGTAGGAAAACAGATTGTCCCTTGCCTAGAACTCGTGATAGTTTGGAACAGGACAGTTTGCATCAGAGACTGGCCATTACATAGTGGTTTAAGACGAATATAAACCACCAGGAGGGCTAAGTTCACCAATTTGACACTGAACAGATTTCTTTAAGCATATTATGGGAAATGGGATAAATTTCATAATGTTTTATTAATGAGCAGTAAAATTATTTCATTATGTTTTATATTAAGCTTTACAATTTTTTCTTTCTTTTTCTAGGTACGTAAAGTTTATAATTGTGTCTTATTGCCTATTTGGGCGACCGAGTATTGTGTTTACAGAATATTTAAAGCGTCCAGCAGTGTGTACATACTTTTTACGGTAAGAAATTTTTTCACGCCGGTTTCAATTTTTTTTAATTGTATCAGAAATGTATCTTACAAAATAATATCCGAAGCAGTTGTTGAAATTTAGTGTTGGCTTTTATTACTGCATATTGAAGAGAGGCATTTTAATAACTATTTCTTTTGTTCTGCAAATATTCATAAATTAATGCATCCGACATTTTTAATTCATGAATAAGACTTTATCGGAACTGTAATTTCACTACGAAATTCCATCAGTTTAAACAATCTTAAGATGGTTTACAATAAATTGTTAAGTAATGTTGCAGTAGATTATTTGTTTTGAAGGTTGACTACCAACAGTGGGTTATCAAATTCTTAGAACCACCGAGCAAAAATGGTGTTTTTAAGTTTAAAGCAAAAATAGACGGTAGCTATATTACAGGATTATGAAAACAACAGTGCCAAGTATTTATTTGAAATTTATTAACATACTTATGTTATAAAAATATAAATAATTCATTGTAACCGTTTTGTTATTAATAACTCGTAGATGTATAATTGTTAATTTATAAAAGTGACTATTAATATGGTCACCCACTGTATTTTGAAACAATGTTCTGAAAATAACATCAAGAAAAGCTAAACTTTATTCACAATTACATTTGAAGCATTGAAAATTTCGTCTCGATTGTTATTGACGTAAAGATGTATTCAGAAGATATGCATTCCATGAATAAAGAATGGTTTATAGTTTTTCCTTAAGGTAAAACTAATAACCTGAATTCTTTTCCAAGACAATTGGTAAATAAAAATAAAGTAATCTTTCAATTTTAAACTTTAATTTCGAATATAAAAAGGAATTATCAGAATTTTAATCCCCTGAAGGGCGAATAAATTCGAGAGTATTTACTCGTAAAAATTCTGTTCCGGCGTTTGTTTATTTTATTAAAGAAGCTATGTTTGTATTTATGAAAAATAACTAAAACGATTTAAATGGAATTTAGAAACTAATTTTATCAATGAAAATATGCTGTTTTTGAAAACTTCCATGTCTTCAAGTAAACTATCTTCATTCTTATGTTTCTTGAGAAATGAACTGAAATTCAGCATTGAAATGATAAGATGTGGAAACAATATTCTCTAAAACAAAATGATACAACTAGTTTTTAGGAATACTTTTTCTATGGCCTTTGTTCAATTAGTATTTTATTTGTATATCAGAATAGATATCAACATTTTGTGAAAATATAAATACTTTTTTGTCGCGTAACCCGCATTTATTTGAATACCTAGAAATATCCTTGGTTCATTCGTTGTAGTTTTTATTTGTAAAAATTCTGAGTGTTAGAGACTTAAAAGTCAAATTATTTTTCATCACTACACGATCACAATGTAGAGATAACAAAAAACAATACATTGATATTCAAACTTTTTAAAATATATATATGTTGACTTTTAAACAATTTTTAAAGTTGATTTCCAAACCTCAAATCGCAGTATGTATTGAACAAAAAAAAGCGTTTCTCAATATTTACATTTGTTGAAAAAACATTTTTATTTAAAATATTTCATATAGAAATATTTTAGTTGTGTTTACATTGTGTTATATTTGATATCGATCTTCATTTGTTTTTTGATTTAAATACTAAAAAGATAAAGGTGAAGTTATTAAATAGGAGTTGAATTTTTTAACTGAGGTGCAAGTTCACCTATAACACTTAAAATACTATGACGCATTTTTAAATATTGCGCTTCAAGAAATTAAATTTCAGATTACTTTGTGTTGAAATAATCACAAAATATTTCTCAGATTCACGCTCAAAAAATTTTGCAATAAGCATCGGGATAATTGTATACATGTTTTGTGGTACTCGTTAGCATACTCATATCGCCAATTTGGCATTTTAAGATTTTTATTCCTCTGGTCCTCTCTTGATTCTAATCCCAAGCTACCATTGCGATATTCCTAGTGGCTCAAAAAACATTTTAAGCCCTAGTGACTTGGTCTAGTCCACTGAAGGATTCGTATGCTGATATATCCGTTCTGCCGTCTTCCCTGCATGTCTAACAAATTTTGACCAATGGAATCTTTCCTAGGTTTCTTTGCCCTCAGGACACATATCGTTTAGGTACACAGATCCGAGGTACTCTAGTGAACGTTTCTTTTCACATGGTGTTTACTGCTTTTAGTAAGCAAGGGAGTCGCGCTCCCTGGATACCCAAGCGATCTTTTTCTGCTTTCATCCTACTACTCTGTTCCCCAATGCCTCTTTCTTCCCCTTTCAGGATATTTATTACTTGATGTTGGGCGCAGCTTGAGAAAATATAGTCCTTGTGCCATAAAACTATAAAACAATCAACCGGCGAACCTAGGCTCCTTTCAATCGAAATGTGGTTAGTCATAAGTGAGTTGTGAAGTAAGAACAATACTACATGACTCGAAAATATGAAATCGCTTAGCTAGTTAACTCATCACTAACGTACCTCGCGTGTATTATGAAAATATTAATTGAACAAACCAATGTAGCACAGAAAAAGCAACACATGTGGAAATCAATAACCGGATCCCAGACAAATTAGACATATTAGCGAATAATGACAATAGTGACTGACAAAGAAAACTAAACCATATTGATAGTGAGGATGTGTACAAGAAAACGATTCGGAAATTAGACTCATTAATATCAGACTACAATTGTTTCGCAGATTCTCAAAAATTATTTTAATCATCAACATGCCATGCTTTTATCATTTCCCTTCAAATCAAGCAGCGCGCGTGCAGAAGAAATTGAAAGGGATTGTTTTTTTATTTCCTTTCTGATAGTTCTTGATTGGAAATGCTGGAATGCTTATGAGGGGGGTGAACCCACTCATTTGAAAGAGAAATACGTGTTTAATAACGTTCCAAATTAGAAACCTTGCATCGAACAATAATTAAAAGGAACATACGCGCCAGAAAGGCATCTAAAAAATGCCCATTCTCTTTCAATATATCGGTTCTCGGAGAACTTTTTCATTACTATCCGGCAGTCTGTTTTTTTCTCTTGTGTCCTCGCATTCCTCGATATTTCCATTACTACAAAAGCCGCTACAATAATGGCCGAGTCGAAAGAATGAAAAGTTAATTTTAAAAACAGCCCTCCTTTGGACTTTTGTTCCAGACTTCCCCATCAAATCTCTCGGAACAGAACGTCCGACCGAATGGGACAAAAAAACTGCCCATGGCGTAGCATTTCAAAAGCCTTAATAAGAGACTCTTTCTGAATGAGTGAAATAATCAGGAGTAAAAACTTCTCAAAAAGAAGTCCCAATAAAAACAATCGTCCGGGCAAAAATGACTCTCTTTAATCTCTCCTGAGATGGCCCGACAAAGGATTTAATAATCCTGCCATGCTAATTACCTTCCTATCTAATTACTTTTGGGAAAAGTTTTCTTTGTTCGGGTGTACGATTTTTCCAGGAATTTTCTCTGGGTTTTCCAGCCGAAGACCGCTGGAGCGTGAAGACACCCCTCCTTCTTTTGATTGGCTGAAAAGGAGAGAGGTGGCTGCCCGGTGTAAGTTTACCCCGTTTTGCTGTTTGTTGCGAGGACTCAAAAATCCCACGCCGGTTGGAATTAATTAATTGCGGCCCAATTATGTTTTCTTGCGCTGTTTGTGCAAAGAAACGATATTCTTCCGCTTCTGCTGCAGATGAGCGCCAGGTGAATTCGGATTAGTTTCCTTCACTCTTTTTGTGTGCGTGCCAGGCAAGGGGAGGGATTAAATTGCGTGTTGGAGAAACCCTACAAACACATCACACGACGGTAACCACAGCGTAACAAAAGAGGAGAACTGGCCCAGGAGCCATTGCAGGAGGGAAATCACTCAATGGATACTTGGTACGTGGCAGAATGAGTGGGGAACAGGCAGGATAGTTCTTGAGGCATTGCCAAGAGTACCACTGAAATCAAAAGGGAAGAGACCGTCCGTTTCCATCTGATCTGAAGAGGTTTAAAGAAATCTATTCGGATATTTACTCCTGTGGTGAAATTAGCAAACCATTCTACTTAACAGCATCATGGTATATGAAAACGCTAACTTAAAATCGCATAGTCCAGGAAATATTTTTTAACAAGAGCTCGAAGGTCAAAATTAATATGCATAACACTAACACACTCCTGTGCCTAGTCTCGTGAGACTACCAGTTTAAATAAGTGGGATTGGGATAAATAGAGCATGTCACCGTGGTGGCATGTCTATCCAGAATGTAAGAGCATATTACATCAGCATTGCTATATCTATATACAGTAATTACATCTGTACCATCATACACTCACTGCCAAAAGTTAAGCGCGGAGAGGAAAATGTTAATTTCACGAAACCAATCTGAATTTGAGAGGCTGCATTTCGCTGCAGAGGTAGATGGAAGTATGCAAATATGTTCTGTAACAGCCAATCACGGTTTCGTGTCGAGAAATATGCAAAAAAGGCAGTCGTATAAGAAGCCAGCATTGTGAAGGGTTAGAGGAGTTTCTTGTAAGTGCTGATAAAAAGTGTTTAGAACTCTCTCTCTTTCGTACGATTAGTTTTCAAAACAGACGTGTTTCTATGGCTTCCAGAAGACGAATGGCAAATAGTGAGCGCTGGCGTTCTGTGGAACGCCTTGAAGCAGGACAATCAATCACAGATGTTGCTCTTTTCTTCGGCGTTCATCATTCCGTCATTTCACGATTATGGAAACAATTTCAAACAAGCCAAACAGTTGTCCGAAGACCTGTGGTCGGTCGCCCAAGGGTTACGACCCCCGCGGAAGATCGGTATATTGCTGTTTTAGCCAAGCGGAATCGAAGAGCGACCTCCACACGTGTGACATCTATGGTTGCAGCGTCCATTGGTAAGACGATATCTACCACTACTGTACGCCCGGGTACCACGAGTTTGTGTTCCTCTATCCGTCCAATCCAGAGGGGCACGATTAAAGTGGTGTCGGCAACATGTGAATTGGACTGTGTCTGATTGGGCCAACGTTATGTTTACGGATGAGTCGAGATTTGCCCTGGAGCCAGATGACAAGCGTGTCTGGAGAGAACAAGGCACACGCAATTGGCCCCAGAACATCATCGAGCATCACGCATTCCGAGGTGGAAGCATCATGGTGTGGGCAGGGATTTCGTTGGGATATCGCACCGACCTGCATATCTATAGACGGGGCTCTGTGACGGCTGTCCGGTATCGGGATGAAGTCCTAGAACCCACTGTGAGATTGTACGCTGCAGCAGTTGGTCATTCTTTCGTTTTAATGGATGATAATGCGCGTCCCCATCGAACCAACATCGTCGACGACTACCTGGAGAGTGAGGGGGATTGTGTGTATGGATTGTCCGGCGTACTCGCCCGACCTAAATCCCATTGAAAATCTTTGGGATGCCCTCGGCCATGCTGTGTCTGCACGTTTCCCACCCCAGTCACTCTCACTGAGTTGCAAACTGTTCTACAGGAGGAATGGTGATTACTTGACTCTGGGGTGGTTGATCACCTCATGGAAAGCATGGTCACACGCTGTAAACTTTGTATGAGGATGAGGGGTGGTCACATACCCTATTAATGTCGGTTTTGTTTGTTTGGGATTTAAACATCATTTTGTTAATGACATCAATATGACTTCATCTTATAATTTATGAAAATTCAATATTGTTTTCATCTTTGTTTGTAATTCTTTGTTTTGTTTCATGCATAAACATATTTTCTACTTTCCTGCCGCATTTCGTGTCAATCAAAGCTGTACTTGTCGATTTTTTCGCATTTTACCGCTTCGTGATTAACTTTTGGCAGTGAGTGTACTTATATTACACTATCTATACAACATCCAAAAAAATATAGTCTCTTGGATAATCACGTCCTGACGATTCTCAATGAATCTCACCATACCAATAATTTTTTGCCTCGAGCCCTTGTTACGAACAATGTTCCCGAGTCATGCGATTTTAAAGGGGTCGGCTGGTGTCCTCATATGTCATAATACTTTAAGGGGGCAGACTGATGTAGTGCAGAGGTGTGCCAATTTCACCACTGGAGCAATTTTCCTAATTGATTTTTTAAATCTCTAGAGTATGATGGAAATGGGCCATGTCCTGTGAAGAAGAGTGCCTCTCCCTGGTCCAACTTGCTGATTTCTGGGACACTCTTGGAACACATCCACCGTCCTATCTGTTTCTCCTTCATCCCATACATTCTGCCAAGTAACCAGTGAGCGGTTTCCCTCCAATAAATTCTGGGCCATATCACCCCTTCATCTGCATTCTGTTGTGATTGTCTTTTGCTAACCTATCTCCTTTGTTTTCATCATGACCCGCATGAGCTTTGATCCTTCCTAAGCAAATTTACTTGTTAACTAATAAGCAATATTGTTTCTGCCTATGCCCTCGGAGTTTTAGGATTTTTTAGTGCTAGGAGACCAGCTCGACTATCTGATCAGATCTTGACATATTTGCCTGCTCTTGTTGCTTTTATGGCTGCTAGAATCCCATAGAGCTACTGTAAAACGGAGTTATTGTCCTGCATCCTCGTGGACCACTGCTGGGTTATACGCTCTTGTATAGAACAAAAAGCACTTGCCGCTATATTTTCCATTTTGGAGCCATTGGTAAAGTAGTTTGCCGGAATGTGGTACTACCACTGCTGGGTTTATTCTGTCATTTGAAAGGGGTTTAGCTGGATGAACAGAGGCTGTTTGGACATTTTTTGAGCGATTTTGATGAGCTGTAAAAAAATTATATGCTACGAAAGAATTTTATTTTCACATCATTTAAGTAGTTACAGTATAACAGTCATCTGTTAACTCAGTTTTGTTTACTTTCAAAATGGCGCTTTTAAATAAGCAATGGATGGAAGACTGTTTCCTCTCTTTCCGAAGAGAATTATGCTTATTCAATTATTCAAAAACGCTGTAAAAGTCATGGTTTTTCGATATCTAAAAGTACGATAAGTAATATTATTAATGAGAAAGGAAAAAACGTAAAATTGGAAAAATACTTCTAAAAAAGTATTCCCAAAAGAAAAAATTTCTGAGAATATTTGTAAGGTAAGCTCTTTAATTTTAAAAGAATCCGCCAAGTCAAAGGACTATAGTAAAGTGAACGTGAGAACTTTCTCTAAGCGATTTATGATTGTTGTCGTTTTGCATACAATGGAAAATTAAAAGTAAAAAGAGGGGGAAAATGTAAAAATAACTCCCACATATTATCAAGACCATATTTTATCCCTAATATTCAAAAATAAAATACCATATCTTTACCCACAGTGCTAACAATCAGTAGCACTGCACCAGGGTAAAGCAAGCAGCCACACATCTAAATCGACTATTAAATTCTTGGAAATAATGGAACAAGAAACTGGTATCAACTCAATACCCTTTACTGATATTCCTGCTAAATCTCGAGATGTTTCACCCATGGACTTTTGTGCTTTTGGACTTTTAAAAAGAGAATTATCGACCGAAAACCATTCAAGGACTGGAAAACTGTGGAACAAGAATGGGACAAAATACCACTATCGATACTAGAAAAGTCATTATCATGGAAGGGTATTATTAACAACAAAGGCTATCAAATGGAACATTTAAAACACAAAAATTTCATGTAAAAAAATTGAGATTCAGTCCATTAAAATCGTTCAAAAAATGTCCAAACAGCCTCTGTATATACCAACCTATTACCCTTTCCTCGTAGTCATCTTTGTAATCTGCATATCCAAGCTTTGTACTTATTTTCAGTTTGACGCACATCGCTTTGCCTTTGATCCACTAGAACAGAAGACGGACAAAATCAAATGCAAGTTTACTTGCAGATGCATTGCGCTTGTCTGCTAGTTCTTAAATATTCGTGCTTCACTAAAAAAAGCCAAAGCAAACATTCCAAACAATGTTACATTATTCTTTCATTTTCTAATTCAGCATTCTTGTATTTCTGCTCTTGTTCCATTCTAACAAAGTACACACGAAAACGAAATTCCATAAATTGTGTAACTAATAGCCTAGCATTCTTTTAAGTTCTTGCTCTAGTAACCATAAACGAAAAGAAATGTACTCAGTTTTACTTGCGCAACATTTTTATCCATAATTCTTAAATGTTTGTTCTTGTTGTACGAAAGCAAATTAGAAACGAAACACAATATTGTACATTTCTAGCTTACCATTTTTACATTTATTATTTGTTCGTATTGCAGTAGAACAGGGGAGGGCACACAGTGTTCCAAAACACCACTAACGCGTTCAAGCATACACATACCGTTCCTGAAGCGAAGAAGGCTGGCTTCCAAACTAAACTAATCGATCAGCAATTACATCTGGAAGAAAATCTCAGTGTTGGAAATAAATCCATCAAATGAATACCGACAATGGCGTAATCCTGGTCGTAATGAGAGAAAAATCTTTGTCACAGACGAAACAATTCTCCCCTCTTGTCTCTTGGAAAGAAATATTTCCTTCGTTCTTGGAGCAATTGATTCGGCATTAATGCTGTCCCCAGTGAAATCAAATTGGAGAATAATAACGGCGAAACAAACGATGGCCGAAGATTTCAATACGTTTGGGGATGTCTCCGTTGGCGCGGAATCTCGAAATGCGGGTTGATAATTATGAAGTCGTGCGCGTGGTTATTTCCTTGAAAACTTGTTTGAAGCTAAATAATTTGCTTTAATCTGAAATGTTGACGAAACTTTACATCTCATTATTTGCTTGTAAACCTTTTAACATGCAATGACTAAAGTAAAGTAAGTTTTTTAACATCATTAACCAAATCAAATGTTTCGACTCAGATTTTCCTCACGAGTTTTAAAAATTCCACTAATCTGAACATTTTCGTATGTTTATTGCTGCAATTGATTACCTTTATGCTAATTCGCCTTTGATATGCTAATGATTCGTTCAATATTAAGTCAATCTTGTCACACTAATTAGCTATCGGACTACGAAGATATTGTGTTCAATGGACGGTGGTATTTGAAGTTCATGTCACAGTAATCCTGGTTGCTTCGCATTGGATTGCCATTGTGATTATGTTTTCATCCTCATTTTAAGCAATGTTGTAAGCACTATCAATTCTATGGTTTTGCTGTTGATAGGTTTCTGTTCTATTTCATTTTCATCAAAACTAGCCATAGCCCTGACATGCCGATTAAAGTTTTGAAAGTTCAAAGCATGGTGATGAATGGAACCGTTTTATAAATGAAGACAGATCTTTTGTCTTTCACTAGTCAGCCCTGTTAGCTAAGAGCAGTGGTTCTTAACCTGGGGTGTGTGCAGCCCTCGGGGTACGAGAGAAGTTTCGATGGACGACAGCGATTTAATAAAAGACGATCTTATTGAAAAACGAGCCAATGCACGTATTCAAATGGAATTTGAAAAACTGGACTTGGAACAATTCTGGTGTACACGGTTAGAATCTTATTCACAGTTGTCAAAAGCAGCATTGCAGACACCATTTGCCACCACCTACATGTGTGAAATGAGATTTTCATTACTTTTGCACATAACAACAAAAGCCAGAAATCGCTTCAATGCAAGTGATGACTTACGCGTGGCTCTTTCAAAAAATGAGCCACGTTTCAAAAGTATTATTATTAATAAACAACAACATAGCCATTAAAAATTGAGATATTATTTTGTATGTGTATATGTAAAGGTATGTATTTATTTTTCAATTAATAAATTATCTTGCAATAGAAGTAATTTCCTAAGTAAAGAAATCGAAACACATTTTTCAACGGGGTGCGAGATCTTATTTTTAGATTCAAGAGGTTGCCATCACTAAAAAGGTTAAGAACCACTGGCTTAGAGGATCGTTCTCTAAGTGCTGACGTCATCATTGTAACGTCCATTTTCATGAATATTTGCCCAAATCTCCCATATAAGAATGGGACAAAAATTCCTAACTACCAGCTTGTTTCATTTCTAACAAGTTGGCTGGTCTTGAAAAGAAACTGGTTTATTAAATAACTTTAAATCAATCTTGACCTTGTTTTCCCATATGGAATCTTTCATAACACTAGTAAGATGCACTCACAAAGTAAAAAATGGGGAATGCAATTTGCTTTACTTTACGCATTTTTTATAACAGTCCTTAGTGAAATTATTAAATTTACAAGTAATGCAAATTAACCCATATCATTGAATAAATTGAAGTATTAACTGCAATTTCACATAAAACAAAGGGAATTTGAATCATAAATTATATTCAGACTCATCAATATCATCTAGTTTGAATGTTTTTGCTTTGATTCAAGACTTGTTTTCACTGAACTTGATAACTCAAAATAATTGCAACTCTTCGTTATATTCATTTTAAGTATAGCCAAGTAAAGCATTTTACTCTGAAAAGCATTGATCCATGTGCTTGAGCAGCCACATATTTGTAGCAAAGTTATATTTTTATACAGATGAACAGTCAAAATGCATCCATCACGCTAATTATAAGTATTAAGACAAAATAATCTCCTTAACCAGTTGAACAAAGGCCGAGTACGAAGCACTTGGACATTTCCATCGCTTTTGATATGGCTCTTTCATTGTGGACATCAAAGCGATTACAGAAAATGGAAACAGTGTCTTTTTTTTAAACGGAAAGATAGCAAAGAGGAGATTTATGTCTTTAATTTTCTAACCAATCCGAAATACTCGAACGTCCATTCGGTCGAACGAGCACGATTTTTACACTCCACGGCACAGACAAAAACACAAAGTAAATTCGCAGGGGATAAGTCACAAGAAAAGAAAGAGAATAAATCTCGTTGAAAATGAATTTGACGTTAGAGATGAACACGATTCCTCTGGAACTATTTCCTCTGGAACTGCCATTGTGTTTTCCAGCGTAGAAAACACAAAAAAATCTTCGGAGCTGATTAAGCACCACGCACCAGAAAACTCAACTCCAAGGCGAATTTATGAGATTAAGGAAAGGAAAGAAAAAGATAACAATAGAAAAAATAAGTATATAAGGAAGGGGAGGCACTTCTCTTCCGAGCATGTTCAGTACTTTTAGTCAAATTGGATTGCACTGTTTAATGCCAATGCAATTACTTATCGTTCCCAGTTAAATTCATATCTAATGCAATTATGTTACTTATTAATGCGTTGACATGATAAGATCTTTCGCATCGATTCGAGGAAAAGACTGACTTGAGTCGAGTCCCCGCCTTTAAAAAGTTGTTCGCCGCTAACTTGATTTGTTTCTCGCGATCATTGACTTGGAAAGCTCCGTGCGCATCGCAATTAATGGGCCGAGTGTGTTTTCTGATTGATTCCAAAGTGCGGCTTTTGTTTCGTGTCAACTTTCGGATGACGGCGGTTCGGAATGGATTCGGAGAACAATGCGAGACAAATGGAGGGACTGTGTAAGCAAGACATTTAGCGAAATGCTGTTGAATGTCGTTATTAATCTTCGTTTTGTCGGGGCTGTTGGGAGATGAGGAATCGTGAGCACAAAGGAGGTGGATTATGGGTATGACAACTCGGCCGGAATTGAATGGGAGCGTGTGAATGTTACTTCTCCTTCCCCCCGCTTAGGAATGTTCCCCGTGTTGCTTTTAATTGATTGTGCAAAAGTTCAAACAAAATCTTGATACGTGAGTGCAGATAGTGTGTTGAGCTCAGTAAGTCGGTTGAATATTAGCGTGCTTACTGGCCATTTCATCTCTGCTCACGTGGAAATTCAAGGAAAGACAGTGCAATGTCAGTCAACCAAGTACTTCACGGTGGAGATAGGTTGCATTACTATTTACTATATACTTCTGTATTGTAAGTTAATTTTTCTAGTGGTAGTTAAGTTCTCCATACTCGCATTTCAGTGAGTTCGGAGAGCTTAATACATTCCTCGAGTTTTGAACTAACTTGAATCCCTATCAATCTTTGTGTTAATCCTTAAAATAAACTGATAAAAATTGTAATACAAATAATAAAAATCATTCAATAGTTTTCATAGTCTGTAGTAAGCAGGCAGTGCTTTTACTGGGCAATATAGGCATGTTTATGTCATTTCTTTGTTACTAACTTAAAATATTCCTACTGCGCTATATGTACGAATGTGTATAGCAGATTTTTGCATGATAGCTACTGAAATTTACCGGGGTCCTTAATATTTCGAGGGGCCGTCGTGGCTCGGTATGCCCACTGCGCTAACAACCTTCGAGTTGTAGGTGGCAGAGGTTCGATTCCTGCCAGGTGCATTCCTCCCTGGGTGTATTTCTCTCTTCTGTGTCAGTAAAGCTTTCACTGTGCGAGTCAATTACATGATGTTGTATGTCTTGTCAATTACTTGATACTGTATTGTGACTTGGAGCAGCATAACCAAATATGGCCCTTGCGCCAGAAAAACCCCAAAACCAACCAAAACATTTTGAATTTCGATATACTAGTTAATAAATAACGGACAATGCATCAAATAGCATGTATTGTCTTTTTTATCTATTTATACTATCTTTAAATCTTGAATTTTTAATGATAAATTTCAGACAATTAAAGGTAGAAAAATAGCTATAAGTTGAATGGGACTATAGGGCGACCAATGGCTACATTTACTGAGCTCCAGCGCATGGCAATTAATATTGATACTTCCTAAGTACTTTCTGAAACACGTGAAAAATCGTTTTAAAACCTGATGTATAATAGCATCAAATATTTATCTGTTTATCAAGCTGGGATGTCAGACTAAAACTACCCAAAATTCCTCGCGAAGGAAGAGTATCTAACTTCCTAATCCCATTTTGAAGCAATATTCTACAGATTTATAATAGATAAAGATTGTTGTATCGGCCATTAAGCGTTATGAATTTCTAACTGTCCGATGGCTCCAGTCGATCCACTCCCAGAGTTTGCCTTAAAATTCCACTAAGGGATGCTTTTAAGAAGAGGTCTTTGTTCCCCGCGACTTAAAAGCAGTAAGTACCTCTTTCACCTGGGCTCGTAATTTATGGCCTTTCGAACGGAAAGACACCGTTTCCAATACACCCCCGAAACAAATGACGCCAATATTTACACAAAGGAAAAGAAAGTACCTCCGGTAAGTGATGGACTCAATCCAAAGACCGAGCACATGTAATAGAGGTTATGCCATGTGTCTTTCCAAAATATGTATACTCTCCGGCCGATCGGGGGAGAAGGCAGACGAAATAAAACAAGCTCCTTTTATCCCACAGAGGTTTTTGGAAAGAAGACATCCCATAACTCACAACATCATTCCTGTTCAAGTTGTTCACTTTGTTATCAAAGAGTCCATTTTTCCCCCTTTCCTTCCAATCTTCTCGGCTTCATCCATCACGACCAACCTTTTTGCTTCTTTTTTATCAGTGTACATAATCTACTTAGCTGGGTACATCCAGAGGATGTACCGAGACCATGTTTTTTATTTATTTTATTTTGATGGGTTGTTGTCATATATTTCTTTATTATCTGACGTTTTCTACGTTTAAGAATTCATCTACCTACCTTATCCATCACTTTTTTTATTATTATTTTACTCGTTGTTGCAGATGCTTTTTTTGTTTCTTGTTCTCCTTAACTGGAGTCCTTAAGCCAATGAGATTTGAGCTGTCTTTTTGCCCTATGAAGTCTCGTCATCTTGTCAGAGGGACGTCACGTATTGGTGAAAAGCCACCGTTCGAGACGGGAAGGGTAATTAATTATTCCGAGGGGGCGGGTCTGGGTGTTTTTTTTCTTCTACGAGAATCCATTTTAAAATTGACCTGGAAAGGTACCGAGAAAGAACCGAGCGTGTCAGAAGTTGTCAGTACCAGGACATCGTTTTCATGTAATATAGTTGTCTTGTCGCTTATTTGGGAAATGTTGCATTCAAATACAAGAATTTAAGGAACTGATTTTTTTTTTCAAGATCAATGCAAAAGTATTATAGAAGCGAAGTTTCGTATCATGTACAAATCAAATTAGAGGATTTAATTTCATTTTAATGACATTTCTCTGACTTTAGGTATTCCAGAATCCATGGCATTTCTTTAAATATTTTTTGTTATCTGTAAGTTAGACCTAATGAGATTTTATTTTTTGCCTTTTCCTTATGGTTAATGGTAAAGAACTGAACTACAATAATTTGTATATGGAAACATTTGTAGGTGGTGTTTCATTGATATTAAGGGAGGTACTAATGGGTGAAAATATGAACACAATTTGTCGTGTAAAAAAGAAAGTTGTATTGTTTTTCTTAGAATCGGGTATTATTTATTACATTAGCATAAAAATGAAATCAATAGAAACTTAACTGTAGTTGTACTGCGTTTATTTAAACAGACAACTTGGCTTTTTACTTCTCTTCAACATATTTCCTTCTGGTCACATTTATCTACATCGTTACATCTATTAATCGCTACAGTAGATTTGTTCTTAAATCGAATTATGAAGAAATAATGGTAGAAAAGAAAATTGCAAAAACACCCTTTATTAATAAAAATTAGATTATTGAAAAATTAAGTCGGTGAAGAAACTTTTGAATGACAGTTGAACGTAAGTAATCTAGTACTATACCTTGAAAGGGGGTTTTCTGGGAGTTTTATTGGCTTGTTTTATGTCACGTTAAATTACAGAAACTTTACCTTAGTATCTTGTCCTTTATATACCAATACGTGTCCTTTTGCTATAAAAAAGGACAAGAATTTTTCTTGTTTCTCATTCTGCATAAGAATAGTTCTATAATATTATAATTAACAATATTTAGCAATTCCTCATCAGTAAAACGTGTCTTGAGGCAGAGTTTATAGATTTTGAACTTCAGACTCTTAAGCTTTAGCGAGACACAGCACCGATGTGTGAAATAATCCATATGTAATTACAAATTTATATTTGAGTAATTTCATACATCAGGAAACGATGTGTTCGAGATTCCAACAATATTTGAAGAACTTAAATTCCTGTATAACATTTGTTGACAATGTTTGGACCAAAATCAGCTTAAAAAAGAAAAGGGCAGTGTAACATTGATACCAGGGTTTGATAGAAAGCAAAGCAAAACAAATTTTATGCTTAGCTTTAGACAACCTTATAAGTTGCCGTTGTTTCTTATCAGATATGACATAACTTTTAGCCCTAGTTAAAAAAGGCTCAATTTTACACCCAATCTTGGCAACTATACAGATGATCCAAACACACTTCATAGCAATCTTTTACAAGGGAGGGAAAATGTAGCGTGAACAATAGACCATGCTCAAGGACCCACTGCGCATACTATCTGGTCTAGATGCAAGCATCGGTAAAATACATGAGGTGGTATGGGAGAAGTGTTCTGAAGATGACCATTGCGCATTATAAGCACTCTAACCATCATAGTAAGAAATCATTTGAGGCTAAAATGATCGGGTATCTACATTCCCTGGTTTGCTTTTTTTGGTGAAAATCAAGGACATTAAAACAGAAACATCTCGCTTTCAATTTTGATAGAAAAAACTCGTAGATTTTGCTTATTTTTTGCCACCGAATTTAAAATTTTTATATGTGGAGGCCGGACTTCCATGGATGTTACGCCACTTCTAAGAATTACTTTAAGGTTGGACCATTTATAAAAATGCTTTGCATTTGCATAAGTAATTCTTGAAAGTACAATGTTAGTAGCAAAGATGTCACAACTTATTTGTCAGTTCATATATGTACTTCGGACGAAACGCAAGATAAAAACTTATTTCTAAAAAATCTAAACATAATAAATTTTATGTTAAAAAAATGCTGACATTTAAAAATAATTTCGTTCAGTAAGCATTTGTTTTGGTAATTGTCTGTGTATCTTTAGGTGAAAAGAAAATTTTCAGAATAAAACCGATAAAGAAATCCATAACATTAGTACAATTACATTTGATGTGCTGCAAAATGTTTGAAATCTTTTAGATGATTCTTAAGAAGACTTTCACTGACTCGTCTTTTTCTGTGTGCGTTATCCTCCATAACATCACCACCCTTGGAGTTCTTGGAATCTCCGCCACTTTTAGTAGTTGCAGTTTTCAATCTCTTAAGATGGCTTAAAAAAGAAATTTTTCTTTTCGGAAAACTTTAAAAGGTTTATCAATTTTCCCGAAAAGAAAGGTGAAATTTTAATTACGAAAATATTCCGGCAATGTGACCCATCCATTACACAATACACTTTTTTATCTCGCGGTGAACAAGGCTCTAAAAATGTCAAGCATTGTTAAAAGTGTTTCATAATCACAGTAAGTGTTTTAAAATGCACCAGCCGAGGAAAAAAGAATTCAACGTAATATTCATTAACGTCGGAGATGAAACCTCGCTTAGGTGTTTTAAAGCAAGAAAATTTTGCCTTTATTTTCTCTCTAATCTGAGACATTTTCATCCGGGGTTGTTTGAAACTATCCAGGAGTTACTTCCCGTATCTTAATTGAAATAAATGATGGTTTTCAACCGTCGGGAATTTCGTGGACTCACAGATGTATCGAACATTTATGAAAAAGAACGTTTTAAAGTGTTAGTGAAATTCTATTAACAAAAATTGAAGAGACGGAGAGGATATATTTTGAGTGAAAAAGTCGTGTTCGTGGAAGAGTTATAAAAATAATTTCACCCTAAGTGAGCCCTATTCTTCCGCACGTGATTAATATTAACTCAAGATAAATGACAATGTTGGAATCTTCATTAGACATTTTCATTCGAAATTTTTTCCCACACGTTTTCCGCTCGAACGATCCTGCTCCCTATTATCTCTCGAGTCTTAAATATTTTAGGCTTTATTAAAACGAAACCGAGCGATTTCGCTTTTAATTAATATTAAAAATAATGAGCCCTTTTTAAATATTTTTTGTTCCCGAGCATAATAAGCGCATTAGACGAAAGAATGGGGGGAAATGATTCTCTCGTCACAAACAATAACTTCTCATTTTACATTATTATAAAAAATAAAGCTGGTAGAAGTTTGCGCTAATAAACAATCACTCGTCGTGAGAGATTTTTTTTAAGTCTTTTCTGAGAAAAATGGAAATTTCAGCGGGTTATTATTTTTTCGTTGTGTTTTAGGAAGTAGTTAAAGCCTCTCGCAGAGAAAAAGAAAACTAGAAAAACGTCAAAGTAAATAAAAGAAGCATTAAGAAAGGATCAACCCATAAAAAACACAAGTATATTGTGTTTGTTACCTTTTCTGCTGTAGATAAATATTCTTTCGGCTGACGTGTTATAGCAATTCCTTTTGTGTTTGTGCCATGTATTGTTAGACGGATTAGCTAAATAATGTGTATTACTATTCTTTTAGGTTACAAAAGGTATAGGCCATTTACTTTGCATATGGGAAGCTGATGAAAAAAGCTTTTTGCTTTAATTTAAATAACCCAATGGTGCTTTAATTGAGAAGTTTTCAAACTTGCGAATAATTCGCAAAAAGGATTCAAATGTACTTTTTATAGCAGTAAAAACTTTTCAAAGTTATCTTTTTAAACAAAAGGTGATGAGGAAAGTAGTATTGAAAAGATCCATAGAATTCGTCCTCTTTTGATCATGCGCCTTGATGTATATTTGAATGGTTCATATTTCTGATTTTATGTTTACTCGATTGATAAAGAGAAAATCTAATGGAAGTAAAGTTACAGGATGGAATGAGAGTAAAACGAGTCATTACTTTAACTAAATTTAATTGCATCCGATTTCACGAACCGTTTGTATTTACCTGTTAAGAGTAGAAAAATAAAGCGTACATTTTGAAGTAAATTTTTTCATAATTTTGTAAAGGTTTGAGGGTTTTTTAGACATAGCGTCGCAAAAAGATTAATTTGAAAAAGTTTGACAATGGGACTTGGTCCAATTTCGTTCTTAGCTTGAAATATCACTGGAATATTTACCGAAGAGAACGACGATTCACAATTTAAATGTGAGCGTACGTAATGAAATGAATTGAAGCATGGTTATTAAGAAAATAAAATGAAAGCGAAAAATAAAATATAACTGATTCTAAAATGAAAGATTCTTGAAATTTCTTCGAACATTGTGTTGGTTATTTTATTCGTATTGTGTAGGGATTCCTTGTACTGTAGCCGGGCAACAAGCATAGTTAAATATTTACTGTTCGTAATTCAAACAGAGCGGGATATTCAGATGAAAACAAATATTGCGACGGAAGTTAATAGAAAAATCTTAGGTCTAGCGACGAATATTAATATGAATGCTTCACTTATTTTGAAGCCGTAATTTCTGTTTACTATTTCAAGAATAAATAATTATATGATGAATTAAGATTTATAAAAATTTTAATAAATTAGATAATTTAGTTCAAAATGCTAACTTAAATTCTTACTTGTATTTGTGTGGTCATTGCTTACATTTCAGTTATTTGTATTCGGAATTTTTCTGTTATAGGATTTTCTGTTATAGGATTTTCTGTTATAGGATTTTCTGTTTTTAGGATGTTCTGTTATCTCTATTCTATCTGTTATTAGGAAATCATACGTACAAACGAATTTAAACAGTTTATTACATACTACTATTGCCGACTTAGAGGATAAATTCACTATTGGATATTTTTTCAGACGTGCTTGTTTCCATGAAGAGAAATGCAGTTTAAGAAATGTATAACACTATTGAATGTACTTATAATTTTTAACCTAAAAACTAGCAGTTAGTGTCTAAACAAATTGTTTTTGTCAGTTAATGAATTACTCTAAGGCAATGATATGTTTACAAACGCTTTATATTTTTAAAGTGACGTAAAAAATACTGCTGTTATTTGTCATAACTAAAATAAGGTTTTAACCTAATAAAAAATAGATAGTAATGTGCAAAACTATGTGATCTCGACCCAATTATAGCTATAATTCTAAATGGACCTAAAAAAGGAGAAAATTCCTGATTGTCTCATTGAAATGTTTCTTCAAGGAACTTTTCAAATACATAAAAACCGGTATTCATAAATTATCATACTAGTTCATCTAAATGTTCATATATTAGTTTATTTCATCACAACTTAGTGTTTACAGTAAAATTTCAGCTGATTTTATCACTTAACTTTGTATTGTATATATCATATAGTATATATTGCATTACTGCAGGTCTTTTTGAGCTCAATAATTAAAAAAATTTTATTTATTTCTTCGTTGCTTACTCACAAAGTTATGCAAATATATCAGTATACTGTAGACATCAGTATAAATAGGATGATATAAAGGAGGTATTAGATACTCAACTGAACTTACTAACAAAATGAATTATTTAGTGCTGTGTGATGTTATAACAACGTTCCGAGATAATATAACGTCAAGTAGACACTAGACAGCAAATTTCACTCGAACAGAAATTATCCATCAAGCATACATATTGAAAGTAAAACAATAGCACGTGTAGAAATATCACACTAATTACAAGCACCATTATTCAGACCTCACCAAGGTAACGTCTAGCAGAAAATAAAACACCAAGACGTATTCGATGTGTACCCCAAGGCATGAGAAGACGGTAGACTTCTGAAAGTTATGAGGCAGCATAAAATAGAAACACCTGTTGAAACATTTCAACATCAAATGGATAGACTTTCACATGAAGTTCACGGACTTGCACCCGCATCAAGTGGACATACTTGCACCCGCATCAAGTGGACATACTTGCACCCGCATCAAGTGGACATACTTGCACACGCATCAGGTGGACATACTTGCACACGCATCAGGTGGACATACTTGCACACGCATCAGGTGGACATACTTGCACACGCATCAGGTGGACATACTTGTACACGCATCAGGTGGACAGACTTGCACACGCATCAGGTGGACAGACTTGCACACGCATCAGGTGGACAGACTTGCACACGCATCAGGTGGACAGACTTGCACACGCATCAGGTGGACAGACTTGCACACGCATCAGGTGGACAGACTTGCACACGCATCAGGTGGACAGACTTGCACACGCATCAGGTGGACAGACTTGCACACGCATCAGGTGGACAGACTTGCACACGCATCAGGTGGACAGACTTTCACACGCATCAGGTGGACAGACTTTCACACGCATCAGGTGGACAGACTTTCACACGCATCAGGTGGACAGACTTTCACACGCATCAGGTGGACAGACTTTCACACGCATCAGGTGGACAGACTTTCACACGCATCAGGTGGACAGACTTGCACACGCATCAGGTGGACAGACTTGCACACGCATCAGGTGGACAGACTTGCACACGCATCAGGTGGACAGACTTGCACACGCATCAGGTGGACAGACTTGCACACGCATCAGGTGGACAGACTTGCACACATCTAAGATAAGACGACGTTCAGCAGATAATAAAATACTGCTTCAAAACATGAACTTCTGCCAAGCGACAAGAAAAATCTGACAGTAGGTCTCACATGGTTGGCAAGGATAATTCTTTCATTTCGCTCTCACTGTTCACGTTCCCAAAATCGTCCTGTTCTTGATCTAAGGCGAACATAAGACGAGGACATTACATAATCTTCGAAACTTCGGTTTCTGTTTCACAACTACGAAATGAGGTATTAGAAACAAATTGGGGAAAAGAATAGCAACATCTAGAGCAGAAAATGAGGCTATCTCTCGCAGAAGTAAATTACCACCGCTTCAACACTGCGGCAGGAGTTTCATTTTTACCGACACTTATTAGCGAAATGGGGGAGGATATAGAAATAAAAAATAGCACAACTCATTTTCGCCCCGTTCTTCAGTGCGCCGATTAAAGACCTAATATGGGTGACATTAGGTACCACATTGCATAGGTAATGACCACCCCGTGTCGAGATGATGTATTCGAGAATGGGACGGGGCTGTTCCTTTTGAGGTAATTCGTCTGCAGGGGCCGTTACCGCTGTGGCCTATCGCTGTCATTAAGGATAAAGGAGGGTGTATATGAAAGGGTGGCATCACCTGATAGGAAAGCCATCAATTACGTAAGGAGAGGCTCTTGCAACGTGGGGGCGTTCGAGGAACATAAAAAGAAAAGGAGGGGATATTCCCGAGTGCTAACGATTTCCGAATGGTGAGACAGGAAGTCAGAGAGAGAGAAGATCGTTCAGGTGAAATCAATTTTCTGTCTTCCTAAAGAGTGTTCCGAGTCCTTTCCTTTTTTTTGGCGAGTTGGATTGGAATTCGGTGAGAGGGGACAGAATCGAGGATTGTTTCTCGTTACAAGGTCCACCCCCGATCGATTTGGATTTTTTTTCCTCGTGTTCCTTTTTTATTTCCCTGTTCTATCCCATTCCACGTCCGTAGTTACACGTAAGTGGCAGGTTGTTGAAAAGTAAGGGCTGGATCTGTCGCTGGCAGACTCTTTTTCCCTCTCCCTAAACTGCACCCTTTAGAACGAGTTGGACGTTTTCGTTTCGTAAAAGACACTCTAAGGAAGCGAACGGCTTTAGAAGAGGTCGTGCTGGATTTCCCGATGTTTTGTTTCTTCACTGTATTTTCTTAAGAAGTGCTATTGCCTGAGGAAATATTACTTTGTAGCTCTAGTGAGATTGATTCTCACCACTAGCTTACTTTCCACTCAAGACTCCACAGAAGGGAAGAGGTCACCGGTACCATGATACCAGGGTCCGAAGGTGAGGGTGTGTGAAGATTTTGTTCGGGAATGTGAAGTGCGCTTTCTGAATTTCAAACATGATATTTTTCATAATTGGTGATCAAAATCGGGCATGCATAAATAGCATTCAATTTCTTGTCACAAAACCCCCAAAAAGTGTTATTGGTTCTTCGATTGGGCGTGGCATTCCGGAGAGATTCGCTTCAAAAAATTTCTGATGTGACTTCCAGTCTGAAACTTTCGCACTAATAATTCTTTTTGCGTTCTTGAGATTGACGGTACCTAAAAGTCAATGGAGACCAAAACAAAGTACCCTATGGATTTTTAAATCCTTGCGTTCAACTATGAGCTGTATGTACTCATCCCCGAAATATCACATGCAATCGAAAAACAGCCGCAGTAGCCCAGTTGGAAAAGCAATGGATTAGAAACCCCGGACAGTGTTGCAAGTTTGAAACTAGATCCAGCCAAAAGGCCTTCGTGTACACGGAGGCTGGTGCACGTTAAATCTATCATGGTTTCAAATGTCCTCACGTTGGCTTGGTGTGGAAGTTTGGAGAATGGGGTGCCAGTTCAGGTGTTGACCTCGTCATCTGACCGTGATTAAAAATGACGAGGCGTCCTTGGATCTTTCTCCTCAGGATTGATCCCGGACCTTCGCCAATAGCCCGTTGCGTTGCTTCAGTTTGAAGTTAATTAACTACCTACCAATCGAAAAACGAATACTTTTAGGTTGCTTTCAACAAGGAATCGCGACGTTTAATTTTACCATCCTGTATGAAAAGTAATTGAACTGTACAACACGTATGGGAAGAAAATTTAAGTAGCTGGTCAAGTTAAACATCTAGTACTTGGAAGAGGTAGTTGCATTTCATAAGGAGCCCGCCATATAACATGATACTCAATTATATGGGGCCAGAAATCTAACCCGGTTACATATAGCCCGGATGGGGAACCCATATATCAGATACGAGTAGGAATTTCTATCCGTTCCACATGAATCGAGATTTTTTTGGAAGAGTCCGAGTTCTCGATTCTTCCAGCGCTTTCTGATGTTCTTCCGTATTCATGGAAGACTATCAAAACAGGGTGATGCAACGATTCCAGCTTTCGACAGCTCGCATGTTTTTAAATCCAGATTGCATTGGGGGTCCACTGCTCTTAACGTTCTCGAAAATGTTATGCATATAACGTTTTTTACTGCTTCTACACTTGTAAGTATTCAAAGTGTTAATTTAGATGCCTACAATGGGATGGTGCTATTGTCAACTGCCAAAAATTGCCAGTCCATAAACTGAACTTAGTCTACTGAAGCAGCGGTTTCTGGAGAATATCGGGCACTTTAACTAACTCAATGAACCATTTTATTTGATAATTGTGTATATTTTACTCCACATGTCTTTGTGGAATATTGGGACCAGGTAGCCCAGTTGGTAGAATTGCGGATCAGCAACCGCAGGGTTAGGAGTTCGGAACTCAATCCAACCAAAAGACATGCGTGGGGGCTGGTGCACTTTAAATCTGTTGTGGGCTCAACGTGACTTCAAATGTCCTCACGTCGGCCTAGAAGTTTGGAGAATGGGATGCCAGCTCAGGTGTCGACCTCGTCATCTGAACGGGGTTCAAAATAATGAGGCATTTTCTCCGAATCTTTCCCTTCGGGATTGATCCCGGACCGTTGCCAAATAGTCCATTGCGTTGCTCCAATGCGACATAAACTCAACTATCTGCCTCATTTTATTTTGTTGTAAATGTGTTTTCATACCATTGGAGGTAGACCACGCTTGTTTATCCACCCTCTCACGCTCTTGAACCTAAAAAACTGACCGCTCCAAACAGTTAAAAAGTGTTTCCCATTTTTCGGGCCCTGGTAATAATACTTAATAGCCATTTTCACTGTTGCGCATTACATCAATAAAATGCGCCCTGAGCATTTCATACTGAACACCCTAAAACCTGATGATGCATGCAAGACATTTCGTATGTATACAATTGCTTAAAATATATTCCCCTCAACTCATTAAAACTTCAGAAAGGTGCTCGATTTGCTCGCCAAATGACTCTAATGAGATATCAGGCGGATAAGTGCGCCCTTCATCCCCGATCCAGCGAAATTATGAATGATAAGGGACAAAATATATGAGTGTTCTTTGTTCGGTAATTGTCGCCAAGTCTCCAGCCAAATGAATGCGCGGCTGAGTGAAAATTACGCGACTTTGGGTTTAAGGTTAGAAAATGAATAACAAATGTCCGCGCCGCTTTCAAAGCAGTAATGAGTATCAATGGCTTTCTCCCATGCATATTTAAAGTCACCCTCCGCTGTAATTGAGCCAAAAAATTCAGGGGGTGATTTACTCTCGCTAAAGTGAGAGTTTTCAGCCAAAGTTAGAGTGCCGATGCATTATTTTTCTAGACGCCATTTCCCCAAACTGCGGAATGATGTATCGGCCGCTCTGGAGGGCAGCGGTCTTGGATTTTGTGAGAGGAGTGGATCCATCACACACAGGAATGACACTGGAAGGTTAGTTTTACTCCAATTAGGACCTCCAAGCTCCTTCCAGTTTAAAAATCCAAAAGTGAGCCTCAAAACAAGGTTGGGGTGCTCGATAAGCCAAGTAGCGTCATGTCTCGTGAACTAATTACGATTTTGGAGATCCTGTAAAAATGACAGCGAAATTTGAACTATTTTAACTCATGAGCGCTGCGAAATTTACAAAAATTTATTTTTCTGACTGCTCGAGCTCTAATCCAATTAAAGACAGTCGAGTACAAAGGGGGCTTGGTGCACGTTAAATCCGCCTCTGCCTCAAATCACGTTGCCGTGGTGTGGAAGTTTGGAGAGTAGGGTGCCAGCTCAGAGGTTGCCTCGTCATCTGACCGTGGTTCAAAATTACGTGGTGTTTTCTTCGGATCTTTTGGAATTGAGTCATAGCCCGTTGTAATGCTCCAGTGTGACGTTAATTAAAATACCTACCTACCTACATTCTCGACAGAAAATTTAGTGGCTAATGTTGGTCAGTGGCGTAGCTTTCAAGTGAGCCGGGTATCCCCTATTTAAAAAAACATCGTAGGTCTTCGACTGAATGCAGGAAATCTCATGTAAAAGAAATAAAAAGATAAGTGTAGAAAGAAAAAAGACGTCAGTTTCCATTTCCAATCTGCACTATAGTTACCATTTTGTGCGAACTCCTTGTTATTGAAGCAAGGCGGTGGTAGCCCAGTTGGAAGAGCAGCGGATTAGCAACCGGAGAGTTCCGAGTTCGAAACTCGGTCCAGCCGAAGACAGTTGTGAACACGGGGGCTGGTGCCCGTTAAATATATCGTGGCCTCAAATATCCTCACGTTGGCATAGTGTGGAAGTTATGAGAATGGGTGACAGATCAGGTGTTCTCATCATCTGACCGTGGTTCTTAATTACAGGGTGTTGTCCTTGATTTTTCCCTTCGGAATTGATCTAGGATCGTCACCAACAGCCCGTTGCGTTGCCCCAGTGCGATGCTAATTAACTACGTACCTTGTTACTGCAGCACGTGGCCGATGTGTGATCATCAGGGCATTTGATCTCTATGGGATTGGTTATAATAATTTTTCATGTGCAATATACACCTCTAACCCATCTTCCCCTACTTCCTATGAATGCTTGCCTCAGTTCAGTTGATATGCGCAGTTGGTTCTTAAACTAGCTCCAAGACAGCGAACTGGTTACTATGCTTGGAACTTAAGATTAAATCCGAACTTATTTGTTTGGCGTGGTGTTGAAATTTGGAGATCAGGGTGCCAGATCAGGTGTTGACCTCGTCATCCGACCGTGTTTCAAAATTACGAGATGGCCTTGACCTTCAGAGTTGATCCCAGATCAATACCCCTTTGATTTGCTCCAGTGCGACGTTAATTAACAACTTACCATACACATTTGCTACTTATTTCGCTATCAAATAACAATTTACAATGTTGAATGAGTGCATGATGCTCAGAGCGGAAAATGATTAAGCTTTTGAAAAACGTAAACAGTTGTACTTCTGATTCCCATATTAGATTGAAAAAGTTTTTCTACGTTCTGTGTGAAAAAATGTCGTTTTGTGGATATTTCAATAAAATCACTTATACCAACTTGAAAGTATACTTGGAAATATGAGAGAAGGCTTTTTACTTATCCATTAATTACTCTTTTTTGTTGTATATACTGGATAAGGATGCAGATCAAAGGATTTATAAATTAATTTCCTCCCTTAATGGAACGCATACGCGTTTTTATAGAAATGCGAGTTCTTAAGTTTGTGACAGATTTATGTAAATGTTTTTAAAGTTTGTACAAAAATTAGGTTGCAGTGCCAACGTACGAGCTTAATGCTTTAGGGTAAATAGTAAATCCCAATATTAACGTACGGCATATCCACTGCATTTAACCATCGGTGATTATTAGCACTGTCCTCCTAGTGCTCGATCGGGACATTTTAACTAATGGGCTGTTATGTTAATGCTTTGGTTCCCGAATCAGTCAACCCTAATAGGGGAATAGAAATCAGGATGTCGAGAGTTGGTGAATCACAAGATTGGTTCCTACCAACGTTTCTGATGTGACTACTATTAGACTGTCCGGGATCAATCCCCAATGGAAGGGTCAGAACAGCACCACGTAATTTTGAATCACGGTCAGATGACGAGGTCAACACCTGAGCTGGCAGACCACTATCCAAACTTCCACACCATGCCAACGTGAGGACATTTAAAGCCTCGACAGATTTTATGAACAACAGCCCCCTGCACACGATGGTCTTTGGTTGGACGAAGTTTCGAACGCAAATCAGTCAACTTACCTGTACACACTAACAATTTTAGAAAACAATGAAAAAGTGGGACTCTTATTTTGTGAATCCTGATCAAAGAAATTTTTATGTCCGTAGGAGGGAGTTATGTACTTTCATTCAACTTGTGTATCATAGCAATGTTTGTTTAACAATATTTTATAACGTATTACCTCTTATTATCTAATATTAATTATTTCGTATGTATTACCTAATTTAAATAGTTCTCTAGGCCTAACCAACCTCAAGGTTAAAGGAGCATTAACAAGCTGTCCATTCCCTATACGCCCTCTGGGGCATATCTACTTTAGGTATGTACGAGATTCCTACCGTGGTATCCTATCGATTTTTTCTGCCTAAATGGGGCTTACTGTTTTTAGTAAACATGGGGTCGAGCTCCCGAGATACACAGGTTCATCGTGGCTCAGCTATCTGAGTTGTAGGTGTTGCATAATCAATTCCTGCCAGATTCGATTCTTTCCTACGTGTCTTCTCTTCTGTGTCACTGAAACTTACTTTGTGTTATATGTCCATTGATGTCTGATTGTGTCTGGCGCAGCATGGCCAAATATGGCCTTTGCGCCATAAAACCCAACCCCCAGGATACCTAAGCGATCGTTTTCTGCTTTCATACCACTATTTTGTTCCCCAATCCCTCTTAAATTGAATTTAACGATATTTTTTACTTAATGTTGTGTTTGATGCAGCTTGGCCAAATATGGCCCTTACGCCATAAAATGCCAAAAGAAACCCTTCCCTATACCTTCCATATTTGGAATTCTGCGAGAGCTGTGACGTTAGTGGAGGACCTGAAATCGAAGCGAATAGGCAGCTCTGATAAGAAGCGAATTTTTGGATAGTAATAAAAGTATTTATTTTGCAAGTTTCAAGCCAAACACATGTTCCCTTAAGTACTACAAGTTATTTTACTATAAGATACTTAGTAAAGGTTCTAAACGTTTTTTTAAGAAATGCTTATGAAGTCCCTTCTGTCTTCATCAACTCTTCAGAAATGGGCTTGAAATTTGTCATTATGCAAGATGCAGATGTAAAAAAGATGGCAAAATTTTTCACATGGAGCGAAATGATATATTATTTAATTAGATAAATCGAAAAAATAATTACCATGAATACAGGGTGATTCTATGGTCATGGGACAAACTTGGAGGGGTGGTACAGCTTACTAAAACATACATTTTTCGTATAGGAATGTATGGTCGGAAATGACGCGTGGAGGCACGAACACAAAAAATGTGACATGAACAGAAAAACATTGTTTATTTACAAAATCCTTGCAAGTGCTTCTTTGCAGCAATGTTTACAATAAATGCTAAAAATTGCGACCACCAACAGTAAAACAAACTCGGCAGCTGTGATTGGCTGACAATGCTGTGGGTAGAGGGCAGTAGTTGGCCTGGCCATCCGTGATCTGATGCATCTGCCGGAAAACGTCATTTGCAACTGTGCTGTCGGCCGTGATGGGAGATTTTACAAATAGTGAAAAGGGGACATGCATATGATGTACGGTGCTGCTAATGGAAACGTCAGAGCAGCACTACGGCTGTATCGGGAACGTTTTCCGAAAAGGCGTATGCCGAACCACAAAATGTTTGAGCGGTTGCATTGTTGCATGGCAACCTTTGTGAAAATGGTTCATTCATCGCCAGCTCTGACGAAGAACTGGATCAAGAACTGTACGACATCCAAACATGGAAGAAACCATCTTGAACATTGTGGATGAAACACTCCACACAAGTACAAGAGCTATTGCACATTGTGTACATGTGAGTCAACCCACCGTTTGGAGAGTCTTAAATGAAGAACGTTTACACCCATTCCATATTCAGAGTCCAAGCGTTACAGGCAAGTGATTACCCACTACGCGTAGAATACTGCCAATGGTTCTTGCAGCAGTGTGCGTTGCAGCCGGATTTCCCAGTTTCTGTGCTATTCACAGATGAGGCTAATTTTACACAGGAAGGTGTTTTCAATGTGCACAATAATTATGTGTGGACATCAAAAAATCCACACGCTACACGTCCACATGCTTTCCAAAAACGCTTCACTGTGAATGTTTGGACGGGTGTTGTGAACGATTTCCTCATAGGCCCATATCTCCTACCAACGCGACTCAATGGCTCACATTATCGTATTTTTCTGAAAGAGGTTTTACCAGAACTGCTGCAAGATGTTCCGACTGTCGTTCGTAATCACATGTGGTTTCAGCATGATGGTGCGCCAGCCCATTTCAACGTGGTTGTCCGCAATTACCTGGATGCCAGTTTTGAGGGGCGATGGATTGGGCGTGGTAGACCAGTCTGATGGCCACCCCGATCGCCAGATTTATCGAGCATCGATTACTTCTTATGGGGGCATCTGAAGATCATCGTTTACGGGACTCCAGTTGACTCAATTGATGAACTCGTTGCTCGACTATCCATTGCGGCTGCAAGCCTGCGCGAAATGCCTGGCATCTTTGGAACTGTTCGCCAATCATTCCTTCGAAGCATGCATTACTGTTCGTGGTCGCAAATTTGAGCATTTATTGTAAAAACACTGCTGCAAAGAAGCACTTTTCAAGGATTTTGTAAATAAACAAAGTTTTTCTGTTCATGTCTCATTTTTTGTGTTCGTGCCTCCACGCGTCACTTCCGACCATACATTCCTATACGAAAAATGTATGTTTTAGTAAGCTGTACCACCCCTCCAAGTTTGTCCCATGACCGTAGAATCACCCTGTATATGCTGTATCATGTGGTCTTCTTTCAATTGCAGATGGTCATGAACAAGGATTAATCACAAATTGAAAACAGTTCATTTGTTTTAAGTTGACTTTAAAATGATTGAAAATGCATTTTAACCAATAATAAAACAACTAATAGCTTGCCCGTGCGAGAATTCTTACATGAACAATTCCACCCCCAACACCCCATATCCGTTGTAAGGGTGAAAGATGTAAGCGAATTTTTTTATATCCAAAATATCAAAAGTTTATTCAAACACTATTTACAACACTTCCTCCTTGATATCACATCCAAACATTTGTGTAAAGCACGTAATTCTTCCGCCAAAAGGCCTAATAAGGTTATCTTAACTCTAGAATTCACAAAAATTGTGAAGTTGTATATTTTCAATTTTTTTTCAAGTTTTAACCTCGCGTGGAACATGCGTCGTGTAATATCCTTATATCATCAAATCACATATTCATAAATTATTGATATTATGGAAAGAAATGGAAAAACCAGTTCAATACATAAATAAATAATTCGTCGCGTGTAAGAGGCGTAAAAGGGATCTATACTATACAAATAATATAGATGATGAAAAAATTGTTTTCCGAGTAACATTGGTAACGCAATTTTATTGGAAAAGTTGGTTTTCCATCAATACTGGTAAAACAAACTGGTTCTCCGAGTAATACTGATAAAACAATTTTATTGGAAAAGCTGTTTTCCCATCAATACTGGTAAAACAAACTGAGTTGCGTACCGCAATCGTTTTACACTCAATGTTATTCCTATGGGGATTTCGAATTGCTTTTACCCAACCACTGCACACCTTGGAGAAATAGAACGGATTTGTCAATGCTCCGGGAAAGTTTTCTTTTGATACCTCACTTGTTAAGATTCGTCGCGTGTAAGAGGCGTAAAAGGAATCTATACTATAAAAATAATATAGATGATATTAAGTGTGAATTGAGTGGTAACAATTGAGATTTGCGTAAATAATTCCATTTTTAACCAAAATCGATCTTAGCGTAAACAACCCGTGCGACGAAAACCGTAATATTTGTCTTATCGCAATGCTCCACATCTATTTCAACTTTTGCAGTCAGTTTATTGATAAAAGTTAAATATAAAACGAAAGCCTTCAGTGCCTCTAATTCGATCGAGCTGAAATGACTGCTTGAATAGCATTTTATAAAGATATAAAATAAGGTTCATATATATACTTTATTCGTTGTTATCAGTGTCATTTATTTCGTATATACAGACAATATGGACCTGTGATAACAGCTGCAAAAGGGAAATAACTTAATTTTTATTTGTGCGAGAAAAAGTGTCTGCAAATTAGATTCCCTCCTGTAAATTCAACACAATATATTGCAAATCTTATGTTGTACGATCTGTCTACATGAAGTTATACAACACTAGATTTTCAGGCTTCTTAAGCTCCTTATCTCCATCTTAGTCTTTTCCTGTCAATAAAGAATTTTTAGCTTTTATTTTCAAAGATCACCGACATACTTTTATGATTCTCGTCTTTTAACGATAAGCTTTTTGGCTTTTTTTTGGCTTTTGTCTACCTCAATTTTAAAATCAACTTTTTATTACGCTTTTATAAATCTTTAGATTTCCTTGACTTAAAAATTGCTTTCATGTTTACCTACGGTTTTTATCACTCTTAATGTTGGTATGGTTGTTAGTCTGGTATTCTTTTGAGCCTCTTTTAATTGAATTTTATTTCTTGCGTTTGGTACAGTTTGTCCATTTTTGCATCTTGCCCCATGAAACCTAAATCAACCAACCTTAACTCCATCCCATATAAAGATGACTTGAATCACTTAAATCACATACTTTAAAACTAAGCTCCCTATTCGAAATGCTCTTATTTAATATTGTGTTTCTAAAGGACTGCTAATTATACACTTACTGAATACAGTTGATTTTTAATTTTCGAAATTTAAGATCCATGGATTTTGAAAACCAAAAATTTTCAACCTTAACCTTAGTAGCATATGACTGAATCTCGGATATACATATATTCCTTGATTAGCTATGTATTAGCAAATTTTTGCTCTCGAAACTAAATTTTTTTATCGAGCAATTTTGTCACCCACTATTGCATCTACGTTTTAGAGTTGAGAAAATATTTAGATTGAAAGTATGAGTGTGTGAAGAGTGGCTAAAGCTCTCAAGCCTTAGTTTTTCGTAAAAGATTATTCAAAATATTAAGACATCGAAATTATATTTGCATAGTCATAAATGTAATTATATTTTCGAAAAAAATAGGTAAAAGTTTTGTAACTTTTGTCTATACGTTTGGATGTAGAAGACTTCAAAGTGTTTATATTTTTCTTATCTCCGATTTCAGCTGGGTAGTTTTTTCCGGAGGTGGTTATACAATTCCTAAAATCGTAATTTACAGAAAGTAAGAACTGGCATTCGAATGATATAGAATTGAAAAAAGAAGAATTTAACCAAGTGTAAAAACTTCTCAAACAGAAACTGCAGACTCTTTCTCTGTCAACAGAAAGAAAGACTGCAAATTAAAATACATAATATTATAAGAGCAGGTGTTTAGAATATACTAATTGAATAAAATGTTGATGTAAAATATTAATGACCCATGGAATTTTTTTAAGATTCAGGAAGAGTGCATACAATTTCCATTTTGTGTAATAAAACTGAAAAATTATGTACTAAGTACTCTAGGGTCGCACCTGTCATCAGTTTAGAGTCGTGTCGTCACTCCGCAGATAAAACAGCGACAGGTTTTTCGCCGGACTACACAACCTTCTCCCTATACACAACCTTCTCCCTATACACAACCTTCTCCCTATACACAACCTTCTCCCTATACACAACCTTCTCCCTATACTTTACTTCATAACACTTGAACCAACCGAGCAAAACAAATCAATCGGATTCCGTTCACACCCAAACGGGAATATTTATCTATGGGTTAGCTGTGTTTGGAGGCTATTTCTATTCAAACGGTAAAAATTCAATAGGGGTCAATTTCAGTGCCTTAATGTTAAAGATTACTTCCGAGATAGACTACGCACCCCTTTTATGGTAAAAGAAAGAACACTTGAAACTTAAAGAGTTTATGGATAGGCGTTACAAGAAAAATGATAATCTTTGTCTCAAAGAAGAGCCTCAAAATACCATTGGTCTGCTATACCCGATCGTCTTCCTCGTTCCGTCTTTCCTTTGATCTACTCCAACCACCCACAAACCCCTCACAGCGTCAAGTGGTCACTTTTATCCCTGACACTTTCTCCTGTTTATCCCATCAAGTAGGGGTTGGGTGAAGGACAATGCAGGCCTATTTAAAATCCAACTTATGATAGAGTGGCATTCCTGGTGCAATGCCTCAAGGTATGTACAAGATTTATGGGTTTGGGGGAACAAAGGACTTCGTGGACAGCAATGCCTTGTGGTGTCCAGTTCTTACCATACCAGTGACTGGACCGTTTAGCTATTTCATGCAAGTGGTAGTTGGTTATGTGATTGAACACTTCATATATTGTTTTCAGATTGAGTCCCTGACTATCTGAAGACACTTAGAGCACACCTTAAAACAACTATTCGGAATTTAGTGTCAGCTTCAGTTATGCATTAATTTACATCTTCATCCAAAGCGATCCTTCAAAGTTCGGTAGTTTTATCGCCAGTCTGACCGTACGTAAATTGCTTCTTTCGGACCGAGCAATTTCCAAAGTGTTGCGGGCCGATGCAAAAGCCGAGCCATTGCTCTTCTTTCCTTTTTTCCCCTCGGAAGAAAAGTCGGAATCTTCGAGAAGAACTTTTCATCGACGTGAAATATCCCCGGTATTAAAAAGAAGCGTCCCTCCCTCTTCACTTCGCTTCCCTTTAATACCGGGCGTTTCCGCGCCAACGACTCGCCATCAAATTTGCTTCCCCAACTAGAACATTTAAAGCCCGCCCGTTTTAGGACCTGCCGGCTTTGTTGGCCAGAGATAAGATGGGCCGCCCTGCCAGCCGAGCGGCCCATTTGTGTTGCGCGGTAATTTCGCGGAAGAGAGTTACGCGCGTGTGGAGTAGGCTTAATCCCGGACCAAGGATTAAAGGGTTGAGAGTTGTTGTTTTCCTTCCCGTCGTGCCTGGTGGCAGGGATTTCCTACCGGTGGCAGCCTCCTTTTCTGGGAAAAAGAATAAAAGTCGCTAAGTCTTCCGAGAAGAAAATATAAGCAAAGCGCCAAAAGCGAGATTTATTTTTCTGTGGTCATTGTTCTGTGCTTCGATGCTGTGCATTTGGAAATGTGTGTCGAAAGAACTAAGGTTAGATTTAAAGGGCTTTAATTTTATTGGATGAGTGTCTTTTTATAAAGTAGTTATCACATGGTGTGTTTTGAGCGTTTTAGCGAACATAATTGGGATGCATACCTAAAAGATATTTGTTTTAACTTTCATTTTCTGTAATGATGTAGTCAGTGCTCTGTATTTACAAGTTATAGCTTTCATTTATAAACGCAAATCAAGAGTGCTTTTTTGAAGAAAAATAACATTAAAATAACATTCATGTATTGAGTAAACACTAAAGTATATAAATATACGTGCGAAAATTTAAATCGTGTCTTTCCTTGCATTATTGAATTGAAAGTTTTGAATACAAGTGAGGATAACGTGTATGGATCTGCAAGAGAATTCTCAAGAGGAGTTAGAAAGATAAAGTAGCAAACACGCTTATTACATTTTGATCTAATCTATTTAGATCGGGGAAATAATAAATTTGAATGACGATGTTTTAATGCGCCAATAAATGTCTTTAAAACAGTATTACTTTTAAGCGTTCAGTGTGTTACATTGAAGTGTTTGATTACATCTAGCGTAAATATTTTGCCTGTTTTCATATTCATTTATAAATGCCTGTGTACATTATAAGTGCAGTTATAAGATAAGAGCTTTTCATATTTGAGCAAGAAAATAATCGACTGCAGCACACATCCAGGTAACCGTGGAAAAGTTGAGTAATTTTCTTTCAATTATTTCTCCTTATTAATAATTATATTGTTCCGAATTTTCATTAACTGGGATAAATTGCAGACACAGGGAAACGCTTCTTTCATACGCGCCACGAAAAAATAGCCTAAGACCCTCGCAGTCCGGAACGAAACCATTTTAATCAAACTTAGTTTTCCGCTTTATTTAGCTCGAGTGATCACAACACAGCTATTCTATTTTCGGTATTCCAAACTCCACAACTAATTAGAGGACTTATATGTTTATATTTTCTCTACTAGGTCCTCTACTGATAAAAGACGCATATTTTTCATTATTGCCCCGGCTAATTAAAACCGTAACTGTCTCGGTGGATCCGAAGTTGGAAAAAGACATCTTGATTAAAAATGGCGCTTTCCTTTTTGGAAACTTTGGAACAAAGACCTGACAAAGAAGACTGGTGCTTTTGCAATCCCGCAAATTGTCCTTTGACGAGAGAATATCGCGTCCGTGATTTTTTTTCTCTTGCCCGTCTCTTTTACGACATAACGGAATTAACGACAAGAAGAAACGTTCTTCATCGGTTCTCGTGGAGATCATTAAAAATGACAAATTAGAAGGGGGAATTTACCTTTTCTTCCGCGGACGTAAATAAGCAGGCCGAGAGTCTGTTTTTAATGATTTCGTTAAACGTATCGAATGACGTGTTGTTTCGAATAAAAAGGAAGAGCTGCTTTCCGTCGTCGCCATTTTAATTAACGCGCTGGTTCGGCTCTCCGCGCAGAGGTGGACATTTTAATTAAAGCGAGTTGTTTTCCTGTACATATTTGATGGCGGCGAACGCTTTAAAGACTGGCTTTACGGATCTTTAAAGCTCGGTAATAGGACACTTTATGCTGCTGATTAATTTGCCGGCTGCGCAAATTTCTCCCAGAAGAAGAAAGGAGCAACGGGAAAAAATGCCTCGTGTAAGACGAGGCCACGTTTTGGATCGGGTCTTGTTTTCGTTCCTTGTAATCGTTTTGGGGTCGTGGGAGGGGTTGGGACGAACGGTCTTGGAGGGTAAATTCTCGACCTGAAGGGGCCGCGTTTATTGGCATGCTTTTTTCTCTCATCACACTCCAAACAAAGGATTCGATCACGAATGTAATTGCTTTGTGTTGCATTCAAGATGTCTAGTGTTACACCGAAAAAAGTGTAATTACTGCCTGTTCTCTACTCTGTTGATTATTTCAAAACTTAATTGTTAACAGATCGGATAAGCATAATCTGGGCTCTTTGAAATGGATAAGATGTTGAATCGTTGCTAAATGGGAATTTGTGTGCTTTTTCATATTTATGTTAGGATGGAAAGTATACTTATTAACTGCATTGCTGCATATACAACATTGACAAACTTGATTTGCAGCCGTAAAGTTAATTTCAGCGATGACATCCGATACAGTGGATAAATAACTGCAATTATAGAACTGTAAGTCAAAAGGAACATCTAAAATCAGTAATTTTTGTATCCACCTTTGGCAGTTATAATTCCTACACAAATTTAACACGCATCAACAATTCGTCGGCTGCTTGAAGATGACATGCGGATGAATTTTCAAGCAATCGTATCCCGCACGAAATAGATAGTGAACAAATCGAGCAACTGACAGGCCATGTTGGTCACAGATGAAACGTTGGTCAATTCAGGAGACAGAGGACGAGCAATGTCCGGTTGAAAGATAGGGTCTGTATGAGGGGTAGGACTTTTGTTTTCAAGTCCTCTATACCGCACTGAATGTTCATCAGGCCTGCGATCAGTATTCTACGAGAGCATGGTGAAATGTGAATTATATTTCATCAGTCTCTTCTCATTTTGCGACGAAGCATGTTTATGTACTAGTAGAGTAATACCAATCGAATTCAACGACACTGCTTGGAATTTACCTTTTGAGGTCTTTTAAATCTTCCGATTCACATATTAATATATATTGCGCACGCATCATCATCTGCATTTACCATGATAAACTGCGCATCTTCCAAATTTCCCGTCAAAACAACTCGCGGTGTTGAATTTTCAATGAACAACAGTGTATTTGATTCCATTTACATGGTCAACCCTCTCGCTGCGCATCTCGCGATTTCCGCGAGGATGCATTTTTACCGTCTATTGAACTGTGCAACCCGCTCTTTCCCCATTCATGGTTTCATTTTGGCTTTTCTGTGATGTTTAATTGTTTATTCAAATCTGGGTTAACAGATGGACACATTTCTGCGAAATATACAAGCATTTTTTGCAGCATTTTGCGCGCTCTTTTCAAAGCTCAAAGATGTCTGGCAGGAAGCGTTTCGCGAGTGATATAACCTACATTCCTGACAATATTTCCGACACTGATAGCAGTTCTGACTCTGATTTCAAGTATATTGAAGATAGTTATAGCGAAACTGATTAGAATTTCTCGGATTCCTCTGCGGATAGTGATTTCTAATAATTCTTCCTTTCTAATAAATGTTTTGTAAGTATTTTGCATATTTTCATTAGTATATACGTTTTACCTTTGTATTTCATAAAATAAATCATAATTTAACCAAGATTAATTTTCAAAATTTTGCTTTTATTTGATTATTCAATTTCAATATTCCGACAACCATTTTTTATGATCTAATTCTATATTGAAAAATTATTTTACAAAAATTTTTTGTATATTTTAACTCTAAAATATATGTAGATTTGAAATATGTAATAAAAAATACGCAATTTTTGAACCTATTTTGATAAAAAAATTACGCAGCGAGAGGGTTAATGTTTCAATATTTCAAATTTATAAATAACAAAAATGTTCAATTGATAAAATAATGATAAAAGTACGTATAGCCTTTATACTTACATTTGCTCCATAGTTAATAATTGAGTTTAAATATTTTAAAAATTCTCCCGTATTTCTCTTCGTTCTATAACATCTGGTAGAAACAACTACATACCTTTAACAATTAGCTTATTACAGTGATCCCAACTATTTTGTCTCGATAATATCTTAACTTGGTTCTATGTATTTCGGTACAGTTGTTTATGGGTATTTACCATGGTTCGAAGTACGTTGAAAGCGTACGAACTGATTCTATTTTCCCGTGTATCGGAAAATGACTTGCAGCGGGGTTAAGGAATCTTCACGAGGTCTTGTTCGGAGCGAATACTCCTGTGTATAGCCTGTATGTGGTTCCTTTTACTAATCATCATATTTGCATCAATTGTCCTGGTGTTAGTTGTCATTGGCAATAATTCTTTTTGACAAATCTATTATAAACTTGAACTATGATTAGGGAAAATTCTATTCATATTTTAAAAAATTAATTTACCATATTTTTAAATTTGATATCATATTTTTACCTTTCGCATTTTTTACATTGCATCACTATTTATCTTTCAACATTTCCTTCATATTCCATCAATCAACATAGTTTATACTATGTTAATGACGTTAAATCTAAATCTTTACGGCCTTCATAATTTTCATTAAGGCGTTAAAATTATATTTTTGTTTCCATGTTGTGAATCTTAATGGTTTTTCATCGACTTATGGGAACCTGGTACTTCTCGGAGAAGAAAAATGACAGAAATTGTCATGCCACGTAAACTGATGTAATATTATAAATTTTTAAGATACCTGTTTAATTCTTTTTATATCATACTTATTAAGTATTGAGTGATATATTTACAGAAAAAAATTATATTTTTATGTATTATTATTTATGTTTTAGCCCTATATTTGAAACAACTCAAAACCCAAAAATTTATAATAGTGCCATGCGCAGGTACACTTTTACAAAAAAGTACTGCATATAGAACTTTAAGATTTTGTACAGAGTTCATAAATACTTTAAAGGATACTAGTAACCTCAAATTAAATCAAAATTAAATTTATTTTGTAATTTGGAGCGAGTTTATTTTACATGGTCATAAAACATGTGTTTTTTACCTGCTAAAATGGTTCTAAAATTTTTTATGTTTTATTTTTCATTAAAATTTGAGGTTTACTGTGGCAATAAGGTATAGTTGGAATAGTATGCAAAATTTCAAGCTTGTAAATTGAGTACAATTTGAGAAAAGTGTACCTAAGTGTGGAAAAATCACATTTTGAGAAAATAGCATTTAAACATTTGGAAGGCAAATAACTTACTTTAGAAACCCTTTAGAATGCGCCTGGACCATATTCTGATATATTCAGACATTCTTCAAGCTCAAATTTCCTTTTTTTGTTCTTGTTTACTTTTCTTGCTTCTTTTGAGGCTTGTTTAGTTGCCCGGTTGGCTTCGCATATTCGTCTTTCATCAAGTTTTTTTAGAGCTTGAGACATATAATATCCAGGTTCTATGACAAGGTTTTTTAAAACTTCCAACCGCTTTTGAGAGCCATCATTGAAACACAGGACAGCATCCATTACTCCAATTCTAAATGATTTTATGCCGTGAAAGGAGGTTTTCGGCAAGCGGTCCCATATGCATCTATTAAAACTTTCATTGGGGTTTTGGGTTTTTCCATGGCTGCATTTGGACAAAAGTTTAGGATCACTTAGAGCCCTAAATATTGGCTTCATGGAAAGCAGAACAGGTTCTGGCAAAGAATTAGTATGTGTATATTTACAATTTCCAAGTTTGTTAAATTTACACCAAGTGTCATCATCTGTAGGACATAAGCCATGTTGTGGATTCACATCTGTAGACAGCTTATGGAAATAGATAGCCCAAACAGCTTTGGACATTTCCTGAACAGAATTATTAGCATTACGCCTTATGGCTAAACCATAGTACGCTTGTATCAAATTTACTTCTCGATCTGTTAGTCGCCCACGTCCCGAAATACTCTTGCCATCCGATAATTTTGTTTTCTTTAGATCCTGTCTCAGTTTTCTAAGCCGTGTACCCATTCTTTTCTGGACATGACCAACACATTCTAATTTTTCTATTGTGGTGTCTGTTCCATACACCTGACTGGCCACTACTTGATCATATGCTTTTGAATCTCCGTCTCCGAGGTAGTCCAAATATCGAACTTGACGTTCAGCTTCCGACCTTTGAAATATCTGCATAACTCCTGCAGCTTCCATGCCGCCACTTGTGCCCACATAATTCTTGTCGCAAATGTGTTCTTCTGATGGACTATTTCTACATTTGAAACAATTTTTTGTGAGACATTCAAAGTCCATGACTTTGCCAGTCTCTAGGGAAGTGCAAACAGCAACACCGTTCAAAGATGTATGGCCTCTTTTCTGCCATGACCCATCAAATGCAGCTGCAATGTCACGATTCCCACCAGCTAACGTTACAGTTTCCTCAGTTGCAGCTTTCATGGAAGATTTTGAAATAGAATCCAAACTGTCGAAAATTCTTTCATGAAATGATGAAAAGCGTTGAAGTGGAGGAGGCAAATTCATCATCGCACAAAACACTTCTGCTGATTTATTTCCTTTACCAATGCATCGCATCTCATAAACAAGCCTAATGTTTACGTCGTACTGGTTCCTTGAAATTTTTGAACTCATTGAAGCCGCTGAATTCTTACATGCTGTACATGTAAATGCAATGGAAACCGCAAGCCCTTTGTGTTGCGTGCCTTCAATTTCTGCAATCATGGTACCATCTTTATTGCAATGCTTGCACTTAGCACTTTGCTTCAGCAGATTAGACAAAATACTAATATCAATAATAATATTACCAGCACCATTTGTATTTAAATACTCATAGTGTGGAATACCGGATAGCTTTCGCTTGGAACTTGATGTTGGCGTTTCCAAAATTCGTTTCTTTTCAGAAGACGCTTCTGTTTGTTCCTTTCGATTCGTATATTGATTCCCTTTGAATTTTTTACGACCGAAAGCTTTCCTACGTGCCATATCTTTTGTTTCAAAGAACGATTTCAAAATCCAAATTAAAAATCTGAAAAAATGCGTAGCAAAAGAAACAAAACTCCAAAGCTTATAAGAATTTGAGTAGCACAAAAATACAGCACGAGAACTAGAAACAAATTCAAAATAAACAACTTCTCTTCGCAGTTACAAGTACAGTTAATCACTGTTCAACAAGTCCACCAAAAATATTATAAAAAATAACTTAAAAAGTAGTTTATATAAATAAATTACTACGTTTATAAACTTTGACAGCTGTGAAGGTGGGCGTGGCACTTTTGTTTACTTTTGTTTTTTCCCTTTTTTAAGCCCTATTAAATGTCTAAAACCATAAAACCCATATATCACTGGAATCAGAAGATCGTCCTCTATCGTTTAAAAGTAAAATTAAAAAATCGATTTTTTAAAGGATTTTTTGTACCAGGTTCCCTTATGGGGTTGACTGCCTGTTTCGATAATCTTTAATTCTTTTCCTTTGTTTTTATTGTTTGCGTGGTGTGGAAGTTTGGAGAGTGGGGTGCCAGCTCAGGTGTTGCCTCGTCATCTGACCGTGGTTCAAAATTACGTGGTGTTGTCCTCGGATCTTTCCCTTTGGGATTGATCCCGGACCGTCACCAATAGCCCATTGTGTTGCTCCAGTGTGACGTTAATTGAAATCCCCCCCCTTTGTTTTTATTGATATTTTCTGATTATACAGATCCATTTTCAGCTTATCCATTTCTAATCTTGCACCATAAAATTCACAAGATAAAAATAAAGGAACAAAAACTATCGATATCACAGAATCTGAATTTCATACATTTCTTATATTTATAATCAAAAATTTTCTGTGGCACTTTTATTTCGCCATTAAGTATTTTATAAAATCAAAAGTTTTATTTCTTAAATGAGGTTTCCTGAGTGTTTACTTGGACCAAATATGCTTACTTTAAAAATATAAGACCTTTTTTTATAGTTAAATATGCATCGAATAATGTATTGGTTAAATTATTGGTTTTGCTGATGTTTTTTAATGATTAACTGTTTGTAATATAAGTTAAATTTTAAACGGATGTTTTTAACGTTAAATGTTCTATGTAACGAGTATTTGTTTTAATAAATTCTTAATTTAATCTTGTTCAGACACTCAAAAATTGATTAAGGCTTAATTACAGAAGCTGATTAGCCGTTCTAAAAATGTATTGAAATCAAGGATGGTTATACTGGAAAATAAATAACGTGGTGTGGAAGTTTGGAGAGTACCAGCTCAGGTGTTGACCTCGTCATCGGAATGTGATTCAAAATTACACGGCGTTGTCCTCGGGCTTTCCCTTCAGGGGTTGATCAAGGACCATCGTCAATAGCGCGTTGTGTTGATCCAGTGCGACGTAAAATACCTACCTACCCGAACCATCGCCAACAACCCGTTGTGTTGCTCCACTGTTTAATTAACTACCTACATGAAAAATAAATATTTCATATTATTACGTTTTTAATACCTTTGTATGAAACTTTTGGACCTAACTAGGTGTTTGAGTTTAACTACATTTTTTTCTTAACGGAATTGTGAATTTAGACAACTGGAATCTCTTGGAGTGAAAAATTATTATAAATATAAATATCCATTTAAGTAAATAATACTAAGTCGGGTAGTGTCAAACATTTTGCGAACAAACCGACTTCCATTAAATCCCTTTGGTTTGATTGCATACTAATTGAATAACGTGCTGCATCAGATGTAATTACATTCCAATTCCGAAAGAAATTAAAAACAACTAAAAGCAAAATAATACAACCTGGATCGACTCGATTCAGACAAAACACGCATTTCCCTAAAAGTATTCCCTCTCCCGAGATTCAAGTCGAAGATAAAAATGCAAAATTAAACCGGATTAATTCAAATTTAGCTTCCAGAACTATCCATTTCCCTGGATAGAACAAAGGATCGAAAATGCTATCCTGGCAATTTTCCAGAAATATTTTTGATGAGTAATTAGTTGAGTAAAACTAGAAGTAAGCCTAAAAAATAATACCCCTCCTCCCTATTCTCCCCTTGTCAATGGATTATCTTCATTTGAAAAATTACTTGTAGCTCGGTCATAAAAAGCTCCAGGAGATTAGATTTAATTCCAGAACAGCTTGTTTGCAAGTCAGATAAGGATAGCCATAACTCGCAGCATGGCTAAAAACACGCTCATTTGCGTTGCTTGAAGACATAATTGCCCGCGGATAACAAAAAATGCTTGTAGGAAAGTTTCCTTTTTAAAAGAATTCCTTTATCCCCCGAAAACTTTGGATATCAATGGAAATTGTTTAGTTTTCCAATGGCGTAAGTCGATCTATGGGGAACAAAAAAATCTAATAAATTCTGAGGATTAGCCTGGAAGAGTATTTTCTCTTTTATTTCATTATTTATACGAGAAATGAACAATTAAGGGAACAACTAATGATATGGAACCACAGGGCTGAATTATTCCAAGCTTCCATTTGGAGGTTTGGTGTGTAATGAGATTTACCCGTTTATGTTAGAAAGTTTGTTTAAAATCACCCGATTATTTTTATGTCAGATTAAAAGTAGAGTGGAAAATGTTTATTGAACATTTTTCTCTGGGTGTGATAGCTTACAAGGGTTGTTGTTGGAAGCTTACAATCACTATTTTAGTGCCTTGTTAAGTGAAAATTTCCATGCTGATTCTAATAAAAAGGCTTAAGCCTCAACTATCTCTCTGGACATTCTTCGTATATAGAAGTCTGCGTATCGGCCATACCCACCACTTGCTTTTCGGTGAAAGCTCTTCTATATTCAACCACTTAACATCATTCGCATTTCAACTTCATATTCTGGTTTTAGACATGTTTAATCAGCATTATAGGGTCAGAGGTCTTCGCCTAACTGATCGCTTCCGTTGTATGACCCTCTACACTTTTCAATGTAAAAAAATTGAGAACTTTTTCCAAGCATTTAACTTTTAAATTGTAAGTGTTCACTAATGTTTTGATTGTCTCTCGTGGGTGGGAATTTTTCACTCTGCCTTTTAAATTATTCAAGAATGATTGTAACTCATAACAACCAATGTGATTTTATACAGGAATTAATATTAGTTAGAATATTTTGAGCTTTGTCTTACACAATATATTTTTGTCTTCAGCTTACCGTTTATTGTGTACCGACCAATCAGTCTAGCGGTCAGGATATTGATACTGGATTCAAAGGTTCCTGGTTCGAATCCGGGGGGTAAGGCATGAATGCTTTTCCGTCGTGAATGGAAGTGTCCTCTATAAATGGGTTGTGGCTTGAATGAATGATAAGAATATGAGGTAACGGGAACTCAACTGCCGTGTGCACCAACGTAATGCAAATTGGTTAATGAAGCAGCCCTTGAAGTGCCACGATGGACATTCAATTAAATGGCCGTACATTAGAAAAAATTAATTCATTTGGATGACTTAAAAACCATTTAATTGAATTTTATTTGGTTAAGGTGCAGATTGTCCGTTATTGGATTTAGCATCACAATCAAATTTCGTCTCAACGTTCTTCACAGCAGGTAGGTATTTTAAATAACGTTGCACTGGGAACAAAACAACGGGCTATTGGCGACGGTCCGGGATCAAACCCGGAAATATAAAAACACATAACCACGGTCAGATGACGAGGTCACACCTGAGCTAGCACCTCACTCTTCAATCTTCCACACCACGCCAATGTGAGGACATTTGAGACCATGACAGATTTAACGTGCAAAGGCCTCCTTTGCGCACGGCGGTCTTTGGTTGGATTAGTCCGCTACTCTTTCAACCGGGCTACCGCGGCTCCATTCTTCACAACAATAACATCCTTATAGATGTGCTGTCACTTTTTCAATTCATTAAAAATAAACTACTTGTTAGCTACACATATCAAACAGAAAAATCTGTCCCAGGCTTCTTAGCCCACGTTTCTTAATTTTCGTGCATTGTTATAGGATATTCCGGAAGTGTTTATAGCTTTTAAAATATGTATTCGCTGAGCATTATCACAAAGCAACGCGTTGTGAAAGGAAAAAATCTACAATCTTAAGCACCAGATCTACAAATGAGGTTCTCATCTTTCCAACGATTCCTTAATCTACCCTGAAAAGTAACGAAAATATTTTAATGCACATGAATAATTCACGCATACATTAGCTTTATAGAAATTTCGATATAATCTCCCCATCTCGATACCTAGGACACAGACCTAAGTATCCACTGCAACAGACACAGATCAAAAGAAATAAGAACATCTTTAGAACGAAAATAAATATTAAAATAAGTAAATAAACAAATAGGATCCCCCACGCTCAAGAGTTTCCAAAAAACCCAACTCCAAGATATTTTAGCCCGCACTACTCTATCGAGGATTCCCGTTTTTCTTTTATTTATCCGGCATCATTTTTTGGCTCTAGTATTTCCCGGGTACCTCCAGAGTCAACATACCGTTGGGCTCAATTTACGAAGGTTTAACGTTTAAAAACGCCGGCTTTGGTATCTTTGGCAGATGGTAGACGGCTGATAAGAAAGATGGAAGGCTGGGCGCGTTCCGAAAAGCCAAAAGTTAGAGATGGAAAAAAAGGCAAGAATCGATTTTGCTTCAAGTAGGTAGGGTCTTTATATTTTTATTAGAAAGTATACGCGAGAGAGAGAGAGAGAGGAAAACGATTTAAATTATGGACAGAATTTCTCTTTTTCTCTAATGCGGATGAATGGCTGCTTCGATGCATCTGAGCTTTGTTTATATCGATTTCAATCGGTCGCTTCCCCACAGCTCAATTTTGTTTATTTGTTTATTGTCGTAAGACGAATGCCGCAGTTTGATAACTTCACTTAAGTCGGGGGATCAGTTTCTGCGAGCTCTTAAGAAATTACTTTGAGATGGAGAGGACCTTGGGTGGAGGTTTTCGTGTGTTTCTCCAATTCCTTGAAAAGATAGTGATTCGTTTCTTAAATGCTTCTTTCATTTCACGAAGATGTTTTGTGAAGGACGTTTCTGTTACCAACTCTACTTTTAATGGTGGAAATAGTTTCAGTACTTTGAATAATGTTTTGATTCCTTGAATTCGAATGCATTTCGATTTCTAGATAAATACAAGCATGTTTTCTTTAATAGAGCAAAAGGACGATTGTTTCGCGGCTAGTTAATATAAGAGGAGCTTCTTAACTATCCTGGTGGTTGTCTCTACAAAATATTTTGACATTAGCAAAACTGACCAGATCATGGTGGACGAGATTAGAAGTAAGCTGACCAGTTAATCTCGTCATCGTAAAAGAATCGGCAATATCTTGATGGCGAGATATTTTGTTACTAGCCTATTGGTCAGTTGTGAGGTTTACGGCCAACACACTGAGGAATGTTGACCGGAAGGAATCATTGGATCCCGAGGGACGTTGAACATTCATCCGGGCAGGAGAAAAAAAGAATTGCAGGGATGAGGAAAAACTCGACTGGGAGACAGGAGGACAGACGTGCGAGGGTCCTTTCACTGTCATGAGAACGACTATTTATGTATAGTATTAGGATTTATCGAAAAAACTTTTTTTAAATTCCAAATTTCAAGTTGATAAAAAGTTGTCCCTGGGCCCCTTATTTATCAGAAAAAATTTCAGTCTAATTGAAGTATATTTAGGTCTCCCGAATGAGGCATAAAGTTTCAGTTTTTCTTTCAAAAACGTGAATTTTTTCACATTTTTTTACGATGACAATAATGTGAACTTTAATTTTCAAATTGAAAAGCCTTTTCTCTCCTGAATCTGTGATTCAAAAGCACAAACGAGATTAATGCTGTAGGGTAATATTGAGATTTCCCGCATTTGACCTAAACTCTTATTTTTTTACAAAGTAAGCCATTACTATTAATTTAGGAAAAATAGTCTCACCTTATTAAGTTTCCGTTTTGTGTTTGATTAAAATGTAACAACATTGTATTTTAAATGTACGTCTATATATAAAAGCAAACACTAGGTACAGAAACCGGAACGTGTCGTTCCCGCACGACCTTGGTGGCGACGCGCCGGTCACGTGATCAACCTTCCCTACACACCCCTAATTTTCTTTGTCAGTTGGCTTACAGCAGCCGTGTTATGTGCATAGATTTTACTAGTAATCAGGTGTATGTAAGGTGCTAAACGCTGAGTAAAAAAGCTCATTTAACTATAAAAACAACAGAAGTGGAGATAATCGGTCAGCCAATAGATATTAGTGATATCAGTGTTCGCCGACTAAATTGGATGAGTTGCGGCATTTTGAATAGGTGCGAAAACATCTGAAATCAGTGGGATGCTATCAGCCATAAAAAAAGGTAATTGTCATGGCTCCAATGCTCGAAGAAATATGGAAAAAGGCTTCTATTCCTGTTTCTAGTACAAACAACATCATTGTTATGATTCTGAAATTATACGAGCAATGTGAAAAAATAAAAAATCTTCAGGAGGTACCAGGAAACATTCAAACGGCTATAAGGCATCTTTAGAGAAGTTCAATATTGTAAATATTCTTTTTGATATTTGTTCTAGTAAATGTGATTTAATTAACAGCCAGTGCCCAGCTCCAAGAAAAAATCCGCTAATAGAGCGTGATTTTCTCAGCGTACAACGGAATCTAAGACATGATTACTGGGGGTTGTAATAAAACAGAGTAAAAAACTCAAGAAAGAAACGAAAGAAAATATAAATCTTTACAATCAGTTCTGAACGTAAGCCTACAACATTCGGAAAAACCGGAATTGGAAAATGAAAGTAAGCTTACTGTTAATGAGTCGCAATCTGAAAGTGACTCAATGTCAGTGAAGAAAGTGAATATAATAAACAATTTCTAAAACCAGGACAGAAAAAAGTTGCTATCATTATTTCAGTAAAACAAGATCTACCACAAAACCACTTCATTTGCCAGAGCATGTGACTTCAGAGCTATTTCTAGTAGAGCAGGAGCTCAATTGGCTAGTGCCCTTTTGCAGGATCTTAATGTAGTAACTAGTGAAAATCAGGCCGCGGTCATAGATAAAACAAAGATTTTTCGTGAAAGTTTGAAATCTCGCTATTTCCACCAGCACAACTCGTGCCTCAGAAATCATTGCACTTTGACGGACGAAAGGATGAAACAATATCAAAAGTTATCGGTGGTAAATCTATCCGAAAAACTGCAAGAACACATATTTTTGGTTGAAGAACCAGATTCAAAGTATGTCGGACACAACTCCGGTAAGTGGAACTGGGAAAGAAATTGTATCATCAATACTACAGTTTTTGATAGAAAATTGCATTGATGGAAATACCATTAAAGCTATTGGTTGCGATGGCACAGCAACAAATACAGGAACTTCAAGTAGTGCAATAGTTCCATTAGAGGAAGTCTTAAAACGCCCATTACAAGCAGTGCTTTGTTTGCTTCATTTAAACGAATTGCCTCTTAAAAGTGATGGTAGCCCTCGATGGTCTAACTTCTGGACCTCATTCATTCAGTGATCCAATTGGAAAACTTTTTAATTGTCAAGATTTACCAGTAGTGGGGTTCAATAAGATAGATACTGTTTTTTCAAAGGTAGATATCAAAGAGTTAAGCACCGACCAGAAATATCTATGGGATATATCTCAGGCTGTAATGACAGGTGAATGTCCTCGAGATTTAGCTTCTAGAAACCCTGGAAACATCTCTCATGCAAGATGGCTGACAGTGGCAAATAGGATTTTGAGTGTATACATTGCATCAGATAATCCGCAGCTAAAAAAGTTAGCTGAGTTTGAAATGGTTGTTTTTGCTCTCATGATTTAGTTTAAAATGTCACCCTCAAACCATTCATGCATCCAAAAATATTTTTAGTACAATGCAGCAAGTACTTGGAGGCTGATCTAAAGGCTATTGTCCATTCAACTCTTCAGAGAAATGCTTTTATGGTTCACCCATAATATTTTCTTTTGGGAATGTTGTTTGACCCAAGGAAATATATTAGAATACTTGCAAGCAAGAGGATATAAAAAGCTCGTCAAAACAATATGAAAAAAAGGTCTTTAAACAACCACAAGTGAATTGCGATGCACAAGATAATATTGATCTAATTGACTGGCAATCAGCGTCTACATCCGTAATGGAGCCACCACTCTTAACCAGCTTCAGCAATCAAGACCTAGAGTTAATTACCGAGACTGGAATTAGTAATAGGAAATAATTTAAAATTCCTTCGCACACTCAAGCAGTTGAGAGAATTGTTAAGGAGGTTACAGAAGCTTCGAAACACGTTTGTGGTAATAAGGAGCTAGATGGATTCATTAGGTCCAGATTGTTAGACCGAAAAATTCTCCCCAACTTTGAAACAAAAAGCCACTTCAAAACAAAAACTACTGCAACTACCAAGGATTCAACATTTGAACAAGTAAGCATTTTTTATTCCGTAACAAATCGATTTCATTTCTATTCTTAGGTAATTGAGTTCCGCTTTATTTTGATTATTTTCTAATAGCCTATAAATAGATTTTCATGAGCTTGTCACTCACAACCAGCCTAATGAGAAGTTTTGGTTGCAGGTTGGCGCACAGAGCTTTCACGCCATGTATATTTTAGAGGTCTCAATATTTAACATTATAGAAATGAAAAACTTCTAATACTACATCATTTAAGTTATATGACCTAATAAGGCAGACAACAGAGCGAAAACATATAACACATAATAAATATCAAATAATAAGAAAACCGGTGGTTTGTCACCGGTCGTCTTATTATTTGATATTTATTATGTGTTATATGTTTTCGCTCTGTTGGCTTAGTTTGTAAATTTTAAATTTTTGTTCAATAAGTGGTGGTGCTCTGGTTGCCGGGGCCGCACGTCGGCGTTGCTCTCCCCCCGGGGGGTTTGGTTGGCCTGCTGCCCTCTTTCGTGGTCACGGTGGATGTCAACCCCCGCTTCCCAAGAAACAGCTCTAAGCCTTTTTTAGGCGAGCTGGAAGGCGGTGGGTCTGAAAAAAAAAGTTATATGACCTGACTGAAGGATTGAGTTTTGATTTGGTATTTCATATTTGGGTTGTAAATAGTTATTGAAAAGTAAACCACTTTGAAAATACCTATTTGTTCATTATTTAATTTCTTTCACAATTTAGGTAATAGGCATAAGGAATAATAATTTTAATATGAAGGTTAATAATTTATATTCATATTAAAAGCTGAGCCTGTTAATCGAAACAATTTTTGTCATGAAAGTTTATTTCAAACAAATAAAGTAGATTTTTATTAATTAAAGGAAATACATCATTTTTTAATGAGTAGTTATCGGCTAAATGCGGGAGACCTAAATGTTACACTACGAAATTAAAATTTTTTTCCTTTAAATCATAGGTTAAGCCAAGGTTTTTTGACTTGAAAATAAAAATTGAAATTATTTTCATTGTAAAAAAATATTTAAAAAATCACTGTTTTTGAAAGAAAAATTGAAAATTTAGACCTCATGCGGGGAGACCTAATATATTTCAATTAGACTGAAAAATTTTCTGGTAAATATGGGGCCCTAGGGACAAATTTTTATCAACTTGAAATTTTGAATTTCAAAAAAATTTTTTTCGATACACCGTAATGTATGTTATAGGTAGATTTATGTTATAGGTAAACATAAATCTATGATACCCTATAAATGATAATAAATATATCTGTAAAAACACCCTTGAAGAAGCGTCACTCTCTGGTAGATGGTTAAGAAAAGAATTAACACACTTATCAGATTTTACAATGGCGCCCGTCCTACGTGTCGAGTCTCCCCTCACCCATGCGGCTCTTTTTTTTCTCCTAGCTCGGAAAGGACATCCGTCCTTCGGGTATCCAATGGTTCCTTCCGAGCAATATTTCTCAGTATGTGACTGGGGCCGGAGAACCTCACAGTCAGATTTTGATGGGTTGAGATATGTCGTCGAAACCATTTGGAGGGCTAAAATAATTTTTCACAATTTAATCAGTATCAGTTTTTCGTAGAAAGTTCATGTCAACCAAGAGGTATTAAACATAAAAAACATTAAAATATTGTCTCCTTTGCTTATCTTGTTTTTAACTTAGGCTTTTTATAATATTCGAAAACTGAAATTTTTAGACTACTGTTTTACTACTTTGGCTGTTTCACCTGTTTTTATTGGGTATATTTAATCTTGCGTTTGGCGCAGCTTGTCCGCTAACGGACCTTGTCCCATAAAACCCAAACCAAACCTTTGCTTATCTAAGCACTTCAAATCGTGCATGGTTATGTAAAGACGTTCCACTACTCCTGTAAAAGTAGTTTTCTGACCACCATTGTCTTTGAAAGGAGAACCCTTTTACGGAACAGATGAGATTCAAACTTACTATTTCATTTTTGTTCCAGAAGAAAAGACTGCTTAGCTCAAACTCGAGATTTTCCTTTTGATCAAACATAAAATGGGAATTTAAAGACAGTTGAAAAAGTTTCTCGGGGTTTGTTTCGGCCGTTTATTGTGTTTTACTTCACGTAAAAATTGAAAAATAAGTCAATTAAATATACATTTTTTTCTTTATTCGATCTTTCTGAATAATTAAATGTGATGTAAGTGGAAATATTATTTTGTTCGTTATTTTCCATAATGCGAAACAACTTCAATGTTTGCGTTTCTATTTGAGTACGCTAGAGTAAGTTTTACAGATTTTTCTTTAAGGAGTCCAGTTTCTCGAAAATTAAACATAAAAGATACGGATAAATTAAATGAAATCAAACGAAAGCATAAATTTCACAGAAGTCGTTTCGTAATGATATTGGAATAGAACAAGTTTATGTAAGGTTATCAAATGTTTAAGAGGAAGAAAACTTCGGCATCCATAGAAACGACAGTATTGTACCCCACGTAAATAGTCTAATTGATTTTGGAAACTAAGCCTATGAGCTTTAAAAATTTGCTCTGCATCTTATCTAAAAATAGAATTCAAATAACGTTTGAAATTCACATGGGATGCAATAATTCGATTTAGAAAGCGATGGTTTCTAGGAATGCTTAGAAATGGATGTGCACGTAATTAAAATTAGTACTCGGAAACATTACTCTTTCAACGTAATCATCTGCGGTAGTGTTGCAGATGAAACAAACATTATGTAACACTTAAAACATTGCAATGAGAAACAAAGAACAAAAAACGGTGTTTTTAATAAGTCGCTTGTATTTTTAGATTTAAATGAATATTAATATAAAATCTGTATTATTTCGTAGATTCGCTGCTCAAAAAAACTTTTTTTAACTCGAAAGATACCGACTCCAAGTTAGAAATTCTTTAAAGGTTAGTTAAGTAAGAAACAAGATTTGAAACTCGAAAAAAGAACGACAACTTAGTTTTTAATGCAGAATGGTTTTTTTAAAGAATAGCTCAATTAATTTTGGCAGTAATTATTTTTACATGTAAAAAAGCTTCTTTAAATCACGCTTTATATTTGGCTCTGCCAGAATACGATTTTGAAATTTAATCCCATGTTGTCACATTTATTTCTTATGCGTAATTTTGTCTTAATGTGTGATTTACGTTGACTCAAACTTTGAAAACCCCTCGGCCCACTATAGTATCTCCACAGGTGGTCTTAACAAATATAATTAACTGCTATCATTAGTCCTTGTACAACGAAAGGTGGATAGTGCAGCGACAAACCTATCTTTCACCCGGATTAACGAAAAAAAGGCATCAGGTAGAAAAACATTAACAGAACCGAAATGTTGATTGTCAAACAAAATTCCTTAATAGGCGCTTTACTATCTCCGAAATGTATCCGAAGGAAAGTAAATAATGGTTCGAATTACTATAGCTACCCAGGGGAGAGCAGAAAAGAAAACGTTCAATGGGGAGAGGCAATGTTCGAAACTCGATATAGTGTGGAGAAACGTTTCTTTTATATATTCTTTTAGTCTCCCCGACTCCTGTAATGAAATTATACATTGGATTTTACGAAATTTTGCTTTTTCTGCTATCAGATATTGATTTCGAGTCGGTTTCATCAAGTGTAAAGGACTGCGTCGGATCGTAAGAGGCGTTAATTTTTTATTCCTTCTGTCCAAATGCGGATATAAAATTTAAATAGATATCCGCTTGATTCACAATTTAACATTACATGAATTGTGAAATATGGAAACAGAATTAATAGGTTGAAAAACCATTTTCCAATTGTCTGGATTCTCTGAAGAACTTAGGTTTATGAGAGGGATTTTCAGTGTAATCAAACAAATCACTGGAAGGAGAGGATTTTAATTATCAATATCCAATATGGAATACATACAGAAGCACATTCTACCTTAAAAACACTAACGCCATCTACATCTCACAGAAAATTCTTCATATTTAATGAACTGTTTGAACTTCCTTTTAATAATAGAGTATTTCTCTCTTATACAAGAACTTTAAATTATTTTACAGACCAATTAAATCTCCTGGTGCTTGTCTCGATGTCATTAGAAGACAACTGACCAGATCTTGATGAACACGATACATCGTCATTAGAGGATAAGTGACCAGTTCTTGATCTCGTCACCACAATAAAATCGGCAATATCTTGATGACGAGATATCTCGTCATTAGCGAAATTGATCAAATATTTATTGATAAGCTATCGCGTTGAAACTACTTGGAGGGTTAAATATATTTTGTGACTCGTAATGCGTTCATATTGATGCACCATATTTCAATAACTTTAAAAAAACATTTGATTCAATGTTTTAATTTTATATGTAAGCTTTGTGAGCATTAAATGTAACCTGTGTTTTGTGTCTAAAATCTGCAGAGATCAAAAGTTTTGCAGCTATAGACAAGATACTCAACTTCTGTATACTTACCGAAATTATACCTTGTAAAAGAATTCATTTGAAAGTGCATCAGTTCATAATTTCTTAACAGCTAAGTCGTTATGTTATATTTACAAATAAATGTAATTAATAGAACAAGTTATTAAATGGACTTACGAACAAGCGCACTCAAAGGTAGACATAACTTAGAAATCGCAACTTTTAGACAAATACAAGTATTATTTCAGATCTTACGAAAACATTCATGTTTTGCTAAACAACTGGGTGAAAAATTAATCCAAACTAAACATAAAATGTATTTACAAAACTTGATGCGATTTCTTTTCAAAATAATGCCATAATAATCTAATTTCATGATGTTAAATACGTCAAACAAGGATTCCCACGAGTCCAACACATCTCGAATGCAAATCATTAGATATAAAAGATCGTATTTTAATGATTTTGAAGCAGATGTATTGAAATTTTTCGGAAATAAAGAGAATCTGAATACATCAGACAAAAATCTCGTTTTCGCCCTTCGGAAAAAGCAGCAAATGTTTATTCCCGGTGTTTTACATTTTATTGCGCACAAGCCTTGAATCCCACCACCTCGCCTCTTCACTTCAGATCCCTCTCACGCGTCATTAACGCGCGCGCCCTTACCTCTAACACGCGGGCGATGCGCGTTATTTGTCAGGCGGCATCCGGGAAAACAGGGGCGCAATGGAACATGAAGCCCTTTTAAAAAGCGCCCCTGGGATCAGTTACCATTGAGCGGAATACAATAAAGCTCCGGAGCCCACCCCGGGGAATGCTCCGCTTTTTACGGCGTTTTAAAGTTTTGAGTATTTTTCATAGAGCGCATTTTTTATGGCGTGTCAGACGATTACGGGACGCCATTTTGGGGCGCCTCTCAATGGGCATCGGTTTACGGCGGAAAGGGATACTTCCCAGATGAATTGCAGATTCCGAAAGGGCATTCTGTGATGGGTGGGCTTTCCGTTAGGTTGCGATGGATGAGGGCCTTCGTGTCGGAATGAATTGTGGAGGCTGATGGGACGCTTTCCTATTCTTGCCCTTTGAAGTCATTAAATTACTCTAATATCTCACTCAACTCAATTGAGACGTGCACAACAGTAATAATTTAGCAAAAATTTAAATAATAATATAATCAAAAATAATCTAAACGTTGTTAGGTAGGTATTTTAAAGACGCACTGCAGCAACACAACGGGTTATTGGCGACGGTCCGGGATCAAACCCAAAGGGAAAGATTCGAGGACAACACAACATAATTTTGAATTATGATCAGATGACGAGATCACATCTGAGCTAGCACCTCACTCTCCAATCGTCCACCACGCCAATGTGAGGACATTTGAGGTCACGACATATTTAACGTGCACCAGCCCTTTTTATACACGACGGTCTTTGGTTGGATTCGAACTCGCAACCCTCCGGTTGCTAATCCGTTACTCTTCCAACCAGGCTACCGAGGCTCATATAAACGTAGGAATATTTAAGCGTCTTACTCAATCTGATGTAGGATATACACCACATTTAGTGATACGTAGATATTACCACGTTCATATTATTTTTAATATACTATGATTAACTTAGTATATGAAATTTAGCAGTCTAGGTGGCAATCATAACGGGACGACAGCCAGCTTAACAGTAAAAATAAAATTTAAAATTGAGAAAATCTGTTGTGAGAAAAGTATATATACGTTAAGCAGTAGTGACATATTCTCTTGACTATCTGTCCAAATATTGCCATATAAAAGTATGAGAAGAAAATTTGTGCTTATTGTTTTGTGAATTTGGGATGATTATGAGGTGACCTTATATATATTTATATTTGTGAGTGCTGTGTGTACTAGAGACGATTAAAATGTTTAAACTCTTCAGTATCCAGAAAAGCACTTTTTTGAAAAAAAAAAACTGTTTTATCGACTATATAAGGTACTTTGAGACTCAGAAACGATTTAAGTTATTTTATTTTTGGATAAAAGTTAATAGCTTAAAATCGGGTACATTAACCAGTTGGGGATATCACTTTTTCACTGCGACAAAACGTCTCCTACAATGTCTACCCAACAATTAAAGCACATTTATAATGTCATAGATAATTATATACCAAAAACCACAAATGTTAATGAACTAAATGTATAACAAAGGAGAACAGTTTCGTGTCCTTTTCCGCCAGTGTTCAGAGCAACGAGGGAAAAATGTTTTGTTGAAAAATCTGAGAACTGATATCTAACTAAACCGCACAACAGGCGCACTTTCTGACTTTATTGACATATTTTTAATAATTTATTTATCTAAAATTACAATTTTTTAAGAATAATGGTACTGAACAATCAATCAAAATCTGCATCATAACATTAATGGTGTTTTAAATATTTTTCATGGAGCGCGCGTTTCTTACAGCGTGTCCGAAGATTAAGGGTTTTTTCGGTTCGATTTTTCGGGAGGGGGGCTATTACGGGGTAAATGAAAAATGACGTACCCTTGCTTCAACTAAAACCAGGAGTAATAGGTTTTCTGTCTAAACCATAACCCTATCATCCTATCACTGCGCATATCTGTATGACCTGCGATCGCAGTCTACATACAGGAATTTGTATTCAATATGGAAACGAATGACACCTTTATGAGATGCAAAAACAATTTCCACACGATTGATCCTGTACCGATCATTCATACGTTTATGTTATTATGGAAAAACCACGAAACTAAAATTTAAAAAGTTCTTAATGGGCAAAAACACTTCACAGGGACTCGAAGAGTCTGATAATTATAAAAGGTTTTTAGCAATACTAGAGTTTTATGTTTGTTTTTACCTAAGCTATAAAGTAAGAAAACCTATTTAAATTTTAATAGTTTTTCATTAACTTATTAAAATTAACGAAAATAAGGTTTTGATAGTTAATTACCACAGCGTAAAAAATAACTACCGAGTTTAAGAAAGCGTGAATTCATCTTCGTTCGGGAAGCGACTCGATTGCAACAAGTCAGCTGGTATTTTTATTTGGCCGATGTTAAACTCGTCCCTCGGATGGGAAGAGGAAAAAATCGCTGCGGATGCGGAAGGCGAAACCTTTTTTACAGTCTGGACTCTGGGGAACTGTAACCATCAAAGGGAATGCGATAAAGATTCCAGTCCCCGGCATCCATCTTTCTGAGCTGTTTGCCGGGCACTTACGCGAGATATCTCGAAATGGTTTTACCATCTTCTAATCTTTTATACAGCCCTCGATGCTGTTTTCCCCTTCCTGCTGTTTATTTTTATTCCGCCATCGCTCTCTCGATCGGATCTGAATAATGAAGCGATCGTTCGTGGAAAGGTTTTGTTAAATGTCGCGAAAGTATCGAGACGGGGTCGAGCTTTGTCTGATCCTTCCCCCGTGGGTTTTATTGCCTTCTCTCCTGCGTAGGTGAAACTGGGGTGGTCTTACATATTTTCCGCTGTGCTTCGGGGATCCTGCAATATTTCTAAAGCTGGCACGAAAACTATCTCCATCCGCTGTCTAGGTCGAACATGCATTGCCTTTGATGTTTATGGAGTATTCTTTATTTTTATCTGAGCACCGGAATGGTACTAAATCAGACGTCTAAATATTTCTACAAAAAATATTAATTTCTAAAATCACTTATAGAAGAATATACGGCACTCTGTAGCAGTCGATAATGAATTTGTCCATAACTAACGCTTCGAATTGGTACAGTGATGTAAAAAATAATTTATGAATGAAATTATAGTATGTGATGAATGAGAAAGATTTGTGCTTTGTCTGCATGCGCAACAAATTAGATTCATAATTTACCCCAGAAACCTTTTTGTACGGTCTAAAGATGATGAAATGATCGTAAACGCTTTGTGTGAAAAGACCACTTACCAACTGTTTACTTCAAGCACTAAACCAAAGGAAATTAGTCTTTCTTATGGTCCTCATCAAATAAACAGAACCGAAAGTGCTACTTACTTGGGAATCACATTGGACTTCCGATTGAGTGGGGGTTAGCATTCCCTAAGAGCAGCTGAGACCGGAGACTAGATGCAAATTATTAATGCCAGTAAGTAGTAAAACGACTTACTGACTCTAAATGGGGTGTGTCACAGGCCTTACTTTGCACCATAAAACCTACATTAGGCCAGCAATTGAATATGGGGCAGGGTTACTTATTACAATCTCATTAATTGTCCAGCAAAAACTAGAAGTCTCACGAAATGAAGCGCTTAGATTTATTACAGGTGGCGTATTGAACTCCCGTTGAGACCATGCAGTTGCAAACAGGACCTGAAGCCTATGCTACAGTAGACAGCGATTATCCTTAAACCAAACCGAAAAACTACTGAGACATCTTAGTTTTTGGTCATCCTATAGACTAAGGTTGAAAACCCAAGATCTTGGAAGTGATCCTTGATTTGTCGACTGAATTTGATATTCCTGCCATTGACAGACAACCATTGTTCCTGAATACCAATTTCTATAAACATCTACACCTGGCGGACCAGACTTGGTGACTTCTACTGCTAAGACGTATTCTATGGAGTTGGAAGGAATTGAAGATGGCAGTCCTAATGACATCTATCACTGAGAGATGTCCTGAATCTTGATTCCAAATCTGAACAAACATCTCTGCTATGGATATAGTAAAGAACACTGGGGTGTATTCGAGGCATTCACGATTAGTAACGCTGTTGGAATGTAATTCAACATTTTTGAAGGCGAAGTGACTGCTGCTTCCATGGCCCTAGAGGTTATCAAAGAGAGAAACGAACCCACTACGTGCTCTTTGTTGACTTTCAAGCCACAATCAAGGCGATTACATCTGCCTCAACAACGATTTCCAGGTGCCAAATTATGTATAATAGGTTCCATCATGGTCGACATATCACACTATAGTGGATCTCCAGTCACTGGTGTTCATGGCAATGAATTGGCCAATGGCTTATCTAAGACCGGTTCTGAACTGCTCCAACCGCTTTCTTCAATTGAATGCCATACATTAAAAAGGATTATAAATGCAAAATCAAGCGCTCTCGACTTATTATTTACAAAGGCGCAGCTGAAGATAAATTAGGTAGGTATTTTAATTAACGTCACACTGGCGCAACACAACGGGCTATTGATGACGGTCCAGGACCAATCCCAAAGGGAAAGATCAGAGAAGAACACCACGTAATTTTGAACAAAGGTCAGATACAACGGAGGCAACACCCCCAGTCGCCACGCTAAAGATAATGGAACTACCTGCTAAAGTCTCAGTTGCCACAGGATCTACCGAGGGCAAGTGAGATTCAGTTGGACTCGACTACCTGCAAAGTCATCTATACCGGGTTGACTTGTCGATCTCACCAACTTGGCCTCTGCGTGCCCTTTCAGAGTAGCTCACCTCTATCCTGACATCGCAGTGAGTAATACTGCTGATACACGTTTTATTTCTGTTTCTAGACTATATTGGGCCATGTAGATAGAGACGTATGGCGAAAAGACTAAAGTATGGTGCAGGATGAACAAAATATTTTACTTCAGGGGTTACTCATTAATCTGAATTGTAACGCTGCTTCCTTTTGTGCAACGATTATGTATTTTCCTAAGGGTATAACGTAGTGGGCCGAGTTATGGGCCAATAAACACGACGACACAGCTAAAATTACAACTAAACTATTTATTTACTTGAAAGTACTCGAGCTCTGCAACAGTTCCCGCCAGTTTCACTGGGCGACTCCCAGGAGGCGTTGTGCACCCCTAAAGACCATCTGGTCGACCACCCCTATAGATGTTTCGGGATTTACTGCCGGAGGTCAGTGGTATTGACCTCTGATCCTGAGCCGTTGCTTGGAACGTTAGAAAGGGCAAGACGTTTCGGCAATACTTCCCACCTGCTATTTACCTTTACAGTTCAATACTGGTTCTTCAATAAAGGTGCAGGACATGGAAACTGACCGCCTTGCTCTTTTGGAATGGGGTAGTGTCTTCGCGTCCTGTCAGGTACTTTAGTCTCAAATAGTAATCTTACATGGAAAATCTAAAATAATTAGAAAATCATGTATCAACTATACAATCAGTGGTTACTAATGATTCCTTTTTATAAGTAATATATATATTTACTGTGGGAAAGGTTTTAAAGGAAACGATACACATTTTTAATATAAATAAAGCAATATTAAATTATTCAGCTGTAATATAATTTTTTGCCGACATTTGGTAAACCTTAGATACCTTCAGGTTAATTAAAAAGAACTATCTTTTTAAATTAATCCTTTGTAACGATTGTGGTAATAAAATATTGGCTCACCTATTTGATAACAATTGAATGGATATATTTTTTACTGAGGAATTTTAGTTTTTAAAAATGGACATTTCAAGACTTATGCAATATTTAGATGTCACGAACGTCTGAATATGTCGGAATGGATTTCAAATTATATCAATTTGTGACTAAATCTTGACTTAATTACTTATTACAGTTAACTACAAAATTGAGTCAAAAATTTCTCCAGAAAGGCTAGCAGGCCAGTCAGACAACAAGAATAATTTAAACCACGTGATCTTAATATTCCCAAAACAAATATTGATACTCTTTTCGCATAAATCTTTCACAAAAAAAATTGCTCCATTTTAGCGAAGAGCTTATTCTATTGATTCCTTAGAATTCCGCCAAAAAATGGGGAAGCGGAATATTCTTCGCATAATAAATGACCTCCGAAGAAATCGCACACTTATATCATTTTTATTCCGAGGAAATTGCCGCGGCTCTCCTTGTCGAAGAGTCTCTCTCCTTTCTCGCATCTAATTCCGCCATTTTCCTTTGAAGAGATTACGCTTTTTCGTAAGCGGCACACACGAGGCACAAAATAAAACGAAAAGTAAATAACCTTTTCCTTCGCGTGGTAGGGTAGGGGTGGAGGACGAAATAAAAGCCGGATGTGGAGCGAGAGCATAAAAAAATGAAACATTTTGCATTAATGCGACGTCTTTCTACCTTCAATTACACATCAGGCGACTGACAAGGGCCGTTAAAAGCCATTCCTGAAAGACATGATTGATAGGTGCTGGTGCAGATTTAAAAGCCCCTCGGCGAGAGCGGGGGTCGGGAATATCGCCCACTGAAAGCATTAGGGGTGGGAGAAGCCACCTTCCACCATGCTGGAGAACCGGGGGCTCGTTATACATAAACATTTCATTGGGAGACAGCTCAAAAGACGTAAGTCACGAGGGAGCTCCAGAAGCATTCGACGCTGGGACCGTTCTGTTTGTTTCTAAAGGTATTGCGGAAATTCATGTCTGAAATAGTTTTAGACAATAAAGGATTGAATTTTGTTTGTTGCCTTCGTGGATGGTGTTGGGAACTGTAGGAGACGACATTCGAAGGGATTATTCCTGCAAAAACTTATGGTAAAAATGGTCTAACCTATATTTTGCAAAAGCTGGGGACATGAACTGTCACTGTCATCGTGTTCATGTTACTAATTCCTCTTGTCTAGGCCTTGCTAGACCAAGTCCGATAAACAACTCGACTTAAAAATATTTAATACATTTATTTAATTCCGTAACAGTCGGCCGTCGTGGCTCAGTGTGTATGCACACTGCGCTAGCAACCTTCGATTTGTAGGTGGCGCAGGTTCGATTCCTATCAGGTGCATTCGTCCCTGGGTGTATTTCCATCTTGTATCAATAAAACTTTCATTGTGTGTGTCTATTACTTGATATTGTATATCATGGGTCTGGCTCAGCATGGCCAAACATGGTCTTTTCGCCATAAAACCCCCACACTCCCCAATTAAAAGATTGAGGATTGATACCGGAAGTTGTCAATAGCCCATTGTGTTGCTCCAGTGTGATGTTAAGGGGGTAGGTTCACGAGCCAGATTTTGTATCTCGGTAATGTTAAAAATGCTCATTTTTAAGGAACATTTAAAACAGGTCTACTGAATATTATTCTCCAATTTTTTTACTGTGTATTGTCTGAACTATAATATATACTTTAACCAGAGCTTTTATGATTTTAATGCCTAGTTATTTTTATAAAAATCTAAACCTGCACCCATGTGTGTTTTTTTTCAAAAACACTGAAATTTTTGTAAGTTGTATGTTATAAATGTACTCTGAATTAATTTTCCCCCAAATCCCTTGGTTAAAATATGTAATATAGTGTCAACATTAGGCATGCACAATTTCAAACTCTTAAGATTAGTAGTTTTTGAAAAAATGTTCCTTTTATGGTGGAAAATACTGTTCTGAGAAAATCCAAATTTAGTGACAAACTTACTTGTACTTAATGCATACCAACACCATAGCTTGGATTAATTGTTTTATCTGTTAGATTATCTTCTAATCTACATTTGTTCTGTTTTCTTTTAATCCTTGTTTCTTTAGTTTTTTGTAAAATGTCATATTCGGCTTTCCGTAGTCTATCCTGATCAGCTGCTTTCATTGCTCGAGATGTGTAGAAACCTGGAGATATTCCTAATTTTGAAAGAACTTTGCATTTTGTAATGTTCCCTTGATTGTAGGATGCAACAGCTTCCAATACTCCAGGTTTTAATGTTTCTAATTGCACAAAAACATTCTTTGGTATCCGCGACCATATAATGCTGATCACACTCTCATTGCAATTTTGAGTCTTTCCGTGTAAACATTTAGCAAGCAAATCAGGATTTGATAAGTCCCTGTAAATGTCTTTAACACAATTCAATACTTCTGATGGTAATGTGTTCTTGTGTTCATAGATTTCACCTGAGGCAATTGCTCTGTTGTAACCACACCAAGTGTCTTCATTTGTTGGGCAAAGACCATGTTGTGGGTTTGCGTCCGATGATGTCTTGCGGAAATAAGTGGCCCAAACAGCTTGCTTCATCGACTTGATATCATGGGTGTTGTTTCCGATGGCTAGGCCATAATACCGCTGCAATTTGTCAATTTCTACATCGGTCAATCTTCCACGTCCACCCAATGATTTTTTGTCGCATAGTTTTTTTCCTTTCATTTTGATTTTCAAAGCTCTGAGTCGAGTCCCCATTCGCTTCTCAACATGTTCAACACATTCCAATTTTTCGATACACGTATCACCATATGGCTTCAGTTCCTTTACAGCTTTATAGGCCCTAGAGTCACCGTCACCTAAAAATTTGTCATATCGCAGACCATGCAAAATTTCAGAGCGCTGAAAAATTTTTATGGCACCAGAAATTTCCATGCCACCACGATTTCCAAAATAGTTAGCACCACAATTTTCATGTTTTTTGTTTGGGCATTTGTAGAATCTTGATAAAACTTCTGCATCGATCACTTTGCCTTTGTCAACACTCGTTGCTATCACAGCACCATTCAGTGATGCATGACCACGTCTCTGCCAAGTACCATCAATAGCAACAGGTATGTCAGAATGTCCATTAATATTTTTGGCTTCTTCAGCAGCCACTTGCATACTAAGGGTAGCAACAGTCTCTATTGCTGAGTTCAACCCAGAAACCTTTTCATTATACCTTTGCGGTGGAGTAGGCAAATTCATGACACCACATAAAACGTTTGCAGGAGCTTTACCTTTCCCAATGCATCTCATTGCATATGTTAGCCTGGTATTGACTTCATACACTTTGGTATCCTTGCCATTGCAAGAAGTCAAGGAATAATTCGTGTTTAGAAACGGTTGGTTAAACCCACAAGACTCACAAGAAATAGAGAGTTCTGTAGCCAAACCTTGAACTTTTCTTCCAAACTTGATGCTAATGCTAGCATTTTTGCACTCTTTGAAAAGAACGGACTTTTTAATACATTCAGATAACAATGTCACATCTATAATTTCATTGTAAGCACTGCTTTCGCCAAGGTAATCACAGTATTCCATAATATGAGGTTTCAGTTTCTTGCCAGAAGCAGAAACATTCAAATTTTCACTGGATCCAATCTTGTTTCTTGAATCGCTATGTATTCCGCTACACTTCCGTTTCTTAAAAACACGATTGCTGAATCTTGGCATTGTATATTAATTTGAAATAAAATGTATTAAACAAAGAAATAATAACAACAAAATAAGCAAAACTAGCAGCAAATTCAATCAAAACAACAGCACAAACGAAAGCAAAGTCAGAAGTAGATTTTTGAAACCAGCATGAAAACAGCGTGTTCCAAATTGTAAATAAATATTCTACAGAAGTTAATTCACTTCATTTCTTCTACTATAGACGATGTCACTCACAGAATTAAAAAATAAGTGTTCAAAAAGGAAAGAAATCGTGAGGCTTAGAAAGCAGCAAGAAGTTTGTTTTGGTAGGAGTGGGCGTGACACATGGTAAGCAATTTTTAAAAAATAATTAAAAATACTTCTATTGCAGCTAGAGGAATAATTTTGATATCATTAGAAGCACAAAAGTTCATATTTAAAAAAAATGCAAAAACTGAAAAATGTGTTTTTTGGTCGAAATTCGTGAACCTACCCCTTAACTACCTATCTACGCAAGATTGAGAAGATTCGTATTAGTGCAATTGTGTCTGGCGCAGCATGGCCAAATGTGGCCCTTGCGCCATAAAACCCCAAAACTAACCAACCATATAAGTGCAATAAAGCAAATGGTCAAGGAGACCTTGTGCACACTCGTCATGAATACAGGGAAGGAAACGCACATTCTTATATATAAGATAACATTCGATTTGTATCAGAGATCGAAATCACTACTGTGGTGGAACCAGAATATACAGACATTGTAACAACTCTCTGGGAGTTGAACTCACACCTCATCCTATATTCATCTGCCCTGCAATAGTAGCTTAGCTGCTCTTCAGACTATCGATTACCATCCTGAAGAACAGCTTTACCGCGAGAAAATAATCGACATCGCCAAAGCTTGCAAAATGCACATGGCGACATCTGACTTAGATGGACCCGACAACTAATACAACAGTTTTTGTGTTAGTCCATTGTAGCAGTAGTCTTTCAATCATTGTTGAAGCGCTTAAGACCATATGCCAGCTTGCGAAAAGTGAACAGTTGTAGTCGCTGGGGATACCCATTCAGAGATAGACTGAACGATAACATTCTTATATTCAGTGATAACTTCGGGTTTACACAACATATGGGACTAATCAGTTACTCATTCGTTTCCATAGTGTAATGTTTTTGGGTTGGTTCATTATTACAGTAAACATTTACTGTAGAAGTACCTAGTAGAGATATTGTGCCGATAGCTATCTTGTCCATATTTTATAAAGAATAAGCATTTGCAGATACTGGAACATCCATTCAAGAATAGACCGAATGGCAACGTATTCCGTTAGGTAATTAAGATACCATCGGGTTTGTCTTGTAATACTCGTAACAACAGCTTTCGGGGTCAGGAGTCAATACTGGCAGTCCTTCCTCTGACCGCCGGTCGTAAACCTGTCAACTTTTCCATCTGAAAGATTTTCCTATTCATATGGTTTTAAGGGGTCGTAGGTGGCCGATTTTGTAATCAACTGTTTCTCTGACAATTTGGAACTAGAGACCTCGAGCTTTCGAATGGAACTGAGGGCTCTCTCTCTCTGGTCGCGTTCGAGTGATCTTAACATCCGTACAATCCCTTTTTACAGTCCCCACAGCCAAAGGATGCAATTTATTATGTACCATAGATCGTTCCCTTACTTCTAAATATCTAATGTAAATACTCTTTGTTTAGTAAATAAGATCCCCGTCGATGTATTTTGGCAGATTAGTTCGTAACTTGCCCCTCGTTCCAGCGCAATCTTTGGGAATCGGGGGTATTCTCACTCATTTATTTCCAACAGCGTTCCATTTTCAGAGGGTTATTCCACTATTGCAGTTAGATCGTACATTCATTGTTGGATTTCGTAATTCTATTGAGATTAGTGTGCTGCTTTTTTGTAACTGCCTTCTGTTTGCCATTGAAGTGATCATAAGAGGCTTATATGAAATGCTTTGTCTTTCGTAGTTTGGGGGATTGTTTTGAAGTGTTTTTAGACAATACATTGCGCATACAGAGTCAAAAGAGCGTCGGAATGATGAGTGAGGATGCTTATTTCGTTAACGCTATTCGACACAGCGACTGCAGTGAGGTAAAGATGCGTGTTTTGCCATTTTCATTAAAAATACACACATTTAAAATATTTCCTTAAATGAACTCATTTTCGGATGGCAACGTTGGTGATTATTACCATGACAACCTGAATGAGAAGATTTTGGGGTTTCTTTATTATTTTTAACTATCGTAAAAATGGGCTAAAGGTTTAACTCCAAGTGATTTCGCGAAGATATCTCATTCATTAAGATTGACTAATTTTGCTAACGACGAGATTTCTCGTCATCAAGATATTGCCGCTTTTTTATGATGACGAGATCAAAATCGGGTCACTTTTGTGGGAACTAGCTATCTCATCCATCAAGATCTGGTCAACTTTGTTGCTAAAGGTGAGACTTCGAGACAAGAGGTTTAAAGTTCAGTAGTTTTTAATTGATTTCAAGCCTTGTTAATTATTTTTCAGGCAAATTCCAATATAGAAAACAATCCAATGTCTACGATAATTGCAATTCATCTTACAAGTTTTGCATTGTTGCTTGAGTATTACTTAAACAGTAAAATAGCTCCAGAATTTTAATCATTCTGGTTTATGAAACAAGTACGTATTTTAAAGATAATGTTTGTTGCCATGAAAGAATGCTAAATGTAAACCACAAAATGAAATTCGAATTAAGGATTTCGGAATACTTTGAAAATAATTATACATATTGATAGATTCCTAAAGTTGATCGAGAATGGCCAATTTCATTTGAACTGCTGTGTAAACTCTTTCTACGCGTACCAAAAAACACAGAAAAAAGAAATTGCAATTGTTTTTTCGTGCACCAATTCTCAGAAACTGAATATTAAAGCATGTTCCATCCGTTTAGGTTAAACCTTCTTCCTGGACTTGTGTCGTTTTTCTACCAAATCTTAAAGCAGATAATAAGAAAAAATTCCAACATCTGAAAACTAGAAAACAGGCTTAAAGGGCTCTTAAGGCACCAAACGGTAATTCTAGAAAACTTTTGCGAGCGCCCTCTAGGGGAAAGAAAGAATATATCTCGCGTGAAAAAAACAATAACAATCATCATAATAATAACACTACGACGAAGGCAAAAAAAGGAATAACGAACTCCTTTCAGATTTTCGGTGTTTTACTTGTCCTTCGTTTCTTTTTTCCACTCAAACATGTGGTTGTGTGGCCTTAGGGGAACCTTTTACAGTTGGAGTAAAAAGTAAGCAAAACTTTGTTTCCATGCTTTCTCATCTGAAACACAGAGTAAAGCTCTTTCCTTTCCAGCGTATTATCGCGATTTGAGTTTCGTCGACGAAAAAGGCCCAACGCTCTTTTTCTTAGTGTAGAAAAGCGAAATATGTAAAAGTTTTCCGGATTTGGTGGCGTTTATTGTTTCGTTTGTGACGCTTGAAAGCTTTTTTTCTGCCAGTCGTGTATCAAGGTTTGTGTATTCGTCGGATGAGATTGTCTCACAGCACCCCGGGTATGCAAGAAATGGCGTTGAAAAGATATAAATGAAAGCATTCAGAGGTAGTGGAAACAATGGCTGGGTATCATGGATCACTAGGATAGTCTAAAAATAAATTGATGGAGACTTAGCAACATTTATTCTCGAAACCAAATGCATTACAGATAGAAAGATATCCTTACATTATTTTGAACATAAGGCCCTCTAGCATTAATGCATCTACCGTGTCGTTTTACAAGATTCAAAAAGTCTATTTCGTAAGTCTGGCCCTGAATTCGAACAAAGTGCAAAATCCGTGTTCCATATATCCATTGCTAGACGCATGAAAAAATCTATAATCTTAACTCACGGATTTTGATGTCACATTCATAGCAGACACTCCACATTTCCTTAACGCACTTGTGTGGTTCAAAATGACGAGGTGTCTTTCCCCTCGGGATGGATCCCTGATCATCACCAATAGCCCTCTGTGTTGCTCCAGTGCGACGTTAATTCAACTACCTGCCTACATAGCTTAACGCACTTGCATTCACCATCACGATTTATGTTAAAATGCTGATACTGGGCAGAATTCGATTACTTCCTACTAGTGTGCGTACACTGTATAAGAAATGTTTTCTGTGAAATTAAATGTTGTTGTTGTTGTTGTTGTTCCTTATCCTACACTTGTCTGACGAAGTCAGACAAGATCCAATAAATTGTTGACCCTTAAAAAGTCGATGACCAGAAGTGGGGTAGCGTAAAGGTCCTCTTTGGAAAGACCCAAGCAGTCCAGGATATGTTCGGCAGAGGCCTGCTGAGCTTCACATTTGGAGCAGACTGCAAAAGTTTTTCTACCCTCAAAGTACGAGAGACTCTTCGTGTGTCCACTTGTCAATCTGGAAATTGCTGTTCGAGACGCTCTATCACCTGAAAGAACAAGTGAAGAGCCCGGTTCCTTGGCCGCATACCAGTGGTGAGAAGGAGGGATCTTCCACTTTTTTGAAAGATGACATTTGATTTTGGACTGATGCTCTGAGTAGGTAAGGGCTGAAGAGGAAGGTGTCGAGTGACTACAGCCCTCCTTGGCTAAGCGATCCGCTTGCTCATTGCCAAAAATGTCAACGTGGGATGGTATCCACTGAAAATGAACGTCGTGGCGCTTTGAAATAAGTTGAAGTTTAAGAAGGATGGAGATGCTTGTTTTGTCTCCAACTTTATTCCAATTGTGTAGGTGTTGAAGGGCGCTTCGACTGTCCGATAGGATCCAGAGATCTCCAAAGTCGCACTCGTTGATTACAGCTTCGATGCCCTGTTCAATTGCGATTAATTCACTTTTAAAGACTGAAGTGAAATCAGGGTTACGGAGACAGATGGAATAATTTTGCCCAGGTTTTTCAATGAAGACACCGCTACCAGCTAGGTCTCCCAGTCCACTACCGTCTGTGTAAATTTTTATGGCGTCACTGGGAATCTCACCTATAATTTCCAATGCTAGCTGCCTAAGATGAGCAGGAATAAGATCTTTCTTTGTGACCGGAGCAGAAAAACCGAAGTGGAAATGGACTCTGGGGATTCCCTCTGAGGGATTCAGACAAGATTTTAAGGAGTGGGGCTCTACATCTTCAGAAGGCAAATGCAGAAGTTCAACATGACTGAATGGGCTGTTTTTCTTCAGTCGCTGATTGTTGCGCCAATTGTTGAGGTATAGAGAGGTTTTGTTGTGCTGGCCATAGCTAGAAAGTTTGTTGAAGTAATTGGTGAGGTTAGCCTTTCTTCTAGTTTGGAGAGGTTGAAGATCAGCCTCAAAGAGGACTATTTCTTTAGGGCAACTACGTCTGAGTCCAGTAATTATTCTCGCAGCGCTTAGTTGAACCCTTTCCAATTTATCCAGATTGGTGGCAGAAGCACAGCAGTACACAGGAAAGCCGTACTCCAGAATGGGTCTAATGAAAGTCAAATAGGTATCTCTTAACGTGACAGCATCGGCTCCCCAATCTTTGCCTGCAATATATTTTAGTAAGTTTAATCGTTTTCTGCATTTTGAGACAATATGCTCAATATGTTTATTACTTGTCCACTCTGGGTCTGAGACATATCCGAGATATATTGGATGCTTTTCGTAAGCAAGATTCTTGTTATCCATCTTTATATTTGGCTGGTAGTTGTACAATCTTTTGTTGGTGGTAAAGAAAGTGACAATGGATTTTGCAGGATTAAAACTAAGTTTGAACTCCAAAGCGTAATCTGAAAAAGCAGATAAAGCATTGTTGAGATTCCTCTCCATTTCAACTAAATCATTTCCAGAGCACCAAAGAACGATGTCGTCAGCAAACAAGCCAACTCTTACCGCTTTAGGAGGTGTTTTCTCAATGCCTGCTAAGTATAATGAGAAGAGCATAGGGCTGAGGACTGAACCCTGAGGGACGCCCTGTCCGAGCTCAACTGGGTCCGAAAAGGTGCTGTTAAAATTCACTTTGATAGATCTGTGATGCAGGAAATCCGAGATCCACGCCAAGGTGTTGCCACGAATGTTGAATGTGTCATGTAGTTTAATTAACAGCTTGTGCTTCCATACTCTGTCAAACGCTTTCGTGAGATCCAGGAGAGCGGCAATTGTGTGGTGGGTGGGTCTGAGATTTTGAGCATCCCTTATGTTCTGGCAGAAAAAAAGCTATTGCTATATAAAAAAAGCAAGAATTGCGCTAGCAAATTTCGAGTTTTTGGCGGTGAAGGTTCGATTCCCTCCTGGGTGAGTTTATCTTTTCGGTGTCAGTCATGGTTTTGTATGTGTATGCCCATTACTTGATGTATGTCTCATTACATTGTATGACGTTGTATGCTAACTTACGTCATGGCTATATTTTATGTTCAACTATCACCGCGCTAGAGCATTGGATAGCCGGGAGTACAGTTCTAGTCTTAAGGTAGTTTGTTTGCACTGTAAACTTCTCACAGAATTGCTCTGGCACGCATATATGCAAATGTATCTATCCATGCACCGTTGATTTGCACGCTCAAGAAATCTTAACCTTTACAAACTCAAGTTCATTAATGACGCCCAACCACCGTTATAAGCCTGGAATGTTAGGTTTGGAATGCAAACCTATTCGTTCCTTTGGTCTGCCTGGGCTTCCCGCAATTGCTCTCCTCTAACAGTCATTCCTAACCATGCATTTCTGGAGCACCCTCGCAGAGGTCAAGTGGTTAGGAAACTCTTTTGGAGGTCGGGGACCGCTGCAGTCGTTGGAAGAGCAACGGATTAGCAACCGAAAGGTCTTTAGTTCCAAACTCAGTCCAGCCAAAGACGGTCGTGGACACGGTCTTGTCCTACCATCTTGTGTTTCAGAAACGATTGACCTAGCACGAGGAAAAATTTCCCCACCTAATTTGGCGACGTGAATCGGTTGATGCCAAATTGGGAATATTAACCTGCCATAGTCTTGAAATAGGTGCTTTGTTTTTTAGCCTATTAACGGGGATAGCCTAGGAGACCAGATGTTGCTGGCATTGTTTATTTTAATGCAGTCTTCCACCTTGTGTTGATAGTTCAAAGATCTTACAGAATCTGATGATCTCTAAGAGGCAGGACCTTTCGATCACTCAGTGTACTATTATTTGAACAAGTGAGGATTAGAGCACTTTCTGCATATGATCTTAGATCAGTAAACTGATCTGTGAATCTGAATGACAAAGTATTTGTTCAATTACTATTATCCTCACGACACAGCTCGAAAGAATAGCCTAGAAAACGAATTTATGTGAAAATAGCACAATGCAGATTTGTGATTTGGCATGGCGCCGACGACAAACGTTCCTTCATTGCCATTGCCTATCAGTCATAGCGTTACTGCCGAAAACAGTTCCATCCACCCTCAATGAACTAAGAAATGCATATTGTAGCTCATGTGTCTATTTTGTCTGCGTCGCTATGGCTATATTCTACTTTTCCCTTACGTAGCTTTTACATAAAACACGATACCTCCACAGAAATCTATTCATAAAATAAGTTATAAGAAAAAGTTTGCATGGAGGTAACATCTACAGAATGTGTCGGCCCCTTTTCTGCCTGAGTGTAGACCTTGCCGAGATTGGTGTCATGAAGTCGATATTACCCGACCGTTCATAAAAACATTCCCGCGGTTTCACGACTTGGCAGTCGTGAAACATCCCTGGGAGTTCCAGGAACTCGACAAGAACCGGTTTCTTTCCGGAGTTCTCCGGAAAAGTAAGGGAGGAGTAGAAAAAGGAAAAAGTAATAAAACATTCCATTAGACGGCGTATTGAAACAGCCCTAACGTATCCTCCGAAATCTGGTATAAAAATAAGAACCGAACATACTCCCATCCGTACAAACACACAAACCAGCCAAAGCAATCGGAATTTCAAAATGGGCTCCGGGCGTTGAAAAGTCCTGGAATTTTTTCTCGTTTTATTTCCCGTGGAAGGAGGGAAAAGCATTCAGCCAGGTATACACACGTGGAGCGAACTTTTACACACCGACGAACTCCCGCGATGTAAAATCCGGGGGTGCATTGAAATTCTTGAGTTTAAAAGCGATCGTTACACAAACAAGTCGCCGAGTGGTGACACTATTTACATAATATTAAAGCGAGGGGACGGAGTTAAAAAAGATCCTTTCGTCGAACATCCGGGCTCCTTTTCTCCCGGAAAAATCCGGGAGAGCCGTTGATTTATAGCGCAGTGTGACCTCAAGCATGAGGGAGGTATCTAATGGCGATTTCTTGTTCCCGCCACGTGTCAAAAATATTGGTTTCCGACGCTTACAAGAAAGGGACACCGGCTAAGAACAAAGTGGTGTAAGGGTCTCCTTTCCGCCGCCCCCTTTTTTATCGTCTTTTATTCCTCCTTCCGCTCGCACAAATTAATTCCATGAAAAAATGGGCTAATTACCACCATGGGTTCTTGCGAGTTGATAATGATTCTTCCACCAATGATTCGAGGTGGGTTTTTTGTTATTATTCACACCTTGCGTCGGGTGTTTTTTTTTGCCCCGTCATTACAGCTATTATTGTAATTATTATTATCGGCCAGCATATATCGTTAAGTCGCTTTGTTGTCTGGAAACCATTAGAGGTCCTCTTTAAGTGGGAGGAATCGATCGAAAGGCCCCTCCCACCAATTTTTTTATTTGCCATCGACGTGCCGTTTGAGGTCTGCTTTATTAATGGGGGCGGTTTTTGTAATGATTGTGTTAAGGGATTCGATAACATTGATTGGGGAGGGAAGTGTTGCGGTAACGTTTCGATGGAGGATTTCGAATCTGGTCTGTTATGTGTACGATTTGAAAGTTGGTGTTGGTTTATAAGGCATTTAGACAATCCAACATACTCTTACAGAAACGTTTGTTGAAAGTTATTAATATTTATATATTAGGAAACAGTATAATCTTTGTATCAAAACTTCCATAAGTATGCTTTTAGTAAACATTCACTGTCGAAAAACTTACCTGCTGAGTACATAATTGTAAGTATCTTTGTTTCAACAACTTAATGTTCTTTTATCAGTAACAGACTTTAGAAGGATAAGATATTGGGTGGTATTTTATTTTTTTCAATCGCATCTCTAAACATAATAATGCAGTCAACCAACATCGTGTTTCAACTTATTCCTTCTTGCTAAAACGAAACTAAAAACGAGCCGTCGACAATTCTTATTACAGCTGTATTAATATATCCGTGGTCCCACTTAGTGGTTAGAATTTTTGAATAGGGTATGCAAATATTTTCTTAATCCGGTGCAAATTAAAGACTGGATGTTCACTTGCAAATAAACTCTCATTTGTACACAAACCTTAAAGTCATACTGAGCCTAATGAATAAATGAAAGTTTTAATGATCATTAAAGTGAGTCTTAAATTTCACAAAAGACACTCAATTATAAAATACTCTTTTTCGTCAGTATTACCGATTCTGTAAGCCTTGGACAGCCACCTCATTATTACTGAGCTCCAAAAAATCATTTTAAAAGAAAATCTATTAACAAATCTTTTCTAAACTTTAATAATGACTTTGCTTTCTTGCGCAATTCGGTTCCTTCGCAAAATGCGTTGCTTAATTTTGTACTGCATAAAGAACATAAAGGAAGAATTTTTCTTGGAAGAAAGTGATCTTTTTGTTCCTTTTGGGGAAATGTAATTGGATCCGAAGTAAGATTAGAGAGCGCTTCTAATACTTACCATTTAGGATAACAAATTGAACAAGCAATGAAAATAAGACACTTCTTTATTTGCACAAAATTTTAAAGCTTTGAGTTTTGAATTTACTTAATTTTTTATTCAGATTAAGTCTAAATAATGAATGATTAGAATATTTTGAGACTAAATGCTTCAGTAAGTTTTCAGGATAGTATTGATATACAAAATAGCATTTCTTTTGTATTTGGTTATTCTATTGGCAACTGTTAAGCATTTTAATAGTTAATAAACACTAAACCTTTTTCAATATTTATTCAAAGAATCCTATTTTATCAAAGTAGTCACAAGTGAATCAAAAAAAATCTTATTCATTCTGTATATACGGCATACTTTTAATTGATATTTTCTTCGTATAGCATTGAATAATTTACGCTTGTACACTAATAAAATATTTACACCATCACTGGATGTTACAATAATATACTAGCATAGTATGGTATTCAGTTTGGATTTGAGGCCCTGCGATCACTTTTAGCAATTTAATTGATTCTACAGTCATTCTCTTTATTAAATTTTGATCTAAAGCACCAAGTGTGTAATTTTATGACTTTGGTTTCCATAATCTTTTCAAGCAAGTTTTGCCTTCCTTTACTGTTGCTTTTCTAATCTGCGCTATGTGGTCGCAACCAATGCTTGTAATAGTGATGACAAATCGTGCCTTATCGTAAAAAAGAAAATTTCACAAAGTAAATTTTACAGTACAATCAAAGGGAGGTTTTAAATGTCTAAGCAATTTGGAAACTAGAATTGCTCTTATCTCAATTCATTTTCTCGCCTGATTTAATTTCCATGCTTTGATAGAAACGTTTTTTAATCTAGGGACTAAAATCTTTTTGAGTTGTTGCTTTTCTCCAGGAGGCACATTATGTAAGCACGAAACCTTTTCAGTTTTTTCTAAATGTTTTACAGTTTTATCTTAGTTCTCAATTGAGCAAACAATTCAAGGTTTCAACGAGTACTGTCCACTGAAACGTTCTTCTCAAATTTCACAGTACCCTTTTGATCGATGCAATAACAAAACAGACTTCCACTTAGAGGATCGTTTCACGACCTCCAAATGCGACGTTTTTATCTGTTCGCAAGAACGTGGTGACACAAAAATTCCCTTTCCGCGCGCATGCACGCGGAAATATTTTAAGCTCCTTTTATACGACAGTTTTTGGGTCCCATTTATGTATTTTTTTCCTTTGCTGTTTTCATCCCGCTTTCTGGCAACCGCGTTAGAGGATTAAGTTTAATGGAAAGACACACATAGACTGCAGCGCCCTCCAGTGGCGGACAAGAAAGGCCGGTTCACCTTAAGCCTAGAAAAAGCGGGCACATCTTAAAAATCGTATTAGAGAGGAAAAAACTTCTTTCTCTTCCACCTCCGCCGCGGCTTATTTCATAGAAGTGCATTACCGGAAACATAGAGGAAAAACCCGAGATAGGTCGGAAAAAAACATAAAGACGGGGAAAAGGGGATAAAAACTAAGTTGGAATACTTCTTTTAGATGTAGGAATTTACTTTTTATTCATCCAGGTGTTACGCGCTAAGTTTTGTTTGAAGGGGAGGAAAAGGGTTTTTGCTGGTCGCTTTTTGAAAGTTTGTATTGTAAGGAAGGAGTGGATCGATATTGGTTCAGCTTTATTTGGATAATATCTTTTAAGATAACTGGAAATAAAATTATGTCTTGGGAACTGGGCTGGCTAATGTTTCTTTAATTACTCTGTATTTCAATTACTCGGCTTAACATGGATGATATCATTTTTATCATCGAAATACCCTTTTTTTTCAATTAACCAACTTAAGTTTAACCTATGAGGGGTTCATGGTTGCATATCCGTTCTGCAACCTGCAAGTCTCACTACTTGGAAATCTCAGATTAAATCTTAAAATTCATCCGTCTTTCAGTTAAAAAATCTTAAAAATAGAAAGTTATAATTAACTTTATCACGCCACATGTGACCACTCAGTTGTTACATTGCATCCAGATCTTCATTATATAATGAATTTAATTTGTAAAGATTTAATGTATAATACATTTTTTCTGATTTATAGTTACCATATTACCTCATAGGTGGTACCAAAATGTAAGAAATAGCAAAAAATAAATAGTTTAAAACATGCTTACCAGTGACATCTAATAAAACTAATGAAATAACTTATTGAATCCACCTATAAAAAATAATTTAATTTGAATAACATAGTTGATAAAAAGTTGCCTCAATTGTCTATGTATATCACTGACTTTATTAGCCAACGATGAGACGGCATTTGACAAATCCGTTCATGGAAAACAAGCGTGTGATCACTAACAATTAATTTTCTCATCTGAATATTTCACCAATAAATGAATTAACGTAACATACTAGTGCATTGGAATAGATCTTTCACTCAATTTATTGGTATTATTGTACGAGGTTTTTGATTGTCTGACATGCATGCAATGGTTGGTGAGTGGTGTGCCAGCTCAGGTGATGACCTCGTCATCTGATCGTATTTCAAAATGACGGGGATGATCTTTCCCTTCGGGATTGATCCGGACTGTCGTCAATATCCCGTTGTGTTGCTCCAGTGCGATGTTGTTAATTACCTATTTACCCAAGCAATGGTTTCCCATGTCTTGAATCTATGGAGAGCAAGAATGGAATCTGCAAACTTGTGGAATCTGGGTAAAGGTTCACACAATTATTCGTCTAGTTTTAGTCATCTTAGCTGAAATTTAAAGAATTTAAACAAAACATTTAAAAAATCTCAGTCCCGCAACACTTTGAAACCTTTATAGGCCATTTACGTTTGTCGTAAAGCAATTTAAGAACATCCTTATTGTCCAATAGGGCCGCGGGAGCCCGGTTGGTAAAGCAACGGGTTAGCCTCCGGAGGGTTGCGAGTTCGAATCCAACCAAAAGACCGCCGTGTGCAAAGGGGGCTGGTGCACTTTAAATCCGTCGTGACCTCAAAATGTTTTTACGTTGGCTGTTCAAATGTTCTTACGTTCCTCGTCATCTGACAGTGATTCAAAATTACGAGGGGTTGTCCTCGGATCTTTCCCTTTGGGATTGATCCCAGACTGTCACCAATAGCCCGTTGTGTTGTTCCAGTGTGACGTTAATTAAAATACCTACCTATTGTCCGATGTATTTGGTACAAATAAGTGAACTGTATGATTAAACGATTTACTTACAGAAACTATTTACTCGTATTAACTAGAGACTAACTAGATGCTTTCATAACTCCATAAAATAAATTTGCGCAAAGTTAAAAAAGTCGTCATAGAAAACTCATCTCTATTAAAATTAAATTTCCAAAGGTAATTTTAAAGCGTTGCTACAGCGGCTTAAAGAATAAATCAAAATATAAATTGAGCTTTCTAATTCTCCCAAGAGACAAGACACCAATGCGCGCGCACGAACAAAAATTGTTTGGCCCGTGTGCATAAACACTTATCCCGTTTTAAGATTGCTTGGCTCAGCAGAAGCATTATCCACCTGAAAGTGTTGAATAATAAGAGATGACTGCGATGAAATTAAAGCAAGTGACCTTTCAGAGTCCCGCCGATGGGAAATCCGAGAGTTATCGAAAATTCAATTCGCACTTAAAGGCGAATTGCATGAAAGCGCCCACCAATTAAAGTTCAGAGTGCTCCCACTTAGGCATCCGCCCCTACACTCAGCTTGGGATGGAAATGAAAAGTTTCCTCGCACACTATGTATGCACTGGAATGAAATTAGGCACGCGTGCGGAATTGGATATGGCACTTGTGAGGAACTTTATCGATAGAGAATACCTTTGAGTAAATAAATCCTGTGTAGTAGATTTCGTCCAAGTAAAATCTACGCACTTTATATAGAGTATTGGATTAAAAAATTAAACTATTTTTTAATTTTACTTAGGGTACGATATGAAAGGCTTTTTCTGTAAAACTAAATGTGCTTTTGTCGGCCCATTTGGAAGAGAAACGGATTAGCAACCGGAGGTTTGCGAGTTCAAAACTCGGTCCAGCCAATGAACGTTGTGTACTCGGGAGCTCATGAAAGTTAAATATGTCGTGGACTCAAATGTCCTTACGTTGGTGTGGAAGTTTGGAGAGTGGGGTGCCAGCTCAGGTGTTAATCTCGTGATTTGGTCGTGGTTCAAAATTACGAGGTGTTGTCCTGATCTTTCTCTAGGGGATTGATCCCGGACCGCCGCTAATAGCCCTTCGTGTTGCTCCAGTGTGACGTTAATTAAATACCTACCTTGTAGTGGAACGTGATTCTTGTACTTATCCTTTTTGGGTGTCGTCAGGAACACATCTTCTCTAGCTGTGGAAGGGCATCACAACCCCGAGGTTTGGTTTGTGACTAAAACAGAAAGGATGACACATCACAACCCCGAGGTTTGTGATGTGTCATCCTTTCTGTTTTAGTCTTAGCTATCCTGCTTTTTACTTTGTTTTAAGTCCTCGTTTTGCGTTTGGCACAGCTTGACTAAATATGACTCTTGTGCCACAAAACCCAAAACCAACCTGTACTTGTTCCTTATTGGGAAACGGGAAGTAAAATCCTTGTCTTCCGGTGGTTTGTTATCTTATTGGGGAAAATCCTCATTTTTTCAAACCTTTTCACGTTTTTACGTTCAGTTGGTTTTTTAAACCTCATCTAATTGTTTGCCATCTTTTAAATTTGACTCAAAATTTCATTCATTTGTAAAAATTAAATTATTCATCATTAGTTCTGCTGCAGACGATGATCTTGTTTTATTATCTGACTAGTTTGAATATTTTAATTCTCATATCCTTATTTTCATGTTTTAAATCTATTTTTTATCTTTATATTAGATTTTTAGTTCTTAAATATTTATACTTTTATTGGGTTGTATTCAGTCTTGTGTTTGGCGCAACGTGTCCGCTTTTGGACATCGTGCCATAAAACCCTAATCCGGTGGTTTGTTTACTCTAAAAATCTCTCATACAAATGTCGCAGCATGTCTGCTTTTGGACTTTGAGCCATAAAACCAAACTACGTACCTCACTCATACTGAACTCAACCCTCCTGGTGGTTGTCTCGATGAGATATCTCGTCTTTAGCAAAGCTCACCAGAACTAGATGGATGAGATATCTCGTCTTTAGCAAAGCTCACCAGAACTAGATGGATGAGATATCTCGTCTTTAGCAAAGCTCACCAGAACTAGATGGATGAGATATCTCGTCTTTAGCAAAGCTCACCAGAACTAGATGGATGAGATATCTCGTCTTTAGCAAAGCTCACCAGAACTAGATGGATGAGATATCTCGTCGAAGCCACTTTGAAGGTTAAATTATATTATTTTTTTGTAATATTTAAAAGCAGCACCGTGCAAAGGGTTAACTAAGGGTAGGTCTGAAAAAGATTTTTATTTTTGGAGGAGTGGATTATTTTTTATGCCTACAATCCACACACATAATCAATCGCAGCCCCTCCAAGAGAGGTTCCGCTGGGTGGTCAAAATCAATCGTAGCTTTCAAGAATTCACTTCTGAGTAAGGCTTAGGATAAAGTAATTATATTACATTCAATCTATTCTATTACATAATAGCTAGTTAGACTGATATATCTACGGATTAAAGGGGACGACGAACTACTACGAATAACCGTGTCCTGATCAAGATTCGATCCAAGAGCCTGCTGATTCGAGAGATTTAAGTTATAAAATATTGGAGTTTTTATGAATGATGTAAGTTGTGTATTTCATAGAATTCCATGTTCATGCTTGTAAATGTGCTCTTTTGACTCAAAAAGAAAAGGAGCAGTCTTCTGTTCATAGCTCTATTTAGAAGTAATAATCTTTTATCGAGAAGAACGTGTCAATGTATGTTCGAAGACTTCTTTTATCGAACACTTGCAACTATTTTAATCTAATAAGTTTTGTATTGATCAATGTGACATGGAAAAATTTGAAAGCGTTTTTATCAGAATATAACAAGACACGTACTTCAAATCTTGGTGCAATATAATTATTTGAACAGAAATTTCTCAGATTGTAGTACATATATGGGTTGAAACACTAGCAAAGCAAATAATCCTACACGATTTCCCCAACATATAGGACAGATAGTAGGAATTATGCACTAGTATAAGTCAACCTTAGCAAAGTAATGTACCTCGAGAAAGTAGCATTGATTCTTTCAGAGAACAGATGGAGCTCTGTCTATGATTATCCATTGCAATAAACATTATAATGTTCCATGGTGCATCAGGGAAATGCGTGTCTGGAACAAGAAAGGATTTTGTAAGGACAATAATTGAAAAAACTTTTGTTCAATAAATATATTTTTAAAGAACTTGACGCATTGTGTTAGGATAATACACTGTAGTGACCAGGATGCATGTTATGAGCCCGATAAAATGGTAAGATTCCAAAAGGGATGTGTATTTGATTCTTCAGCTCTGCTCCCATGACTGGATTACAGACTGAATATTTTGTTTCAGCTGCTAAGGCAACAACGACATTCAACCATTTCTTTCAACTTCAGGCATTTGGATACCGCATTGAATTTCTTATACCTTGCAATTGACAATGACCAACCAGTAGAGATGAGAGAAGAAACTTATTTTATAAATATAATGCTAAGTGCGATAACACTTAGTATTAACTGCTAATGTTAACAATATTGGTATGAATGATATTTATAACACTAACAGTGAACAAGTAAATTTAATGGTTATTGTTAACTGTCCGACATTGATGTTAACCTTCCAAGTGGTTATGACGAGGTATCTCGTTTATCAAGATGTGTCCAATTTTGCTGATGACGAGATATGTCTTTCCACATGATCTGGTCGGTTTTGCTAATGATGAGATACCTTGTCGGTTGAATGGTTGATTTTAACAACTATTAGGCTGCTTAAATTAACCATCAAGTAGTTTAATTTTGTTTTGAAATTAGCCCTTTTGTCAAATGTTTAAAAAATGTCAATAATTTCATTTATATAGCTCCAATGTTCTCCTAACAACATTTATCTATAACTGTTACTTTGAAATAACACTTGCTAACTGTTATCTTGAAATAATGGTATTTGAATTGCTATCGGTAATAACAACCTATCTTTATCAACTAGTATCTGCCAAAGTTTGAATTCTGGAAAGCCAGTTCTACCTACCACTTCAGTTATTAAGATACTAATCAGTTGTAAAGCGAAGTAACAGATTTTCACTATGAACTTGTTGGTAGATTAGTTACCTGTTCTTCCACGTTCCAGGCTACTGTGATAATTTACTCGGTAACAACCCTTACGAAACTTTGTCTTTTCCTTGCGCAGTCAAGCGGTGTTATTCTTATTCCCTCATCTCGGTTGTATGTACTCATGCCCCCAGGAGTCATAAAAAAAGACATCCAACGCACATGACTTGTAGGAAGATATTACCACAATCAAAGAAAAAGAGAAACAACACGAGTTTCAAAAGCGATCGGGGAAGGGGTGCAAGACGAGATAGATCGATGCCAGTTGCCGCTAACAAACTTTGTACCCTCAATCAACTTCGGCTCATCCCTTCCCAAATTGGGTTTCGATCCCCCTCCGAAAGTATTACCTGCAATATCTCCCCACCCCACCCGAGGGGAGGTTTTCTCCTTTTTCTCCTTCATCCGAGCATGAAGGGAGGCGGTCTTTCCCCGAAAATGCTATTAAGTCCGTTGCCATCAATAAAGCACGAATTGTTGTTCTTGAATAATAAACATGACGAATGTTTTCTGCAGTGTAATGCAGTCTACCATCTCCTCCTTTATTGTCTGTGCCGGTGATTGATTGTTAGATCCTGAAAGGTAGAAGGAGTTTTATATTTTTTCGCGATATTTTTATTTCACGTTTTTGGTTTCGCAAGAATGATTTTCTTCTCTCGAACACGCTGCGCGTTATTTAAGAGCGTTCGATTTCCCTTCGGAAAAGAGCGTGCGGGGGTGCAGGAAGATACCCGGACGTTCGGCACGAGATTTGATTTTTTGTGGCAACAGTGGGTCAAGTCTTGGTTTTTCGTGAATGAAAAACATCAATTGTACATTTTAATCCTATTGTCGTAAATTATAATTTAGTTACAATTTCAGCCTTTAAAACTGACCTGCCATCTCATTGGACATACTCGCTTAACTCATCTTTTGTTGGGAAAGAGTCCCCTTAACGTCAATCGTGTTCAACTTCCTCAGCATTCATTACATTTTAATTTCCGGTGCGGCCTCGAATTAATGACCGCGGCAGCCCAGTTGGAAGAGTACCGGATTAACAACCGGTGGGTTGCGAGTTCGAAACCCACCGGTTCCATCCAAAGACCATCGTGTACATGGGGGCTGGTGTATGTTAAAACTGTCGTGGCCTCAAATGTTCTCATGTTGGCATGGTGTGGAAATTTTGGGTTGGATCAGATGACGAGGTCAGGTGTTTACCTCGTCATCTGATCGTGGTTCAAAATTACGAACTTTTGTCGTTGGATTTTTCCCTTCGGAATTGATCCACGAGAGTAGCGAATAGCCCGTTGTGTTGCTTAGAGCGACATTAATTAACTACCTTTTTTTAATTAGCATAGTCTCAAATTTTTCAAGTGTACAATTCTAAATTTAAGGGTTTTAATAGGGATAAATCCCCCATGCAAATCTTTTTGAATTTTCACACACAACTGTTTTTTAATCCAACTAAAATGAACTTGGAGCGGTGACCATCTTCATGTGTGGAGCTTGACTTCGTGTTCCTTACTTTATGATGGCAGAGGAAAACATGTCTTCATGATATCTACTGGGTTGAGGATGTAAGCGAGGAGTTTGGGAAAGTATTTACAATTAGCGCTGAAACCGCAATATTCAAATGGGAGGGTTCAAAAGGAGCGTGAGAAAGATGAAACGAAAGGCAAAATTAATAAGTGAATAAAAGAGAAATGCACCCAGGGTAAGTTAGACTGGAGTTGACTTGAATGTATTTCTCTCCTGTGTCAGTAAAACTTTCCTTGTGTGTATGTTCATTGACGTTGTGTGTCGCGTTTAGGGCAGTTGGGTCAAATATGTCCCTTGCGCCATAAATACCCAACCAGACAACCCAAAATCCAAATTCAGTCCGAAAAATATAGGAACATATATGATAGTGTGTAGTGACTAAAATTTGGTACATTCTGCCACTTGAAGGAACTCCATAAATCAGATGGTAAACAATTCATAACCGGTAAATGGGTTTTTTAAAATGTTTTCCATTGTAAATTTTATAAATTATATTAAATTAAATATTGCCTGGTCACAAATTAATAGAATAGGACTCGTAAAAATAATAACTATGGAAATTTGGCGTTTACTATACACCTGGGGATAGTGCGCTGATAAACCCCAATTTGTCTTATGTCTTATTAATTTGAAGGTTAAAGGTGACAACATATTACATTAACATCAACTTCTGAATAACAAACATCAAGTCTATTATAATTCCATTTGATTGAAACCCCAGCTCACTTTCTGTTATCCGTTGAGGGGAAGTCAACGTAGATTTAAATTTTAGTGTGCTACGGGCTTGTAGGCCGCTATGCGGTCACATGATGCGTCTTCCGGGAATCAGCTGTATCGTTTACTACAGTGACTCTCAATCAATCAAGTGGCTTCACGTACCCCTTGGAAATAAGTGAAACTGGGACACCTCTTCTAGCAATCAACTATAACTATTGTATAGCAATGGGAATAAAATAAAACATAAATACATATTGAATTGAGTATTCATACGTTACATAATATTTATAAATACAAAAATAACATCAACAATTTACAAATTTTAGAGAATTACGAACATTCTACTGCGTAATCAGTGAAATGGTTGATTGACTGAATCTGTAACAGAAGAATGTATCAGGTACAAAAACTGTTATGTTAAGACATTAGAGAAAAGCAAAAAAATCATATAAACACAGTTTCCGAATCAAGCTTGAAGATTTGAAATAGCATGGTGTATAATCTATTTACGTATTTTTACTGAATTTTGTACGAAAAATTGTATGTTTTGGAAATTGTTTTTTAGGATGTTCATTATAATTTTAAACTTGGAATGAATAATTAAAAAAATGTTTCATACCTTATTCGTTCCATGCTATAATCTAGACATTAAACTAATGTGATGACCTCATTATTCTAAATCTAATACACATTTAATGTCCAATAAAAATTGGTATGTATTATTTTGTACTTTTTAACAAATATTGTCTTTCTTACAATTTAATAAATATTCTTTAGAGTTATATCATTATTAAAGTGATAAGTATTTTTGCAAACATTGTAGTTTTATTCGTGTATAATTCTAAACTTTGCATTTCTTTTTAGGTAAGTACACCTGGTTTTACAGATAATTCACGATTTAAAACTTAGACTGCGATGTTACACACCATCCAGAATTAAGGTATTGTTTGATATATATATCCTTGTATTATTCTACTACACTTAACAAAAATATTACACTGCATATATGTAAATGCAAGACATAAAATGCATTTTAAACAAAAAGATTGCTTTTAAATATATGCTGTACAGTAAATTTATGCAGTTCAAAATAATTCTTTAGACATTTATTGAATATTTTGTTGTATAAATATAACCACCATAATAAAATTAATGAACACGTAAAATGTCTGAAAATAGTATACATCGTTTATTTATATCGAATTTCTTTTCCACATGTTGGAAAGATTTTCGATGTATATTAACGTAATAATGATGCTCAAACGTAATTCATAAGCTATAAACTAAATAAAAATTCTCAATGCGTTTAGATTTTACTTTATATTGAAATAGAGCTGTTTTGTGTGCTTTGACTTGCAGTTTCTTCACTTAATTCGGTGTTCAGAGTTCAATGACTTAAACTGTTTCGTTGAAGCTATCACTCCACATTTATCAGAGGAAAATTCCTATTTTTACTAAAAGAACGTGTCTGCTCGTTGAATTGTTTCAGTTGCTTAGAGAACTTTCATGGTTTTAATGAGACAACATTTTTAAAAACAATTTCATTCTAGCCTTCGCAAGACACAATTTATTATAAACGACCAATCTGAGTAATGAATAATAGTCAAGCAATAGAAATAATGAAAGGATTAATTTACTTTTTCTCGGTACAACTCAGTCTTCTAAAAACTCCACCTATTTTTTTGCGAGGTCCGTTGACGGCGGCATCATTAGCTTCGAATGCACTTTTTCTTTTAAAAAAATCAATGCATCTCCTGCCTTGTTTCAATTTGAAGATGCTCTGATTTGATTACTAAAAGGTTTAGTTAGGGAGTTAAATTAAGACAGGTTCCCACAGCTCCTTGTTCCATTTAATTAACCAGAGTCGCATCTTTGTGGAGGCGCTTGAATTAATAAGATTCCCCCAAATCTCTGGCAGCATTTTGGCCCGCACAGTGTCAAATTGAGAGGAGGGAGAAAAAACTCAAAGGCGTCTTTGTTCAATTTCATTCCGTATTTGACTTTGCCTGCAGCTTTTATTTTCGCGTGTTTGCAGAAGTTAAAAGCAGTCACACACATTAAATTGAAGCAGGACTAATAGGAAGCCCAACATTTAGGTATTTGTGTTTACTTTCCCCTTTTAGGAAAACTTGGGAACAGAAGCGGACGTTAACTCTTTTTCTTTCAAATTGATTTGAAAAAGTTTCTCGTCGTACTCGCCTTTGCTTTTGGGGTTGAAAACAGTTCTTCCAGTTCGTTTTATTTTGTTTCGTCAGTTCCGAATTGATGGAGGACTTCACTGCAATACGCTTTGTAAAACTAAGTTTTCGCGTTCACTTTTTAAAATAGAATATATAAAATAGAGCGAATGTGCCAATAATTAAAATATAGTTAAGGTCTCTGATTTCTAGAATTTTAGACCCGAACCAACAATTTACAGAACAGTATTTTTTTTACCGTACCGAAGGTATTACTGTTAATCCAATCATTTTTCCAGTTGCATTAAAATATTTTTAATCGAATAATACGAGGGGTGTTTCCAAAATTCTGTGAATTGTGTACAAATTTTCACCTATATTCCATTGTAACGTTTGTTCCGCCTATATTCCATTCCACTTGACCCACGCACTAGCTTTTCTAGGCTATCCTAAAAAACTTTTTGGGAGTACTTTTATCAACTCTACAGATCGTTTACGTCATTTTTATCCGATCCGATAAAAGGTTTTACAATTCTGGAAACAAGATAATTGGCGGGTGCCCTTAATTATTGACAATCTTTAGTTGCGATGGCTGAATATGGCCCTTGCGCCATAAAACCCCAAAACCAACCAACCATCCATAGTTGCGAAATGAACACTTCTGTTTTTGCCAAGTTGCTAAATCATGCTGTTCGTTATGGACAAACATCTTTAGGAAAACCTATCCGGACTTGTCCTTGCGCCATAAAACATCAAGCAACCTGTCCGGACTTGCGTGTTTACCTGTAAGTATTTGGGCGATAGCCCTCCATTTTTCAGACAGCCGTACCGTAATCCCTGAACTTTGGATATCCCCTCCCTTATTATGTATTTATGATAAAAATGAGTTTTGTATATAGGTTTTAGAATACTCATTTCATTGAAATGGATCATTTTCGGAACTAAATGCAGAACCTGTTATTGATGAAGACATTAGGATCGTTAGACTAAATTAATAAACCATTATTCAAACAACTTGCTTCTATTTCCTTACTACTAATTTCAGAACCAAATCAATATATTATTCGATTTGTATCCTTCAAAATCTAAAAATTTGAATAGTCAATAATAACGTCCATTATGATACTGTCATTTATGCTATATTATTTCGTCACTTTTTAAAAAACGTTGTCATTGCAGCCATCATTTATTCATTATTTGGCTACTGTGTTTACTTTCTACATCCACCATTTAAAGCAAATATATTTCCTGTAACACTTAAAGTATGAGATGCTTTTCTATGAAGCTTAATGCAGATAACACACTAGTGCTTAAGGGATTGAACGTATTTCCTGTACATATTCAGTATTGGAAAACGGGAAGTAAAATCTTCGTCTTCTGGTATTTTGTTTACCACTGAAAATCCCTCTCTGAATTAAGACAAGTCTGATTATACGTTTTTCACGATTCTTTACGTGAAAACTTTTAAGCAATGAATTACACTTATTTTTATATAAACCAAAAGACATTACCATGTTTAACAATTGATTCAAACAAAATTTTGTATAGTTGAGTTATTGCTTTTGCAAATATAAACTATATTATATTTCATTGGGAAATTAATGGCAGATTTATTTTAATTGGTTTTTATGTCAACCCTACAAGAAGTATCGACGAGATCTCGTCCATCGATGTCTTTCCAATTGTGCTAATGACGAGATATCTCGTTATCAAGATGTTGCCGAATTTTTTATAATGACGAGGTCAATAACTGATAAGTTTTCTTCTAATGATCGCGTTTTCTTCTAATGATGATATATATTTTGATTTAATATTAATTTGAAGATATGTTTACCCGTATTTTTACATCATATTGGACTCAAACCTCACTCAGAATCAAAACCATTTTATTCATTGTTTTGCAAACTACCCGGTTTTATTGGTAATTTGTAATAATTTGTCTTTCCAAATAAGAAAATATGACTACGCATTTTGCTATCCTTATGGCATAGATAGCATTAGAGATAATGCTATCCATGCCTATATTTCACAACTTATATTTTCCCGTTTCCTAGAAATGTGTACTATTTGTATAGATAGATAAAACTACAACAATGGGAATACAATAAAACATATACATTAAATTTTCTATTCATAAATTGGGTCTCGATAAATACGAAAAATGATATAAGAAATTTAACAAAATTGTAATGCTTTTAATGTAATCAGTGAGATGGATGCGTTGTTTGACGCTTGCACAGTTCATCAATGGCTGGGGTTAACTTGCTGAGGTAGTCTCAAGTTTTATCTTCAACACCTACTTATTATAGACGGACAGAATTTCAAAAAACATCTAGCGGCTTTTTAACGGAATCGGTGCCCCCACCCGAAGGCTACGCGTACCTTTCGTTGCCTACCCTTGCTCTAATGAACTGCTTTATTGATAGGAGCCTCAACTGGCCTTGAGATTGAAAATTATTTTTCAAACAAACATTTAATATATATTTCTTTCTCTACTTGGAAAAGAGCATCATTAATCTTTCAATACATTTCCAACGCTGGTTTTGCTTTTCGAAAATCATAAATGACAGAAACGGAGCAACTTTATTAACTTAGATATCATTTCTTGATACAAAGGCTTAGGGTCTACAGCCTTTTGGTGTTCCGCGTGCCTATTGTTATGTAAATCTCGCAAAATTAATTCTGTGCTCCGGAACTCTCTCAATTAGCTCTTGTGCTCGTGTATCTCTCGCATACAAAAGACGAAAAATCACACCTGTGCAATGAAGGAAAACTTATCGAGACGCTTTTGTGAGACGATCCTGAACCTCATTGTTTGAAGTATTGTTTTTTGTTTGGTTTCCTCTGGATCTGAGCTTTTGTGGGCAGACCTGACAGGAAGTTACAGGGAAGCTTAAATGCAGGGTTTTTTACAGTCTATAAACGTTCAGTTTCTCCTTGATTAAACTTCAATCGAATTCTTATTGGTTAATGTAAATTGAATTAGAGTGCGGAAAAATTCGTATTCTAATTCAAATTTTGGTGAGTGGAGCAGTTACGACATCGGATCAAGGACTCCTCTTATAACACTTCAACGATTCAAATGAAAACAATGTATGCGCATGGAAAATAATTCGTGGAAAAAATGGGTTCTCATTGTACCAACTTTTAAAAAGTTTTTTCATTTGTTTCGGATTTTGTCATTATTTTGCCCTTATAGAATTTTTATATTGGAAGATAATAGAATGGAAGATATCGCTAATAAATACTTGTAGCATGATTTTTCAGCTTATGTTAAATTTTAATTAAAAATTGCTTAAGACTATTGTGCCCAGATTAAAACTGATTTAGCTCCTGAGCAGAATTCTCCAGTGAGTGGGGATATTATAAATCGAGTATAGGAATCTAAAATTGCATTACAACTTGTTTTTGTGCATATGCAATATGTAACCTCAATTTAAGTCGATACATTATCATATTTTGGTAGAAACAATGCAACATTAATGCTATCTTATAGATAGGCGGTTTTGAGTACTGTCGTGAACAAATATAAGCCGCAATATCGCTGTCGCGCACTACCAAAAACTGGACTGTTTTAACCTAAGAGCATTTTTTAAGCTGGTTGAGTTATGCTACATCAAAGACATTTTTAATATGCCAAAAGATTTTAATATAAGCATACATTTTTTCCAAAAGATCAACTTTTAAGTATTGCATTTTTCTAGAAACCTTTGAAAGTTAATCATTTTGCAATTGTGTCGACGCTATAATTGTGAGGAACATAGCCAACGGCACAAAAAGTAATTTAAGATACCGTAATATATAGAGCAGTGCAACCTATCTCCACCGTGAAGTGCTTTTCGGTTAACTGGCGTTGCAATGTCTTACCACGCTCTGCTACATGTTTTTTTAAAACAAATTTTCAATCAATTTCAGTAGTTTATGTGATTTGTAATTAACAAACTGGCGTTGAAGCTCTCTTGACTTCGAGACTATGCGCCTTGACATGAATGATTCTCATGGAAGAATAGTTGTGCATCCGCGTAACATTAATTCAAGCACGTTTAAGGCAGTCGCATAACGTCCTTGTGTCTGATATTCTTTGAAAGGTAGATTAATGGCTATACATTGTGCGTGTACATAGATCCTCACAGTTAATCAACACGAGATAAATTGTCCAATCAGTTATTTTGAGTCACATCAGTAAAGTGTGGCAAAGAAAGGAGGCATAAATCAACTCGAAATAAATTCGAACAAAATATGTCTGGTTTTATTGTTTTGCGTTCGAGTACACTTTATGTGACAATCTTTCTTTACTTTGGAAACAAAGCACCTCGCTTTGTTCGAAAACAAAAACGTTTCCTACAAAGTCTCCAGAGATCAATAGAAAGGGATTGGAAAAATCAGAATCCGTGCGTTTGCGTAAAAAGAACCCGAGTCGTGTTTTTAAAAGAGTTGAAAATTATTCAACGTGTTCTGTTTGAAATGTGTCAGCGATCCATTCGTTTCGTTCGTCATTCGAGGACAATGTGTTTCCATTCATTCTGTTGAAGTAGTAAAGAAACACTTTTGTTGTAGCTGATGGAGTAACTTTATTGTCCATTTGAGGCGGACTACTAGCAGGGTTTTCAACGAGTGACGCAAATGAAACCACCTTGGGTATTTGTGATTGGCATGCGACCGTATTACTGCTATAAATTGCTACTGTACTGTTAGTGAGATTAAGGGAGCTTCAGTGACCAATCAGATGGTTGGTAGGTATTTAATTAATATCGCACTGAAGCAACTCAACGGGCTATTGATGACGGTCTGGGATCGATCCCGAGGGGTAAGATCCGAGGACAGCATGTAATTTTGAACCACGATCAGATGACGAGGTCACCTGAGCTGGCACCCCACTTACCAAGTGACCAATCGGAAGGAAAAGTTGTAGAAATTATTAATTAAACTCTCCTTCTGAGGTGTTTGCACGCATATACCAGTTCTGAAACCTAGTTTTCCTTGCATGACTTCCCTCTCGATGACACGGGCGTGTACGGGCTTCACGAACCCGAGGTACCCTAGTGATCTATTCTTTTCTCATAGGGTTTACTGGCCTCTGGTAAACATGGGAATCGTGACTCCAGGGTGCCCAATCGATCTTCCTCTTCTCTCCATTCTTTCTTTTCACAATTACTTGATATTGTCTTGTGTTTGGAACACCTTGCGCCATAAAACCCCCTTGCATGACTTGAGTTTTAATCTTTTCAACCAGTGGAATCTTCCCTAGGATTCTTCCAACCAATGGAATCTTCCCTAGGATTCTTCCAACCAATGGAATCTTTCCTAGGATTCTTCCAACCAATGGCATCTTTCCTAGGATTCTTCCAACCAATGGAATCTTTCCTAGGATTCTTCCAACCAATGGATGCGGGTCATTAGTCCTTATGGGGAAAAGCGATACTCGGAAATCTCGTAACGCTGAGTTGATAGAGTTAGCTGCATAAGATATGCAGTTAACACTAGCGATCGTACTAGATTCCGATTTCGGTTTCTAGAGTTAGTGCTCTGACCCGCAGTTTAAGAGGCTATGGGTTCGAATCTCGGTCATGGTATGGATGATACAAGTATGACTGGAAGCCAATTGGTAAGGCTACCGGAAACCAGTACATCAAAGCTCATGACACGCTCTACCTCGAACCATGAGAGCAGTGAAATTTTCACTCCGGTTATTTAAAATTGTTTAACTTGAGACCTGCATTTTATCGGGGGAATAAAATGTCACTGGATTTGGGGGGGTGGGGTTGAGACGAAGACAGAGGCGCGTACGTTTCGATTTAAAACCCGTTTGCTTAAGCTCCTTTCATTTTTCCTTCTCTCGTGCCGGGAGCTGCTCGGATGGAATTTTCTTTCTCGTGACAGTTAATGATAAGTAAATAAAACGCCGTCTTCGTTTCTAACCGTGTCTGGAAGAGAATAAAAAGAAACTGTTTTTGATAATATTTTTTCCTCCCGGTGTAACCGTAGGGGAATTCATTTCACGATCACAAAAGTCTACGGATAAACAAACCCCCGAAAGAGGAAAAACTGTTGCAAGGTCTTTTAGCCCGTTGCAAAATTCATGAGAAGCGCCGGCTCTTGTTATTTTTTCTTTGGGGGTCTTTATGTATAGAAGGCCGGAGTGAAAAAAAATAAATCTTTGATTGTGACGAGATAAAAAGCTGGAAAAATAAATAAGTGACTTCATCTAAACGCAACAGGGCCCTCTTTCTCTCTTCCATATGTACGGTCTGCGCCTTCGGGGTTGCGATGCGGAATATATTTCGGAAAGCTCTTTCCCACAATGTTTCTTCTCGAAACATCCTTATTTGTCATTCCATTTAATATTTCGTCTCCGCTTTTTTGCCCGCGTGCTTTTAGCAATCCCTGCCCGTCACGCTCATTTCAATTTGTATCGCAGCGCCATCTGTCTTCAAAAGTGATTTAAATTCTCTTCTCAGTGCGGTGTGTTTTTCCACTTCGCTCGGGGTTCCGTAATGGATTCCGGGGTTGACTTAGACGGGAGAATATTGCAAGTTGGAAGGTGTGGCTATTAATGGTGTCACATAAAAGAAAATGGAATCAGCTGGGAGTCGCGTCTTGGAGAAAGATTGCTCGGCGCAAACACTGAAATTGCCTCCTGGTCCAAATATCTGACATCCATCTTGCTTGGACCCAAAGCGCCGACTTTGCACTACAAAACCACAAACAACCTTACCATAATTTGTCTGCTCATAAAATCGATTATTCTATTGAAGTATGGTACACCGACTGCGCCTTCCTTCCTTGAACTCTGACCTTCGATTCAATAAACGCTGGTTTCTAATCCAGGTCTGCGCAGGAATCCACTTGTATCCGAGTGTGATTCAATTGTTAGCTTATTACTAACAATTGAATCACAAACCTGTATTTCCTTAAACCTCCAAGTGTTTTGACGAGATATCTCATCCAAATCTGTTCAGTTTTGCTAGGGACGAATTACCACTTCGAGACAAAACTGCCTCATTACTCCAAAGGAATGGAGACTCAAGTAGGAAAAACAAATTGTCTAGTGCGCGGAAGTGATGGTAGTTCGGAACAGGTTTGTGTACCAGGGCAGTTTTCGAAGCGAAGATAAACCACCAAGAGGGTTAAAAAAGGAACTACTAAAATAAAGCCATCACATAAGGAGCATCTCAATATGATCAGGCTTGATATTAGCTCTTGTACAGATAAAGATGTGATATACCCACAAATTTGGGATAAGCTTACTTGAAGGAAAGATAGTTTAAATTTAAAAAAAATATTAATATGTAACAATAAAAGGTGCGGTCATTTTTATGGCCTAAAATTTGTGATTGACCCATACGTGATAATGGAGCCCCTTATGTTCTTTTTTAAAAGAGTAAATATGCTTTAATTTTATCCTACTTAGAGAAATTTTGTATTTTTCCCCTTAATAGAGGCGCGTATGGCACGTATACTGCCTACTTTACGCTATATGGCCTCTTCGGTGTAATGAGATACAAAGATGTGTCAAAATAAGTATCTTAATCGATTTATTAATTTTGCTTTTTATCGTTTACCTATGAATGTTCGTTTTCTTGACATCTCGTGCTAATTTAAATTCCCATTTAAAAGTGTTGAGTTAGAGATAATTAGGTATTTTAATTAACGCCACACTGAGCAACACAACGGGTTATTGGTGACGGTACGGGGTCAATCTCGAAGGAAAATATCCGAGGACAACACCACATAATTTTGCACGATGGTCAGATGCCGAGGTCACACCTGAGCTGGCAACCCACTCTCCAAACTTCCACACCACGCCAACGTGAGGACATTTGAGGTCCGAGAGATTTAACGTGCACCAGCCTCCTTTGTACACGGTGGTCTTTGGTTGGATGCGAACTATTCTGTTACTCTTCCAACAGGGCTACCGCGGTCCGTTGAGTTAAAAGTGAAAAGTTAAGAATAAGTAATTTCACTTGTTTTTGATTTCATATTCACTATAAAATTAACAAGAGCATAAATATATAGAGGAATTCGATTATTTTAAAATTTAATCTAACCATTAAATATTATGACAAGTTTTGCTACGTACGAATACGAGAACATGTCGCGAGCACTGAAAAAAAAACCTTGTCCCTTACCAAGAAAGACTAGTTTAAAAGTAGACCCTCAAAAGCAGTCATCCTATAAGCGCATTCTATGTATATCCAGTGATTTCTTTTTAAAAATATTTTTCTAGGGAATAGTTTCGATATCTTTGAATGTTTATCTTGTATTTTGACTACAAAGGTATAGTCTTATGGCGTATTATTATATCGACTTAGAAACTTTGATAACTTGGGAAAGTAACGAAAATCCTTTTATTCAGTAGGATTTTAATTTTCTTCTAAATCTCGATCCTCTGCCTTATTTTTTATCGTTTTATTGTACTGCTGGGGAAATAGGATGGAACGGAGATTGGAGAAGCGAAAAAAGAAATAAACGAATTTGTGTGAGGCATTTTTAATTAATTCTGTCATTACGCTCAAAGTAAGCTTTTCTAACCGTGCCTCAAGTAGACGTTTAACTTAAAAGTCTAAATCCAATATTTATTTTGAACAGTTTTCAATTTGAAAGTCAATCAAGGAGTCATTCAATGAGATTGCTTTGAAAAAATCACCAAAAAAAAATGACTCCAAAAAACGCTGCAAAGAAAACGGGACAAACATTACAGCAAAAGTAATTATAACTGAAGACCCCTGAAATAACATCTGCGAGAACGTTTATATTCTCTCCTGCTAAAAAGAATCTATTATTATTTGAAGTGCGTTTTTTAAACTAGTGATGTCTGCTGTTTTTGACAGTTCCGGAAAATTGTTTCTTCAAACCGTTTGCCGCTGGTGGTCTTTTTATGTGGGATCCAAAAGGAGATCATTAGACTTTAATTAAAATTACCATCTTCCGGACTAAAGGAAATTTTAGAGATTTATACTTTTGCTTATGAAATATTCAAGGGTTCGTTTTATTCGACGGCATTTACAGCTAATGTCGCAATTTATTGCCACCAATTCAGAAATATGTACGGCAATTTTTGTCCTTAATTCTGGAAACTTAACAGGAAATTCACTTTATTACGATTTCTTCTAGCAGAAGTATTTGAAAATAGCTTTTGACAAACACGGAGATTTTACGAAAATTCAACCTGATTAACATTAGCAAGCACATTTTTTCTTCCACTTTTTTCTGTGCTTCATTTTGCTGCCAATGAAACCTATCTCTTATTTTACCTAAGATAGTAGTAATGCACTATTAAGTTTTGCTATGACTTATGAATATTCTAAACGTAATCGCTTAGACTTATTACAATATATAGGGATAGAGTTATTAAAATTACGTTGCCAAAGAAGCTATTAATTTTAAGCAGCATTTGCCGTTTAATATAGTCCATATTAATCTGCGAGTTTTGGAATACCTGTAATTCGATCATTTGTAACTGAAAAATTATGAATTCAGTGTTATTTTGTTTAAAAGTGTCTTGGCTAGAATTATTTGCTGAGATACATCTCGTAACTGTGCTTTGTTAAGTATACGATAACACAGATAAAACGATTGATTGCTTCTGTTACAAGAGTCCTGAGGGAGACATCTCCTTTAGATGTGTACGGGCTTCACGGATACGAGGTACCTGAGTGATCTTTTATTTTCCCATTGAGTTTACCGTCTTTACTAAGCACGGGAGCCGCGCTCCCGGAATATATTCAGGCGATCTTTTTCTTTTATCCTACTAATCGATTCCCCAATCCATCTTTCCTTTCACGACATTTTTCCCTTGAAGTTGTCTTGTGTTTGGCGCAGATTGGCCGAGTGTGTCCCTTGCGCCTTAAAATCCCAAAACAACCAACTATTACAAGAGAAATTACTCTAACCTTTTAAATCTCTTCAGCAACGAAAACGTTTGTGTTGTACTTCTGAATAAATATTTTATTTCAATTATAGGATTATATTTAGCTGATTCAAACCTGTTCAGATTCATACCTTTAAGTAGGTTTCTGTAATGATGTGGCAGTAAAGGAACTTGTTTATTTTGCAAATTTAATGACTTAAAAATTGTAATTAAGCTGTTTCTGAAATTTAATTGCAATCATTTCTAGAATACTTTCCCTTATTGAATTAAAAAATATCAGAATACAAAACATAGTTGAACTATAGAACCTGTTCTCGCAGTTGCATCCTTCTAGATCGAATTAATTCGTACTAAATTGGTACAGAAGACAAACAAAAACCAAGAAATAAAATCCATTCATAATCAAAAGTGCTTCAATCCAAATATAACTTCAGTGTGACATTAATTTCTAAACTATCTTTTAAACACAACAGTCCATTGAACGTTCCCGCCCAGTTGCACAAAAAGCTTCCAACAAAATGCCGTGATTGAAACCCTCGCGTGTCTTGCCAACAAGCGTTCGAATTGGAAAGTTCTCGTCTAATGGATCGTGAGGCTTAATTAATTCGCGCGCGGGAAAAGTGCACGCGCCATGCAAATGAGATGACACCCTCCGTCCCATCCATCAATATCCGTCACGTGACAGCGCTCGCCATTTTGTTCCCTCCGAAAGTGTTTTGACACTCCTGCAAATTAATGAAGACGAATTTCGAGGGCACAATTGCGTGTTGCCACCCTATGGGCACAAACTTCCTAATGAAATTAATTTAACGCGACGAATAAATGCCTTCGAAGGGCGTTTTTTCCTTTTCGTGCAGAATCGGATACGTTCTTGTTGGCTGTCTTTAATTAAGATTTGATTGGAGTTTATTTCGGGAAAAATTGTTTTGTAGTGATTCCACTATAGCTTTGATTTGATTAGTTCCAGAAAGTTTCCGAGGTGGGAAGAGTACTCGTCTATTGTGTTTCCATTCAAATGCTATGATAGTTTTAAGAAAAGGTCGGAGGGATAAAGCATGGCATATGGAATGTTATCGACTTGGTTCAGGAGTGATCCACCGATCAGCTTTGCGTTTACACGTATATGCGTAAATTAATTCATTATTACCAGCTGTCATTTTACCTATTATCTTCATAATGGGTACATGACTCCATCTATGCAATACTCTGGTCTGAAATGGATGGCTATTTCAATGTATCGTCTTGGTCAGTTTACCATTTACAGTCTAAAAATTGGTTAAGCGTTGACTTACACAAATCTAAAGGATAGTTAGTTTCATTTTGTGCTAGTTGTAATACCCTCAAGCTCTTCAACGATTACCCAATTCTTATCTTAAATTGCCACTAACTTTGCCAATAATAAGTTTCACTGTAGCTTATTCGATTTTTATCCCGTTAAAATTGCAATATTCGTGTCTTTCATCCAACAGCACTGCAACTGGCTGGGTACAATTATAGGAAAATCACTGACTTTGATCTCGAGAGCCTTAAATGCGCCATGTGATGGTGATTTCCTATTTTAGAAGGAAATAAGACGGAAGAGTTTGAAACTACACCAATTCAGTGTTGCCCATAATCGAGTTACAGAGTGAGTTTCGTCACACTATGAAAATATATCGAGAAACTCGTTATCTCGTCAACATTATCAAAGAAAGTGGGAATAATGTCGTGGTACTGGGGGAAAACCATTATGTAGAATTGATGTAAATTAGATGGTTGAATCTCGTGTCCCAGGAACACGGCTGTTTGGTGTTTTTCGAGTAATTAATCATCGTGTAGCAAAAGATTATTGTAGAGTGTCAAACCAACTCAAAGTTAAGATTTCTAATTATAACACCAATTAGATGAGTGAATTGCGTACTTAACTTTCCTAAGAATGATTTCAGAAGTTCAAACTAGTTATAGATGGAACTTGTTTGCACAACTCTTTAACAACCCTGTAAGAAGATAAGTTGATACAAAGGTGCAAAGTATTGTCAGATCCCCTTTTAATCAGTTTTTCCTATTATTGTAGTTATAAAAAGTAAAGTTGAGTTAATTTTTGAAATTGAATTACTGAATGCAAGTTTTCTATTATGTTTCTTCTGTTGTATTTGTATCCATCGGACAGTTAGTTGTATGAAATTCAGAGAATTGATAAAGCTTAAATTCGGACGCCACCGTATTTGTAGAAGGAATTCAACTACGGCATATATTTCCTCTTTTATACCTTAGATTTCTTTTCTGCTTGTTCCTGGTCTCTTCCAGCAAATAAAATAGATTATGAAGCAAATTTTTCTTTCGTGACGTTTTGATCTCTTCGCACCTCTTCCTTATCTGAAACGGATGGACTTATTTTTGAAACGAGACGGCGTCCTATTCTTATTCCTTGTGTATAAGACGAGGACATTTGTTCCTTATTAGATTCATCAATTCTGGTTATTTGTCACTATTGTCTGGAAAAATGCTTAGGGATACGTAACAAATCTACCTTCTCTTGTTTTGAAACGCATCTTGATACTTTGTTATGGTGGTGCGATTTATGATCAGTCTTTTCTGTTTATACAGCAGGATGTGACATAAGTCGAAGGCATTTACTTTGTCCTGTTTTCATTCTTTATATGTGACTACATATATTTCATATGGAACTGATGAGCTGCTTTTAGATTTCTTTACAATAGTAGAAAATGATGACAGAGTCGGTTCCATTTGTCAGTAATAACGATCATAGCGTCAAATAGGCTGCAGACCTGGAACAAAATTTTACTTATAATCAGTATCACGTCTGTTTTGCTTCTGCATGAATATCTGATAGCGATTGATCTGTTTTAGTACTAATATGACTTATGAGCATTGGTAAACGTATGTCGTGAAAGAATAAGCAGCATTTGTAGAAGTATTACTTCTTTCATTTATTGCACGTGTCTTAAATAAATTTATACGACTCGCAAAATATTTTTAGTCTTAATAAATATTTGCTGCTTGAGTATGATTTTTTGAATAGAAAGAATAGTTAGAAGCAGGCTAAAACTTACAAGCTTCGGTAAATAGCCATGCACCTCAACGTTTTGTGAAAGTTACATTTTTAACAAAATATCAAATCTTCAAGTCCGATGCCGATTAGAAGCCATGAGTTTTGACAACTCACAAACCGATGAGTAGTGACTGTTTTTATTGCGTGTGCTTTTTAAATTATAATTTGACTACTGGTGACTCCCAGTTATATGCTGTGAAACAGATTATTTCAGTAAATCATCTATTTAATATCACTATTGTAGGTGGCACAGAAATAGACGCTATTTGTTTATTGTCAAATGGCAACGACAGATATGTACAATATAAAATCAACCGCTGCAGGATTCATCCGGCAGTTTTGCAGCCTAGTTTAAATATGCTTGATTTCGGCTATGAAGCCGCATGATATTGCTAAAACTACACAGAAGAGCTCTCACAACTCATAAAATTCTTGAGCTGTCTATTTATAGAAAGTAATGAGAAATCTGGAAGATAGAAATCACTGCAAAAAAGAAAATCTGAAAGAAATGAGCTTAGCATCAAAAAATACCAAATCGCCATTTACCAAGGAAAATGGTGAAATTGAAGTAGACGTTCAGAAAGAATCTAATCGTGGTAGCATGACTGAGGTGTGTTTTTTGCCATGTACTGTATTGGAAATCAGAATTAACATCAGTAAAAATAAAAGAAATGCTGTTGTAGGTTTGGATAATTTAATTTAAAAGTATAAAATTTCATTCATAATGAATGGACTGAAATAAGATTAAATGTGAGTACCAACACTTTTCCAACAGCAGATATAAACAATAGAGACAGTGGACATACTATGCGAGAGTACCAGTAGTTCATGTTTCAAATGGCAAGGGAAAAAATTTCATGTGTAACAGTACTATGCTGTATTCAAGCCCATAGTAAATGTATAATTAAAGGTGGACCGAAATTCAGAATAGGATTTGACAGGTAAGTAAATTTGTTGCTATGATTTCAAGTTTTGGTTGCAGAAATATATTTTAACTGAGTCTTGGAAGATTTATATTGGGTTATTTCACGAAGAAACAACGAGCAAAAATAGTATAACTCTATTCTCAAAATGGAAACTTGATTATTCTGACTCAAAGAATCGCCACTTCAATGAATCCTTTTCCTTAGTGGGGATTAGATTGGATGCTGGGTTTTTATGGCGCGAGGTTCCTTAGTGGGATATATAAAGGACTTGAGCTGCTCAAGGAGAATATCCATGCATATATTCGAGTACCATAGCCTCAAACATTAAATGTTATGTACAATGCAATCGAAAGAACTCGACTTTGCAAGGCAGCAAATGGAGCGAAAAGATGCCAAGTAAAATAAATCCATACCTTGTAAAACAAATCTCCATACGCGTTAAGCAATTAATTAAAAAAGGTTCTTGCCTCCTTAAGCCCTACTCGGAATTTTGGCACATACCATGTATTTACTTTTAGTTAAAATCTTAAAATAGTCCCTTACTCGTCTCTATCAGGAAAAATGTACTTTTTATAATTCTGACTGCAATATCTATTATCCGTCTGCTTATCTAAGATAGTTTACTATCTATTCCTCATAAATTCCCATATCCCGTAGCACGTTCCTTCCTTACCATTCGATGATGCACAACAGCAATTTGGCGCAGCTTTTCCTCATCAGGACCTTGAGCAATAAAAACTAAAATCCAATCTCTCGACAATTTGTCGAATTGATAATGCGCGTCAGAGTATCCATTTTTAGTTAAAATATAGTTCTTTCGATAATGTTACTGAGAATTCACAATTCATAAATATGAAACTACTGTAACGTCGTGAAATGAATTTAAATTGTGGCGAGTGGATTTAGACATAGAAGCGGCTTTAAAACGAACAATACATTTAATTCAATTAAATTCGCGGTATTTACATAGGTTAAACAACGCAAGGCAGAATTCAAGGCTAAATGAAAGTTAAGATAAAATGATTTCAGTCCTGTGGTTCCATCGGATTACTTCAACGGATCTCTCTGTCTAGGGATCAGGAATGAAGGTCACCTCCTCTTCCAGTTTCTCGTCAACGAACAGTTACAAAAAAATGGGGAGGCTGGACACCCCTTTTATTCCATCCGGTCATAAACTCTCCAACCATTTCCGCTAGGGAGGATTTATACATCGACGGTCAGTTCATGTTAGGGAGGAATTTCAGGCCCCCGAAAAAGGGAAATCTTTAGACGTTACACTACCTATCCGTCAATTCTTCCTTTCTCAATAAACGTAAATCAATTGGAAATGATAGACACTGATTTCATTTCTGAATCTTTAGAAAAGCATAACGCTAGAAACATAACATAGAAACAAAATCCTATATGTATGTAGAATATGTATAACTCTTTAGGCCTAGCTCCCATGTAGAATACGTAGAACTCTTTACGCGACATGATTAACAATTAAAGATACTTATTTACAAACGAAAGGGAGAAATATTTACAGGTTAAACATAGTTTTTCAAACATTACGTTACATTGGATAATCACCAGGCATGGCCGCACGCCATTCTCTTCTCGTGTCATTTTGTCTCCGGAATCACTGGTAAAATCTTACGTAGCCGGTCTGGCTAGACTTCGCGGCGCTTCATTTCCGGGGCCGTCGTGGCTCAATGGGTATGCCCACTACGATAGCAACCTTCGAGTTTGTTATAAGCGGTCTGTTCGATTCCTGTCAGGTGCATTCCACCCTGGGTGTATTTCTCTCTTCTGTGTCAGTTAAAGCTTTCAAAATTGTGTGTATGTCTTGATATTGTATGTCTTGTTTCTGACGCAGCATGCCCACATATTACCCTTGCGCCATAAAATCCCAAGGAACCAACTTCTTCATTTCCTGTATCACACAGGGAGTGCCAGATTTTCTGCTTTAATCATATCCCACATGTTTTACACTTAAAGAACAAGATACGGTAAAATTTGACTAGATCATTTTAGAAATTAGTTTGGAGTCGAATTGTGGTTGCAGTAAGCAGCTCTTCTCTGAACACCTAATCCGATGATTGTCAAAAGAAATATTTTTGCACATGTGTCTAAGAGGCTGATGTAATAGAAAAGATTCTGTGAAAGAATTTGCAACTAACGTTGAGACAGCACTATTCATTATTTTGTGATCAACTTGTCATTTTACTGTTATATTTTTAACTGAACGTCGAACATTTAACAACGATAGACATATCCGATTGGAAGTTTCAGACCCTAAACCCCCTTTTTTACAAATCTAAAAGACCTTTCGCGAGATTCTTGTCACAGAAATTTATTTTTACTCAACACTGGCATTCATTTCATAAACTTATTTAGACTTTATACCTTGACTAATCTGAAATTATGAATTGCTGAATTTTTCATATTAGTTCTGATTTGTGCTTGGAGCAGCTTAGGTATATATGACCATTGTGCTATAAAAAGCCCAACCAAACTATATCCTGAAGTTATTCCATTCTGCTCTTTCCCCGCATTTTACCCTTCGACACATTTCGACTCATTTTAATGTTTTTAAAACTAGACAAATCCGAATTGAAGTTTCGGATCCAAACCAAAAAACTTATAAAAACCCCTAACTGCAGAAACCTATTTTTCTTGTTTATAACTGACGTTGGTTTTACAATAGAATTTGAAATGATTCACTATTGCAATTTATATTCGTTTTCTTTACTTAATTTTAAAGTTTCTACCCTGTGTTTGGCGCGTCTTGGCCGAATGTGGCCATTGTGCCATAAAAACCAAACCTCAATTCTGGAAAGATCGAACCACGGAAAAGGAACGGATAAAAAAAAAGGAGTAAAAATCAAGTCTCCCCTCAAAGGCAGTAAAGAAAACAAAAAGGAACATAAAATAAATAGAACTTGAAATCTAATCAGAATTAAGTGCCACAATGAACCTCTCCCTGAATAGGCTGTTACGCCGGCACTTGAAAGGAATTCTTATAAGATGTAGGTCTTCAAATCTCAGTGCCGGGAATACTAACGAAGGGGAACACTTCGGCCCTTTTTTTAACGCCTCGAGGGGAAAATTCAATTATTTTATTTACGCATTGTTACCTGCACACGAATGGGCACAACTTACACATGAAGCGTGTTCATGCGCTTGAAAGACGGAATTTGGAATTCAATGCTTACTCGGGTAAAACTTGGTGTGGACCATAGTAGAAAGTTTTACATTTTATCTAGGCTCTTTCTTTGATAGGGGAGTTCGTTGGAAGAGTAACGGATTAGCAGCCAGAAGTTAGAATCCAACCAGACCGTCGTGTACAAAGGGGGCTGGTGCACGTTCAATCCGTCGTGGCCTCAAATGTCCTCACGTTGGCGTGGTGTGGAAGTTTGGAGAGTGGGGTGCCAGCTCAGGTGTGGCCTCGTCTTCTGACCGTGCTTCAAAATTACGTTGTGTTGTAATTACATCTTTCCCTTTGAGTTTGATCCCAGACCGTCGCCAATAGCCCGTTTTGTGTTGCTTCAATGGGACGTTAATTTAAATAACTACCTACCTTTCTTTGATAGACTAGATACCTCGTTCTGTAGATCTATCTTGCACGGTATACTTTCTTGTGTTCGTTGCAGCTTATCTGTTTTTGACCTTACATATTTTAATATACCTTTTAATGTTGGTTTGGTTGCTTGTTTGAATTTTTAATACATTTTTATAGAATCGCATATTTAGACTTGGCACATCTTGTTCATTTTGAACCTTGTGCCATAAAACCCAAATCAACCAATTTTCAAACCTAGTGCCGTAAAATCCGACAAACAAAACCAACCTAAGTGATAATCCAATGACTTTTCTCTCTGGAAGTAACAGGAACATATCGTAATAGTTATAATCTCCAAATGGTTCATGTATTAATATACACTAACTATTTACGTTACCCCTGCTGGTTGAATGTAACCAACAACCTTAAGGTCTGCTTAGTTGATAAAAGATACAGCACATTTGGTAGAGTGACGTCCTAGCTCGGGGGATTGGCCCAATGAACTAGTAGGAGGCGCAAGTTCGATTCTTCGACTCTGGGTGTCTCTTGTGTCGGTAGGAACTTTTCTTGTGTGTGTATCCATTTACTTGGCCCCTCTCCTTTAAGTGCGTAATGACGACAATAACCTCATATTTTCCTTTTAATCGTAGCGTTCGGGTATTTATTTTAATATTTAATATATTCCAAGTTTTTACATTTTAAAAATCTACCTTTTACTTGGTTGGACAAATGAACCTTAAAATACGTTATCTATCTTCCATTGGGTTACATTCTGTTGTGTTTGGCGCAGCTTTTCCACTCTTGGACCTTGCGCCATTAAACCCAAATCAACCAACCAACCAACCCTTAGGTGAGGACGGGCTTCATGAACCCTAGGTACTCCAGTGATCTTTTCCTTTTCCATAGTGTTTACTGCTTTTTAGTAAACACGGGGTTTTGCTCCTGGGATACGTAAGGGATGTTTTCCTGCTTTCACCCATTACTCTTCCCTAATCACTCCTTTTTCCTTTCACATTTTTTACTTGCCGTTATCATGTGCTTGGCCACATATGGCCCTTGCTCCAAAAAACCTAACCTAAAACCAACCCCAACACATTTGGAAGGCGGACGGAACACAAAATGTGCCCTACAAGAAAACGTGGTCTGCACCAGAGAATAACTTTATTTTCGCTTAAACTGCAAATTACTGACAGCCCAAACCATGTCCTGCTCAGCCGATCCAAGATTCAGCAGAGTTAGTTCGAAGGCGGGAACAAAGAGTGTCCTGAAACACGGAGCAGAAGCAAGTGAAATAGCGCACCGAGGGCTGATGTGATTTGAAATATTCGTCCAAACAATATCAAAAGTAGCCTTTTATCTGGAAGTATCCCGGAGAAGGTGGACGACGTGCTCCGTGTGGAGACACAAAAGGACTTTCCTTCCATTTCTGTTTTCTTTGGCAGTCCCTTTATCTTCTTTCGCGCAATAGCTCTCTCTGTCAATAGAGTCGCTCTGTTTATGTCCCTGCCTCAGATTCTGAATCATTACCTTTTGGAGAGGGAACCTTTTATTGACTTTTTCTTATTCTTGGGATGGCCGACGGAGCGTGCGCGGAAGAAAAAACAAGACGCCCTTTCTCATCAATATAGAGACATTAAAAGCACTGGAGCGTATGTTCGTTGAAATAGCCGAGATAAGTTGTTTAGGGAAACGTATGGGCCGGGATGCTGCTGCAATTTTCCGAGACCATGCAGATAGTGGGGAAGGAATTCTCTTTGGTATTTTGACATACGTAGTAAGGTCCAAAAACTTCCGAGCGGTAGCCCGATTGGAAAAGTAACGGATTAGCAACCGGAGGGTTGCGAGTTTGAATCCAACCAGACTCGTGTAAAAAGGGGGATAGTGCACGTTACATCTATTGTGGCCTCAAATGTCCTCACGTTGGCGTGATGTGGAAATTTGGAGAGTGGGGTGCCAGCTCAAGTGTTGCCTCGACATCTGACCGTGGTTCAAAATTACGTGGTGGTGTCCTCGGATCTTTCCCTTTGGGAAAGTTCCGAGTGTTTCCCGTTGTGTTGCTCCAGTGTGAAATTAATAAAAATACCTACCTTCCAAAAACTTCCATCCCGAACATGCTAGAACACTGGTCCGTCAACTCCCCACTTTGTTTTGCTGCACTTCAACCAATATTTCGCGTCTTTAGCATCAGCAGCACTACAATTAGATAGAGAAATGCTGTTGTGCAATATTTAAAAATGGTTTAACTTGAGTATCACGAGGTCTTTAAATTTTCAAAAAATATTTTTGTTTTCAAAATTGAAGTCAGATCTGTGGGGAAAATTTAGAAGTAATGGAAAAGCCATTAGAATCATTTTAAGTACGAAAATAGGATTTTTGAGTGGTATAGAAAATTTAATGAGTTCTAAAAATGTGTTGAAATAACTTTTGATTTCATTGAAAAATAAAAGTTAGTATTTGATTCTCTCTATTGCCTATTTAATTCCCTATCCTAATCCTTTGGATTGGAAACTGTTGAACCTGACATAGCTCTGACTATGAATTACGAATAGTAAAGCATTAAAAAGTTTGTTTATGAAAACTTACTTTAGTCTTCCATTTTCATTTAAACTGGTTTTATGAGTCTGTTTTTCCATCTTGTCTTTTACTGATTTAGTGATCGAATAATTGTGTTCTGGTTTTCAGTGTAAAAGTTCTGGGCTCGAATCTTAATCTCAGCATTGATGTTCAAAGCCGTAGAAATTCACTTGGAGGCATAAATCACAATTGATTGATTTAAGATAAGAACTAAATCAGAATACTAAAACATTATTTTAATGTAAACGTGTCCTTCCTTCCCTTTTGAAATTCGTTCTAGTCTTGAAGGTTCTCTTTAATAGTTTTAAAACTCAGAAATTTGTAAGACTTTACCGTGTCTTAACTAGACCGTGTGAATAATGTTATTAGAAATGTTTCTGGATGACATCATTAGAAAGAAATACATTTAAGTAAGTGTTGTATCGCATAATTGCCTTTATAAATTTACATTGTCTCCATTTTCACTCGACTTCCACTGGAATTTATTGGCATTCAGCCATAGTAATACAAATCATTGGCAATTTCATTTTACACATTTTTGTTTACCATTGTTACACATTTAAATGCTAAAGTATGTACATGTTTTAGCACGTTTTTAAAACGTACATGCGTGGATCTCAGTCAGGAACGTTATAGTCGTCAACGCGCGATGCGAGACGTAAACTATCTGAAAATAAGTCACAAGCTCACTGGATGGAATACTTAATGCAGTTTCGGAGACAATCAAAATATACTTTGGGGCTGAAACGAATTACAGATCATGCAACATTTCAACGTGACATTATACTCTAAAGATATGTACTTTGTTGGCACCAGAATCCATAAAATATAAATAATCCAGACCAAATAATTTGATTAAGAATGGCATTCCCAGAAGGTTTATCGCAAGGAGACTGCATTGAAAAACACAATACAGGCAGCAGTATTCAGGTAGTTGAATACTCAGCATTTCCATAGTGACACAATAAACTCCGTGCCGCATAAAAAGCAGACGTATTTTATTAATATGAAAAGAGCCGTTCGTTTCGCAGCGCGAGAATGCGAAATAATGAATCCTCTTTTGAGAATTCAATTCCACTTTATTACGTTTGTTCATCACAGATAAGCAGGATGCAGGGAGAGAGAGAACTGTCTTATTAGAATCGTAAATTGCAAAAAGTGTCTGTGTTCTTTCGACCGGATATTATTTCCATAAATAAATGAGAAAAGCGCTCCGAGGTATTGCTGCAATAAAATGTAAAAATGCAATGGAAATCCAGTTCCCCCAACTCCTTATGCCCTCCTGCAATAATTTAGGCAAAATCTGATTTAGGAACTTGCGCACCTTGGGCGACGAGATTATTCAGTTTACAAAGTCCCCGGGATTCTTCTTTTTCGCCTTTTGTTTCTTAGATTTTTGCATTAATCTTTGGAAAGAGAAAATATTTCTAAGCAAATTTATGAAAAAGGAGTTTTGTTTAAGAGGGGGATAATCCTTTAAAGCGACGCCTTCCGAGATGAGGCAATATTTACAAAAGATCTACTCGTACGTGAAAATTTCAATTAAGTTTTCTGGTCACCTCGTTGGATGAAAAGAAGCTGCGCACGTGCGATTAAAATATTTACAACTAATATATACATTCGGCTTTTTTCTTAAGAAAACGGCAGTAAATTATTTGAGGTTAGGGTCGATACTTTTCATTTTTTCCATTTCTATTTGGGAATAGGGATTTTTTTACGATCACACAATGCGTTTTACTTTTCGTGATTCGTGAATTTTGTAAACATATCCTTTGGTCTCATTTACTCTTTATACTATACATAAAATGCATTATTTATCCGAACTCGAAACATCTTTAGATTATGCTATTAAGAAATATATAACTCAATTCGTACTTTTCAAGTGAAGTCTTGTTTACTTGAAATTAAAAATGCCGTCAATGCTACTTTCAAGTGTAAAACTGCTGGTAATCATTCCGCTTTTTATTTGCTTCCACGACCCCGAAAGTGTAATATCCAAAATTGAGGGGTGAAAGCGAAGTAGATAATGTTGTGATTTCTTTGTTTAAAGATTCTTCTCTCAATGCATAAGAATCTTGAGTAGTTTTAGATAGCAGTATCTCATGTAATACCTACTAATTAAAAGCTTACAGAAGGATCTGTTCAATGAACCTCCGATTACAAGTTGGAGAGCACACAGAAGCACATTTCTTTGATAGCATATTAAATGAAAGAATATTTATATACATTAGCCTTAAAATTTATATTCAATGGTCCTTTCAGAGGTGGTGGAGATTCTTCCGATTTCCCTGTAATAAAACTTAACACAAAACATTACCATCAAAACCCGCTGAATCTGCTGCTGTGATTCTAATTAATGTCCTGCTTGTTAATGTGAATGTGGTAAAAGTATTCGTGTATTGATGCCTACTTAATTAGAAGTATTTACAAAGAACTAGTGATCCGAGTCGATCGGTTCAGTGGAGCAGGGCTGTATTTGATTGCAGTTACAATTGACAAAATAACAACGCAATATCAACCACAAATAACATGCACTAAAACATGTTTAAAAAGTCGTTGTTTGTCCCCTAGAAAATCAGTATCGTTGAATATAAAAATATTTGTCTCACAAAACAGATCCCCATCTCTGGATATTAGTATATGTACTGTTTCAGTATTGTCCTTGTAACATAAATTAAACCCCCACAGCGACAAAACGAAAGCAAACAGAATAATATCAATTATTGATCACATCTTCCAAGTTCGGCCCGTTTTAAGAAATCTGTCGCATTGAATTTGAGATCAAGTGGAGACTTGTTTGTGCATCACATTCTTGTATCAACCTCCTATCGCCGCGTGTTCTATTTGACCCGTCTTTGCGTATCAATCGTCGTCGACCCGGAGGCTTTTCACACAAACCCGATTTCAATACCCTTAGTTTAAATAGAAGCGACCCCGTGCTAAAGTCATCAGAAATTAATGTACGGCGTCTGAGGAGACAGGTTTGGATTTTTCATTTATCGCCCATCTCATGCAGTCAAATATTTGTGTTTTAAAAACGGTTCTGGGCTGAACAAATACTCGAGCCCCGCCGCTCGCGCGAGGTGCTTGCGCAAATATTTGACGATTCTTGTTTTCCTAGACCCTTCCCTCTATGCTTTCTGCGAAATCATCCGTCGCCGATTTATTCATCGGTTGAGTGGATGAATGCATCAGAGTGTGGCTAATTTGCGCCTAATTTGCATCTCTTCAAGACGTGCGTCTTCGCGCGGCTGACGGACCCAGACGGATCAAACATCATTAAATTCCGCGGGCGAGGGAAGAGTGGTCCAACGATGGAGGATCTGGGTTTTCTGCTCCAGTTACTTGGGGAAGAACTTAGATAATTCCCGGTGTCAGGTGCCGTGTCATTACAGACTGTAATTTGGTGGCGATTTTTTGTACCTCGATGAGTTGGTCTCGAGTTCTGGAGGACTGTTTGGATGAGTTTCGTACAAAGGCGGTCTCTTCCACGAAGATCAGCGCGTTGAAAATTATAAGGGTCCACACTATTGTGGTGATACAAAGGTCTCGGATAGGGTGCTTTATTGAGGGAGCTTTGTGTTCCCGAACTCGCTGATTGTTGCCTTCGGTTCAGTTGCAATGGTGGACTGAAGGGTTCAAAACTCTGAAGTGAGGTTGGACGAGGGATTTTACCTTGCCGAAAATTAACCTACTTTTCTTGACTTGACAACATAAACAATATAAATTTCTTATGAAGTTTATTAATCTTAACATGTTTAAGTTAGGATAATATTGTTTGTAAAGAAATAGTTTTAATTTTAGAACAGCTGCTTAAGGATGAAAATAGTCATTGCATCGTGCATCTCGTTTAGTTAGTCCAATAATGAATTTATACTGAGCCTGTTTACGTTTACCGCCTGCCTTGTACTTAGGAGCTGGTGCATGTTAAACTGTCGTGGCCTCAAATGTCCTCACGTTTGCGTGGTATGGAAGTTTGGAGACTGGGGTGCCAGCTCAGGTGTTGTCTCGTCGTCTGAGCTTGGTTCGAAATGACGTGCCCTCGGTTCTTTCTTTTCAGGATTGATCCCGGACCGTCTCCAATAACCCGTTGGGTGCAGCTTGTCCGCTTTTGGACCTTGCTCCATAAAACCCCAAAATCCAATCCAATAACCCGTTGTGTTGCTTCAGTTCGACGTTAATTCAACTACCTTACTGAACAATCAAACTGGAACAGAAACGTAATATCTAATACGTCATACGTATGTTATCTTAACAGATGTAAGTTATAGGAATCCAGTAAGTAATTTTTGGAAATGTGAAAATAAATGATGGGGCTAAAACTCCTTCAGAAAAGTCTAGTCTCGTACACCATCTTTTCAAAGTTGTAACGGAAGGTAGTGGCATTTCCAGATGATTTCGAAGATAGATATATGTTTTATGAGACATTGCTCTCAAAGCGATGGCATTGGTAACATCTTCCTCGTTCCATTTTTTAATGCGCTTGCCGTCCATCAAAACCTGAAGTTGCGAATCTGTGAAAAACTTTCCTACTATTCTTTTTAATTGGTCTTTAAAATTTCTTTCTAAATTTCTCTTAAGATTATTTATTTTTAATAAACATAATCTTTTCTCTTTACAGATTTGAGTGTTTGATTTTTTCCAGTTTCTTTTCTAATTGTAAGATGCAGTCCCTTAGTTTTTGATTCTCAACTTGCAGTTCTTTGATTATTTTCTGGCTTACAACTTCAGTTTCAAATCTTTCCTGTTTCTCATTCGGAATTTTTTGATTATTTAATGTTTTCAGTTTTTTCGGAGATAGTTGAAGGATATTTTCTAATGCTCGTTTGCGAATATTTCGGTTTTCTAATCTGTATAATGAAGCTCTCTGTTTGAAATCAGCTTCAAACGGAAGATTTTTAGAAGGTATGGCAGTTTTACTCAATACTTTCCTGCTATGAAGTCCCAAGAGTTCATTCCTCAGATCACGTTCATAGTCGTTTTCCGTAAAATGAACAGAACAAATTCTCGAGTAATGATTCTTGAAAGAATCTTTTCTTTTGCACTTTGCAACCCATTCATTTTTGTAATACTCATCAGCAGGAAATCTATGAAACAGCACATCCGGTGTTCTCTTCCTGTAATTTTTGCAAGTTGCAACTGCACAGCTCTACATACTTCAGGAGACCTGTTATATAGAGCTCAAACAGATGTAGAACTATCCTATTTACCGTTGAAATAGATGTAGAACTCTCTCTATCACGGCTCTTAAAACAAAGAAAAAGAAAGGGAGTCTAAACGGTCTATCTATGTACTTCGAAACATATTTAACTCTGAAGACTTATGTTATATAGATCTACTTTTCAAATAGATGTAAAACTATGAAAGGTTCTTAAGACTGGAAAACAGTAAGGGAACTCTAATAGCGATGCTTTCCACTGAGTGACAATGACGAGACACTTGCTCGCTGGAAAAACTTTTCTCCACGTGACGTCATAACATCACCCCTCTTTTCGCGGAGAAAGGGACAATGGCTGGTGGACTAACCTGTCTCCTCTACTAGCCTTGGGTTAAATCCACATTCATTCTTGCTAAACGTCTTTTTTCAAGATAGTCTCTAATTTGATTCTGAAGTTCCCACCGTAACATTTTCAGCATGTATTTGACATTCATTCTAGACACAAGTGAATTTCATATTCATTTTGCGCAGTCGAATAGCAACAAACTAATCTCATTTCTATTCCTCCTCTGCAACTGCAGTCAAACAATACTGATTAAATAAGACTGGAAGGAGATTCTAATCGCACCCTCAGAAACGTTCTCTGAAATCGGGTAGAAGTCATTAATTAGCTACGCTCGAACGATCCTAAATACCCTTCAGATAAAACAACACCGAAATCTCAAGAACAGGCCCTGCCTTTGATGCCCGGGTATGATCTCATCCCCGCCCATTCATACGAACGAATTCAAACTGATATTCACATTCCGAAGGCTTATTATAAAATGATTAACGGATTCGTAAGAGCGCGGGCTAACGAGATTAGGTGCGATTGTTTGAAGAAAAATTGAATTAACGGGTGCACCAGGTGGGTGGATACTCCGTTGTGTGCATTTCTTGCTGAGGCTGCTCCATCTCTTCTAATTACGGTAATTAGGCGTTAAGAAGGCCTCTACGGAAGGAACATGCATTCTCCATTACCTTGCTGGGCACGTGAGAAACCTAGACTGGGAGATGGATCTGTTCGCTGTTTGCGTTCGCAGAGGGCTTGAAATGGTAATAAATTTGGAAAATTGAGACTGGGCCAATGTTTTCCCTTTTTGTGTTCTTTCGAGCGATTCGGTCTTGTTATCGAGGGAGGGTTAATTAGAGACTAAATCGTACCAACGAAATGAGGAAATTTCAAAAGGTGTTTCAAGAAATATGCATGTTCCAGTTATTCTTTTTCTGTATTCTGGTTCCAGAGCAGTTTTACTATATGCAGTTTACCAGTATATTGGTATTACCAGTATAACTGGTAATGTAGCAATTTGTTTATTGTTTCTCGTATTGAATCAGTTTACTGTATTCTGGTATTGTAGCAGTTCACTGTATGCCTGCCGTCGAGGTTCAGTGGGTATGCCCACTGCGATAGCAATCTGCGAGTTGTAGGCGGCGCCTGTTCGATTCTTATATAGCTGTATTTCTCTTTTCTGTGTTTGTAAAACTTTCCTTGTGTGTATATCCATTACTTGATGTTGTCTGTCTTGTGATAGAAGCAGCATGGCCAAACATGGCCCTTGTGCCATAAAACCCAATTCAACCAACCACTGTGTTTTGGTACTGTAACAGTTTGTTTACTGTGGTTTGGAGATCAGGTCAGAAAAGTACAAGTAGGAATAGATTACGGGTCTTAATAAAAAATTTAGTTTTGATTCCTAGTCACTGTCCTGCTTTCTCAAGCACGCGCATGCATGATTACGTCCGTGTGTGTCACCAATGCAGTAGAACATGGATAGACAGTAACTTTACTCTGATACTTCTATCACGTAAGTTAACTTTTGTAATGAAGTTCTCTGCGCATTCATCGTCCCCCCCCCCCCCTCAGCCGATGTGCAAAAAAAGACTCCGCATTCAATCGTCGCATCAATCAGTTGACATCTCTGCCGGAGGGGAATCGTCCGCCGCAGGACCTGAATGGGATTTTGCAAGACGGGTAATAACTCCCTCGGAGCTGCGATAGGGAAATTAATAAGTCGAGACGAAATACGCTTCTGCTGGGTATTTTATTTTCCTTTTTCGCTTCTCATTAAAAGTAATCCGCACTTTTTCCCTGCTATCTGCGGAGCACACCCAACCGCTGGGGTAGAGATTAAAACTACATTTGCATTCCATCGGGTGATTCTGAAGATGAAATTGAATTTTGAGTATTCCGGGAAGACGGGCTAGCTCTCGCGATCTCTGCCGTGAGTTCCTATGACTCCTCAGCAGATCTGTTCATTTTTTATTGAGGTATCCATCGAACTTCTATTGGAGACTCTCGCTCCCCCAACTCGCCTTACGGCTTAGAGTTTTTACCGGGGGGCGGAGATTTCGAAGACCTCCACAGCACTTGAGAGAGGGACACCGGGCAGCCCGTTCAGAGGACCGGGAGTGCACCGCTTCCCCCAGCATGGGCGCGCGCGGCCGAACATATTTATTGTGTCTAAAAGTGTACAGGTCAAGGGCCGCTCATGGGCCGAACATATATTATTTGGATGTCGAACAAAACATGACGGCGCACAACGGCCAAAAGGGCCTAAATACAAAGAAAAAATTAAAAATAAGATGAGATGAGGGTCGTCTCTCACGGAGGCAAGATGGCATCAAACCCGAGGAAGGAGCCCCGAGGTGTGATGTGGTTGCAGATGATGGTGTCTTCAAGCATCCTCTATCCCTGGCCAAACTTTGCCCTCCTTTATCTCTCCACTCCTATTTCCTCTTCTTCTCTTTGTTTTTCTCTTTTTCTTTTTCTCTCTTTCTCATCTTTCATTGTGGTGTGCCGGAAAACTTAGAAAAGATTTGTCACCTTTTCTCTTGGTGAATCCTTCATCTCCCTTAATCGTCGTTCACCAATGTCCTCTTCCTTTTTTTTTTATATATATATATACTCACCTCGTTGTGGTGTGCTCAAAAAGACATATTTATAACAGCAAATACCAGGCCATGATAAAATAGATTTTTATCAAGAATCATAGTCCCGGACTAAAATTAAATAGAATTCCAAAGCAATTCACACGGTATAAATAGGATTAAGTTAAAAGTACGTAGTCTGATCAATTATAGGTCAAGGGGAGACCGAAATAAGAAGCGAGTTATTTTACAGTACCATAACTCACCATGCTATCTGACGCCCTATATATAGAGGGAAGTGATCAGAAAATGCAGATTTAAAAAATTTTAAAAGATATATAACCAATAAATCGGTATGTCAAATTAATATAATATTTAAATTTATAATTATAGTGGACCCAAGATCAAATCAAAAATGAGTTTTTAATAAAATATCATATATATCAAGGGTATAGTCATAAGATAGAAGAAGCCAATAAATAGCCGTATCCGAAAGGAGTCTATATTCAGGCTATTTTTAATCGAACTTCTATTGGAACAGCGACTCTTTGAGGGAAGAGTCTTGGTACCTGCAAGTCGCCAACAAATTGCATTGTATAAAACCCATCAGTGGCCAGTGTCACTGGTGCGGAGGACGGATGTCAAACTGACCCGCATTGGATACAATACACACGTTTCACCCATCGTCATCTTTTACTTGGAGATAGTGCATCCGTTTGCAACTCATGCTCTACTCCATTTTCTGTTTACCACATCTTATTTATGTCCTGTTTTTCATCAACGTATCAAATTTTTTAAAAGCACAATTTTAAATCTACGAGATTGGATTGGGGAAAATCCCCATTCGAACCTTTTCGCGTTTTTACGTTCAGTTGGCCTTTTAAACCTCATCTAATTTTTGCCATCTTTTTAAATTTCACACTCAAAATTTTATACATATGTAAATTAAATTACTCATCATTATTTCTGCTGCAGACGATAGTCTAGTTTTACTATCTGAATGTTTGAATATTTTAATTCTCATCTTTCTCATGTTTTAGATCTATCTTTTATCTTTATCTTGGACTTTTAATTCTTAAATATTTTATACTTTTATTGGATTGTATTCAGTTTTGTGTTTGGCGCAGCTTGTCCGCTTTTGGACCTTACGCCATAAAACCCTAACATCCAATCGAATCTAATGAAATAGACGCGCATCTTGTTATCTGTTTGAATACCTATCACATGGTGTTGGGGAAAATCATGTTGTCTTCATTAGGAATGTTGTTTTCATTAGGATATCTCTATCCGCTTGTGTTATTTTCTAGTGTTTTCATAGTAGCAGCGTGAACTCTGGATATAAGTCGGCAAGGGATTCTCATTTCAAAAGAAATATTGATTGCTTAGTGGTGTTTTAAAACAATTTTATGCTACTAATAAAGTATAACTCATCCAATTAGTTCAGATAATTGTCACGTCCAAAATTTGCATTTGGAGTGACTGTTAGTACTGTTAGCTAGTAGACAGTACCACTTAGCTAACAGTAATTACACCACAAGAAACGATTTTGCAATTCTGTATAAAAATGTTTTTCATCGACACATTAAAAGCCTTATTAACTGGTTAATGCGATTATCGAGGATGTTTAAAAGCACTGTTTTGCGCTTTTCGTAAAGCAATAGGATCTAGTCGATTCCCAAGACCACGTGACCTACACAGGACTAAGCCCGCACACTTTTCCATGTAAAGGTGCATATCGGTAGCAGGATCCTCGGGAATATTTTTCTTTCGAACTTAGATCACGTATTTGAAACAGTTTACAAAAATAGGTTTTTAATTTTAGAATGAATATTAAGGGAGGCTTGTTCATTTTAGGGATAGAAAATATAGGTAGGTATTTCAATTTACATCGCCCTGGAGCCAGATAACGGTCTATTGGTGAGGGCCCGGGATCCATCCCGAAAGGATCCGAGAATAACACATCGTCATTTTTAGCCACGGTCAGATGACGAGATTGACAGCTTAGCTGCCATCCCACTCCAAATTTCCACACCAAGCCAACGTGAAAAAATTTGAAGTCATGACTTCCCAAATTTAATGCTCACTCGCCCTCATGTACACGACAATTTGGTCGAATCGAGTTTCGAAACTCAACCCTCCGGTTGCTAATCCGCGATTCTACTAACTGGGCCCTTGGTAGGAAGGAAACTAAGTACACCAAAGAAAATCAACCCAAATGAGAGTAGTTAGGATCGAACTTCCTAACTAATGCCCTAGTCATTAGCTCTTGACCATTTTCTGAATTACTCAAATCGGAAAATTTAAATTCAATTTCATGAGAAAGAAAAATATTTTTATCGAGTAATTAAAACATTTAATTGACCGATACACAGTTATCTATATGACGCGTTTAGATTCAAAACCGGCTCAATCCATTTTCATACATTTTAAGAGACCAAAAACATTACGGATTGAGTCACTTTTGATCTAAACCCATGAGTTTGAATGCATTTTTAGATTTGATTTAGCCATTTTAGGTCAATACCGCTTTGTAGTGCATTGAGAACTTGTGAAAAATAAAAAAATTATTTTGCAAAAAATGTGGATTCAGCCGGTTTGGAAATTATTCGCCTCATATAGTTTGAAAAACAAATGAATTTTGCAAGAGAAATAAATGTACGAATTTACACACGCAAAGGAATTAAGAAATCGGGTTATGGGAATGAGCTTCAAATCGGCGACCAAATTGAACATCCTCTGTAATGCACCTTTACTCAAGGACTAACTTCCCAAAAATTCCCTATAAGGTATTTATTGCCCGTCCTTTTAACATTAATCATTAAGGCATTATCAAAATGAACAATACTGGTTGAAGCATCTACACGTCTCTAGAGCCCAAACCAGCACCCAACGAGTAAAATAAGTTGAAGTCTACAATTCAAAGCACCTTACAATGCCAGCTAAGAGGAAGACAGTTCATCCCGTTTTTCCTGTGGGCGAAATCCACGGTCAGTTGAAGGCGGTCGACAGCAGTATCCCGGCCAATGTCGCGGTGTACATCGCTGCTGCAGAGGAGTACCTGACGGCAGAAATCATCGAGAAAGCCAGCAGGATCTCTAAGAAGAACAAGAAAACTACTATAGGAGTACCTGAAATCACTGAGGCTATTAAAGGAGACGAGGCACTCAAAGCACTCTTCGGCAACGACCTTTAAGACCTTGGGAAAGCCCAGAGCATGGCCTTAAAACCTGAAATAACTGGTTCAATTCAAAAATAATTTTTACTGTATTTTGAAAGAAGATAAAAAGTTTATCAAAGATCTTTATGGAACGTTTGATAGAAACGGAATAAATTTGTCGTAGATTTATGTCTGGAATGAAAGCTACCGGTTAAACTAACGAATACGGCACCATCACCAATTAGCCATTAGTATTATAAGTTATTAGTGTTATACCAATTATTATTAGTGAATAAGATAACCCGTCTTAGGCTTATCCAACATTTGGCTGCGAAAATTTAGTCTTCAATTTGGAGTCCTTGAGTTTTACTAAGCTGTCGTGTTTGACTTACTAAAGGATAAAATATTTTTCTAGTTTCACTATTCATTTTTAGTAAATATTAGTGAGAACGTTCCAGTCATGATTTCAGTTTTTTGTCACCAACTTTCTACAACATGCACTTGTAATAAATGCATCTCCTTGTTCGGTCAAATATCGACTTGGCCAAATATGGCTCTTGTGCCATAAAACGTCGAAACAACCATCCAACCTAACAACAGATCAAACCTGAAAGCTACCTTATTTTCTTTTATCTTCTGCTTCAGGTAAACACCTAGACTTGGAGGGTTATATAAGAAAGCATTATTTAATACAAGATAATGTTTAGGTTTAATGTCCAGAAACGAATGTTCTATAAATCCACTAAGATGGTAACTCATTCAACCATTTCTTTCGGTCACAACTTGAGGCAGCAGATGCGGGCATTTCAATTTTAATATGAGAAGTCCACTTGGCGGGTTTCCACTGGCACAGAAATTGACCAAAAAGTATCTATTTTATGTTTCAAATCACAAATGTATTTTCAAATTTCTTTTAAATAGAAGTTAACCGCATTACGTTTATGTATGCAAATTCGTGTCATAAAAATTTAAAATGGTAAAGCTTAAGATAAGTTCGTACTTTCAACATTGAGACACACAAAAGTATTAGCTATGAGTAAATTATTTACTTAATTTTGATGATGATGCTGTATTATATTGTTCTGCCAAATACTTGTGAAATTATCCTATATTAACCATCTGACTTCATATTAAGACATAGAAAGGTTTCAAAGTTAGTCTAAACTAAATATTTAAAGAAAAATTTTAACCTGGAATATTTAACCTGAAAAATGAATCAGAAAAATACCCGATCTCTCAGGGCTTTTATATTAGTATGCTGCGTATTACCATTATTGAATTTCGTATCGACTGACCAAGTACTTAATATCTCTTCGAATCTACTTTATTTGTCCTTATCACCTTTTGAGTAGTCTAAATTATATACGACAAAGCAAGAATCATGCTACTTAAAGATAAGGTTATTATAGTTTTATACGCCACGTGATTGTCAATTGAGTGACTGCTGAAACTTAATCTTTCAACAGCCGAATGATTTGAGGATTCAATTTTTCACATGATGGAAATAGAAGCTGAATGAGGATTTAGTTGAGGGTTTAGAAAGAGAATTATTGTAAAAAGGCATTTCTAGAGACCCAAAAGCATTCAACACAAGTTTAGTGATATTTGTTGTAAAATTTTCCATTTGTATCATTAAGCCGCATATACCAACGCACATGTTCAATGCGATACGTGTATAATTTAAATTCGCTGTTTAGTGAGCAATGAAATTTGATTTCTGCTTTGATGAATATGAATCAAGTCTAAATACGACAAAAGAGAAATATGATTCGAACCAAAATAACTCAATGGGGATTTTAACAAAAAAAACCTTTTCAATTGACACAACGATGCGTCTTCAGGTAGCTCGAGACAGAAGTTTATATTCCTTCGCAAGGAGAAATGACTTGCATCGGCAAACAAGGAACAAAACAGTTTCTTAAAGCCGAACTCTCACTTTTGCAGAAAGGAGTTCCATTGTTCCGGTTCCCGCGTCGTGGGTGGGGGTGGGGGTGGACTTTTGGAACAATATAAATTTACCTTCGAAATCCGAGTCATTTCTTCTAGCCCCAGTCGTAAGAGATCCCCTCTTTTGAAAGTCAAACTGAACGGCAACGCTGCACCAGGTTGCCTTTGTTTTCGTTACTTGGACAAAAGCGAGGCCCAACTCTTACAAGAGATTCTTGTTCCGAGACATTGTGCCTCCTAATGAAGGGCCCAGTTTGCGAGACGTCTTCTCCAACATAAACTTTTAATTATTTCCCTCAATTGAATAAAGTAGCGGCGATTCAATGAGGGAATCTTCCAATTTTCCCTTCCGAGACACATAAATAGAAGGGAGCCCGATATCGTCATCGAGATTCGCGAATCTTCTTATCTTTGTTCGCCCGCACGAAGCAAAATTGTTTATAAAAGAGCTCGCTAATTGAAAATGTGTTCATGAACTATGATTTTGCTGTTGGGTGTTGCTACTGTGGTTACAGCATTTCGTGCTCCTGCGTTCTTTTCTGCCTGTTTGAAAGGATAACATTTCGTTTTCTTATTTTTATTCAAATAACGTCAACACACTTTATACGGGGTAAGTCAAAAAGCTGTTACCCCTCAGATGAATGTACGAATTATGCGCAAAAGTATGTTATCTTCCGGTCGAACACTTCTTGGTAGTACAGTTTCCCCTACGATCATTTATAACGGATCCTGACCGCACTAATTTTCTCATAAATTCGAACGTCTTGGAGTGTTCTTGTTGTATGCCGTTCTTGAAATTTATTCCTCGTTACTGATGGTGAAGGAAATACCTTCATTCAATCTTCCTCCTTTTTTCCAAACTAAGTCTTGTCGCTTAATTTAGTCTGAACCAAAATAAAATTTGCAGGATGTCTTGCCCATAGAAATGGTAACATCATTTCGGACCTGTATTTCTGAACTAAATTCGACGTACATTCATAACTACTATTACGAGAGAAAAACAATACAAAGTTTTACTGTGGAGAAAATTAAATTATTAGTAGCAACACTGTCTTGCATTAATCCATTTGTTGCACCGATTGATTGAAATTAAGATTGTAAGGTCCACTTTTCTCGAAGAAGGGGCCACGGTAGCTCAGTTGGAAGAGCAACGGATTAGCTATCGGACGGTTGCTAGTTCGAAACTAAGTCCCACCAAAGACCGTCGTGTCTCCGGAGGGCTGGTGCATGTTAAATCCGTCGTGGTCTCGAATTTCCTCACTTTGGCATTGTGTGAAAGTTTGGAGAGTGGAATGCCAGCTCAAGTGTTGACCTCGTCATCTGACCGTGTTTCAGAATGACGTGGTGTTTTACTCTTCGGGATTGATTCCGCACCGTAACCAATAGCCAGTTGTAATGCTCCAGTGCGACGTTGATTAACTACCTACCTTCTCGAAGAATATATGTCGTCTCGTATGATTATATATATAATCGGCGTTTAATTTTTTGCGCGTACCTATAGATGGCAGAGTGTAATTATAGACTCACGTTTCACATATTATTTCAATACATTCTTTAATGAATATAGCATGTATATTTACATAAATGGATTTCATACCTCTAAATGAAATAAAATTATTCAAAAATGTAAAACAGCATTTCGTCGACTTTTATTGGCGTTAGTTCTTATTTCCAGTAAAATGTATGTCAAATAGCACACCTCAGTCATGCTACCACAATTAGATTCTGAACGACCACTTCAATTTAATCGCCACACCAAAAACTTGTCTTTTTTATATAAATACAATTGGTTTTTTAAATATTATTTAATATATGTATAGATTAAATACGCTCATGTTCAAAATTATCTTTACATGCATAAAATCACGTATTTCTCAGAAACTCTGAATTTTATGAATTTTTGTAAAATGATACATAAATCATAGCACATAAATACAAAGGAAAAAATTTAAGATCATTGCATATGATATAAAACTGTAGCATGAAACAATAAAAATGGCAATAATATGTGACAAGGAGAGTTCAGAAAAAAAGAATAGCCCAGAAAAAATTAAGGCTTATGAATTTAATATGGAATGTGATTTCCCCTGACGTGTACACACATATCACAACGTGTTTTAATCTGGCAATAATGTTGTTAACCACAGTATGGGAATTAAGTTCCACACCTCTAGCAATGCGGTCTTCAAGGCATTTATATCTCTAGGAGGATGTCTCCGTGCAACTGCTTTTCCAAGGTAATCCCATAAGTTCTCTATCGGGTTCAGATCAGGAGATTTTGTTGGCCACGGTATTCGCTTAATGGCTTCACTTTCAAGGAGGTTTGCTCGATGTGGACGAGCATTATCGTCCATAAATAAAAAGTCAGATCCATATGCACCTCTGAAGTCTTACATAAGGTTCTAAGACCTCATCCCGATTTCTGTGGACGGTCACCGCTGTTGAAAACGTGTAGGGGCGTACGTTCATCGATCATTATTCCTCCCCATACCATCACACCTGCACTTCAGAAACGGTCACTTTCCATAACGTGCGAAGGAAAATTTCGCGTTCCTGACTCCCAGATGTAAACACGTTTAGAATCAAGTTAAACTAAACTTAGACTCATCAGTAAAGAGAACGTGGGTCCATTGGTGTTCACTCCAGTTCTGATGTTTTTTGCACCAATTAACGCGATCCCTCTTTTGTTGTGAACACATACCCTTGGCTTTCTGGCATAAAGGCCTATTTCATTAAGACTTCTGTATACAGTTTGCCGTGATACAACAGTTCCATTGGCGACTGCACAACCTCTGAACTTAACTGCCGAGCAGTAGACTTCCTGTTACGACGGGCAGTTATTGCCAGATATCGATCTTGAGAAGCAGTTGTTATGCGTTTACGACCTTGTCCAGGCTTCCTTACAACAGTTACAAAATTTTGAAATTGTTTCCATAGCGTAGAAACTGTCTTGAAATATTCACACATCTCGTTGCTTCCATAATTGTCTGCCCTGCTTCTAGACTGCCGATAATTCGCCACTTCACAGATTCTTCCAAATGATACTTCGGAGCCATAACAAACCGGTTTTAGTCCTTACACACTGAAATCAAACGCTGTATTGCAAAAATTCACTCATATATTCATTTTCGCAAAACGCTTGATTCACCGTCGGATGACGTAACGCCTTGATTTGCATATCAGGAACCGTTTGATCACTTTTGATCGGATAATGATAATTACGCTTTTCTTTCACACATTCCCTACAAAAATGGATTACATCGATTGGATATTTCATGGAATATAATTATTTTTGGGTATGTAAAGATAAATTTGGACATGAGTGTAATATATATATATATATATATATATATATATTCCTGGATTTTATAGGGAAAACCACACACGAATCTTTTCCCTTTTTTAAATACAACTGGTTTTTTAAATGCTATTTAATATATATATTTGCATGAATTTTGCATTTTATTCCGATAAATTTATTGCGCTTGATTCTCTTAAACACTACTTTTTAATATTTTATATAGACAATGATTTTATCTTGAGCTTGGCGCAACTTGTCTTTTTATGGACCGTGCGCCATAAAACCCTTCTATCAATCAATCATATTCATCGCATTTCCTTGTTCATAGGCGTTTTTGTATTTTTTGACGCTAAACCCATTTTCTCATATTTTTTTCTGCAATAATTTCTATCCTCCAGATTTCCCATTGCTTTCTGTAATCAGGCTGTTGAAGAACTTCATTAGAGTGCTGACCTCTTCAATGCAGTTTTAGCACTATTGCGCAACTCTATGGCTCCAATCAAAGCATATTTAAACTAAGCGGCAAAATTAGAGAATGAAAATTCAGTAACGGTCGATTTCTATTGTTTACATCAGTTGTTCTCAACCAACAACAAAGAAATAACGTCGATTTTTGTGTTTCTGTTCCGCTTACGTTAGTGAAATATTAGTTAGGTTGAATAGTGCCAGTTATTGTTCTATGCAGTCGTTTATTTTACTCTGGTCTTACTGTTCCATCATGAAAGACCTATATTTCAATGTAATGTTTGTATTTTAAGTCAACATTTATTTACTGAATTAAAAAACTCTTATATCTATGCAGCTAATTGCATGCATATTTGAAAGAAATTCCAGTCAATATTTTCAAATCTATCCAACGTTTAGGTAATTTCAAAACGAAATAAAAAATTTGACTGGAAGATGAAATCGTCCCATTTCCTTATATTTTATCGTACACGGTTAAGAAAACTGCCAGTTCCTAGAAAGCTTTATTTCTCTTTCGTGTAAGGAATGAGTAACCGTATGTACCCCGAAATTAAAAACAAAGGAGCGCACCGAATTTTTAAACGCTGCGTTGGTAAATCGCTCTGCTAATGATTGGAATTAAATATTGTGTAAACCCATCCCAGTTGACCCAAGGGAACACCGGAAGCTAATGAAAACTTCATAATGTAAATTAACAACCGCAAATTACTAATCTTTCACTTTAACTTTGGAAATTATTTTCATTACTTTACCATTCTTTTTCTGCGGGGAGTGAACGCGAATCATAATTAATGCATTTCATGTCTACAGAAGCTTAGCGCTAATTCTCTCTAATCCCATGTGCACTACGTAACGGAATTGCTTACATCAGCTGTCGGCTTTGTTTGCATTCTGCATTGTTCTTCACAAACAGTTTGCAATAAAATATACTGCTGCGATTATCCTTTAGATGAATTATGGGATCTGTTCCTGTAGCGCGGGGAAAACGTGTTTTTATAAAAAGGGTATTACAGTTTTAAGTGCTTTTAGGATGGTTTTAGTTCGTGTGAAATTAATTTCATTATTTAGTTGAACATCTTAAAGCAAATAAAAGAACCAAGTAGTGTTTATAGTTCAAGAATGCTGCACGAGGTGAAATGCATTCCTTTAAAACTGCAGTTCTGCACTTTTATAGAAGCACCTTTTTTAGTCAGTTGAAACAATTTTAGAAATTAATAGATAATAATTGAAAGTAGTTAAACTTCTACATACATAACGTATATCTTTGAATATGATCAATCTTCGTGCAGTGAAAAATGTCCAGTGAACGGACAGTTTTCAGAACTACGGAGAGACTGAAGAAAATGCAAAAGTCGGGAGAACTTAAATCTCTAGTTTATTGATGTCTTGCTTTTTCGAAGAACTCACCCCTACGTTTCAAGGGCCGTGGTAGCCCAGTTGGAAGAGTAACGAACCAGCAACCGGAGGGTTGTGAGTTCGAATCCAACCAAAGACCGTCCTGTACAAAGGAGTCAGGTGCACGTTAAAATTGTCGTGGCCTCAAATGCCCTCATGTTGGCGTGGTGTGGAAGTTTGGAGAGTTGGGTGCCAGCTCAGGTGTGACCTCGTTATCTGACCGTGGTTCAAAATTACGTAGTGTTTTCCTCGAATCTTCCCTTGTCGATTGATCCCTGACCGTTGTCCAATAGCCCGTTGTGTTGCTCCAATTAAAATATCTACCTACCTTTACGTTTCTATAAGTAAGATAATGGACCAAAATTATTCCATTTAATCTTGGGATATCACCACGATTCTTACAAACGATTTCCTTCTAGAGACCCCTCTTGTTCTATAGCTATTTAACTCTTCTTTAACCCTCTGAGAGGTACAAACGTATATATCCGTTCAACAACTGACAGTCCTCCCTGAATGACCTGATCAGTTTTGGTCTTGAACAATAGAATCTTTCATGGGTTTCTTTCAATCATGTAATGTTATTATTTAACTATGATTGTGTGTGTTGTGGGCAAAAGCAATACTACACTGCTTGAAAATCTCGTGAGGCTTGAAGTATTGTGTCTCTTATTCAGAAGAGATCTCGTTCATTTTTACCTGCCTGGTATTTGTCTCGTCTTAAAGTTTTGATTAAACAGCAATAACGTCAGAAAAGCTATTTTAGAAAATTTAAATATCTGTATTAAACATGCATGCTAGCATAATTAAATAGTATTTGCACTATAAACTAAAAATGTGAAGCTATTAAATACTACTTGAAGTGTATAAGGGGATTTATTTAAGTAAGGAGATACTTTTAAGTAAGGAATGTAAATTCGAGAGTCGCAATGATCCGAGGTCACTTTCAAAACAAAAGGAACTACAGTTTCAAATTAGACAAACTGCTAAGTACTAGAAAATAAAACTTTTTGCATTTGTTAAATAAAGAAAATTTTACTGGTAATTAAGACTGTCATAATGCCACAAACGGAAAGGCAGATAACTACTATAAGCTTTGTAGTATTTCTATGAAAACAATTTTGAACTTTTTATCCATGACTCAAAGGTTAAGGCGTAAGAGTTCAAGTAGTACCAAGATTGAAACATTTCACCAAATTGCTGATCTATGGTTGTAAGAATGATTTGAATATGATATTTTGTTAATAATGTAATTTACAAATTATATTCTTACACACTTGTGCGATATAGGTCTGATTCTTTAGTCTATCTGAACGAATACCACAGCGTCTCGATCATACTTTACAAATTTTATGTATTTTTATTTTATACTAGCTTTCCAGACACTCTGAGCATGCCCGCAAAAACCGAATGTGACGGAAAGCTCGTGCAAACGCCTCATGAATTTATTCTTTATTATGCGCGTGCTACTGCTACTAACGTACTTGTAAACGTTGATGTTATATTTATTGAGCAAGTACAAATTATGATATTAGAGAATGTATGTTTGATTATGCACATGGGGCAAACCGAAACCATGATGTGGTATGTGTTGACAAATTAATTTGGAAGATTCTCTCTCGGAGAAGGAGTGTAAAAGAATTGATCCGTGATGTTTTTTGTAGTCGTGTATCGTCCTTAGTTTATTAATAAACTAGCTGTTGAAAAGAAAGATTGCCATTGTGCATTCATCCCAAACGATAAGTTTGCATTTTTGCAATACTTTTCCCATGCTGGATGCTTTGGAAATGTTACACGTGGGGATTCAATGAATTGCATGTCAACTGGCAATTTCAAAGCGGAATGAGCAGTTCTTCCACCTGGTATCAAAGTCGCAGCTATTCCAGACGGCGCAAGTGCTAAGGCAATGTGATTTTGGATCTGATTGCGGCCAGAATCAATTTAATTAGGAACTTTTTACCAGTTCCTCCTGGCGTTACATTTTTATTTATATAGCTAAGTAGACTAAAACATGCGCGTATTCGAATGCAACGTTGTGGCAAAATTTCAAAGCAATCGGTGAAAAATTTTGGGAGATTTTGCGTTAGGAACAAACGAACATTACATTTTTATTTATATAGATATATGGAAAATAAATTCTTCAGTCTTATTAGTTAGAACTCGGATCATGATGGTCTTGTTTTTATTACTGACTATTTAAATATGTTTATTCTCATCTATACATTTTATGTTCTAAATCTTACCTTTTATTTTTATCTTGGAGTCCCTTTTAAATGTTTTGTGCTTTTATTGAGCTACATTCCGTCTCTGTTTGGTACAGCTTGTCCACTTTTGGACCTTGCGCCATAAAACTCCAACATTCAATCCAATCCACAGCGACTCGAACAGTGCTATTCAAACTTTGCCTGTGTACCCCAAAATACAGATTTTCTTGGCCTTTACTACCAATATTTTCATAAAATTTGTGAATGGCAAACTAGAATGATTTAATACTCAAAACGGGCATAGATTACCGATAAACATTGTTTAATATCATAAATATAGTACATGGATTGGGAAAAGAGAAAATTTTTTGGTATCTAAAGAATATTTTTAAAAAAGCAAAATCTATGTAAATAAAGAACGTGGTGTTTGTATGTTGAATATTTGCGGAATATTTATCCGTTTTCTGTCCTTGTAATCCAAAATCAGTGTATTCCGCGTTCTGGCTGTCTGTACGTGTGTACCAGCACTACGTCCAAACGACCGGGTATTATTTTCATGAAATTTTGCATATTTTGAGTACTCAAAGTGTAACTTAGTGGCTGGACTTACCAGCGTCAGACTGTCCACATGTTTTGTCTGTTTTTTTCTGCAAGTATCACGGTTTTCAAAATAATTTCATAAAATAATAAATATTTTTAAAACAGTAATTTAATGAATATATTATTTAAAATTTCTTTACTTACATTTTTAAGCAAGTTTCATGCTAAAACGATTGAATACGCATACTTAAATCAACGTTAATTTTAATTTTGAATATCATGGGTTGTAAACTGAGCATTGCGATTTCTTGTATTGTTTTATCAATACAACATGAAAAGCAATTATTTTTACAGAATTTAAATTCTAATAATTTATTTATTTTGAGCCTATTTTTGTTTCAGATGCAAACACTCCGAATATTTGGAACTGATGATATAAAGAGAATAAAACATTTAATTTTGAACTAGAACAAGGTAGAAATTTGTTATTTTATGTCCAATATTGCTAGAGGTGTGTTCATTTTCTGGACGGCATGTGTAAATTTCGACCAACTTTCCTCAAAAGTCCTTGGTTTAACGCACGAGGTATTCCGTTTTATGAAAAGAATTAAAACATACAACACAACCTTTTGAACCAAGACTGGTAGCTAATCGAATTTATTCAAGCTATTTAAAAATGTTTACATATTAAGTTTCCTTCGCAAAACGCCATTAAACACATTAAAACTTGCATTTCTTTTTCATATTTCAAAGAAATTTACTTGATTTTATTCAAAGCTGCACTTATTAAGCTAATAACACCATTCTCATTCTTAAGAGATACGTGTATTCCATCCAAATCTGAAGTGAAAAAAGTATATAAAGGTGTAGCGCGTACTCAAAGAAATGAAAACTCGTTCCTTGACCACGTGCTGTAATATTTTCTGATTTTTTTTTGCTCGGAATTTTTTCCACAATTTTAAATTTTGTTCTATTTTTAGTTGTAAGTCGTGGCAATTATGCGAGATCACGAGATAAAAAAATTACGAATTAGTATCTTCAAACAAATATTTCTTTCGCTGACTTTACTTAAGTTTTATATTTCGCTCTATTTTCTGTTGTACATTTAATAAATATTTTTTTTATAAATTGTAATCCCTAATCATCACACGCAACAATAATCACACAAAGGATGCTGCTTGCAAGTTAGAGAAGAAAATTTGAAAGGAACCTTTCCAATACTTAAAGAATAGTAATATTATTAATGTAAGAAAAATCCGAATCACGATTTTTTTAAATTAAAAATTATTTATCGCAGTGACAGAATCTCAAGCATGCCTACTTTACGAGTTGAACTTAGTATTTTTCTTTTATAAAAAAAAACTCGTTGAAATCAGTCAACCATCAAATATAATTGTTTGAAAACGGTAATCCGTTACCTTTGCTTTTTCTGTATTGGAGACATTCAATTTTGAAACAAGTTCTTTTGTTATAGCACGTGATACTAAATGGAATTTGCAACAAAAACTCTTCGCTTAAAAAATCAGTAATGAATATCTTATTAAAATAATTTATCAACCTTCCCTTTAAGATGGTGAAATTCGAAAATGTCGCATCCCTGATGCAAGAGTGCCACTCGTAACAATATTTTCAGTAAAACTTTGAATGCTAGAGTATTCTCCGGATATTCGTCATTTCACAAATTAAGGCAATTTTAGGGGAAAAAATTTAAGAACGGGTATTCCTAATCCCCTTTCCTAAAAAACTCCGACACGACTTTTGTAGTAGTCACCTTTTGTAGTTTTGTCATACAACAAGGGTGCGATATATGTTAAATGTATTATATGGCATGTAATACGATTAGCGTCCAAAGCAAGTTGTAGAAATTATAAAACTGTCGAAAATGTTAAAAATTATTTTTCTGGCACTAGAATGATGTTGGCATTTTTCTACGTAAGACAAAAGTGCTTATTCTGGCCAGTTTTCCAATCTACATTTAACCAATTTAACCCGAATTGGGTCAGGTAATTCTGATAATTATAAATTAAATCAAGAAATATTAAGAATAAATTAAATACTTTTCGCGTACTCCTCTGGATGGCTTCAGTTGCCTTTCGGGAGATACACGTACCGCATGTTGTAGAACATCGATCTAGAAAGTAGAATTCTTACAATCAAACTTCTCTTCCTACTACCACTGCCTGTACCCATAGTAAAATTTCCTCTATATCCCGCTGTTACTTATAATATAAGCCAAATAGTTTCACAGTATGAGCCTCTGCAAAACTCTCGTGAATATTTAAAACTAACTTCTGTGGCAATGAAATAGGTCTCCCTTCGAACGAATTGATCAACTTTTTCGTCTGTAGGTAAATAACGCACGTCAAAGATTGATATCTTCTACCCTCTTCAAACTGCAACTGAACCGCAAATATATAAATGACCGAACTCCATTTCAAGCGGCGAACGGTGTGCAATTATGACAGAAATATTTCAAAGAGGCCGGCAAAAAGCGGAAAGTCCGATATTTCAAACAAGTGCTAATAGGAAGTTCTCGCTAACCGTAATTCATTCGCCCCCAATAACCGCGTAATCCGACGTTAAATATTCATGGGACAATCCGCAACTTACGAGCAGTGGTGTTTTTTTACCTCATTTTTAATCAGTCTCTTTGGCAACCGGTAAAGGCATCCTCGAGTTGTACCACTTGCTCGACACGGTGTGGTTGGAACTCTATACTCAACAATCAATTCCAGAACAAATGGGACGGGCCCTTCTATGACGTCTTTATTTTAATGCCACATTCGGGGTCTTTTGCTAATGCTTTTTACGAGGCTCTCCTATTTATTTAAATGACGGTTTCCCTGGCATTACCGTAAGCTTCTTAACAAGCGCGCGCTACGAGCCGAGCCTCACAATTGCCTCGGCTATTCTTTTCTCCGCCACGTTTTGGCAACAGCCGTGACTAATGCTGCGAGCTTAGAACTGTCACCACTGTTTCTGAAACAGTTTCGTTTTGTTTTTTAGGTAGGCCGCTGCTCTGGAAATAAATTCCCCAGCCTTGTTTCGTTTTATACTTAATGGGAGACGGCTTTTTTGTTTTGTTTTATTCGGTCCGCCGTAATAAGCTTTCTGTTTTATACCTTTTTTTGCGCGCGAGTGCGTCGTTTTCTTTTTTGTTTTTCGTTCGTCGTATTCAATAACAACTTAATTACCTTTTTCAAAGGCTCATAATGCGTCGGTTTTTCATCCTTTATTCCGTCGTATCTTTGTCTGTTTTTCTGTCTCTCCGGCGAAGAGCAGGAATGAAGTAAATTAGCTTAGTGAAACCTGATACACTGGTGTTGTTGAAAATGGATGGGATACGAGAAATATATTAGCAGGGGCGGGACGGCATGGGGGCGCAGCGGGAGAATTAATGACCCCGGTGTGCGTATATCATTGGGAAGAAATGCCTAAGAAACGGAAGAGAAATAAAGTCTGGAAGAATATAAATTTACGATTATTTGAATTCCTGGCTGTCATATCAATTCAGATCTGTGTGCTTAAATCACGCGAAGTCATTTGTAAGATTTTAACAAGACGAAAAATTATTCTGTAAATATTTCTGACAGTCTGTCTTGCAAAATATTTGTCAGCTTTTCTTTTAAATTCGTCGAGTTTTAAATTGAATGACAATAGTTATTTAACTTTCGTTTTATTCCAACTGGAAAGTTGTATTTAATTGTTTTCTATTTTTAAAGGGAACTAAAGTAGGCTCTCAGTTTCACGAAAGATGAGAAAGTTTATTCTCTTTCAGTACCTACATTATAAATGTCATAATATTTTTCCGGCATCAATTCGCTTCCGTTGAATGTTTGAATGTTAAATATATTGTCCAACGAAATGTGCCACCACGCAACAGTTCACATTAAAGTTACCCCTCGTTACTGGATTTATTTAGCTGCTGAACACAATCCCTCAAGAAAAGTCTTTTTCGGGAATTACTTTTGGATTATATTATCTTCCCATTTATTAATCAAATAACATAACTTTAAACGAATAGAACCAACATAGATACGTAAAATTTCCCAAATGTTCTGCACTATTCAGCAACATTAAGTGACAAAACAACGTATTAGGTACATTTATAAACATGCAAATTATTTCTAAAAGTGCTTTAACGAACACAACCCATACGTATGGTTATTTAGTCCAATGAAATATAAGTGGAAACGATAATTTGAAAATTGACCTGCCTATGATTACACACCTCTGAATCTCGGTTTAAGTCCTTTAAATGTTAGTAATGAATAATTGCACAATTTACTGTAATTTGCATGGCTCTCCTAACCCGTTTTCTAAATCGTTCTCTTAACCAGTTTTAACATTATTTACCCTCTGAGGGGGTTTACACGCATAAATCCGCCCTGCAACCGGTGGTCTTCCCTGCATGGCTTTTCAGTTTTGACCTATATTTCCAGTAGAAACTTTCCTAAGATTCTTGCAACCAATGGATGTGGTTATCTATTCATGTGGGGTCGCGGTAGCCCGGCTGGAAGAGTATCGAATTGGTAACCGGAGGGCCAAAGACCGTCGTATACGTGGGGGCTCGTGCCCGTGAAATCTCATGTCCTCAACTGTTCTCACGTTGGCGTGGTAGTTTGGAGACCATGATTTAAAATGACGAGGTGTCCTTTGATCTTTCCCTTCGGGATGGATCCCGAACCTTCGACAATAGCCCGTCGTGTTACTCCAGTGCGACTTTAATTCAACTACCTACCTTCCATCTAAGTATGTGTGTCACGGTGTAAAAGGAATATTACATTTCTCGGAAATCTCGTGACTGTTTCAAACAATGTGTACCATTATTTAATCAACATTAGGTGTAATGCAGTGTTCTTGGCAAACGGACTCAGAAGAAACATCTAATTTAAGTTTCTAGTTTAGTTTTAAATACCTGTCACTAAACTTCTCACAGTGAAAACTGCAGTTCGCTCTACATCACTACCAATCAGTTTAATCTTTCTTTCTCAGTTGATGTGGCTACTTAGAAGCTATATAACATGGATATATAAACTAGTTTCTTCCCAAAACTTCTGACTCTAAGATTTAAATCGTTTTATGGTCCGTGTTAAATTTAATTTCCTCTGAGTGTATAAGACGCTTTACTAAGCGGTGTAACATAATGAAATGTAGGAAAATAGACGTTATATTCTTGAAGAATTTACCATCCGTTCGTGTTCCTTGCTATACGTGCTATACGTGTCCTTGCTATACGGGCTATACCTATCCTTGTTATACGGGCTATACCTATCCTTGTTATACGGGCTATACCTATCCTTGTTATACGGGCTATACCTATCCTTGTTATACGGGCTATACCTATCCTTGTTATACGGGCTATACCTATCCTTGTTATACGGGCTATACCTATCCTTGTTATCCTTAAAGCGAAAATAGTGCGTGCCAGTTAGTGTGTAAAATAATCATCCATGGCGGACATAATTAACTGCGTGTGGCAGTCCTTTTCCCTGGGAGCTAATTACCTTTCTAGAAATGGACTTCCCGAGGTCATCTGCCTTCTCATCAGAGCCACTCTAAATTGAATTTTTGATTAGTACTAATGCAAAGAAAATCGTGTAAATAAATCAGTGGTTCCCAAACTTCTCAGTCCAAGGACTCCCCTCGAAATTGAAAACTTTTGCGTACCCCTTGAGATAAAATTAAATGCGGTACATGAAGACCTGCTTAAGAACATAGTGATCCTTACTTTACACCTTAATTTTTGGATAAAAATATGTCGATGTCAAATAAATTATGAAACGGTGACATTAAGTATAAGTGATGACAATTTCAAAGTTTTAAAGTAAAGTAATCTGTAAATATCACATACAAACTCTTATTTAATGATTGAAATGTACTAAAAACAAAAGGCTCCTAAATTCTAACATTAAGGACGTCAAAACTAGTCTTTATGTGAAGAGTGAAGTCTCTTATAAATTATCTAAGTAATGTTTGGTTTAATGTCCGATACTTTCAATATTGTCATTTTCAAATTCAATTCGGTTTCAAATCTATAAATACTGGAATATCCTAATTGTTTTAGATTCTGAAATTTAGATTTTAGAACAGAAGAATCGACTAAACAGTTATAAAGTTTCTTCATTCTTATTTTTTTCTCTAGTTCTTTATTTTGGTTAGTGAAATATTGCATATTTTCCACGAACTCCCTAAAACCTTAGGGGCCGTAGTGTCTCAATGGGTATGCCAATGAGCTAGCAACCTTCGAGTTGTAGACGGCACAGGTTCGATTCCTGTCAGGTGCATTCCTCTCTGGGTGTATTTCCCTCTTGTGTCAGTAAAACTTTCATTGTGTGTGTCTATTACTTGATATCATATGTCTTATATCTGGCGCAACGTGGCCAAATATGGCCCTTGCGCCATAAAACCCCAAACCAACCTCCCCTAAAGCCTCATCGCGGACCACTCTGGGGAGCAGTGGTGTAGATATTACTCCATAGACTTTCATAGACTTAGTCTAGTGAGCGCTTTTAATCACGCACAGAAAGAAGGAAGGCCCCAACAAGGCCGTGATCGAGGGTCCTCCATCTCCCCGGGGCCCCGCTGGGCACACCGCATTTCGGAAGTGCGGTAAGATTTTCCGGAGCGCGGCTCAGGAGATGGACGGCCGATGAAATTTCCGGATAAAGTCACAGGTGGGCATGCATCCCCCGGGGTTATTGCGTCACGCACCCCCTAACCCATATCGCCCGAAATGAAAGAGGAATAGAAGAGGGCCATATCGAGAGACTAAGTAATCTCAGTCATTTCCTTCCAAGGGATACTCATATTCCGAGAAATATTTCTTCGGGGGCCTTGTCCATATACACCCACTGGAGATGCTCTCCATCCAAAGTATCTCTGCACGAAAGAGTGTTGCAGCGATGACCTTTGGGGAAATGTTTTCCGTCTCTATGCAAGTTTTAAGAACCCGGTGGTTCGTTCGTTATTGGCTAAGGAGCCGCGGTACTAGCCCAGTTGGAAGAGTAACGAATTAGAAATCGTCGGGGTGCGAGTTCGGAACTCGGTCCAGACGAAGACCGTCGTGTACACAGGGGCTGGTGCATGGTAAATCTGTAGTGGCCTCAAATGTCCTCACGTTGGCGTGGTGTGTAAGTTTGGAAAGGGGGTGCCAGATCAGGTATTGACTTCGTCATCTGACCATGTTTCAAAATTACGTGGAAGTTTCTTTATATTTTTAAAATCTACCTTTTACTTGGTTGGACAAATGAACCTTAAAATGACGGATCTTTCCCATGGGGGCTGATCCCGAACCGTCGCCAATAGCCCGTTGTGTTTCCCCAGTGCGACGTTGATTAATTACCAATTACTCGTTATTATCTAAACTCACCAGATCTGGATGGACGAAATGTCTCGTAGTTAGAAAACTAACCAGATCTGGATCTTACAAATCGGTGTTACGGCCAATGAGAATTTGCGCGCCTCTGAAGTTTTGAAGAGTGTAGAGAATTGGCCTGCGCTGTTGTGCTGAGAGAGATCAGGCAATGATGATGTAACAAGTTAACTGTAAAATGTCTTAATGCCTGTCCTTGTTTTGTGATAATAAATGTTGTGGCTGTAAATCGAATGCTGATTCTTAACGAATCCACATCAAATAACAATTTGAGAAGACGTCAATTTTGGAGCGTCACAATCGGCAATATCTTGATGACCAGATATCTCGTCATTAGTAAAATTGATCAGATCTTGATGGACGAGATATCTCGTCGATACCACTTGGAGGGTTTAGATCAATAAGACTATTAATTTAATGATGGGTGACCATGGTCTCGCTAATTATGTCCTAGCCCATCGATATTCTTTTGAGTACTGAAGTTGTTTTGACATTTAAGCCTACTGATCTCATTTCATGTTTTCGACCATTTCAGTTATGAATTTTGTTTTACAGATACCAATACTTTATTCATCACCTACGTCTTATTATTTACACTAATTTACCTTTGAATGCATTATCTTTCAACTTATATTCGTTATCCTGTCAAGGTCGTTTTTTCTGTATTTCCAGTGTTCATTTGACCGTTTATGAGATGATCCCGAACCCGTTCCCCGCTTTTCGTAACCATGACAATTTGCAGCGACTGATAACTGGATTAAAAAAATTATGCGTAATATTTTTGGTTCTCCGTACATTTCTTGAGAATTCACTCGACATTGGATAACGTATCAACATGGTGGTAGGTAGATTGACGTAGCACTGGAGCAATACAGCGGGCTATTGGCAACGGTCCGGTATAAAACCCGAAGGGAAAGATCCCAAAACAACACCACGTAATTTGAAACCAGTGAAACATCCTGATCTTACTATTTCGATAATTGATCATACGAATTCTATTTTGACAATTATTTATCAAACTAACTTTCAACTAAGCCTAGACAATTCATATTTAAAATATCATACATTTGCATATCTGCTTATCTCACAAGCCATGCTTGTACTCACGTACATCATACATATTGCATATATCATAATGAGCAAAACACAATTCGTTACAAACAAAACTGATAGGGTTTTTATTTATAGACTAATTTAAAAAAGACTTTGTAGACTGATTTTAACCCTCCAAGTGTTTCGACGAGATATCTCGTCCAATATCCGGTCATTTTTTCTAAAGACTATCTTGCTGAAATCCAAAGTAGGAAAAATATCCATTAGTACCATATTTTTATATTGTACGTTATGTTGTTGATCAGCATGTTTTTAATTATAAAATTCCATCATACTGTTCAGTCAATAATTTTCATTTCATTTTTTCCCACGAATACATTTATTTTTATATATTATCCATAACCTGATTTAAAAAATCAAGAAATAAATTTTGTGTTGCGTAAATTTCTTGCGCATGACTTATATCTACCTTTTATTACGTTTTTATATTTCCATTGATTTTATTTCTTTAATCTTGCGTTTGGCGCAGCTTGTCCGCTTTTGGACCTTGGGCAATAAAACCTTATTACCAACCTATCAAGTAGGGTAAACAAATTGTCCCTTACTCAGAACTGGTGACAGTTTGGAACAGGTTTTTACATGTTCTGTCCTGTAGCATCGGAGTCTGGTCACTAAAGGGCAGTTTGAGACGCGAAGATAAACCAACAAGAGGGTTAAGAAAGTTGCAGTAAAAATAATATTAGCCACTATAAATATGCAGTTGCAGTGAGTAATGAATCAATGTAATCTTTCAGGCTAATGTAATTTTTAACAAAAATCGTTTAATGGATAAAATAACCACTAATACACCATTAAATAGTCTCACCCAAATTTCTGAATAACTGTTAAATCAAGCAATCGAGTTTTATTAACAAGGGTTCGTGTTGTTGTAAGCAGTGTCCTCTGGAATGTCACAGGTACTATATTCCAAACCTCAGCATTTTTAAGATTCAAGACTAAGAGCACAGTTGTTTCGATTTCAAAAGCTTAGTGGAGACTTACTCTCGCCTGAAAGTAAACGAAGTATTAGATAACAGATATGTAAAAGGTTTGAAAGGTGTGGGAAAAAAATATACATCCCAACCACGAAAATTCCCTTGGACAGGCGTAAAGTAAAAGGCAGTTACCATGGAAACGAGACAGTCGTGGATCTTATTTTGTACTTCACGTCTATTTTTATAGTGCATCTTCCTAGTGTTGGAACTTCATTTTACGTTGTATATTGTAGTATAAGATTTGGATTCAGATAACGTTTATGTAAGACCGTAACTTTCCACCTAAGCCACTATTGTGTGACGACCCCATAACTTTCAATCACACTAGAACAGTTTCACGTTTCCTAACTACAGAAAATAGAAGAGAACGTATAGTCTGGGTGTTCTTTCAGATTAGAACATAAATGAAACGTGAATCGAATGCGCATACGAATCTTGAATTATGAATAGTAAGCTACTTTCGGAATAGGAAAGAATTTAAAAGTGGGTACTAAACCCTATTTCCCGGTGAAAAGTAGAGGGAGGCAAGAATGAATACAGAAAAGGGAAACTCCAGATTATAATTTAATTTTTTAATCCTTGTTTTTTATGCTGAACGAACCCCATTAACTCTTACTGATGCTAATGCTTTGTTGAAATTCACCACGAAAAATTTAAATAAAACAAATTAGTGAAAATTAACACCGATAAAAAATCCACCACCACTCTCCAGACTGAGAACAGGACATTTTAAAGGCATCCAAATAAACATTGATTTAACCAGAACGTAACAATAGTCTAGGAGTTGAACTCACACCTAATATTCACTACCTAGCTGCTCTTCAAACCATCGATTACCATGCTGAAGAACAGCTTTACAGCCATCGACAAAGCTGCAAAATGCACGCGGCGGCATCTGACTCAGAAATAGACCTAAAAGCAATCCATTGCTATGAATAAGATTTTAAATATAGTGTATTTGATTTGGGGAGGGTGGACAAAATCCACCGTCCGACTACCTCCAGCGTTCCAGAAAGACTTGTGACCCTTGAAGCCCCTCCGAAGGGGGGGAGTTTCGGTTCGGAATCAAAACGCTTGTTCCGTTTTACGTTGTATATCTGTGTTCTTGTTCGCTCTCATTTCTTTCGGCGTGGCTCTGGCCTTACGCAAAACTGGGTAATTGGAGAATGAGAAAACGTGTATTGGCCTGTGTTTACATTAGAAAACAAAATACAATTAACAAAGTTTTAACAATCAGTTTCTGCTTTACAAAAAGTATATTGATGCAATCTGCAGTTCTGAACGCAATGTTTTTCTTAAGCAAGCAGAACAAAATAACTATTTTACACGATACATTCGGATGCTATTTAGATAAATGTAATAAACCTTCATTTTAGTAATCTGTTGAAAGTTTTAAAGTTATTCACACCATTGAAAGTAATTAGGGTTAACACTCTGACGGGCAACATGCGAAAAAGTTTTCTTTTAAGAGAAACTTTGTGCGAAGACATCACCTTGCATGGAAATAGTTTTATTTCATAACAAAACTTTCACTGGGCTCGGTTCAACAAGCTCTGAATTCGAATACTGGTAGTTAAATAACATTGCACTAGAGCAACACAAACGGCCATTGGCGACGGTCCGGGATCAATCCCTAAGAAAGATCCGAGGACAATACGTAATTTTGAACCACGGTCAGATGACAAGGTCAACACCTGAGCTGGCACCCGACTCTCCAAACTTCCACATCAAGCCAAAGTGAGGAGATTTGAGGCCCACGCTTTTAAAATCACCTACACGACCATCTAAGTTTGGATCCGGTTTCGAACTCCCAACCCTCGAGTTGCTAATCCGATACTCTTCCAACAGTGCCCGTTCGAATCCTGGTCTTGGCACGATGTTTGTATTAATTCGGAATTCACTTATGCCGCAGTATATATAATTTGTTTTCATGTGGTAAAAATTGATTGCAATGACAAACCACACAAAAATTTAGTTTCTTACAACATTCCACATTTAGAACATTCCATGACATTAGATAATATTTATATGCCTTAGCAGCCTTAATATGGCTTAAAATATTTATGTACTTAGCTTTAACCAGTTAATAAAACTGACGTCACGTATCCAAGTGCCTGTTCTAGAATGTTCAAAATACATTATCATATTTTCCATTAAAAAATTTGCTTTATGTGTTCAGAAAATAACTTACTAGCTATTCAACTTTTAGATATAAAGTATAGATTAACGCAAGAAAATCCATTAATTTGTTTCGTAAATAAAAATAAATTGCTCAGATTTAAAACAGAATTTCATAATATTCAAAAACTGAATATACATGATTAAACGGCTTTTATCGTGGACGCAAGTCATTTATCGAGTATGCAAGAAGTCTGCTCAAGAATTCCGAAACATTTCGATTTTCTGCGATTCTCGAAAATTTTAGATAACGTAATCAACATATGATAATTTTCAAAAATAGTCATATTCTCTTATCTTCACGTGCCTTAAATCCTTATTGAGAAGTTTTGCAATATATAATATAGGGATTTGTAATTTATTCCGGTAGGTAATTAAACACAACGAGCTATTGGCGATGATCCGGTGTCAATCCTGAAGATCCAAGAACAACGCCTCGTAATTTTGAACTACGGTCAGATGACGAAAACAGCACCTGAGCTGGCACCCCACTCCCCAAACTTCCACACCACGCCAACGTGAGGATATATGAGGCTTCGACAGATTGAACTTACACCAGCCTCGTGTACACGACGGTCTTTGGCTGGACTGAGTTTCGAACTCGCAACTCTCCGGTTGCTAATAAGTTGTTCTTCCAACTGGGCTACCGTGGCCCTGTTATTTTTCCAGATTTTCTCAGTATGCGATTAGTAATTTTATCATTTCCTAATTATTCATCGCAGATTAGCTACAGGAGGCTTTCACGGAGGGGCAAGTTAAATCTGCCGTGGTCTCAAATGTCCTCACAATGACGTTGCGTGAAGCTTTCGAGAGGCGTTCCTGCTCAAGTGTGGACTTCGTCATCTGACCGAGATTCAAAATGAGGCGTTGTCCTCAGTTCTCCCCCTACGGGATCGATCCCTGACCGTCGATAATTGCCGTTGTTTTGCTCCAGTGTGACGTAAATTCACATACCTAAGTATTCATCATTTAGATGAAATCGGGGATTTTTCTCAGTTATTACTAATGCTATACTATAATGTTTTTAAAATTACCATACATTGTGTTGGCTAATAATCTTAACATCGGTCGAAGAGCTCTAAGGTAATTTCGTGTTGGTGAAAAGGGATGATAATTTACATGCAGAAAAACCGGCATTTACCAATACGTAATTTTTATCTCCGTCTCCAAGGGTTTGAAGCTGCATAATTTTAGTCAAAGAAACTATTTATACCATCGAATCTGCTTGGTGTCGAAAACACATCTAGGTAAATTCAGTGGTTTACGTTTTTTAAATTGAGTTATATATAAAAACTTTTCATTGTGTTTATCAAGTTAAATGATTGAAAGTGAATTTGTGTGTTTTTCTGGAAAATTAATTCAAGAAACTATCAAATTCAGACAGAAGGGGCGGGGGCCGTCGTGACTCAGTGGGTATGTCCACTGCGCTAGCAACCTTCGAGTTGTAGGCGGCACAGGTTTGACTCCTGTTAGATACATTTCTCCCTGGGTGTATTCATCTCTTCTGCGTCAGTAAAAATTTTCATTGTGTGTTTAATAATTTTGATTGTTTCATTTGTGTGAAATGGGTCCATTTCTTGACATTGGATGTCTCGTGTCTGGCGCAGCATGGCCGCATAGGACCCTTCTAGACCTTCACCTCTCCGACTCACCAAACGTTGTAGAGCCTATTTAAGACTTTCGAAGGTAAAAGACTTTCCTAACACTGAGGCCCAACAAGAAACACATGGAGAGCACCACCTCTCCCTCTCTATGAGCGCGTGCGGCATTTATTTTATACATTTTAGCACGTAATTATAGTACCATGTGAGCTAAAACATCAAAAGATATTGTACAGTTGAGGTACAAAATTTTGATACATAAAAATGCAATTGTACAATAAAACAAGTAAAATAACACAACATAATAATAGTACCATCTGGGCTAGAACATCAAAAATATTAAATAGGTATGGGACAGAATTTTGATAATACAGAAATGCAGAACAAAACATACACAAGAATAATAACATAACAAATAAACATTGTTGAATGTAGTAAGAGTAATTGTTGCATACTAAATGTTATATCATTTCATTATATAACACTACGACAATGTATATACAAGGTATGACAATGTATATAGAATTAAACAGTTTGGTGTTTAATAATGATACAATTTATATGTAATGAATAATATGTAGGACAGTGTGAATAATAATATATCTCTATCACGTTCCGTAGTCTGTATTTGCTATTAATAAAGTTGGCGTTTGAGAGCAATACTTTTCATTGGTACAAGACTTAGTGATATGATCTTTTCCACATGATAAACAAATATTTTCGTTAGAACACTTGGATTTGGTGTGGCCAAACTGGCCACACCGTCTAATGCTATGAAAATCGTCCAGACGGACTCTGACAACTTATGAAAAGAAACTTCGTGGTCATTGGTATATTGATGGGTTTAAGGTAGCCACCCAGTGATTGCCGAGGGCGGCTGGAATTTTGAAGTCGATTTTAATGTTATTCACTTCTCAGAGGATTTCATTTTTAAGTAAGAGTGCGTCTGGTAAATCAGCGCCCCCAATTTCGGAGTCAACGTTGAGGAGGATCACCCGAGGTATTCTTTTAGTTGGTCGAGCCACTTCAAACCTCTTAGTGATCTCTCCTCTTTACTAAAACTTCATTCAGAGCATCGAGATCTGCCACCTCCATAAAACCCAAAACCAACCAGACAAGTGACAAACGCGCTCCAGTGCTGAAATGACACCAAACAACTTTCTACCTCCTCCCAACTGGTCACAACTTACATGAACATTTTCGCATCGGACTTGTTGATTTTCCTTAGTGTATTTTTTTGCTTCAATCAGCCCACGGAAATTTTATTCTGAACATATAGTGGAAAAATAATGGGTCGCAGTACGTAGGGCTCTATCATGACGCAAAGGGATGAATTTTATACAAAACTAACTCTATTATGGGGATACTCCAGTTGAGGTGGTGTGGAAGTTTGAAGAGTGGGAGCCAGCTCAGGTGTTGATCTCGTCATCTGACCGTGTTTCAAAATTACGAGGTGTTGTCTCGGATCTTTTCCTTCAGAATTATTCCCGACCGTTGCCAATAGCCCATTGTGTTGCTCCAGTGTGACGTTACCTAACATTATGGAGATACACTTAAAGCAAAATGGCAATGCAACGAGAATTTTCAGAAAGCTTGAAGGTTTTGAATTCGATGCTTACATTCCGGATCGCAGTACATCTGTGGGCGCATCCCTTCGTACGCACCATCTGACCGGATGGTTGAGCGGAGTCTTCCTTAATTTTACAAGGCTTCGAGTGAAGGTGAATGTGTGTGAAACCGAATTCTCTGGAAAACATTCCAGCAAGAGAAAGAAAAGCCTCTCGGGCGATTAAGCCTTCTTTCGCTGTAAGGAACCTCCCCTCGCAATGCCCCTATAAAATGTGATTGAACCGAAAACGGCCAGAGTAAAAGGAAGAAATAAGAAAGGAGCGAATATCTCTGACAGCCGATATCGGTGCCCTTTCGCAACAGGGGGAATAAAAAAGGGAATAAAGGGAAGAAATAGAAAGAATGTGAGATGGATATAGCAGCAACAATAAAAGGAGAAAAAAAGGAGTCTCCTCTCTGTTGCTCCTTTTTACGCCTTTTTATGGATGGGAGGAAACTGTTGAAAATGTACCAGAGGAGGAGAGTAAATCTGATTGTGCTCCCTTGCCTCTGAGGCTTAGTGAAATGCGCGCAGCGTTCTCTAAAAATAGGCCATATCTTTACGGGCAGTCCATTTTCCAGGGTCCTTACGGATAAGACCGGATTATGTCCCGAATTTTCCTGTTCTGTCCACTCATATTGGGAGACGGAATGAGAAACCTTCGAATTTCAATTTCATGGGGCTCCTTTGAAAGGAATCTTGCACGATGTTTGCGAAATCGGTTAGGATTGGCAAGAACGGTTTGTGCATTATTTAGTTGGTTTGAGATGTGTAACAGATCGGTCGACCACTTCACGCACGAGAGGGAAAGGCTTCTCCAGTCGGGACAGACAAGTGTCTGAGCACCCTGGTTTCGAATTGCAGTCTGGTATGGTTCTGTTTTAACCCTATGAGGGTTTGGAGATTTCCGAGTTATGTAGCCCACCCAAAATGGCTAAATAGACACATTTATTGGTTCGTAGAAAAGATTCTATTGGTCTTACTGGTTAGAATTCACGTGGAGAAGATTGCAGGATATATGAGCGTGAACCACTCGGTTAATCAGTAAATCTCCTGCAAAAAGTAATCAGAGACACAAACGAAATGAAACCCTTTTCAATTACAGATCGCATTTTTCTTGTAGTATAAATTTTTTCCTGTCTAATCAACGAATAATCGAAGTTAACGTATTTATAGTCAACTACGATTATTCTAATAAATTCTACGCTAGTAAAATTTTATTCGGAATAACTTTGCATCTTCAGAATACAAGTGAAGGTACATCGTAGGCTTAGGCCATGTGAATATATTCAAAAACTGTATAAGTTCACAATCCGTTCTGTCCACGGGAAAAAGTTTGAAGCGTATTCTTTTAAAACGGAACAAAATTTTATATATCTATTAGAAAAATACTGTCAGTAAAAAATCAAATCACACTCGGCTGAAAAATCAGCTTTTTAAACATTGTGACCTTGTTTGAAGTACGATATTTCAAATCCCGTCTTGGGTAAACTAAGCTACTTGATTACCAAGCTTAGTACTTTGACTGCCTGCTACCGAAGCTTATTATTACCTAAGAGTGGTAGCGACTCGTTTCGTAAATTATGTCTTTGGAAGGAGATAATTTGTTTTTATTTGTACTGGGATCAGAGGCACCCGGAAAGTAAAGACTTGGCCACAAACTGACATCAGCGAATTGGGATTTTCCCGTTTGAACGGACTTCGCTATATAGCGCAGAACCTAATCCTTCACCCCACTTTGACTAAATGAGTTTCACCAGGGTGATTAGGCACGGAAAACCTACTGAACTCCATTCAGTTACCAAAACCGCACTATGTTCAAGCCCCACCGTAGAGATTATTTCTTATCTTGCTTTTTAAAAGTACTGATTAATAATACAGCAGTGATTGGTGTTTCTGGCTTTTACGCCATAAAGTATCAACCAACACAACGTCTCACACTAGCATGCACCTTTCCTTATTGGGATTTATCCGTTTCAAACCTTAAACAGGAAGACGTGGTTAACTGGTTGGTTTTTAAGATTTTTTAAGACCCACTTTTGTGATTGAAGAGCATGTGTGTCATCAAAAGGAACCTACAGAAGAAGCAGCACATATGTCCAAAGAAGCAGCACATATGTCCAAAGAAGCAGCACACAAACAAAGTGATCCAACTTACCGTCTAATAGAAGCTGTGTTATTGCAGTTGCTTGTTGTCTACATGCTGTGTATGCATATGACTTATATGCACCATAAAAGCCCATGAAAATTTCATCCAAGTAAACCTCCCTTTTGGAATAGTTTTGTCGGTTGGCCTTGAGATGGTTCGAACTTTTAAAGATGCCCAACCACGTCTTTACGAATGACACTAAACTTTCGAATCTAATATTCAAAAAAAGTCTGAACAAACACTTGAAGTGTATGTGATCAAAAATCAGTTCTATGTTAACTTTTACATTCAGTTCATTTTTAATCCTTTTACTTATTAAGTTGATGGCATACTTTAATGTTACGCTTTATCTTTTCCGTAGTTTTTGATTAGCTTTACTTTATTTTCATGTTGTATTCTACCTACATAGTTTTAACGTACCTTTCATTATTGGTTAAGATACTTGTTTGAATTTTTAATGTTTGTGTAGAACCTTACTTAATCTTGTGTTTGGCACAATTTGTCCATATTTGAACCTTATCAAAACCAAAATCAACCAACCATGATTGATATTAACACCTAGTTATTTTCTGTATACCTCACAAAGCCCATTAATGCTAACCCAGAAATTAAATTGCGTTTGCCCAAGCTTGATTTGATTAAATGCTTTGTACCTTTTGCTCTGTTATGTTCTTATTACGAAGATGGAAGATGTGTCAGATGGAAATAATTTTAAAGTTTCAGACTTTTAATTAATATGACATAGACTAATAGACTAAATACAGAATAACCTGTTAATTAGTTTGAATTTGAAGCGTAAAAAACATCCAGACGGAATTTTTAAAAGCTTCCAACTATCAAGCTGCATAAATTAAATTAAATTATTTTTTCGTTTTGTGTGTAGGCTGGTGCATTGGTCCAAAACCATAGCTTTAATTGCTATACAAAGGAAAACAAGTGAATAAATGTGGGATGTTTAAAATACAATTTTAGTATTCCAGACAGTTTAGGAAATCGAAATAAAATTCAAATTTCTGGGCTTTCATCACAGGCAACTCGCTCTGTTGTAGGAGTTTCATTTTAACGAACCATTGTAATATAAGTATCTGAAAACAATAAAACTTGAAATGCAAAAAGCCCTTAAAATTGCTATCCTCACGGGTACATCTCTTTTAGGTGCGTATGGGCTTCACAGACCCGATGTACTCTAGTGATCTTTGCTTTATCCTTGGGGTTTACTGTCGTTAGAGTAATATACAGGGTGAATCTAAATTGTTTTTACAAAATAAGAGGGGTGATAGTACCCATCCAGACGAACAATAATTACCATGGAACATAGAGTCCCATTCCACTCTGAGAGGCAGAAAAGAGTCAAATTAGAATTTCAACATGAACTTACAACAGTGTTGGGAAAGCGAATGAACGATACCAAAAGTTACACAATCTGATTTATTGATCAGAGAAAAACTCATAGCAAGTGCTCAAAGTGGCGGCCACGCGTGTCGTTGCACAGTTCACACCGGCGAAGGAATGAATGGAGCACCCTCTCGAAGATTCCTGGTGTTGTGTTAATTTTGTCTGCTGCAACACCGATTCTCGCTACGAGATCTTCAGCCGAGTCCACAGGCGTCTGGTACACTAGAGATTTCATATGCCCCAGAAGAAAAAGTTCAATGGGTTGAGGTCCGGTGAGCGAGGAGGCCAAGCCGCAGGTCCGCCACGTCCGATCCATCTTGCTTAGGAGATATGCTACGTAGGCAGGTACAAAACGACGTCAGAGGCGTTGACTTGTTCATGCTCGACGCGTTTCGACCTTACTCTTTTCTGCCTCTCAGAATAGCCCATTGTGTTGCTCCAGTGTGACGTTAATTGAAATTCCCTTCCCTTCCCTTTCTGCCTCTCAGCGGAATGCGACCCTATGTTCCATGGTAATTATTGCTCATCTGGATGGGTACTATCACTCCTCTTATTTTGCAAAAACAATTTAGACTCACCCTGTATAATATATGTCGTATTCCTTACATTGTTGTCCTCATTCAGCTACATCCTAATTAGGACATTAGGATATAGCTAAATGATAGCTAAGTAATAGAGGACATTATTTTCATATGGGATGCAACCATCCTGGGTGTATTTCTCTCTTCTGTGTTCGTAAAACTCCTTTGATGTGTACATCATTTGCTTGACGGAAAACCAGTTTGCCATATCTGTCCTTTATGCGCCATAAGAAAGCAACCAACTTTTATGGGGACAAATACTTAAAAACATTATCGCTTCCAAGTCTCAAAGTACCTTAAATAATTTTGAAGAGAGGGCTTTTCTCAGACTGAAGAGTTTAAGCCTGTCACAACAGAAAAGGGGGTTAGGCTCAGGTGTGATCCGTCTGAATATTTACGTTAAAGACATTCGTCAATCGACGTTGTGAAATACCGCGCGGGTGCATTGTTTCTTTATTTTCGTAAGTTCCCAAAGCATTGTAGCGCTCAGTCTTGCAACTCCGCAGAAATGTAACACAGCTTTCAGTTCTTGATCCGCTTTTCTGCGGAGAGCAAGCAACAATAAGTCCGATCTCTAAACAGCCCGTATCATCTCGTATCCTTTGGAATAGTAACTCGAGGGCATTTATAGTTTGTGACGTAAGCATTTCCAGAGCGAAATGGAAGACCTCTTTCCACTGAGCCACGTGACTTTTGACCATTCGCATCCAGAAACGAAACTGCGAAGTAACTGTGGGATGAATGGAAAATTTTCTTCCCGTTTGCTAACGATGGGGATTTTTTCCACCCAGTTGTTCCCGAAAAGAAATGGCCGACTGCATTCCGGTTTTAGTTTTCGGTGCTTCTAATGCTCAGAGTAATGGATATTGCATTGCTTTTGACTGTCCTGCTGTTCTCTCCGTCTTACGAAACCATTACTGTGAACAAAATGTCTCCATCAGATAAGAGTGCAATTCGCCATTGTGCTTCCTTCCTTTAAATGTGGGACTGCGGTAACCCGGCTGGTAGAGTAGCGGATTAACAACCGGAGGGTTGCGAGTTCCAAACTAGATCCAACCGAAGACCGTCGAGTACGTGGGGGCTGGTGCATGTTAAATCTGTCGTGGCTTCCAATGTCCTCACTTTGGCTTGGTGTGGAAGTTTGGAGAATGGGTGTCAGCTTAGGTGTTGAACTCATCTGTCCGTGATTCAAAATGACGTGGTGTTGTCCTCGGATCTCTCCCTGAGGGATTGCGGGCTGTCGTGACTCAGTGAGCGTTACCACTCCGCTAGTAACCTGCAAGTTGTAGGATATATTCTCGTTGAAAGTTTTATGACTTCCTTTGCGGTCACTTGAAATTTTTAAGCTCATAACACCAAACTATACTTAGGTCTGTAGTTAGAGTCAGTAGAGACTAAAATAAATCACCAGATAGATATGTCAATTGGAATGTGTGCATTAAACTACTGGTTATAGGAATGTCTAGGAAGTCCCATGACCAATCGAAAAACGGACACTTTTCAGGTTGGTTTTCGACAAGTATTGATTAGTGTGCAATCAAGTCACCGTCTATAATTCAATATTATTTCGTCTAAGGCTTTCACCTATTACTCTACTTATATTGGTATATTTTTGGGTTCGATCTATAGTTTCTATTAGTAAATCTAAAAAGTTTACCACTTCAAGTTAATGGTTAGAACTACAGTATTGGAAGGATGCACTGTGCGATCTTCCGGATCGCTCAATTTGAAAGAAATTGAAGCTATTCGGTTATTAACTGGTCAAGGTTGCTTGACGAAACATCTAGACCGCTTGGAATTTTGCCAAACCAAGTTTGAATACTTTGAAATAAGAATACAGAAATGAATGGTGAATACTTTATTTTGTCCTACAATTGTCCGTATTTTCTCTTTACTAGCAAGTCCGAAATAGTCGTGGCTGTCGTGGGTATGACCACTGCGCTAGCAACCTTCGAGTTGTAGGCGGCGCAGGTTCAATTCCTGCAAGGTGCATTCCTTCCTGGATGTATTTCTGTCTTCTGTGTCAGTAGAGCTTTCACTGTGTGTCAATTACTTGATATTGTATGTCTTGTATCAATTACTTCATATTGTATTGTGTCTGGCGCAGAATGACCAAATATGGCCCTTGCGCCATGAAACCCCAAATCCAACCAACCAAAATAGTCTGGACTAACGTTTGCAATCTCGATGAATCCACCATTTGAACAAAATAGCATACGCATCGAACGATACCAAAGACGTTTGTATCGAGTAGCTGTTTTTGTAGGGTTCGATGTTGCACATAGAAGTAACGCTCAAAAGTTTCCAACCCGAGGGACAGGAATTGTAATCAAGCAGTAATTTTTATTTTTCAATACAATCACACACTTAATTTACATTTTTGCAACGGTTTATCTTTCTATTGTACTAAAAGCATCCTCTGTATCACTGCAGCCGTCCGTTCCTTTAACTGACATCAAGATATCCACAAAATAATTTTTCAACTCAATGTGGCACGAGTCGGAATCTGCAAATCAATAAATTGCATTCCATTAAACCATTTATTCATTCATGTCCATCTGCCGCAATGCGAGGGTCAGATGTCAAATTGACCCGCCTCGGCACACTCGACTTACTCATCGTCATGTTTTGTTGAGTGATAATCCCCCTTTTTGTTCTTCGTGCGCCTTAGATTTTACTGTTCATATTTTAATTACATGTCCTGCTTTTAATCATCATCGTAAAAAGTTTTTTAAAGTACACTTTTAAACTTATACAAGATTTGATTTGAGAAAATCCCCATCCAAAACGTTTTGCATTTTTACGTTCAATTGGTTTTTTACATCTCATCTAATATTTTTGCAAATTCAAAATGACTCCTCAACCTAATTAATCAAATTCTTTTCAATCTTTTAAATTTCCAACCATTAAATTTTATGCATATGTAAATTAAATCAATTGTGCTGCAATCAATGGTCTTGTTTTTATCATCGAACTATTTATACATTTTTATTCTCATCTACACATTTTGTTTTAACTCTATCTTTTAGCTTTTTCTTGGGATTGATTAAAAAAAAATGTACTTTTATTGGGTTATATCCTGTCTTGTGTTTGGCGCAGCTTGTCCGCCTTTGTACATGGCGCCATAAAACCCTAACATCCAATCCAATCCTATTTTCCAAACAATAATCCGAAATTTTGTCCTCAAAATGAGCCCCTCAGGGGCACATCTTTAGATGTGTACGGGCTTCTCGAAACCCAGGCACCCTAGTGATCTATTTTTTCCATGGAATTTCCTGTCCAACAAACATGGGAATAGTGACCCCAGGATGCCTATGTGATATTTCTTCTCTCCATCCTTTCTTTTCACAATTACTTGGCATCGTCTGTCTTGCGTTTGGCACAGCTTGGGCAAATATGGCCCTTGCGCCATAAAAACCAAAACCGACCAACCTTAAAATGGTCTAAAACTGAAGAAATGACCTCTACATCACTTAAATATTTTCATGGAGATCTTACTTCAATTATGGAAACAACTGATTATCACTTCAACTTTATCTGTCTTTCGAAAACCAGGAAGCCACAAATCCGTAGATTCCAGTTTTGATTAGAGAATCAATTTACCTGCGGCGCTAGCTGGTATGCTACTAATGCTAAAGCCGTAACATTTTAATTACAGTGCAACAAAACATAGGATGGTAGTTAGATCTGTCGGTACAGATATATCTAGCGCCTGTTTGCAACGCTCTTGGAGCGTTTTTTGGCTCACTTTTTATGTCGCCAGGGAATAAAATCTTTAAAAAATCTTTTTTATCTTTATAAATCTAAAATCTTTATAAATCTTTCCACTTACCGAGGTTTCCATAGAAACGAGAATAATCCTAATAAAGATGGGTTTATCTTCACCTGCCATAACTCGCTACAAAAAGTGCACCAAGAGCGTTTCCACCAAACGAGGCGCTAGATACATCTGTACCGATCTGCCAATTCTTGATCTAACAAGTTCAAGCATGAAATGTTCCGGCCTCACGCCGTTCAACAAAATGACATTTATAAAGCGGAGGCCCATACCATTCGCAATTGTGTTCCTGTTACTTTAAATTCCCTCAGAAGCTCAGCAGACCTCATCAGTTGATCTGGGCTCAAATTGATCGCTTCCGTTATCTGATCCGCACAGTTCCCATGCAAGGAGAGGGGCAGATGCGATTCGAAATGATGAGGTTATAATGATGGTGTGATTGCCTTCTTCGCATTCTGGCTGTTGGAGAGGCTGATTCACATTAGCGCTCACCATCAATAACACAGCTCCCAGGGGAGTGATTTGGGGTTACAAAATTAACCATTCCTTAATGGTGCGATGAGAATTCAAATTAACTTTATAAAACAAAGTGGTAACATTTTTGATTTCAATAACGTCAGATTAGGGTACGCTGGTGAAAAATGTGAAAAATGTAACCACCTTGGAACACTTATATCTTGAAATCTAATGGATCCCTCTCTTATCAAAATCACTGTTTTGTGGGAAATACAATACCATCAACGAATGTGCAAAATTAACTTCATAATTTAATATTTTGAATCACTTCATGTCGTAGCTTCGCATCCGACTTATACAGAGGTGCGACGTAAAATTAATATCAGATCATTGTGATAGATTAAGCATTTTGAATGCTAATCCGGAATAAATTGATGGACAATGTTTTTCTGTTATTCTAAATACAGATAGGTTCGGAAGCCTGTTTTGTACCTTATTGCCTAATTTGCCACTCAGGATATTACTCTGCAATATCAAGATATCATTTATATTAACCCTCCAAGTGGTTTTGAAGAGATATCTCTTCCATGAAGATATGACCAGTTTTGCAAATGACGAGATATCTCATCATCAAGCTATTGCCAATTTTCGATAATGACGTGATCAAGATCTGGTCAGTTTTGCTAATGGCGAGACACCTTGTCAAGACCAGGAGGGATAAAATCAACTCCAAATATCGTCAAAAACGCAATAAACCAAACTTCTTACTTATAGGAAGTGCTTTTTATCCTGTAGTTTATTATTACAATGAAAAACCTCATTGGAATTATGATATCTGTTCTGAATATTTAAAATAATTTAAATATTTTGTACTATATATGCTTTAAATTTTATCAAGATTAGATCGTGTAAAGCCTACAGTCAGACTTGTGCAAATTTTTTAATGTAGTTATTACCATATTGCTTCAATTCTATATCAGTTTAGTTCTTTCTGCTTTAAAGAAAACAAATGAGACCAAAACAAAGAATACATTTATAGTTTTTTTTTTAAAACGTCATTCACGCAAACTTTTGGATTACTCTTAAGACTGAAACACTAGAATAACACTCTCAATACAACTATATATAGAGCAAAGACTTATTCTAGGAACATTTAATAAGTTTCTTAATAGAATTAATGAGCCTTTTGGGATCGAACCTTCTGTGTAAATTTTTTGCGTGCATATTTATCGTACTTTAATAATTTTAAGAATACATATTAATACAATATAGTTTTAAAATTCAGAAGTTTTGCAATATCTTCGGGTTCAAAAGCTTCTTCAGTACACCGTTATAGAGATTAAATCTAGAAACACAGGCCAAACGCGACGTAGGTGAGTGGGCTAACAAGTTGTCGTCGAAAATATGACCAACCTATGCATTCCTTTAAGAAAATCCAATTTAAACTTTGAATTTTGAAAAACTGTTTTCACAAATCAAACTATTCTTGAAAAGTTATTCCAATACCACTGTTCCAAAAAAGTGTCACCACTGTCCCAAAATAAGTGTCACATTTGCACACCCCTTAAATTGCACTATTGTTTTACATGTTCATTATATATCTAAAGAATTGTATGGGGTGCAGTAAGTATTTTTCTGGTCCGAGGAAAAGTTCAGTCTACAGGTTCGAATCCAACCAAAGACCGTCGTTTACAAAGGGGCTGGTGTACGTTAAATATGTCGTGGCCTCAAATTTCCTCACGTTAGCGTGCTGTGGAAGTTTGGAGAGTGCGGTGCCAGCTCAAAATTACGTGGTGTTGTCCTAGGATCATACTCTTTGGGATTTATCCCTCCAATAGCCTGTTGTATTGCTCTAGTGCGACTTTAATTAAAATACCTACCATACCTAACTTCAGTCTACAGTTTGAGGTGTATAACCGTTATATTACTTTTCCGAAAAAATAACAAGTAAGCTTTTCCCCATTTCTTTGAAGTTCAACTAACGCTCTTCGTATCTACAACGAGTTTTAATATTTTACCTCTTGGTAAAAAATCCCTTTTCTCCTTGAACAGAAAGTTTAGCATTTCACTTTCTGTTTTCAAAAATGTAAAATGAATGTAAAAGGAGAAAAAGGCGGGCATGTTTACAACAAAGATCTCCTGGACTTGAAATCCGAAAGCAGTTTTTGAGAAAGTCTGCTTTTATCCGTAAGAAAGGGAATGCCAATTTGGGGCTTCCTCGAGATTCCCTGCGAGGAAAAAAAGGAGCCTAAATGACACGCCTAATTGGTATCTCGAAGACAACATTCCGAATCTCCGAATGCAGCCGGAATTTTTGCTTTAATTGAGTTATTATTTACAGAGTTTTCTCCCTGACAGTTCCTGACTGATTAAATTACGCGTCGAATAATGACGCCGCTCCAGTAATGCATTTGGAGCATGTCCTGATTGAAGAGAAGTTTAGAATGGGAAAAAATCCTGATCTCCTCCATAATATGAAAGATTCCTTCTGCAGAGAAATGTTTCTAAATATGTCTCGGGGCTTTCTGCGTTCCTCGGTGTTTCACTAAATTAGCTTAAAAGCGGAGCTCGTTTAATTTGATTGCAATCAAACATTGTTAATCTGATGTGGAAATCTAACGAATGGGAGAACAAATCTCCGAATTAAAAAGGCCTGTCAAATTCTAAAGCAACGCTTTCTATTTTCCCGTGAAGTACTTTTTAGCATTAGCTCTCGTGGATTTTCTTTATTCCTTTCAGCCATTACGCATTTTTATACCCGTTACTTGTTTCCGAATAGCCATTCTCTATTATGTAGACAATCATTTGCAAAGCTTTTTCATGTCCGAAGGCAAACATTATCTAAACACCACAAGTAAAACAATCTTGTTACGTAAGTGACAGTTCTCACAGATCGCCTTGTGAAATGGATTTTTAGTGCAAACAAACCACAGGAAGACATTGATTTTACTTCCCAATACTTAGAGCAAGCACGTTCTACAACAAAAACTAGTGCTATCTATATTTGGCATTTCTGTGTACACGGAGGTTGGTGCACGTTAAACCTGCCGTGGCCTCAAATGTCCTCACGTTGGAGTGGTGTGGAAGTTTGGAGAGTCGGGTGCCAGTTCAGGTATACCGTGATTCAGAATTACGTGGTATTTATTGTCCCCGGTCTTTCCCTTCGGGTTTAATCCCGGACCGTCGCCAATTGCCCGTTGTGTTCCAGTGCGACGTTAATCAAATATCTACTTACATACTTTATCCCTCAAAGGGGTACACAAGCTTAATTCCAAGTTGCAAATCACGTCTTTCCTGCATGACTTCGTATAAATTTTGACTTTAACTAATAGAATCTTTGCAAAGGATATTGTAATGAAATTAGCAGTAGAATGTTTCATAATTATTCTATTGCAAGGAAAAGAGTAACAGAACCATTCCACAGGATTCTATTCCAAGGAAGGACCGATAGAATCATTCCAAAAACGATTGTTTGCAAGAGTAGAAGAATCTTTCTGAAGGTTGTGAAAAGAAACCTTAGATTCTTTCGAAAGATATGGTTATTTAGTTATTAAATGTGTTGTGGGGTAAAAGCAGTATAAGCTACACTCCTTGGAAATCTAGAAGGTTAATGTACCTCAGCATTGAGTGACGCTAAGAATTCCTTAACGAAACCAAAAGATACAATTTAATGAAACATTTCTTTCTTATCTCGTGAATTGAAATCTCCCAGTCCACTTGAGTTGCAAAATAATCTGGTAGAAGCACGTGTCCTGTCCGTCGAATTAAGTGGGTGTGTCTCATCACGTCTAAAGCGAGACACGAAATTCCTTTCTACTCTCATTAAAAGCTCGTGAATGCGTCGGACATTTGCAAACACGTCCATTTAATTTAGTGTCCAATCCCCAACGATTCCCGTCCACCAACTTCCGGGACAAACACTCCAGCTTTTAATCAGTGGACGAAAATCCTCCGGACCCACGGATTAATTCCGAAGAGGATAATGCCGCTGGTCTTAGTGCACCGGATACCCATGTCGGCTCAATTAACATGATCCGGCCGGGACGCTTTCAAAACTTCGCAGTTTTACTCACACCGCGAATGGCAACGATGCATCATCGGCATGCGAAGCGGGATTGTTGTGAGAGCTTCCAATTGAGGGGTAAATGGCAAACACAGCTTCTGCATTTGCAGTTCTAATGGCTGATAGATAACGCCGTCCTTTGCCTGGCTCCCTTTTAGCGTCCTGTCTCTGCCAGATGATGTGCCGGACAACTCCAGCGCTGCTCCACCTGTGCTATTATTCTGCGTTCAACTCTTTGACTATGCTAAAAAAGGAGATTCGAAAAACTGTATGGACCTATCACTTCATAGAAAGATTTTCGCCCTACAAAAGTTTTGGTTCTTTTTTAAAATTGTATAGGGTGTAATAGCGCTCCCTTATGTCTTGTAACCCATCGAAATCAGGTCCAGGCCATCAAATGAGAGCATCTTTTATGTACCTCGAATAGTTCTATACTTATCTTTATCCATTTGATGGAGTTGAGACTCCTCTGAAAGGGCCAAAAGCAATTCTTGCTGATTCTCCATAATGTTTGAAACGGGTTTGCATTCTGTATATCCGAAATTCATATTCCATGAGAGAAAACTTGCGCTGTATATTGCATCTCTACCGCTGACACCACAGGGAGTATGCCTGCTTTTTCATCGAAATAATTTATCACTGAATCGCACTCTAATATCACTCAGAGAATTTCTTGTCGCACTAAGGCACCTTTTTTTGCTAGGCGATACACGAGAAGAGTAGTAATTCCTTATAAAATAATTTAAAGTAAATATTTTATAAGTTGAATTACCGTTTAATGCTTACAAGAAGCCTCTTCAAGGGGATTATAAAGTGAACTTCCCTGTATTCACATTTTTATTTTATATGAAATAGTTATTTCACAATTAAGCACAAAATAAACTGAAGTATATGCAATCATTCTTTACATTTTGAGAACAGATTCAAATATCTGTTTAACGTGAATGTTTGTTAACATTTAACTTGAGTCATAAACCCTGTTAGGATTGTAAAAATAGTATAAGTCTCAAATATAGTAAAAAGTGGAAATATCATTCCTTTAGAGAGCAATCTAGTAAATTTAATCCAGATTAGAATTCAATTAAGAATGGTTGATTTTACTATCTCCAAGCAAATTCAAAATGGGGAATCATATTTGAGGAATTTGATTCGGAAAGGAGACAGAAACTCTAATCTAGCCTCGTCAAGAAGGAAGGGACCATAAATCAACATACCAGACCTTAGTCTAAATCGGTTTCAACTATTATTGAAATGGTGTGTGTTAGGGGTAAATATAAGTAATGTCGTTCTTGCGGCATATACTTTTGGCGTGTTTCTTAGGGTTGCTATAGCATTGAGCTCCTTCCACTTTTGCTAGTTTAGTTAAAGTGTATAGACGCTTTCAGCTAATATTTTTAGAGTGCTAAATATCCTATTTTGCGAAATGAACAACGGTAAACGTGGAGAATCTCATATTAGGCATTGTATGCTCTTACAGTTTAATAGTTCTCATAACGTATCTACGAATATCAATGCAATTTATGCAAATTGTTTGGGAAGTGCCAACGATGGTTCGACAAATTTTGTAGTGGCAATTTAGACCTTGAAGATGCCCCAAGAAGTGTTCGTTCAGTTCAATTTGATGAAGACGCTTTGCGGTCTATTGCGGAAGATCTTCATCAAAGAAGTGAGGATATTTCAGAAAAGATGAATGCTTCCTGATCAATAGTTCAGCACCATTTGAAATCCATTGGAAAGTTTCAACATGCCAATGTATGGGTACCCCATAACCTCAGTGATGAGAACAAACTAAAGAGGTCCTCCATATGCAACTTACTCATAAACCGCAATAAAAAATAAACGTTTTTTCGACCGTATGATAATGAGAGACGAGAAATGGGTTCTCTAAACCAGTCATGAAAAAACAATGGCTTTCCACTGGAGAAACACCGAGAAAAATTACAAACTCAATATCCATGGAAGCAAGATTCTTCTGTGTTTGAAACATTCATGGTGTGGTTCACTTTGAGCTGCTTAATGTCGGAGAAACCGTTACAGCAGTTAACTGTGGTAAACTTGACCGATTGAAAACAGCCATTGCAGAAAATATCCTATTTTGATCAAAAGGAAAGGTGCTATCCTCCAACATGATAACGCGAGACCACATGTTGTGAGTATCGCTCAATAAAAAATTAAGGAACTCGGATTGGAAGTTCCCACCCATCCTCACCTGACCTTTTCCTATCTGATTATCATCTTTCCAGATCCTTACAGCACTTTCCTGCTGCAAAAATTCAATTTTTATGAAGAGATCAATTACGCATTGGTTGAGTATTTTACTCCAAAACCCCAGAACTTTTAAAGCTGGGATAGGAAATTTGATAACCAGTGGAGGAAGATCATAGAAAACTATGGTGACTAAATAGTTGATTAATGTCACTTTTTAAAATAATACACTATATTTACATCTTACAATAAAAAACGACATTATTTATGGGTACCCCTAATATATGTATATATGTATATATGTATATATGCATATGTATATGTTTATATGTATATGTATATGTATATATGTATATATATGTGTATATATGTGTATATGTATATATGTATATGTATATATATGTTTATATGTATATGTATATATGTATCTATACATGTATATGTATATTGATTGCATTGCAATCATATTTATTTAATGTGCAGTACGTGTACACGCACGAAATCTGTAAAATGGATAGTAAAGGTAAGAAAAGCTCAATAATGGGCGAGGATTGTTGATCGATGGCAGCATTTCGAGAGGTCCGGAGAAAAACGCTCTCTTCTAATGAGGCGAGATACGCGCTGTCGCTCCCCATCACACCCTAAACGATGATAAAAAAAATCGATGATTCGCATCAGGAATCGATCGTCTGGAACGTCGAATATCGATTGATGTGGTCTCATAAGAAGCAATTCCTCCTTCCACGTCGCTCGAGGGGTCAACCGTGGCCCTTCCAGACTTTAATATGTCTCCCTCGCAGCAACACCTGTCCCCCCTCCTCCTGACAGGTGTCCGCTGCCATTTGCGGTTTTAATAATAAATTTCCCCTCCGAGGTGATCAGGAGCGAGTGGTCAGATCTGTTTTTTTCGGACTGCATTCGATCAGACGGACGAGGGTGGAGGAAATCAGATCGCCTCTGACGGATTCATTTGGGAATTCCAGTTTGGGCCAGCTGTGACGGGTTTGTGGATGAGGAATTTATGGAATGACCCTCCGAAGAAGTGTTGTTATAAATCAGGAGGAATTGAAGTCATTAAGGGTGGACTTGCTCCTTATTGGACGCCAAAAGCATATTGACAAGAAGATGTGACACTTTTAGAGTCTGCACAAATAAGAATTCCTACCGCGATGTAGTTTGTTATTCAGCTATACACTCGCATATTGACAAGATGGGACACTTTTAGAGTCTACAAATAAGAATTCGAACCACTTAGATCTGCGAGTTCGAATCCTTTAACATCTTGGGTGTATTTCTATCTTTTGTATTAGTAAGATATTTTTTGTTCCTATGTTCATTTACTTGTATAAACAAAAAGTAAGAAATAAAAAATCAATAGACAGACGTCAGTAAAATATTTTTTCTTGTATTGGGCGCAACTTGGCGAAATATGGCCCTTGCCCAATAAAAGCCAAACACCACCAGATATTGAAAGATGTAGTTTATGATTTAGCTGTCTACTTACATATTGACAGGATGTCACTTTTAGTGTCTGAGCGAATACGAATTCCTACCACCAGATGTCGAAAGATAGTTTGGTTCAGATATATGATGCGCGTCAATTGCAATCACCATATTTCATTTGCAGTCATACTTTTCATTGGAGTCTTAGACTATTTTGATACAGAACACTTAAAAAGTGTTGCATTTTGATTTGAGTTTAGCTTTAGTAACATTTTGTATATCGGCAAACACATGACGCTTGAAGGCTTTATGTTGTAACGTCACTAGCAACAAGCTCGGGATCAGAGGTCAACCTCTTTGACCTCCGGCCGAAAATCCCGAAACATCTATCGGGGTGGTCTTCCATGGTGCTCTACACAATAAGTACTGCATTTACACTGAGAGCATGAATGTATACAACAGCAATATACCATCATCTGCCATCCTGTCGTGTCAGATATTTTTAACATGTTTCGTACATTGCAGAGCAAGGGTTTTGATATCTTGCTTTGTTGGGTTCCTAGTCACGTGCGCATAAAGGGTAACGAGCTAGCTGACACTTCTGCGAAGGCAGCTTCCGTTCCACTGCAGCAGGCCGTTCCTTTTAGTGACATCAAGATATCCACAAAGAAATTTCTCGATTCCTTGTGGCGAGTCATGCAACCTGCAGGTCAACAATAAATTACATTGCATAAAACTCATCAGTGGCCAGTGTCTCCAGTGCGGAGGACGGATGTCAAATTGACCCGCCTTCGCATTGAACACGCACGATTCACCCATCGTCATATTTTATTAGGAGAGAGCACACCCATCTACAATATCTATGCTCTACTCCATTTTCTGTTTATCACATTTTAACTGTCTGTCCTGTTTTTCATCATCGTATCAAATTTTTTAAAAGCACAATTTTAGATCTACGAGATTTGAATGGGGAAAATTCCCATTCAAATCTCTTATTTTTAAATGGCATTGGATTTTTAAACCTCATTTGATATTTTTACTATTCAACTCATTACTCATACCTTTTTATATTACATACCTTGTTGCTGATCAACATGTTTTAAATCATCAATTCATATCAACCATGATTATTTTTATATATTGGCAAAATTTAATCTTTTACTAATCTTTAATCAAAATTAAATATCTTCCACATGAACTTTTTTATCTCTTAGACCAATAATTTAATATTTTGTACTTTTATTGGGCCACATTCTGTCTTATGTTTGGCGCAGCTTGTCCGCTTTTGGACCTTGCGCCATAAAACCCCAAAATCCAACCTAATCCATGGTGCTCTAATTGCCGTCCGGATCGTCTTTATAGGTACACGATGCCCCCTGTGATTGAAATGTCTCCCAGTGAAATCTGGCGACACAGAATTGTTGCAGAGCTCGACCTAAGCAGAGGTGTTTTTTTCCTGGTGCTTGTTTGAACCGGCCGTTTGAGCAGATCCTATAATTTCCCTGTTTGCAGCGCCCACAATCAAAAAACACAAATCTCTTATTGTACATAGTGCAATTACTGTGTGTTTAAAGAAATAAATAGTTGAATTGTAATTTTGGCTGTGTCATTGTGTTTATTGGCACACCACTCGTCCCACTACGTTACAATGACAACAGTAGGCTGAACCACATTTTATGAAGCAGGACTACATTGATAGACCACATAAATGGACCCCATTTGGAGACAAACAATTCTAAGAGCCGTGGTTTTCTCAAAATAAATCTGATAATTTTTAGCAGAGAAAAAGTAAAATTTAAGACTTCTATGTTCCTTCAAATTTTTAAGGAAACTGGACAATTTTGATGCTGGTAAAGTAAAAAGATGTTGAATCTGAGTAAAAATCTAAACATAAGATCTCGTATAACGTTTATAAAGCTATAGAAAAATAAGTTTGCATAAATTTGTGATATGTTAAAAGATATCAAGCTCTCCCTTTTTCCCGAGTATAATAGATTAAAATTAAAAAATTTAGCTATAACTAATTATTTGTTTCTTGAATAAACTTTAATGAATATGATATAAATAAAAAAATCCCATCATATTCATTAAAGTTTATTCAAGAATCATCTATTTTGTGGGCTTTCAAATTTTAATTGTGTGGTTTCCTTTAACACATATTCAATGTCGTCTTAAAGCCAATATTTAGAGTCAATGCTTTAAATCAAAAACAACATAATTTGCTTTATATACGTAGTTCTCATAATTCCTCGTCGTAATTAATCATTTTATTAATTTGAAAGATTTTAATTTTTATTGTTTCATGGTTTCAAAATGTTTTCCCATTAACTTTAGATAACTTTACAACAAATTGATTACTTCATTAAGGTTTCCTTTTCAGAAACTCAAATTTCGAGTTTTTAAACATAAATTAGATAGTACGTAGAAAAATTGAAAATATTGTTTGATAATATGTTTATATCTGATTTTTGTAGAAACCGTCGATTATATCGAGGAGAATGGTCATTTTTGAAACATTTAAGACACCTAGAAATGATCGAACGTATTATTAATTACCTTAACACTATCTTTCATTGAGGTTAGATTGTGTAGAATATTATTTAAACTTTATTCAATATATTAACAACGTTTTGTGTTATGAGCAACATTACAAACAACGATTACATGTTTTCTTATTTATTAATCATAATTAATACTATAATATTATCTACTGTGATCCTTATGGCTTCCTTACAAAATAAATTTTGTCCAGAACAGCGAAGTTGAAGTAACATGGTGTTTATCTTGAACCTTTTTCCCTTTCTGTCCTACGTTCATTCTTGTATTATGACTCAACCATATATTCAATTGGCTTTCATATCTATCATAGTATGACTACTACCGTTCCTTATATTTAAACATCCGTACGCTAATCATCTGAAACGTGGCGTGTATTTAGTGAAAAATACTCTTGTGATGTTTATCTTTAGTATTTTTTCTCCTTTTAGTTTATTGAATATTACCGAAAACTTCATCCATCCTTCTATTTTTCGGTAGCACCGGTTTTTGAATGAAACTTCATTTCAATTACTGGTTTCCGATATCAACTCGTCGAAGTTTTTTCATTCCCAAGCTTTATTATTAGCATGTCTACAAAAAACCTGAATGAGTAGATGGTATTTTTTAATTTACGATGCGCGTACAAAAAGGGAGAAAAATTTTTGCTTTAAGCTTTATCGGTAAACATATTCTGATTTAATGTAAATATTCTATCTAGCAAAATCGAAAATAGTGTCTCAAGCATTCATAGTCAAAAGTCTTTACTTCCAGGAAGCTCTATTTGATCACGACACAAATTACGACGTGTCTACATCTGTTTTTATAATTTAAATAAAAGGCCTTTAATCAAGTTTAAAAAATATCAAGGTCACCAAATATCTTCAGAGAAAATTTTAATATGGTGGTTCAGAAGAAAAGGCTCAGTCAACAGTAATTTCATTTCTCAATTATACTGTTAATTATTTAAACCCTCGACTATCCTCTTTTAGTTTTCTGTGGTTTTCCACAAGCCTTTCAAAAAAGAAAGCGTTTTGAAAGATTACAAGTCAAGATTTGCCTTAAGGGGTTATTTCTTGACGAATAATGCGCATTGATAAAATGTGTTGCAGTTATCTTAAGACAGGTTACCTTTCTATTTGGAAAGATCCCAAGTCTACTTAACAAGACTACGCTCCATTTTGAAGAGTTCTAAAGGCTCTCTTTTCTTGTGAACTATTGTTAATTAAACATTCCTTTGGCAAAAAGAACCTCCCATCTTGAGCGTTTTAGTAATAAAGTAATATAGTAATAAAGTAATAAAGTAAAATAGTAGGAATTTCAGTTTTACTGCAGAATGATTTCAACTAAATAGAAACACTTATTTTTAATAGTTTATGGCTTTAATGTTTGATCGAAAAGTACGTTACAAACCCACCTCCTGTCTTCAGTTACATTTTTACTCTTTCTGGTTTTAGACATTTTTATCATTATTTTAAGACTTATTCACTCTGCTTACTGCATCTGTTTGCTCTCAGCACTTTTAAGTTCTGTACATTTCTTTGAATTTTTACCGGACATTTAGTTAGCTCATTAACTTTTAAAATGTTAGATTTCATTAAATTGTAGAGAAATTTCACGTGGGTGGGAGTTTCCCACCTCAACTTTTAAACTATTCATGTTTTATTTTTAACTCCTAGAGTAACCAATGTGAGTTTATACAGGATTTTTATTACATTTGAATATTTTGACATTCCATACTGACGAGGCTGCAGTAACCCGGTTGGAAGATTAGCGGATTAGCAACCGAATTGTTGTGGGTTCGAAATTCGATCCAACCAAATATCGGCTTTTAAGTGGAGGCTGATGACCTTTAAATCTGCCATGGCCTCAAATGTAGTCACGTTGGCCTGGTGTGGAGGTTTGGAGAATGGGGTGCCAGCTCAGGTGTTAACTCGTCCTCTGATCGTGGTTCAAAATGACGTGTTGTCCTCGGATGGATTGATTCCGGACCATCGCCAATAACTCATTGTGTTGCTCCAGTGCGACGTTACTTACTACCCGCCATTCTTACGTATGAGATAGTCACATGCAGATTTTAGTCATTAAATGGCTGCATCTTTTGTTCTATATTAATAGCAAAAAAATTTGAGCTTAAATTTTCCTCGCTTCATGGAAGAGTATCCTAATTTTTTTTCTAATTTTTTTCTATAACTATGGAGCTAATATCAAGCAATGACAGGGACCATCTCAATGAGACTGGAGATACTCCATCCATAGCTAACTTCTAAATCAAGCATAAGTGCATATTGTAAAATGGATAGAATGTTTGTTTGATGTATATGGATGATGCTTTAAAATTTATATTATACTTCGCGGGTCTGTTATGAGTGCACAAAAATTAACCCGTTCGGTGATACGGAGATTTTATACTTTTTTTTGGAGCAAACGCTTTGAGTGGGTGTTACTTGGATTGAATGGTGCATGGATTGAATTACGTGACGCAATTGTTTGTATACGTGCTTATACAAACAATCGCGTCAGGTAATTCAATCCATGTATTCGGTTTGTAAAACTCGATAAAGAACCAACTTAAAATTCGCCAGAGCATGAGTTTGCCTTGAGAAATGCATGCTCCAGCGAAGAGTTTTTCCTTCTTTCTGGGTGTGATTATCGGGCGTTCGCCAATATCGCTTCTGCGAGATCCCGCTCCCCTGTGTCAACAGAGGGTGATGTAGGCTTAGGAAGTGTGAATTAAAAAGAAGGGGACTTCTGATTTGTGTTTGCGTTCGCTTCCTTTGCCCAGCGAGATCAAAAAGCGGGCGCGTTCTCAGATCCCAACAACCTCAGAGAGACCCGGATGTGGAGAGGGGGATGCAATGAAAGAAAAAAAGAAACGGAAGATAAAGAAGGGAAAGAAGACAGGGTTTTAGGATCATTCTTCCTGGCAATCGTTATGTGCGCTGTTTTCTTTCTCTATCTTCCCTTCATTTCTCGTCTCATCCCTTCCTTACCTTTTCATCTCTCTCTGCGTTTCTTTTTCCTTAGCGTGAAGCAACAGACTGTTGCATTCTCTGAATCGCGGGGAAATAAAAATGGATCGTTAATCTGTAGCTGCTAAAAATGGAGGGGGAGGGGGCTTCTGGTTGACAGCACCATCTAGTGGGACGTGGACGAAACATTTGGGCGAGCGTTGTTCTACCACATGCTGACTATCAACTGACACATTCTGCAAACGAAGTATGCACGATTCCGTTTCAAGCTTGAATGTGTGCCACTTCATTTTTCTTTTTCCAAAATTTTCTGGGCTACCATGAAAATTCACTATTCCTTTTGGCGCTCTAAATACAATGTGTCCTGTCAAAAATGCAGAACCGTCTTCATGTCTAAAAATTATTTTATTTGCTACAGCAAAATTAATGGTTCCAGCTTACTCAGCAAATAATTCAAGTAATTTTGAGGAAAAAGTATTTGAAAATTTACCAATCGGTTCAATTTGTCATAACGATACCTCAACGTTTATAGTTTAATTGGCGATTTAGTACTTTTTCAGTAATTTTTTGACTCGCTTAAAAATTTTTCCTATTTTCTCTATAGTTGTACGTTTTGATCATGATTATCTTTTTTCGTCATTTTTATTTAATGGAACTGTAAGCCTTGTATTTATATAACGTATAGTACGGTGTTTCGTTTTTGTTTGTTTAGTATTTTTGTTTTTGACAATATGTAATGATGTGTATACAAACAAAATAAACTTTATATTGAAAATGGCATTAAGTAGCAAAAATGTAATTGTTTTCTGTCGAAACAGTTTGTTAATCATTGAATCTCCAAACATTTATGATATTTTATACATTTTTGAAAAGTTTTGTATGCATTAACTGTTTGTTAATAATAAAAAGTTTCACAAATCTTATTTCATTGATCAAGTCTGCTAATATTCATAACCAAAAATAAAGGAATGGGAAATTTCGAATGTATCAAACAAGAAATGGAATTCGTGTCCGTAAGGGAGCATTGATTTAATTCAATTTAATAGTTCCCGCCTGCAACGAACACATAAATATAAGGGCTCTATAAAAATATTTGAATTGGTTTGGTCGTTGTTATGGGAGAAGTTTGCGAACATTAATTATGAAAAAGTATAGAAACTTTTCGTGAAATTTATCTGAGCACTATCTTAAATATTAAAATCGAAACGGGTGCTTATATTCACCCAACATCTGTTTAGCTTAAAATTAATTTTAAATTAAACTAAATTAATAATTTTGCGATTTTAATTATGAATAAGTATAAAACCTTTCCGTTAAATTAATCTAAGCAATATACATCGAATATGAAATGGAACCAGGGCATATATTCACCCAACATGTTTCACTTATAATATTAATTTTGTATTATAATTACTTTAGCTTATATGCTAACCCACAGGTAATACTAGTAAAACACAGCAAGTTAAAGCTATGAGAGATTTTCAGTGGAAACAAATCACCGAAAAATTAGAATTTCACTTCCGGTTCCTCAATACGGGCAGGATTAGCTGTGTACCACAAAACTTCAGCGCCATCTACATTTTGTTTTGCAAAAAACCTCTTATAGTAATTTGTACCGCATTGTCCATTCGAAGAAGTATTCTGTAGAAGTGTCTCTACTACTGAAGCAGTTACTATGCAGTGAAAACAACTTGTACGTAACGACAATTTCACTACTGAAAATTGCAGAAACAGCAACTGTTCTAAATGCTTTTAGCAACATATTAAGTCAAAGTGTTTGAGATGGAACTTTCAAGAGCATAGCATTTCATGCTTTTTTTTAATTTCTAAAACATTGAACAACTTCGCTATACTTTTAATGTTGTGCAAATGAATAGAGTTGTGTGAAATGTTTCATCAGGTGGGATATTTAAAGGCGTATTTTGAAGATTGAAACGACGTACAAATAAGTGGATCAAACTCTGCCTTAAAATACACTAGTCTTTCTCAATTGAAAATTTTAATATCTATAGTTTCATGTTCACTTATTTGCTTGGAACAGCTTGGCCAAATATGGCCCTTGCGCAACATAACCCAACCTCAAATATCTCTGGATCCACAATAAATCGATTATTTTCTCGTCTCTAATTCTATAGATGTCTTAATATTATCACTGCATGAATCGTATGATTTTAATGGGTTTGGATCTTTTATTTAAAATTCCTGTTCATTACAAGATATTAAAAAATGGATCAATTATTCAAAACGTTTATTTTCAACTAATATTTTACTCTAACTAGAACTCAAGTTAACTTTTAGGCTTTTATTATGTAGACACACTGTATTTCTCATCTAATACATAAGTAATGCGCGCAAGTATAAGCATTCTACTTGACGTAATAGTCCACGTCATTGCCTTAAGAGTAATCTCAATGTACACACCGATCCTCTCACACTTGATCATGTACGTGGTAAACAAGATCATTATCAATAATCAATGGATCATGATCATTAAGGTTTCATTGTAAACTTAGTTTTTTCGCGTTTTTAATAATCTCGTTATTAAACTTGGAGTCGGATATCCTTGAACCTAATGTAGAGCCACCGAACCACCATAATTGCTATATTTATGGAAGCACTTTGCTATATTTATACTATTAAACAACTTTGTTAAAATTGCTTCCATTTAATGAAGGGATTTAAAAATATTGCAACATCAAAAGTTGGGATAATAGTTATGTTTCAAATGCATTAAAAGTTCTGAAACGCAAGGCAAAATGAATTAGTGGTGTCAAATTAGTAGCAATGACATCAAGTTCATTTTTGCTCTTGGGGCCGTCGTGGGCATACCCACTGCGCTAGCAACCTTCGAGTTGTAGGCGGCGCATTTTCGATTCCTGTCATCCCTGGGTGTATTTCTCTCTTCAGTGTCAGTAAAACTTTTATTGCGTGTGTGTCTATTACTTGATATTGTATGTCGTGTCTATCGCAGCATTGCCAATTATGGCCCTTGCGTCATAAAATCCCAAAACCAACCATTTTTGCTCTCTTTCTAGTTCTGGCATCAGACATAGAGTGCAGTGACATCAAATTCTTTCATGGTGATTTTTTGCGAGAATGTTTTATATGCAATATTATTCTAGTAGCCCAATAGAAAATCATGGCATGATGTTTCAGAATCGAACTATTAGTCTACTTTAATCGCGTGGTATGACGCTTTGCGATATCAAATACCGAAGCAAAATAAACCTTTCTGGCGGTTTAAAAATAAAATTCGATGGCCAGTAAAAGACTAAAAAGGAAAAACAAAAATGTTGCCTTTTTAGACATAAAAAATTATTCGATTGAATTTTTTTATCGTACGTCGAGACACATGAGTAATTTAATTATTTAACGTATGTGTTGCTTCCCTTTCAATTTTCAAAAGTTGAGCAATTCGTTCAGCGTAGAAAAAATTTAAAACATCCTGTTTTACATAAGAATTCATCCCTTTCGATTCAAACGCACTAAAAAACGCGAACGAGACAATTGTCACACAAAAAGGAAACGACTCTATTCTAATGTGCAGTTTTTTCTCCGTTACAATTCGTGTACTGTTGAATTCTCCCTTTCGTATATAGGAGAAAGTTAAAATCTACAGCTGCGAAGAAGTTCAAAAACATAACAAAAAACACAATACATGGAGAGGAAAAAATAAATATCAGATGTGCCGAAAATTCAAGCACAAACTAAATAAAAAAAAAATAAAATAAATGAGAAGAGAAGAAAAAAACAGGAGTCTGAAGTAGGGAAAGTAGTGAAACGCATCGTGGTTGAAAAAAGGAGGGAAAAACTGGAAAAAAATCAATCGAAGGAAGAGAAAGCAAGAATGCTGGGTACATTTTTTCCTAATTAATTGGAGTAAAAAAAGGAAAAAAGGGGAAAGTTAGGATCAGGAGAAGAGCAGGAGAAAAAAGTTGCATCTCGAATTCTCCATCGTCTATGTCAAGTCTTTTTCCCTCTAAGTTAATGAGCACATACTCTATTCAGTGCGCATGCGTGGAGGAAGCAAATTCCAAGTCTTCGTAAGCAGGAGCAATTGTTACTCCGGCGTTTCTGGTAACGATGTGCGTACGAGAGATTTTTTTGCTTCCTTTTCTTTCACTACTCTTGCCGGAGCATCATTAGATTCTTCAGCTACCACATGGCTCGGGATGAAACTTTTTCTCCCGTATTTGCGGCGTCGTTTTTCTCTACGGTATCCTCTGTATTCCTCGCCATTGTTAAGGAAGGTTATATTAAAATGACGCTGGGAGTTCGATACAAAGAATTCGTCTTTATCCGCGCATTTCTTTTATTTCCTTGCGTTATTTATTTTATAAATTGATCCTTGGTTAGCGAGTTTTTCCGTTAAATTAGACGAAATCATTCCGTAGGAAGATTCCCTTTCTTTCCGGAGTTGTTATTTTCAATTATATGCCAGAGTGGATAGCTTTGGGTTTTTTTTTCGAAGACATTTTAACAAGATATATCCGAATATACCTAATATTAAATCAAGTAGGCTTTTCTTGATTTCGAAAGGCTTTTTCTTCGAAGGTTTTTACGAATGCTTTTATACTCATTCTTTTGATTAGTTTTATGCTAATAAGAACTCTTCCAAATAGTTATTTCTCAAAATTTATTTTGCGAAATGATACATAATGCTGCTTATTAGAGATGAGCTAACTGGTTTTAAATGTTTTTGTTGTAGGTTGAACAGTTGGCTCTTGCAGCTTATGCAATTAAATTCTAAAACTTGAACCTCATGATCTTAAACATTAGAGTTTGAACTTGATTTTTGAATTGGAACTTATTTGAGAAATAAGCATAACTGTATATAATATGATGTATGTGAATGTGATGTATTTATTGCTAATCATATTCAATTATTTGCCACATGAAATAATGTATGCTACTATACCAATACCCTGTCTACTTCTCTATTTTCTGAAACAGTTCATGTTGTCGGCTGATAACCAATAACTGATTTTTTTTCTCGCTAATCTGAGATATGATCTTTTTGATAGATATATAACGCTATCAAATGCTTATAATTATTATTTTTACTTAAAAACTAATAATTAGTCTAAACAGCTTTCATGTAAGATTTGTTTTGTCAGTTAATGGGTTTCTGCTCTAAGCCGACGATAATATATAGTATTAATATAATATGCATAAAGCGTCCCTGATTATGGGTAGAAGGTAAATAATATAACATATACATAATATAACAAGGAAAAATAGATATATTTATCTGCAAACTCAAATTATGGACCTGTGTACAGCTATTATATGCAATGAAATAATTTTTACGTAGTTTTATGATATAAGCTGTTGAATATTTTTTTATAAAAAAGGTGCAACACAAATATAAATCCATTTGTTTGTATTAAAAACTATTATTTTAATTTAAGTAATTTTTCGCGTTTCATTTATTTAAAAGTAAATTAAAAATTAAAGAAGGTAATAGGATATAAATAACCTTTACACAAAAATTAAGTATAGAAAATTATTTCAAATGCTTTGAAAATATAATATTGAAATAATTTATCTGTAGGCCCTTAAATGAACATCATTGGAATGTTTATACATCCTTAGAAACAGAAGAGATTTGAGGTATTCCTTTACTGAATCATAACCGAATGATTCTAGCTTCACTTTTAGTTCAGAACATGGACAACGCAATCTCATTTCCCTCATAATTTAGGCGTTAAGTTATAAGACACCCAGCTTAAAACATTTCGATAATTTAAATGTTAAGCGCCTTTTTTTGCCCCGAGTTAGAATGGAAGTAAGCGCTCCATTATATCGCGAGCGCGTTGAAGCTAAACGTTAATGAAATATACGTTTTTAAGTGATCATTAATTATAGTTAAACGTTTTTCTCTTTCTAGGTAAGTGCGTTGTTTTCCTGTTGTCTCTTTAATGCATCCGAGTGGATGAGACACTGAATAATATGGAGGACAATTTACGGTCTTTGTTTCGTTTTTTAAGCACTTCTTCATTAAGAAAAGGCTAATGAGAAAGAGAGTAAGTACTTTATGAGAACTTCCTCCAACAAATGACACAACAAAGGGTACTTCGGAGTCTGTTTGCTTCTATGAAGGAAATTGGTTACGTGTTTTTTCTCTTGTATGGAATACCCTATTTCGAATATGTACACAAAAAGTATTTAATTGCATGCTCTATTATATTTAAATGTCATATCTATGACAACACTCAATGTGTTAATTTTTTAGTGATAGTTTGTAACAAATATTTGAAATCATAAATATGCTCGGTGTTCTGGTTTGACATAGAAAAGTCACTAAAATGAATGATATTCGTCTGGTGAATAATTGCCACTGAAAGTTTGCTGCGAATTTGATGAGTATTATACGATATCACCTAACTAAAAATTTTATTTTGAATAATATATTTAATATATATATATATATATATATATATATATTTATATATATATATATTTATTTATTTATATATATATATATATATTGCTCGTTTTGTATTTGAATATTTTTATAATATAAGGATCATCGAGAGGATAAGGTCGAGCATATCAAGATCGACATAAGTTATTATAATTAATAATTAATAATTTGTCCTAATTAAAGTAAACTGGTTCTATTTAAACTTGTCTGAATGAGTTTAACGAAAAATAATATGTAATATTAATTTGTTTAAAAGGTTTTTATTCTAAAAATTTATTACTTTTTAAAATTTTCTTTTGATTAGAGTATTTGTTTTTAAACTTTTTGTCTGTATTTCCAAGATGGAGGATTGGAGGGAAAGGGTTTTTGGTAGGTTGAATTATGGCCTCACGCCATAAATCCAAAACAAACACATTCAAGGAAATTTTTACTAACAAGAGAAAATACACCCAGGGAAGGATCAAACCTGCACCCCCTACAACTCGCGGCTAGCTAGCTCAGTGGGCAAACCACTGAGTCACAACAGCCTCTTATAGGGAAAGGAAGGAGGATTGCAGGGAGAATGAATTGATAGGATGAATTATACTTCTGTTATAAGTTATATTTAATTACAAGAGTTATCCTTGATTATTAGTTATACTTCTGTATTACTTAAATAATATATAAAATTCGAACCGAATATATTCACCTTGTGTGATATGCATTTAAGAAAACTCATCACTAAAAGTGGTGAAAATTTAAAAATATGAATCAGGAAATGAATTCGCAATTAGGCCAGATTAATTTGAACCAGAAAATGGGTTTTATGCCAATTTCCAATGAATAGTGTCATTAATGAGTGAATCAAAGTCGCTATTTGAAACATCAATTTTACAATGAGAGATATTAGATTCATTTTTAGTTATGCTGAATAAGTAATTGAACATATCTGAAGAGATTTTATACGAAACTTCCTTTTTACATTAGACACTCAACACATTAATTCAATATTGTATAACCTTGCTAGTTTTACTATTCATTTGGTGTTCTGGTGAATTACCAAATGAATTTGGTGAATGAAAACAATGGTTAAATTTGCTCCAAGTAAGCTACTGTTTAATAGTGTTTAACTCCTGCAAATTAGTGGAATCGCCATGTCTCAGTGGGTTTCCCAATGTTCTAACAACCTGCGATACAGGTTCGATTCCTCCGTTGGTATATATCTTTTTTCCATGTCAGTAAAAATTTTCCTTGCATGTTTATGTTCATTTACTTGACGTTGTATGGCGCAGCTTGGCCAAATATGGTTTTTGCGCCATAAAAGATACACAATCAACCAACCAACATATTTATATAAGTGTTAATGTGTGGTTATACTCTCTATAACAGCTGTATTATTCTTAATATATATGAATTATTTTGATTTTTTTAAATATTTAATTTTCGCATTAATGCTCGTACTTGTTTCTACCAAATTTCAAACTGTCCTGTTATACTTCATTGTAGATTATTTTATTAAAATGGAAATATTTTTGCATCATCTATAGGATATTAATGAAATTGTTACTGCTTCAAGAACTTCTTTTACAAAACATTTTTTCTAAGAGCCTAATTATATTTGGTAAGATAGATAATCTTTTATTTGTCATTAATATCCATCGCCTCTGAAATATAAGTCATTCGAAATGTACAAAAACATTAAGCGAATAAGGTTATAATGCAAAACGATAAACACAAGAACAATTTCTAATTTTATACCTAATAAAATAAAATAGTTTAATAGTACCTCCTTTTCTAATAATATAATTTAATACATAGTATCAAAACAACTGCAATTATTTCAAGCTTGTTTTGAATTAGAATTAAGACTAACAGTAACTTCTCCCTCCATGATCTAATGAAAATTATCTTTGTTTTTACTAACCAATGTAACTTAAAGCAGGCAATTGTTTTCCATTCGGAATCCTCTATAAATGGCTCTAATTAAAGGAATTAATTTCGACGATAAGTAATCCAAAACAACATCTTAAGAGTTACGGAATTAATAAATCCTTATTGTATTTGTTGAACAGGAAGAACTTTTAGCAGGAAGAATACCTTAATGCCTTAATACCTTAATGCTCGGACGCACAATTTTATCCGTGTTATGCGAGTAGAAAAAAGAAAAGAATGTAACATAACCTGACCAAAAAAATAATTTTAAAAGTTTGTTCATTCAACAAACAAATTCCGCTCGCAAATATTACCTTGTAAGTGATTTCATCAAGTAAGCAAACACATAAAACATTGGAAAAAACTGTAGCTTACGAACTTCAAAAAAATCCCCTTAATTTAATGGAAAAAACTGAATAAATTCTGCTTTTAAAAGGAACTCGTCAATCTAATTAGCACAATCGTTATTTTTTTAACAAGAAAAACAAAATATTTCCTTTTCATTATTTAGAGCTGCATTCTCATTAAAGAATTTTTAATTAGTCAATACGATATTTTTTCCCGCAGTTAAGGATTCTTTTTACGTCGTAATGTCTTTGTTGCTTTAATGAATTTAGCCGTAAGCATGTTTTCTGGTAAAAATAACAAGCTATTGAACGTTCATAATTAATATGCGACTTGACGGCGAATTATGGCGTAAAGGTAATAGTGGTGTTGGCTGCTGCAGTTGTTTAGGGGTCGATGCTGACTACTTGATGTGCCGATTTTGCGTCGCCCTTCAAACATCCCCTTCGGCCCTTTTCAAATGCAGTTATCTGCGTTTTTCAAGTGTCTTAACTATGGAATATTTAGTTTCCTGTATCGAATTGGAAACAGGTGAGGAATTCAGAACGAAAATTGAATTTCTGAAATTATTTTTTAACTGAAGTAAAATCTAATGTTTTCGACTGGGAATCGCGTTGTTGGATTATAGTGCGGGCGATTCTAAGCATAGTCGATTCAGTTAAAGCAATAACTTGCTTTACTTGCATTATGTTTATATTTTTGATTTACTTTTCTTAATAACGATCGAAATAGAAGTAAATTAATGTTAAATATAAATACAAAACGTCCATCTCAAAGGTATAGGACATAGAAAGACATCTATGACATCTAATGAATAGAGCGTCTTTGATTATTAATTAGAGCAAGAGTGCGATTACACACAAAAGGAACTCTTAATAGCAATGTTACTTAAACTAGTAAAACATGTTTTGCTATTTAAATTGAATGCGTTTTGTCATTGCACGCAGCTTCATTTATTTCTACAAACTTTCTATGTTATCTGAAAAATCTATCCCAAATTCCTTTTCGAATTATTGAATTGTCAAAACTGTTCAAAGTTTTAATTTTATTCCATTAAGGATTATTAAATTTAAAATAAGTTAATTTTACACACTTTTCGTATTCTTTAATGTTTGAAATGGGTTCAATAAACTCCTTTTATTCAAAATATACTAATTTTGAAGTTGGTATATCGAATACGAGCTATTGTCTAAAAAAGCTGTTTTAGAGTAATATTGAGTGAAATGCGGAGGTGAGTATAAATGCTGGATATTTTCATATAATACAAATCAATGTATTATTGACACAGAAAGGCGAATAATGTGATATATCCAGCAACTTTTATTGGGTCTACTAAATATACGTGACCATAAGTTTTCATTTTAAAAATTATAGCAAATGCATTAATTGTGCAAGACTTTTATTTGAAGTCATTTGTATAAAAACCTTTTCAATTTGATCTGAATAACTTTCTTGGGCATAAACTCAATGAAATATTGAAAGCAGTTATTTCAACTTGAGAGTATGAGGGAATAAGTGCTAGTTTCATATATTTTTATTTTTGTTTAAAGTTTGAAGATTAAAGTGAAACATTCTTAGCTACAAAATCGCAGCAAGGAAGCAAGATGAAAAATTTTTACAGATTGTAATTGAGATAGATATCCAGTTTAGTTCTAAAGGAGAAATCTATTTGAACTTGAAATCCAATTCATCTGTTCAACGGTTTTCCTTACATTAAAACTATTAAAGCCATGACGAATAACAGGTGAAAGCATTAGATTATGGATTTTATGGGAGAAAAATTAGTATTCAATTTCCGTTTTCAAGTCCATGGTGATGAAAGCGCTCAAAATATTTTCTATAAGAAAAAGCAAATAATGTAATAAAAAATAACCTATTCATACACAAATTGAAAGTATATACAGATCATATTACTCAAAAAAATCAGCAAATAATCTATTGCAACATTTCCTTAATGTGGAAAAGATGGAATATATATTCTAAAGTAGGGGTGTTTTTAAGTATGACCAAAATTATAAAAATAAACTGATAAGCAATATTTTTGTGTTCAATGGAAGTCTAACATCTTAAAACAAATAAAATATGATACATGATCCAAATAATTGTTTCATTCTGTTTTCTGAAATAGATTAACTATACGAATTATTTTCTAGTATAATTACAGCTATTGAATAAAAAATATTCAATTAACCTGGGAAAACACAATGGTTAAGTAGAAATTTTAAACCCATCTAATTAAAACAATCAATACATTTCCTAAAATTTCCAGCGCCGATATCTTAAATTAATTGAGAGACACAAGTAATAAATTGTTACAATCGAAAAGGACAAATGATTATTATCAACACATTTTTTAAGTAATTGAATTCACATTCTAATAGAAATATGAAATTTTGAATATATTCAATGTAGTTTTCAGTGCAAATTCTTATTTAGTAATATTAATCTTTAATAAATTTTTCATATCCCATTAAAATTTAGATAACTATTTAATATTATGTGGATTTTTACGAACTTATGATACTCAGAAAATGAGGAATATAATTTTCCGTTAATTTATTTTGTACTTAAAGGAATTAATCTGTGTTGTGTAAAATTGCTTTAAGGTATCCGACTACCTTTAAAACGCGATTTTCGGCGGAAATTGCGATTTTCCAAATTTGATATAATATGAAAGCCCGATTTCTTATCTTTCCAAATCTGTTTAAATTTTGTTCCTACCATGCATAGAACGTAAGATACAGGTCTTTTAATACTACATAGTCGACACTTTTTAAAACCGGAAGTGCCTTTCTGCAAACAGGAAGTGAACGTAAAAGTTTGTTTACATTCTTATTTTAACAAATTAAAGCGTTAAAATTTGCTCTGAAGTGTGGATTTTTTTTATTAATTAAAAAAAATTAATTAAAAAACTACTTTTTACACAAAAATACATCTGGCAATCATGTTTAACTTCACAATCTGGCATCTAACTTGAGTTTCAGTTTGTACACAATTTGAACTCGTGATTTTCGATCGTGCGTTCAAAAAGTTCTACAACTTGATAATTAATTCTTCTTGCATAAAGTGATTTTTCTTTACAAAATGGGAAAGAGTATTGCCAGGAAGAAGAAACACCACTTCAAAGGTAATCAACACTCTAAAACACTGAAGACTAACAGTCTTGAAGATCCAGTGTGCACAGCCAGTGCTTCAAAACTGCAAGCATCTAGCTCTTCCAAATTCGAAGTTTTGAATGAGGAACTGTGTGGTAATCGGATTTTCGACCTGGAAACTTTAATAAATATATTTTTGGTGCTTCCATGTCCCAAATGCTTTGCTTCTGGTTTGCATTTAGTTGAAGACTCCAGGTATGGATTGTGCTCACACTTCTCTTTGAAATGTCACAATTGTGATTTTGTAAAAGGCTTTGCCTCCTCCAAAAAGAACAAAAATGTACCTGAAGTGAACTCTAGAATAGTTTATGGGATGAGGCAGATTGGAAAGGGATTTTCTTCAGCGTATAAACTGTGCACCACGCTGAATTTGCCACCAATTTCTAAAGCTGCGTATAACATCCATGAAGAGAAACTCTTGAAAGTTGTGTCCGAGGTTGCTGAATTTTCAATGTTAAAAGCAGCTGATGAAGTTGGTTCAAAGGGAGAAGACAGTGAATGCGGCGTGTCTGTAGATGGAACGTGGCAGCGTAGAGGGTACACTTCTTTGAATGGTTGTGTTGCTGCCATTTCAATTGACACGGGAAAGGTTCTCGATTTAGAAGTCATGTCCTCATACTGCAGAATTTGCAAAAGATTACAGAAACTGAAGAGAAACCCGTCATTTGAATCACAGGAAGCTGACCATATATGCCAGTGCAATTTTAAAGGGTCATCAGCAAAGATGGAAACTGTTGGTGTCGACAGAATTTTCAAGAGGTCAGTGAGCACTCGGAAGCTGAAGTACACGAAATACTACGGTGATGAGGATTCTAAAGGCTATTTGTGCGTCCAAAACACATATGGCGAAAAAAGTGTTTCAAAACTGGAATGCATTGGGCACATTCAAAAACGGGTGGGTACACGTCTGCGAAAATTGAAAAGCAAAACCAAAGGTCTGTCTGGTAAAGGCAAGTTATCAGATGTCTTTATCGACAGACTACAAAATTATTATGGCATTGCGATTCGCTCTAACGTGGGCAACTTACAAATGATGCAGCAAAATGTAATTGCAGCTTTGTTTCATTGTGCTTCATCACCAAAGAAACCGATGCATGGCCAGTACCCTATTGGTGTAGACAGTTGGTGCTATTACCAGCGAGCTGTAAGCGAAGGGAAAGAACCAGAAAAGCTCAAGCATTCTGGTTTGCCCAACAATATTTTAAATGTAGTCAAACCAGTGTATTTAGAGCTTTGCATCAGAGAACTTTTGAATAAGTGTCTGCATGGCAAAACTCAAAATGCCAATGAAAGTTTCAATGGTGTTATTTGGCAGAGAGTTCCGAAGGAGGTTTTCGTCAGCCTAAAAACTGTAAAATTAGGGGCTTATGATGCAGTAATACAATATAATGATGGATTTGAGGGTTGCACCAGTGTTTTAAGCAAGATGAACATTGAAAATCTTGGTTACTTCACATTAAAAGGTTACCAAAGTTTGGATCGCATTAGAATCAGTGATTCCAAGCGCCATACAACACCCGTTTCAAAGAAGCGCAGGAAGGTTTTGAGGGCAATTAGGAAAAAAAAAGTAGTTGATTTAACTTCTATAGAAGGTGATCTTTATAAATCAGGATCATTTTAGAGCTACATTTTCCATTTAAAGGTAAGATTCATTATTGAATTTTGTTTTTAGCTTTTTCTTGAAATTGACATTTTAGAATTTTGCTTTTACGCAAAACATGAAAACTCAAAAAGTTATGCTTCAAATGTTATGAAATTTGGTAGGAATACTTTCAAAGAGTTTATAAAGGGAATGTACCACTTCTGTAATTGTGCATTAATTAGTTTTTTTATTTTTAATTATAAAAGTTATGCGTTGCTATAATTTATGGAAGATTTTCTTCTTGGTTGTACTTGAACCTCTCTCCAGTTTTTAAAAGAACTGGTTTACAATGATGTGAGAGGTACATTCCCTAAAGGAGGTTTCAATCTTCAAAATAAAATTTACAAAATAAGAATATCTTAATTTAAATTTAAGTTATCATGTTTTGCGGTGGTGCTAGTTTTTGTCTATTTTTCACCCCTTTTTGGGGTTTAAATTTAAAAAAAAATATTAATTATTTTTTTTATATGTTATTCTCTAAGTTTTTAACCATATTCTATAATATAATGCACAAAAAAAGTCAAATTTCAAATTATTTCAAAAAATCCTTTCCGAAGGTAGTCGGACACCTTAAGTGAAGTAGACCGAATGGGTAGGACTGCAATATCTATAATTGCGACAACAAATCTATGAAATAGATGTTATACTTTAACTTCTGGAATATTAAAATTTCTTAATGGAACTTTTTGTATTTCTCTAAGAAGATATGATCTATCGGTAGATAAAGAATACCGGAGATTAAATACCAATTTTTCTCCCATAAAATCTATAATCTAATACTTTCACCTGCTATCCTTCACTGCTTTAATAGTATTAATGTAAGGAAAACCGTAGTACAGATAATGATTAGCAATTTCGGTTCAAACTTTCCATGAATGAAATTGGAGGAAATTGAAAATAAACTCAACGAAAATCTTCATAAACATTTAGTGTATTAATAAGAAATACTTAAAATTATTTTGAGACATGCGTATTTGAAGCTCACTGAGTGCCACGAGATTACTAAGTAGTGTATTTCTTTTCATCCACAACACACATAATAACTAAATAACCATATCCATTGAAAGAATCCTAGGAAAGATTATATTTGTCAAGGTCAAAACTGGATTGGGAGACTGCAGGTTGTGGAACAAATAGATGCTTGTGAACCCCTCACAGGGTTAACTTAGGGTTAAAAATAGTATTTCTCGTTTTTAAATCATTTATTTGGAATTCTATCTTTGAGAACTTAAATTATTTTTGTGTCTTTAATTTACCTCAAACATATTAATGTAATATTTAAATTTGGAAATTCCGAACCGTAATACTAAGCGATACCTCAGAGGGAAAACTGGATTTTGATGAAATTTTAGAAAACAAACGCGCATTCAACGTCTTTTACTTTTGTCGCGGTATAGGTTTCGTGTTAACTGGTTTTCAGTGGAACAGCATCCTTGTTAAAGCTGGCAATTGAAGTGTATATTAATTATGAGTCTAGACTGAAATATTGATTGTTCATGCTGCTTTTTTGCCTTTGCCTTCGCTCAGTACAATATCCCATGAGCTCTTGGCACGAAAACTGTGATAGTCTTAGAAAAGTTTGAAAACTTGCTCGGGACACTGGTTTTCAGTGAAGAGTGATAAAATAACATTCTTTCAATCTGCTATCGAGGCATCACGTTTAGGGTAACAAATTTTGGAATTGTGATTTCCCAACCCATCATAAAGAATAGTTTTAAAAATCCAGTCCTGAAAAACGTCAGCTCTCGTCATGGTTTCCTTACTTAGCTAAGAATAAACTGTTCTAAATGTCATGATGATATCTTTAGTATGTTAAAATAGAATGGAATCGCAGTGTGGAAATTGATTTGGTCGGTAGGTAGCTGAATTTATGTAGCACTGGAGAAACGGACTATTGGCGAAGGTCCGCAAACAATTCCGAAAATTCGAGTACAACACCTCGTAATTTTGACTCAGATGACGAGTTCAACACCTAAACTGGCACCCCACTCTCCAAACTTCCACCACACGCCAACGTGAGGACATTCGAGGCCACAACAGATTTAACGTGCCCCCACGTACACGGCGCTATTTGAATGGATCGAGTTTCGAACTCGTGACTCTCCGGTTGCAAATCCTCGACTTTACCAACTGGGCTACCGTGGCCCGATAATAAATTTAGACTAAACCTAAATGTTGGTACTACATGAGCCAGCCAACCCGTTTCACACACATAACATCTTTCTTATCCCAGTGTAAAAACAAAAAAAACAAATTACACTAAGTCGTTGAGCCTGCGCAAAAGTTTTTGGGCTTGTAAATGGGTCCTTCAAAATTTCGTCATGTATGAATCCAATATAAGTCAGGATGTGTGAGAGAGGATGGTAATAAGCCACACTTTGTACAAGTGGGAAAGGATTTCTGGCCATCAATGAAGATCATCTTTTTTAAATGGCCAGATCGGAGCCTGGCAAGCAGAAAGTTTTCCGGGCCAAATTTAAAGCAAGCAGCTCTCTTGGTGTTCCACTGAGGTACCAGTGATCAAAAGGTACTGGACATCTGCGCAATTTCTTTTTAAGTACGAACAGGTGGTCGTCCTCCGAAAGCATGACAGTACTTTCTCTTGTGCCAGGTTGTTTATTTGCGCCAGCTTTTGGCAATAAGTCAGTCCTCTTATTGCCCGAAATGCCAACATGTGATGGGATCCATTGAAAATTTATTTTAGAATTTGTATTGAAACTTAATATTAGAAGGGCTATTTTTTTCGAAAGAGGATATCAAAACTGGTGAAGCATTTTTTAATTGCTAGAATTGCTGCTTGCGAATCAATGTAAATATCTATTTTAAGGGGCTGACTTTTAGTGACTTCTTTTAGTGTTTCATATACGGCTATTAATTCTGCTTTAAAAACAGGGAGGTTCGAGTTATTCTTTGTTTGAATTTCTTTTTAACCGAAAAGAAGACGCCACTTCCGGATGAACCATCTTCAGAAAGGCTACCATCTGTAAAAATATTTATATCGTTTGGTTCTGTTTCTATTGTTTGGAGGCCTAGGGCTCTTAGAACGCGTTGGTCCTCTTTTTTGGAGCATTCAGATATTAGTTTCGTTTTAAATGTCAATAGGTCGTTGTTCATGTGGAGGGGCATGAGTGCTTGAATGGGAGTTTATAGCGATATCAGTAGTTGCTATATGGAGAGGAGAGGATCTTTTTAATTTTATATGAAATTTCCATCCTTTGAAAAATTCTTCTGTCCTAACATAAGTCGCAGGAGTATGTGTAGAGGGGCTCGTAGAGCAATGTAACGTTAATTATCTAGAGCAACGATTTTCAACCTTTTTCATCTCGTGGCACACATAAGCTAATTACTAAAATTCTCCTGCACACCAAAAATATATTATATTTTACTAATCTGACAAAAAATAGATATAATTTTACCATGTTTACAAAAATAACAGTAATTACTTACCCCTTTGGCACCAAAGTAGCTTCATTAAAGATATTTTTTATGCTATTTATGGTGTATTTTGCAATACATCATACAAAATAAAACAAAAATAATAACTCAAAATTATTCGTAAGGGTATTGGAAATTATTTGTAAGCACACATATGTCAAAAGTTCAAATTTAAACCACTGAAATTAAATAATTCTTACTGACGGCGAAGCGGTTTAAATTGTATAAGCCACACGAGTGTTATTCTTGAGGCATGGCAATTGAAAATCGCTGCTCTAGAGGGATATTAGGATTTGGGAGAAGATTATTGGATTAGAAGAGACCTGTAAAAAAGTTTATTGGCGGGGAAAAGTTTTAATTTCTATGAAACTCGCCGTGCAACGTAAGTATTGCAAGGAGTAGCATAGAGCGATCGGAAAAGGAAGAAATAAACGTAGAGTGAGCAAGATCGTTTGGAGCTATGCTTAGCAACCGTCAGCTTGGTGAGAAAGTTCAGAAGGTTAAAGTGTGTAAACATCCACTGGGGACATGAACCAGATGACTGGAACAATAAAATACCAGCATTTGAAGAGGGAAATATTTAGTGTGGACTGGTTTGTAGTGAATAAATAAAGTTTAATACATAATATTACGTCTTGTATGATTGATCTGACGGATCTTATAAATCGTGGTTATTCATTGCTATGATGCATTAGATGTTTTATAAAAGTACTAAAGATTTTCTCCTACAACACATTTAACCCTCCTAGTGGTTGGCTCGACGAAGTATCTTGTCATTATCAAAACTGACCTGATCTTGAAGGACGAGATATCTCGCCTTCAGAAAAACTGACCTGATCTTGATCTCATTCAAAAAGGACAATATCTTTACCATTCGGATTCAATCGACATTCTTGATGACGATATATCTAGTCGTTAGCGAAATGGATCATCAGATCCTGATGGACGAGCTACTGTATAAAAATAGAAGGTTGAAGTAAACTTCCAATAATTTCCTTTAATTTTTATTTCCGTTGATTGGCAGTTTCGTTGTGTTCGCTTTTAATCATGATTTTTAATCATTGGAGGTACTATAAATCTCACGATATTTGTATATTTTATACCACGATCTCACAAACTGATAGTTGAAGTGTTTACATTCGCTTTCGTTGACACATTGGGGAGCGACCATTTCCCCTCGAGCCTATGCTCCTCTCAGTATTTTACTGGCTTTCTCTTTCAATAACTAAACCATTCATAGAGTAAGCAAAGGCGCAACACAAATTAAGTTAGAGACATTTCCCATCGCGTTTTATTGTTCGGTCTTTGAGAGAGAAATACAAATAATCATCATCAGGGGCCACAGTTCTCCAACATGACACAAAACACCGGCTAAACGCAACCGAAAAAGCCGCCCATCATTCAACAGTCCGTTTGGACAACGACTAGAGCAGAGAGAAAGAAAAACAGAATGGCCTAATCAGACTGCCGCGATAAATAACCGTAAAAAAGATGATGGCCGAGTGTTAAAAAATGTATTCGGACGTGAAGTGCGGTGGGGGGACGCCCATTCGCAGCCTCTTCCCATGTGCTCAGCATTTGGCGTCCGGCCAGGGGGAAGTCGGATTCAATTAAAATAAAGATTGCAAGTGCGGCTTTTTTAATCACCGAATGCTCCAACTGTGTTGGGCAGGAGAGAGCTTCGTGGTTGTGGTATCGGGAGGGAGTGAAGCTGTTGCTTTTCCTTTTGCCGAAATGGATGCTTGTAGGAAGCTACAAGTTATTGAATTGATTTAAACATAGTGGCTGGGCCATAAGTTGTAAAGTTTTACTTTTTTATACATTTCAATCTACTTTAATTTGATTGTAAATTTTGTTTATAAACAGATTCATCCAGTTACATGACAGCGAGATCAGAAATATCGAAAATGCTACAGATAAAAATGGTGATTTTAGATTTTAGATAAAAATTTAAAGATTATAAAACCCGTGAACGAAAACAAGTATAGTTATCCAGAACCATAAGCAGCATTACATAAACATAATGCACCCTCGGGCACGTCTTTCGGTGTTCACTTTTACCCTCGCTTACCCTTCTGATTTTTGCTTTTTCTTCCTCCCTCATTGTGCTGTCTGTCTTGTGTGTGGCGAAGCTTGGCCAAGTACTACCCTTGCACCATGCAACCCAAAACAACCAATCAATGTTATTAATTACGTAGAACATAAAGGGTGAAAAGTGGTTAAAACATAAACATTTTATTTGAGGCTCAAAGTTGCAAGAAGTAAATGTCAAGTAATAAAAATTCAACTTTTCAATTAGGTGATTTAGTTTTACAACAAAAATATTCTCTCTCATATCAATTGCACCATTTTTATAATAAAATATATAACAATGGCTTATCCATTTAGAGGAGGAAATACGTGACCAAATGTTTGGTAAAATGAATGAAAAAAAATCTTATTTCTTTTGAACCTCATGACTTATTTCGATTAGTTAATTCTTTAACGTCTATGCCGGTAGCCTTATCAGTTTAATTAGCCTTCGTGCAGACAAATAGTGACCTTAGATAAACTTAGATGCTGTCATGTTATCAGCAACATATCCCACCCTCTAGAAAATTGAGATTAAAAATTTTTTTTCATCTGTGTTTATTTTCTGATATGATTTCCATAGTATTTGAGAGTTTAACTCTCCGCGCGTCACGCTATTTCCGTGTAGCGTAGTATTGCTTTTCCCCCATAACAAACACAATGGTAAAATAACCACATCGATTGCTTGAAAGAATCCTTGGAAAGTTTATATTGGTCAGGAAGATCGAAACGTGTTCGAAGTCATGTAGGGAAGATTGCAGTTTCCAGAATGAATATATGCTCGTGAACCCCCCTCACATCAGTCACTTGTAATGAAAATAGTTAAATCCCTATTCGCTGTCACTTTTCTTGAGAAGGAAGGTTTTTAACAACAGTATGAAAATATAAGACAGCAAATTTAATAATGGATAAAAGTAAAAATGATCTTTAAAGGGAGTGATAGTTTTCCTTTAAAGTAGAATAATAAATTATCCGTCTTAAGAGAAAAGTAAAGTACATGTTTCCACGCTACCGTGAACGTCCCTGTTTTCTGAGTCCACGAAAGCCACAAACGCACCCACGAATTTTGTAGACAGATGAAGATGGGAAAGTGAAAAATAACGGGAGTCTGGAGTGTTAAAAAGAAGTAACGCTCGCATCTAATTTCCACTTGATCCTCGGACCATTCCAAACACTTGTGTCGCGTGACACCCCGTCGGCTCTACCCCCACTCCGGGAAGGGGGGCAGAAAAAGAGCCATGATACACCCTGCGTGGAAATGCCGCCACAAGGCACGTACGGACGCCAATTGTGACGTCATCAAGCCCAGGCCTAATGATCTCGACTCTTGCTCTTCTCTCTCTCTTCCTTAGGTGCAATCATTCGGAGGGGGGGGGCAGCGACTTCGTGGAGTTTAACGCAGGTAATAAGTTGCTGAAAATCTGGCAACAGTAATGACTTTTGGGTTTCTTTTTCATGTGCTCGCGAACCGGTTTTGAAAAAGGTAAAGAAGATGAAAGAAGAAAATGATGAGGCTTCTGCAGTTTTATCCCTCTGAGCGTCACGAGATTTCCGAGTATACTATTTTTTCCCACAATACACAGTGACAAAATAACCTCATCTATTTATTGGTTGAACGATTCTATTGATCGAGATCAAAATTTGAAAGTCACGCAAAGAATATTAGGTGACAGAACGGATATATGAGTGAACTCTTCGAAGGGTTGAGCAGTTGTACAGGAAAGAGTGATAGGGCGAAATAATCACTCTCAATTCAACAAACTTAATGAACAGTATATAATAATTGAGAGAATGCTTATTTTCCTTCTCATCACATCTTCATTAATGTTTGTAAGTAGATAAAATAGCTAGCGATAGTTTCCGCACTGATTTCATTTTTCGTTCTGTATTCAACCACTTCACTCATCTATACAATTTTGTGGAACAGTGCTTATAATTTTATGGAGTGTCTAATAGTCTAAGATGTTAAATACATTTAAAAATTTATTGAGTGGTAAAACCCACAATTTTTACCGTTTCGATTGCACTATATACCAAGAAAGGGATTGATCCTCTTGATAGAACCCCTTCCCATGGGAAAAATTACTTACTATCTACTGCTTTTAAATATTTAGTTTGGGCGGCTGAAGAAATTTTATCTGGATTCGGAACTTTTCCATATCATAATTTATGTGGACAATAGGTAACGTTGATTTCTGTTAAAAGGTAATAGTTTCAAGTATTTAAATTTTCATCGAAGTTTATTATATTGATGATAGTGAATCCTTACCCGTTTTGACATTTGGAGTTTGTAACAAATCAACGGTAATACTGTTGATAAATTCATGAATATGTCTAAATACTGTACTGATGTATTTATTTAATAATTACATTGAACTTATAAACATTTTGAATTTTTATTTGTAATTAGCTATCTTTGTGGTGTATGTGTAAGGAAAAGTTAGTTTTTCCAGTGTTTCTTTTGTCAATAATTATTTTGATCACATTTACTCAAGATTTTTTTCCCAATTCCAACTTTTATTTTTACTTCTGTACTTATCAATAGAACAGTTAATTCTGATTTTCATTTCATTGATTGGTGACTTGGGTAAAGTTAAATATTCGAATATATTGAAATACTTGAAGACCTTATAATTACCAAATGAAGTATGACATAATAGTAACACAAATATGTTTAGCACGATCTAACTTGAAGATCTTCGATACATTAGGAAATGAGTTTAAATCCAGTGTGGTTAGTAAAGAACAACACGGACATTCCAAAAATAACGCAACTGACCTCTGGATACAATCAACGGTAATTTTAACTGAAAGAAATATATTTTGTTATTTACGTTGATAAAAATCTTAAAACAATACAAACAGCAACTTTTTAATACTAATTCATCTAATTTCACTTCAATTTGTTTGGTATACTGTATGACAGATTCTTTTATTTTCATTGGTTCGTCGAACATCTTTTAAACACTCAGCACTAATAATAATGATTAGCATTAGTCGAAAAGTACACTGAAGTGCCAAAAAAATTGGTAATCCAATCTAATACATGATAAGCCTCCCACGGGAGCATAGAACAGCAGAAATACGACGGGACATGAACTCCACGAGATTATGGAAGCATTCTTTAGGCATTGAGCACCATACTTCCTGCAGAGCGTTTCAAGTTGCTGTTGTATTTATTCATAGGTGTAGGATTTCTGTGTTCACAACGTGTTTCCCTGCATCCCAGATGTGTTCGATAACGTTGAGATCGGCTGACTTAGGTGGGAATTGCATGACCTCAAACTCAGATGAGGGTTCCTCTCTAACCATAATTTGGCGTGTCAAGACTTGCGTGCATTGTTTTGTTGGAAGAGACCCAACAGAATGTACCAGGACATGAACGAGTGCACCTCGTCAGAAAGGATTCAAACGTAACATTCACCTATCAGAGATGTTTGTAGACGTACCAGGGTTCGCATTGAATGCCAGATAAACAAACCCCGTCTATTACGGAGCCCCATCAGCTTATATAATCGGGGGACATGTGGGAGCAATGACTTCAATGGGATTTCTCCACACTTCCCATCTTCCCGAAACTTAGAAACGGAACTCGTCAGTCCAGACTATTCGTTTCCAGTCATCCAGTGTCCAATGACGGTGTTCCTAAGCCCAGTGGGGACCATATCTGGTGTCTGGTATTCATCAAGAGTACTCCAGAGTGGCTTCGGCTCCTAAAGCCCACACCTTTGAGGGAATATAGCCAGTTTTCACGCTGATGTCTGTTGAGGGCGGTCCAGCATTGAATTCCAATGTTATTTGAGGCAGTGTTGCGTGAAATGATTCTTAGTAGCCACGTTGGTCACATTCAGCCAGAGTCGTAAGTTACAGATTTTGCCAGAATTCTCGTACTCACGGTACACCCTTCAAATTGTAGTACCGTGAAAATAGAAACTTCTCTTCTACCTCCAAAATTTCGTATTGAGTTGCGAAGTTGCCCGAATTTCCTAGGTACGTTTGCAGACGTACCTAGGATATAAATGATTTCCAGCTAAACACATCTATTTCCATTACGGAGTGAGTTACCACCAGTCTGTAAAAACCCCTGTCGACATGCGCGATCCAAGAGTTCATAGGGTTTTCTGCACACACGGATCATTCCATCTGCCCGAAGTGGTAAGAAAAGTGACTCGTCAGACCAAGCTATTCGATTCAAGTCATCAAGTGTCCATTGGTGGTGTTCCCGAACTCAGGCGAGGCGCATAGCTGTATGTATTCATCAAGGGTACTCGAGTTGAACGTCTCCTCCTAAAACCTATATATTTGAGGGAACATTGCCTATCCTCACGCCGTCAAGATGTTTGTTACAGCTCTCCAGTATTGAATTCCAATGTTATTTGAGGCAGTGTTGCGTGAAACGATTTTTGTCGACCGATATACTGGTCCCATTAACCCAGAATCTTTTTAAGGCCACACTTCGGTCACAAGTTACAGGTTTTGCTAGAATTCTTGTAGTCACGGTATATCTTTGAAATTGTATTACGTGAAAATCCAAACTTATGTCTCCGAAATGCCGTCTCATGAGTTCCAACTATTAAAAACCATTCAAAATAGCTTAAATCGTGATGACCTAATATTATCACTGCTAAAACGGCTCTAGATGCTTCAATAGATGTTTATCGCTTTATATATGCATTGTCAGACGTAACCAATGAAGTGCATAGGTGACGTTGCTATTTTTTATGCAGACTGATCTGCGAGTTTTTATGGAACTTCAGGGTATTTCCATAAGGAAAGAAATTTTAGCCCTTAAGACGATTCCTCTCTTGGTAAAAATTGTGATCGTGTTTCTATAAGGCTTTTGTTTCTTTAAAAATTATTAAGCCATGCTGAAAGTTGTGTTTAAGTGTTTCTTTGTAATTTTTTGAGTTGATGGTTAATAACTGTAGGGGAATGGTTTGTGGCTTGTAACACGCTTTTAAAAGTAACCGTTGAATTTACTCTTCAGGAGTGAGCTTAGATCCTCAAACCCATGCAATGCAATATTGTTAAGAAAGTGACATCACACCTCTCACAAATATCTACATGATAAAAAATGCCTCCACTCTGCAACAATGAGCTTTTTTCGCCCTTTCCGATCGCACGTAACTTGATTATTTGCGATTCGATGTAGATAAAGTAAACTATTTTCAATTCATTTTAATTATTAAATTCAACATGATACAAAAAATTATGAATATTTTGTAAAAATATTTTTATCATGTGTCTATTCAGGATTGAAAAGGGTATTTTTTCGTGCCTATTGTCATGTTTCGTCACTATTCAATTAACATAAAAATTTTGAATCGTGTTGAAATAGTTTGAATTCAGTTGAAATTTAGACATTCAGGAACTTCCTAAATGTTTTCTTCAATATGAAGGATTGTGAATTTCAATCTATTCTGTGCATCAAAAACGAATACCGAGTGTTACAATTAATTTTTTCTGAACTTAATTTCAATCAGTCAGTATAAACAGTGAAACTCATCCAACATTATCCAATCCGATTCGTCCATAAACCATCTGAGTTGATGCTGTTTGACAAGGTTGAAAATAGATCGAATCAGCGACCATCCGAATGGAGATTTAGTTTCACAGTCGTTGTCCTGTAGAGAAGGGCTGTTATTCTCATACGTACACTGCTCAAAAAAATTAGGGAGCACATGGTTTTAACGAAATTATGCAAATAATTTTACTTAAAACAAAACAGCCATGGTCTAAAGTGTAGCAGAAAACAGAAGAAAACTTAATAGGCAAATCAACGTTCATGACGTCAAATACCCGAAAAAGGATATAAGTGCTGAAATCTCGATTTTACGGAAGATTCTTTTTTTCACTGTCTCATTCGTAAAACGCAATTGTTCAAAGTTTTTTTGAAAAAGGTGATTTGAAAATGTCACAGCAACGTAATTTACCAGAATCCATGGCTTGGCGAATTATCGGGAGACTGGAATCCGGACAAACACAAAGGTGTGTAGCGGAATCTGTTGGAGTGGCAAGGAGTATCATTTCAAGGCTGTGGAATCGATTGCAAGAAACGGGGAATGTTAGAGGTCGTCCAGGGCAAAGTCGCCCACGTGCTACCACAGCAACTGATGACCGGTATCTAATGTTAACAGCTCGTGGAAACAGAAGACGCTATGCTACTGAGCTGCAAAGAGAGATTCTTTTGGCAACAGGACGGAGGGTGTCAAGTCAAACAGTCCGAAATAGTCTTCATTAGGGTGGCCTCTATGCACGTAGGCCAATGGTGTGCATTCCTTTGACCTCAAGGCACCGTGTGGTCCGAAGAAGTTGGGCTGCACGACGAGATTAGACGCAGCGTGATTGGAGTCAGGTGCTGTTCACCGACGAGTCCCGATTCATTCTGGAGTGTGACACCCGACGTGTTCTGGTATGGAGGGAATGGGGAACTCGAAATAACCCCATGTTCGTACGGGAAAGATCACAGTACAGACGAGGTGGATTGATGGTATTGGGCGGAATCAGCTTAGGTGGACGTACGGACCGGCACCTTATTCGGAATGGCACTTTGACGGGCCAAAGGTATTCAGACGAGATACTGAGACCTCATATCGTACCTTACGCTGCAGCCATTGGCGATTCCTTTCTTTTAATGCATGATAATGCCAGACCTCAAACAACTCGATTTGTGGAGAACATGCTTGAAACGGAAACAGTACAGCATATGGAGTAGCCAGCATGCTCTCCTGACTTAAATCCGATCGAGCATATCTGGGACACACTCGGACGACGCATTGAAGACCAATGCCGCCGTCGACTGTCCAGGGCTTGGAGATTGCACTTCTTGAAGAGTGGAACAGAATTCCCAGTCTTATCGATAACCTTATCGCATCGATAGAAAACAGGTGTGCAGCAGTCTTAGCAGTTCGAGGGACCACACACCATATTAAAAATACTTCCCTACCTTCAAACAACATTTTTTTTTTGTCCATTACAGTTATCCAAATTAGTGCCTTGGAGCGTCTCTTCATGTGTTCTTGATATCATTTCAAAGAATTAAAATTCCCATACATGATCTTTTGATCTCTCGTTTTTGGTACCACGTTTTAATGTGTACTTCCTATTTTATGACCATGCATCGCTGTCTCGCATGGTTTCTTCACTTTTTTGCTTGCTCTCCTAATTTTTTTGAGCAGTTTAATTTAAATGGCAGTATTACTGCAAATCAATATTTAGCATCTTGTGACAAACTCACGCTAAACGACATCTTTTAAAAATCTTCAGTAATAGTTTTAGACAGACATTTCCTTTTATATTACAAAACGATGTTCTTTGCGACTTAACAAAAAGGGCCGGGGTAGCCCAGTTGGAAGAGCAACTGATTAGCAACCGGAGAGTTGCGAGTTTGAAATTCGTTCCAGCCGAAGACCATCGTGTGCATGGGGCTGGTGCACGTTAAATCTGTCGTGGCCTCAAATGTCCTCACGTTGGCGTGGTGTGGAAGTTTGGAGAGTTGGGTGACAGTTGATATATTCTCGTCATCTGACCGTGGTTCAAAATGATAAGGTGTTATTCTCGGGTCTTTCCCTTCGGGATTGGTCCCGGACCGTCGCTAATAGCCCCTTGTGTTGCTCTAGTGTGACGTTAATTAACTACCTACCTAACTGCGACTTAACAAAAGTCGTTCTTAAGATTAAGCCGATATCTACTGCTCGGTGCTCTACCTTTGCAGAATCGCACTTGCTCCATTTATTCCAAATGTTTCTCGATTTCTATCAATGCTTGGAGGTCTATGCGGGTTAACTGTTGGTGGAATTGTCAAAGACGTTCACCCACCTTTAACAGTCTCCAAGTGTTTCGACGAGGCATCTCCAAGATCATATCAATTTTGCTAAGGACGAGATATCTCGTTGAGACAAAACTGCGTTTTGACTCCAAGGGGAAATGAAGACGTATGTGGGAAAAATAAACTGTCCCTTCCCAAAGGAGAACTGGTGACCGTTTGAAACTGGTTTTTCCACGGGAAGCTGGCGAATACAGGTCAATTTTCGACGCGAAGAGAAACCACCAGGAGGGTTAACATTTATTGATGTATTCTAGAAGAATTAACTTTCGAAATGAATAAAATTGTTGCAAAGTTTAATAAATTGAATTAAATAATAAATTTAAAAAATTTATAAGAATAAATACTTTGAACAGTTACTATCGTCTAAACTTAATCTTTACCGTCAACTTCTCTCCAACAGTTAATAATAATAGTTAAATGCACTTATTAGCTGTGAATTGTTAAGCTGGCGGTATTAAGTATTATCGTAAAATAGTAGTTTTGTCCGTCTCTACTGTCCTGGGATTCATCCCCGCACTCCATCCAAGTAGCGAGAAGAATTTTCCCGGAGGCAAATCCCTCTCCATCTTCCTGGGGACAACTAAACAGGTCGCCATGCCTCCCCCCGAAGAAAGTGAAGCTTAGCAGCAGCTTGTGGCTTCCTATAGATTCCGTTTCCATGGCGACCGTCACGTGAGCGAGCATTTTGCAGCTCCACCCCCATCCGAGTGCCACCCCCGCGAACGAGCGGCATTGTGGGTAAAAAGAGGGAGCGGATCAGAAGAGACGGATCCCAGAGACGCGAGAGGAACACTTCCCGATGCATCGTCTGCTGTCCGAACATGGAACAACCTGCCTCACCGCCCCTCGCAGGCGATCCCTCAACTGTTGATCTGAAGTGAAACGAGACCCTCGTTCGTTCTCGGAACAATCAAAAAGAAAACTGTTTCGCTTCCCATTAAGTTTGTCGAATTCTTCGATCTTTTGCTGTTGATCGTAACCGTTCCCCGCGTGGTTGACACTTATTCCTCGTCGAATTCCGGAGAAAAAAGGATCCAACGGAATCGACTTCCCATTGTGATATATGCAGAGCAGATACGAATCGTGAAGTTAACTCTAGAGTTTTTAGCGACTTGTTAGATTCATCACATCTCTATTTGAAAAGCGCGGACCGTGTTGGATTTATGTGACGCCATTCTGTGTTTGGCCAGCGCAAGCGAGAGGATAGCGAGCATCTGTTGTGCAGCGAGCGAGCGGGAGCAGTCGGCCATCGGCGCTGAGAGCACACTTGTTGAAGCCGCCTGGCGGTACAACAGGTATACAGAGCGTCCCTCCCAGCGAAGGTCTTCTGTGTGCCAGCAGCTACACACACGAGAGCAGCTCCGTAGGTAGGACGAGAGGTGAGTTGTCCTTTTCGTTATCGCTTGCTGCCATCCTTCTCCGCCATATGTTTCCCAGAGAAAAGTGTATCGGAATGTGCGCCACACCCCCTGTTGCGTTCCCATCTTCGATGCTCCCTTCCTCTTCCACACGTTCGCATTCTTTCGAATGCGTTTGGGATTCGGACGCTCGTTACTTTTTTCGGGAAAATGGTGTGTTCGAAAATCAGGTTTTGTGCGCGCGATTTCGGGATGGAACGCGGCATCCAAAATAGAGCGATTATTTGATTCTTTTCAACGATTCGAGTGCGTTTCCGATTTAGAAGTTTGTTAGTGTTTGGGGGGAATTTTTCGAAAATCAGATTTTGTGACCGAATCCGGCGTCTAGAGATCAGAATTATTCGGTTTTAGATATGCCAATGTATTTTGAGAGACGTATTTATTAACTTTCATTGCTGTCGTGAGGAAGTATTCTTTTTTTCAAACTTTATACTGTACGATTCTGTGAGTAAGAATTAATGATTGAATGCGACATCGGAAAGATTAATTCTTCATTCGTTTTAGCGATTTTAATGTGTTTGTGATTTGGTTACGTTATTTTTTTGGAAAAAAGATAACAAGGTCTGAAGTCATATTCTGTGACGTTCACGTATGCAAAATGGAACTCGAGTATGAAATGATTGTTTTAATTATTAGAATGTGATTGGTGCTTGAAATTTTTTACCAAGCTTCTTTCCAAGGGAAAATGATAGCGAAAAAGTTTCCTCAAAATCAGACTTTTAAGTTTGGAACTCCGGAAAGGACAGTAAGGACACAAATTATTTCAATAACCGACATTAGAATTTAGTTGAGTAAAATGAGTCTTAATGAGTTCAAAGCGTGTGAAAATGCAAGGACGATCGGAACGTGCCTTTGAAAGTTAAATTATTTTAATGACCATTTTGGATGTGATTTAATGTTGAATTTAATTGAAATGCTTGTGTCATTTTTTGTAAGGAAGCATCATTTGATGCGTCTCAAACCAGGTTTACTGTAATGCAAAATTCCGAACTTGGCATCGAGAAACTCAATTACTTTTCCTGCAAATTAAATATGATGGATTTTTTAAGAGTTCGATAGTGTGTTAGGAAAGGGAGAAGTGTAAGCTGTATAAACATCATATTTGTGAATGAAAAGAAGACCGAGAATGGATTCAAATGTAATTATTCTGATTGAAATGTTTGTTTAATTTGGAAAAGGAGAATGATGTGTTTTGAGAATGTATTTGCCCTGCAAACTCTAAAGCTCATTCAATGGATTATCCTCGTGGGTAAACTCTGCATTGGGAAAATTTGCATGCGGATTTAATGCATCGAGTTATAGTCGTGCTATTTTTCTACTTTTTAGTCAAATAATATTGCTTCTGTTCATTTCAGTAGTTCTGTTCCAATAATACTAATGAGGCTGTTCAAGTCAAATTCTGTAGTGATGTGTCGTAAAGTGTGGAGTTAATTCAGCTGTATTGTTTTTCATTATGCTTATTTTACACGAAAGTTATTTTTGTTTGCGTTTATTTCTTTCATTATTCAGCTTTTAGGGTATTTAAATTATGCATACTTTAAATGAAATATCCTTAGGTAATTTGTTGTGTCCATGTATTTTGATTTATTTTATCCCATATATTTCAAGCCTAAGCAGTATTTTTGTGAAGTACAAAAATCCCTTCAATTTGTTCCTGAAAGTAACTGAGAACTTAGTTAATCCATTAAATCTACATGCGGGTCTCTAAAGTAGCATTAAAGAACTTCCGATACATTTTTCTCAAATTATGTTTAGATTCTGCGTAAATTTAAATTACAAATCATGCCCTACGTAATTCAGAGATGCATGAACGAATGTTGTGCCAGTATTATTTTTGATACATGTCCTGTAATGAAATACCGTGTCATTAATTTCCAACAAATACTTCTCGAAATAAAAGTAGATTTCCTGGTTTAAATTTGTACTTATAATTTGGTTACCTAAAATGTCTGCTGTAAGTGGTAGCACCAAAAGTAATGCGTATTAAATTTTAGGATAGTCCAAGTATTAAAAGAAAAATTCCTACGTGATGTAATACCATTGTACACATGCCTGTAATTGCATAAAATCTGCGTTTTGTTCAAAATAGTTCACTTGTTTGTTTGGTTACGGGAAAACATCTTGATTTGGAATGATATTCGGCTCAAAACCGTAGAACTATCTTATCCAGTTTATTATTAGCTGTTGGTGAGGTATTCTTAACAGAATCACAACTGTTCATAAGATAAAATAAATCTTAAATATTCTTCAATCTCCAATTGGGACTCCCAATTTCTTCTCCAAGAACCAATTACAATAAACGATGAAACCTGTCAAAACTGGAATAGACTTTCTAACAGACTCTTCAGTCGTTCTATGCAATATCATGGATTTTATAAAATTGGCGAATATTTTTTAGCAACAAAAAACTATGACAGCTGCTAAGTTGCTAATAATCGTGAACTGACAAGTGGATATTTGCTGTTAATTTAGATATATTTATCCTAGATTGATGAGTGGATGAGTATTACATTAAATGCTTGAAATAATTACTTATGATGTTCAGAACATTTTATTTTAGCTATCATAGAATCTCGTGAAATACTAAGATACGTATGAAATAGTTCAGACATTTTTAAAAACTCTATTCTTGCGTAGTATTTGTTTAGCACACAAATGCGATGGTGTAAATTTTTAATGCTCGTATGGAAATGACCTGATTTTATAAAAATCTTTTAATTGTGTTGATTTACTGAAGAAATGTGGAGAATTCTGAGATACATGTTTTTACATTTTATCAAAAATGTCTTAAATTTAAAAGCTCATAGAGAAGACATTGTTTATTTTAAGTCAAGAACTGTTCGAAACGTATCTATGAAAGTACCAACAAAGTTTTGAGTTGTCAATTTTACGCGAATGAATAAATTGATTAAATACATATGTAGCAACTTCTAAAAGTACTTAAAAGTACTCGAAAATTTATGATCAATCTGTACACTAAAATTAAAATTATTTCAATATTTCAAATCCTATTCATAAAATATTTTAAAGTTAGGTTAGCCTCAAAAGTCTCAAATATTTGGTTATGTATTTGTAAACATTTCCTAGGTATTATTGCACTGATCATTAGTATGTTTTTAAGAATAGTTGTATTTTATTGTATTTTCCATTATTTAGCTTCCAGGCTTATATAATTTTTATTTTTATCACTTAAAACAGCCATTGTGTTTTGATCAACTCTAATATCTTTCGCTGTAAGTCTTAATACATTTTGTGTATCACAAATTGCGTTCTTTAATAATTTTTATGCATGATTTTGACTAATTTGCGTTACAGGCTATATCAATCGTCATTTTAAGATTTGACATGATAGGATATCCACACAATTCCTTTTTCTAACTATATGCTAAAAATAAACCGCAAGTTGATTTAACGAAATAAAAATTAGAGAAAAAGAATGTAAAGAAATCTAAAGCCAACTGTTTATCATTTAGTTGTAAAATATTTGTATATATTGCCTGTTTGCCATTATAATTATAGCTTAATCTGTACGTCGTAGCAGTAAACTCTAGAGCAAGACATCGTCTATGTATAGACATTGTTTAAAATACTTTTATGCGTTCTTTCTTAAAGTTCTCAGTTGAGGTTGATTTTGGGGGGCACGCAAATTTCTAGTTACATAAATAAATATAGTTGTTCAGCCCACATTCCCTCAGTCACTGCGCACTATTTCTCATGTTTACCGAAATGAAATCAAATTGTCTATAAATTAAACTTTATCGTATCAATACATTTATACTTGTGTCAATTCATTACTTTGAATTCATCTTTATTGTTAAACCATTCTTTAACTCTAGACTCTTCTTTCTATGGTAGCTCTACAATAGATACAGTGCGTGTGAAATCAGAAAACAGAACTTCTGATCTATGGTGAAATTTTGCGCTTGGCGCAGCTGGTCCTTTCTTGGATCTTGCGCCATAAAACCCAACAATCAATCAATCTATGGTGAAGTTTTCATAAAGTATTCAAATATTAGTAATTGGTAGAGATTGATCACTGAGCTAATTTTTTTTATCCTCTTGTTTTGATTATCCTATCCGTTATTCTGTGATCAATGATTAACGTTTATAACATACGAAAGAAAGTAGACAAATGAGTTTCGTTTAGTGGGTCTGCCCACAGCAACCTGAGAAATGTAGATGGAGCAGGTTTGATTCCTTCCTGGATATATTTCTCTTTTCTGTGTCAGTTAAGCTTTCCTTGTGTGTGTATGTCCACTTACCTGTAACTATTCGGCACAACTTGGGCAAATATGTCCCTTGCGCCATAAAATCAACCCAACTACACCCAACACAAAAAAAAATTCCTTACTACTAACATCAAATTATATTAGCAGAATTTATTTATGGACGGTGTGCCATGGTAGCCCAGTTGGTACAGTCGCTGATTAGCAACTAGAGGGATGGTAAATCGGAACTCGATTCAACCGAAGACCGTCATGTGCGTGGGTGGTGGTCCACGTTAAATCGGTCATGGCCTCATATGTCCTCACGCTGACGTGATGTGGGAGTGGGGTGCCATTTCAGGTGTTGACCTCGGCATCTGATTCAAAATTTCGAGATGCTGTCGTCGGATCTTCGGGATTGATTCCGGATCGTCGCCAATAGCCTGTTGTATTGCTTCAGTGCGACGTAAATTCAGCTACCTACCACTCAATGAACTCAAACTTGATTTACGTATGCATATAATTCATGAACCAAAAGGCGTGAAACCCTCTTAGACGAATATATGATTTTAACTAATTGGCTTTCGCGATTCACCAATTTTATGACTTATTCGTTCATTTTTTCGTTTCAATTTGACAAACTAATTCTTGTTAGACAGAATTTTCATTCATCTGTTTGCCGAATATCGTATTATAGATCTATAAACAAGTTAAATCTAATATCAAAGTTAAATATATTCTAAAACTTTCAGCGTTTTTTATCACTATCGGCAATTTTCGTTTGTCATATGGAAAGGTTATTTTTTATTGCAATAAACCTAAGTATTTCTACCAACCAGTAATGTATTTCTGTTTGTACCAATTTTTCTTAATGTATCCCTCTTTTTTTATAACTACTTGAAATATGTTCTCATCGACTCATTGTGTACCAAAGTTGGTTTACATAAAATTGCATCATATTTTATTTTATGTTACTTTTGATTCGGATTATTCGTTCGTCAACCACCATCAGTCGCCGTCCTGCTTATCCTTCCAAGTGATTTCGACGAGTTATTTCGTTCAAGATCTGATCAATTTTTCTAATGACGAGATCTCTTCAAGATATTGCCTATTTTTTTTATGATGACGACCATGATCTGGTCAATGTTTTCTATGGACGAGATATCCGGTCCATCAAGATCTGTTCAGCTTTATTAATAACAAAATACCTAACCGGAGAACTATCAGGAATGTTAACACCACCATAGCTCAATTTTTCAGTCTATTTTATATGCTCTAGCAGTAATGTTTATCTTTAAAGTAATTGTAACAGTTTTTATCCATTTTGAACACGTAGACGTGTTTTAATACTGCGAAGATATCCAAGACTGTCTGTAATATCACATATTTGAAATTTGCTATTCCCAGATTATTGATTCTTTTGTACTATTTTTGCAATCGGAGTAGTAAACACTTTAATTTTTCTTTCGAGTTTTCAGTACAGGTAGACCTTCACAAAAGTAGATAGTTTTGCAAGACTTCTATAATGACTATCAGCTTGATTTCCATTGCAACCGTTTAGAAGCAATAATATAGAAGTGAGACGACAAACGTCAGTTTCAGAAATATATACTATATAGTTCAGATATACTCATACGAATTTCCAACCAGAAATATTGAATACACTGTTGCACTTTTGTAACAATTTTCAAAGCCCTCTAAACATAATGCACTAATTATCAAATTATGGTTCAATGCTCTCATTTAGTCATTTGATATGAACAGTGGAAATTAACAAACACTATCCATGCAAAAGTTAAAATATCATATTCGGTCTTATAGCTTTACAGGTAAATTTTGAAGAAAATAAAACCTTGGAAACGTAACGTATGATTATTTAAAACATGGAAACTAGACAGAAATTAAAAACTAATAATGTGTAGTAAATAGTTTTAGAAGAATTTTCAAATTTAATCAAATATATATTCCTAATCGTGCGCTAAACTGCACAATTTTAAAATATCTGTCAATATTTCAAAAATGAATATTATGATGCATTGAATCAAATATTGACGTAAATATATGAAAATTAATTTATGTATGCATCATATAAAATGTATTTTACGTCTAATTTTTAATATTCGTATTTAATAAATAATTAACTTCTATGTTCATGACCTAGTTACGCTAAACGTTGTGAATGCTACATTATCTGGTCCTAATCGATAGCAGAGTAACATATATTACGTATTAATGAATTTATTGTAATCCATAACATCATTTTCTTATTGATACTATTCAAGTTTATTTCGGCATAATAAAACGCTTGTTGGCGTTATGTAATTTGATCTTGCTTTGAAAAAGAAAATCTACATATAGTATTTTGATTTAATAGCAATTTGTCTTTTTAACTGTAGTTAGCTACATTATATAGAATGAACTGAAAATTGTTATATCTATGTAGGCGAGCATCTGTAAGAACTACAACAAACTAGCAGCTTACAGCTCTTATTTTGTTGTTTGTACTGAAAATGATCGTATCAGCTGTTGTAACGAAATGTTTTTGGAAGGATTAATGGTTATTTGTGTACGAAAATGAGGATATCCTCTTTTCAATCGGCTTATTTCCTTCATTCCATCTTTAAATATCCTTTAATGAAACACTGCTACACTGAAACACACAGTAAACCTCTGGGAAAGTAAAATTAAAATTGGATATGTGCATTTTTGCCTAACTGTATATATTGATGTTGGATAACAATAAAAACTTACTGCTCTGTTTCTGTCGTCAAGATAGGGGTATAAACCTTTTGTTTCATTTCTAAATTCAATTCCATTTCAATCTATTTTTTATTTGTTTATCCTTTTACAGTTTTTGCATCTGGTTACCTCACGTACCATCTATCTGTTGCTAGTTTGATCCCAATATCGAGAGGAAAACGCTTCGTTAGCGCTTGTGTACGTCATTCAGAAAACAAACCACCACTGTCATCCATGTCAAATTTAACACCCACTTTCCAACTGATTGAATTACGGTTCAAATGCTAATAATAAAGTGCGTTCAAACAAGCCAATTAATCATTAGATGGTTTGTCAGTCTATGGTAATTTTTTTTGCCACACAAAGGGCTAATTAGATCATCAATCATTAGAAATGTAAATATTTGGATCATTCGTAACCATTTCTTACTTAAAGCGAGAAAAATTAGAATTATTGGCATATCGATATGTCTTGTATTTGTTTTAGGTAATACTCATTAATTCTTGATGAAATATCGTAAAGTGCGTGTGGTTTATATACTTTTTCTTTTTAATAAAAAGCATTCTATTTATTGTAAATGCTTTAGAAACTAACTATACATTATCTTAATTTATTGACCTGATTCAAGTTTTAGAAAGATGGATATATTTAAAACGTATTAACTACAGATTGGTCACTATTTTTTTACAAACCTTTTGGATAGTATTGAGAAATTTCCACTGCTATACGTTCAGACTAAACATTGCTTATACTCGGTCTCTATACAAGTGCTTCATCCTTTTCAATGCAGGATTCCTATTCCTTGTTACCTCTTTGAACCATCTTTTAATGGATTGCAGTTGGGTGTTGTTTTTAAAATGTTTGATATGTGACAGTTGTGGTCTCAGTTTGAGGTGATTTATTTTCACAACCACCTTAAACACTTCCGGTCGCAGTCTTCTGATCTGTTCGATATGAGCAGGGCCGTACTGAGGGTCCCTTCCAGTTATGGGTGGCAATTATTTGGTTCTAAAATTTGAGGGGAGCCTGTGAAAGCACCATGGTTCATGTTTAATGCGCGAAATGTTTTGTGTGACTATTCTTGTATCCATATTCTACCAACTCTAGTTTCACAGATATTCTACCAATTCTAGAGTTTCAACATATTCTACCAATTTTAGAATTTCATACATATTCTATCATTTCTAGTTACACATATTCTTCCAACTCTAGTTTCATACATTCTACTAACTCTAGGGTTCTATTCATGTAACTCTAGTTTCGCGCATATTATACCAACTCTAGATTTTCAAATACATTCTACTATTTCTAGTTTCAGACATATAATCAGTTTAGAGTAGACACTCATTAACTGATATTTTTAGCAAAGGCAGTTTTTGACACTAAATTATTATTTTTATTATGAGAAATGTATTGTCATATCTATCCAGTTTGAAAGAAAATATAACATTATCAAAAATATTTATTTTGAACGAAAAACTAGTTTTTAATCGCCTGTGATGCAAAATTTGTTGTTTTTTGTCAGTTTCTGCTCGCCTGTGATGTACAATTTGTTTGTTTTTAATGTTTCTGCTCTAAACTGAAGATATTTGTTCAAATCTAGTTTCACACATATTCTTCGAGTCTCTAGTTTCATGCATATTCTACCAACTCTAGAGTAGCATATTCTACCAACTCTATAGAGTAGCATATTCTACCAACTCTAGTTTCACATATTCTACAGACTCTAGTTTCACATATTCTACAAACTCTAGTTTCACATATTCTACAAATTCTAGTTTCACATATTCTACAAACTCTAGTACTCATATTCCACACAAGCTCTCTACTCATATTCTACCGTCTCCATTTCCTATATTCCAAGAGATCTAGTACTCATATTCTACCAATTCTGGAACTCATTGTAACAACGGGTTTAACATATTCTCATTTCATTATCCTAATAACATCTATTCATTGACCGCTAATTAACTTGTCCTATACAATGTTCCACCTTTCATTGGCCACTCAGCTTAGAAAGACAATCTTATAATAAATAGCTTTAAATTACTTGTAGCCATGTCAACTTTTCAGCTCTCCTGAAATTATTTAAAATATATTAATTTCAGTCTTATAGAAAAAGGGTCCATCTTTTTCATCGAGCATTTTACAAGTTCTCGGTATAGCTCTGAAGCTGAAAATACTCGTAATAGCGTTGAAGCACATAGACTTCTACGGGGTTCAAACGCTTATATCTGTTCTGAACTTACTTCTCTACTTACTAGTTTTGAGCTACTTGACCAATAGAATCTTTCCTAGAATTCTTACAACTGCGATGCGGTTATTTAGTCACATGCGTTTGTATATGGAAAAGGCAACATTACAGGTAATCTCGTGAAGCTCAGTTAACAAGTTGTGGTTATTATTCAATCTGTGTGGTTTTCAGTTAAAAAACTTGGTTCAATATCTCCTGTAATTTTATCTACAGTACGTTTCTTATTTTGGTCACATTAAATTCCATCCGCGTTCAGAATTCAGTTTGAAGATCCACAAAAACGTTTCGCCGAAGTGTATTTTTGCAGATATGCAGTGAATTTGCAATCTGTCACGAGTTAAAAACCAAAAGTTTCTGAAGTTGCATGTTCTATATAATTTCAGAAAGTTTGAGAAGTTAACAAGACTGAGGTAAATGAGTTTGGAGTGGGCGTGTATTGCTAATTACAGAGGTACTTCAAGGACTCTTTACCAGGATCTTGATCTTCGTAAGAATATCGAAAAGCAAATAAAACTTGATAAATGTATTAAACAAAACTAATGTAAAATTCATATTAAAAATTAAAAATCTTGGATTTTGGACGTCAAAGTAACGCATACGCGACATACAAAGCTTAGCTCCAGTCGTTGATCGCAGACGCTACTCGTAAATCATGTACACCTGAATTTATAGGCTGCTGAATTTGACGTATGCTGCTTACGTATTACTATGGCGCATGCAGCCTTAAGCAAATTTTGGATATAGTTTTGGATAGAGTAGAAGGTTTGAAAAATAAAACCACATGACATTTTCAAAGCTGAATCTGAAAGGGATGCTGCATAACATTGGCTTGGGTTTAGACAGCTGACTGCACACACGTACATGACATATTAACCCTCTGGTGGTTGTCTCGAAGAGGTATCGTATTAACAAAAGTGACCAAATTTAGATGAACAGATATCTCGTCATTAGAAGAAAACACCAGATCTTGATCTCGATCTCGTCATCACCAAAAACTTGGCAATATCTTGCTGTCGAGGTATCTCCTCATTAGCGAAATTGGTCAGATATTGATGGAAGATATTTCTCGTCGAAACCACTTAGGGGTTGCATACACTTCTCTAATAACTATGTTCCATTCATAGAACCAAATTCTTGCTAAACAAATTACACGTATAAGACAGGCATGTATAGAATTAACCCTCGAAACTTTATCTGTTACAAAAATGAATGTTGATGTTGGTTCATCGATTTAAATTAAAGTTTTGTTGATAACACATGCATAAAAATCGTGCAGAGGTCTGAAAATAGTCAAAAAAAATTTCCATATAATGCTCACTTGGTTTTCGGTCGCTAAAGCAAGAGAAGAATCCATCTATGCCGTCGTGGCTCACTTCGATTGCTCCTTGGGTGTATTTCTCTCATCTGTCAGTGAAGCTTTCTTGTATGCGTATGTATATAACTTGACGTTGTCTTGTGTTTGGCGCATCATGGCCAAATATGGCCCTTGCGCCATAAAACCCAGCAATCATATGTTAGGTGACTGATTAAATGGAAAGGATTTCTGTGCGTGTGCGTGTGCGCGTGTGCGTGTGCGTGTGCGCGCGCGCGCGCTCTCTCTCTAGAGGTGAAAACTAGTCTATTCGCCAAGATATGAGTGGGACCGTCGTCGTTCAGTGGGTATGTCCACTGCGCTGGCAAACTTCGAATTGTAGGCTGCGCAGCTTCGATTCCTGTCAGGTGCATTCATCTCTGGGTGTATTTCTCTCTTGTGTGTCAGTAAAAATTTCATGGCGTGTGTCTATTACTTGATATTGCATGTCTAGTGACTAGCGGGGCATGGCCAGATATGACCCTTGCGCCATAAGGACCCTCAAACCAACCAATCAGCCAAGATATGAGTGACCAAAGTGGTATTCAGAGTAAGAGCTCACTGCGTTCAAGATATTTACAATGTTTAAAAGAGTAAAAAATGCATTAATTTAATTAGCGTCAATCGAAGATTCGTTTATCGCAGGTAGATAAGTCTGGATACAATCAAAAATGATTAAGCACGATTTTAATTGAGCACTGGCTTTCGAGTAGAATCGAAAACCGGGAAACAAGAGTGCATCGAATCGATCCGTGGGTTTGACTGTAAAAAAGGGCCGGGCTTAACCCTATAGCCCGTCTGCACGCCCTGGCGAATATGTAAACATGGAACCCAACTTTACTTGAACAGTAGCTTAAGCATGCAGTCAGTCAACTCGCAAGTCCAACACCTTTAACTAAAACCATTTCCAAACTCAATAATTCGCATCCGCGCCCGAGCATTTATTAATCTATTCTAAAGCCGAATCAGTATATGTTGAACTCGTGATTTATTAAAGAGAAAATTAAAAAAACGGGTAAAATCGGGCGAAACGGCGAATCTCACACGCGGGGTGAACGTTTCCCAAAAACCAGAGGCACACAACACGGGAACTTAATTCCTACATCGGTCTCTGCTGGAGCCTTTTCTTGAAATTCCCCCCTTTCCTTACGCAACACCCCTAGGTAAAAATTTCAAGATGCGTGACTTCGCTTCAGTTCCCCTGTACCGGCCATATACCGCATCTGTTGCCGCGCGCTATGTCTGAGTAAAGGAGGGTTAATTTTGAATCTAATTACCGAGAGGGCCCTGCCCCCCCCCCACCCGTTGCTTCTAATGATTTCATGTTTCGGTCACGTAACATATTAAGCACCACTCAATGTGTGTGTTTACGCCGGAGGGATGGGTGAGTGGGACCGGATGTAGAGGGCGCCTCGAGTGCAGTTCACTTCACTTCGGGTTGCGGAGTTATTGGAAATATTTTTGTCTTTTTATTTGGGATTATTTTTTGGCGTTTTTAAAAGTTCGTGGGAAGATTTTAGAGATAGCCAAGTAGGGTAATTTTAGTGTAAAGATTGGCGGATACAGGGGGCGCCACGTGGGGAGGGAGTTCACTTTGCCTGCGATGTTTATTGGAAGCGTTTTCGTCTTTTTGTTCTTATGGAGTATTTTCAAATTTCGTGAGAAGATTTTAAGGTAAATACTTGAAGACCCAAGTTGAGGAAATTTTAGTTTGTCCGATCCAGAGGAGGTCTCGTGCTCAGATCACGCCACTAAAGTATCGGAAATATTTCGGTCGTGATTATTGTTTATTTTTATACAACTTCATGCGAAGATTAAGGGGTGATAGAGATGTAGTTTAAGTTGAAGTAGTTTAAGTTGAAGCGTTAAGATCGTCAGATGTAAGCAACTCGCGTTCGCGCACTTCCTTTGCTAGGCTAGTGGTAATATTTTCATCCTTTCGCTGCCTTAAAACTCCGCAAGAGTAAAAGGAGTGTGGAGGTGTTTCTTTTCAAGTTAAAAATTTGATCTTACGTTTATCAGTGATCCTTTTAACTTGTTTCCTTCTCTCTGCGCGAATCATTGTAAATATTTTGTTTTACGTTTCTTTTAAAAAGCTCTTGTGGAGATTTGAGGGATAAAGGTAATAAAGTTGGAATGTTAAACACTAAGCATAGCGTATGCTCAGTTTTCGTATAATTACGAGCCGGCTTGATAGCTGTGCACTGAAATCAAATCGTGGTCTATATTCGTAGGAATCCACTTTAAGTTGTAGGCCTAACTAGCCTTCGTGTAGGAAAAGAATTACCATAAAGCGAAAAACCAAACCTAAGTTTATGAAAGCTGTCATGTATTTACAGATAGAATTTAATAGTTCTTTTAAGCGTAAATGATGTTAATTTTTATGAAAATACTTATATTCTATTAGAAATCAAGTGCAGTTATAGGATTGGTATGATTCAAAGACTTTCCCGAAACTAAAATAGGTCATCTCCAAAATTTACGTATTGGAATCGGGCCCTTTTTCTATCAAAATACAGATATAATTTCCCCATAGTTAAAATAGATTCTTTATTCACGATTTATTATTCAACGATCCTTAGCTCCCTTAGTTAATACAGCGATATTTAATAATCCTGATGTGTCCTGGAGGAAATTTGAAACTAAACGTTACCAATATTTCCTGCAGAACTTCATACACTACCTCCTCCACACGATTTTAACATAACACTGCATTTCAATAAATAATTACGAACGCGAATACAGTGGCCCTTTACGAACATCCCACTGCACTTCAGAATTCGAAACCCCTAAATTAAGATTTGAATTCAGTCCAATAACGCCCAACACAAACATTCAGGGATCACACGTACGAAATATCCACAACTCATCTTTCAGACATCGAGCCCCTGCCAGGGCGCCAATTCCCAGCGAATCCATCTGGCGGGCCTCCTCAGGGGTCGGTAGGCCTCCATTAATCCCTGTGTGCACACCCCCGATGGGCTCCATTTCTGGAGGCGATGGGGAAATGCATTGTTTGCTTTTAAAGGCCGCCGAACTTCTCGCCGATGCCCATTGTGTGGTGCGCGATGAATGCCGACTTTAATTATTATGTTTGCGTGAATGGAGGGGTGGTGGGCAGGTCTCGGAGGAAATTTATGATAGCCGGGCCAGTCTACTATTAAATAGGTATAAATGCACGAGGGGAAGGCATAAACTGAATTCCGCCGGTCTGGAAAATTATTGTGCTCACCCAATACGTTTGTGATAGACAGATGTATATATATTCTCAACATTGTTCCCTGTGATATTTGAAGGCGGCGCATTTTCGATTCCTCCCTGGGTGTATTTCTCTCTTCTGTGACAGTAAAGCCTTCCTTGTGTGTGTATGTCTATTACTTGACGTTGTCTGTATTGCGTTTGGTGCAGCATGCCCAAATATGGCCCTTACGGCAAAAAGCCCAACCGAACCGTGATATTTGTCGATTCGACATCGAAGGCGCTCTTTTCGAAACGCGTGCTATCGGAGTTGCAAATGGGGCCTTTCCATGTCATCATGCCTTCCCCATATTTCGGTATCTAATTTCGTATCGAATTAGATACCGAATTAGTATCGAATTTCGGTATCCATTCGAAGCAAAAATGCACAAGCTTCTGTGCGCCTATAACGCAACCATTAAACTTTACTACACTCCATGCCTTTGGTTCAATAGGTTCGTGATTCGAATCCTGGTCGAAGAATGCATGTTCGTAGTGGATCGGAATCCATTTAGAACCGTCTCTTTAATCAGTCCTTGTGTGTCAAAAAATGACCGTACTCTTAAGACGATCTGCATAGTAGTCGATCACTTCACCAACTTCCTAAAAATGTGTACTTTAAGCCGTAGGTCCTAATGGGAAGATGAGTGTAAAAACTCATCGTGTCGCAATAGGAAAGCTGAGCAAACTCCAAAGCATCTGCTGCACCCTGCTAACCACATATCAGTCAATGGATGCAAACAACTTCCCATACCTTAAGATTAATACTAGACTGCTGCTTAAGAGATAAAAAGCAATATTGCACGTATTCAAAAGAGTTAAACGTCATTGTGAAACTAGTTGCAAAAACGCGTTTTGAAACGAATATACAGATAAAGCTATCTTGACGAGAAATTCTTTAAACATCCTCAACTATAAACTATAAAAAAATTAAAGTTAATTTACTGCAGAACTCTGTAGACATATTACTACAAATGCACTAAAGAACAAACTTTGTATACATTTTGGCTGGGTTCTGAAAACAAGCATTCTTAGTTCTGCCCTGTAGAACTAAGAATGATTGCATAACCGTTTGAGTTATGTTTTTTAAATCTGTTTATTATTGGGAGATTGCAGTTGTTAATTTAGATTTTCACAATCAATTAATTGGACGTTTGGAAGATTTTCGATACTTCCTATGCTAGAATGATAAAAAATTAAAATGGCATCATCAAGCATGGTACGTCGTACTTCAAAATACTTCATAATCTCTCGGCTTCAATTATGTGTTCCGTTTTTTAAAGATGGAGCATAGAAGAACGATGACTACCTTCAAATACATCGATAATTATCCCTCCAACACTTTTCTAAAATCAAATATTTTCCTTGATTGAAGTTAAAAGTTGTTAAGGTCATGTTTTACATTTATTTAGATATTGAAATTCGAAATGCATAATTTATGTTTAGTGAGAGGATGTATCTAACAAAATACATTAAAATCCAAAATTTCCTTGTCAAAAATTGAACAAAATCTTGGTCAGTCACAGAATTTTACCCGTTTGGTATTCCTAATTTAGTCCCTTGTGAAAAGTAAATATCCATCTGCATAAATGCACTTAAATATATCAAATATACCTTGAAATGTATATTTTTAGAATTTCAATTTGCATTAATTTAAATTACGAACGGTGAACATTGTTGAAAAGAGTTTAGTTCAATTTATCTCGTAATCAATTACTAAACAAGCAATTTATAAAAACTCATCAACCATGATGAAACTAGTATTTATTGTCAAATGTTTCTAAATAGATTAATGTCTTTTATAGCTACTGTTTTAATGCGTATAAACTTTTTAGCGACTAGGATATATAGCGGAAAAATATGTCCATTTAAGGCATAGTCTTTCATTTAGATGACGATTTCATCGTTGCTTTACTAGTGCAGCTGGTCCGCTTTTGGACCTTGCGCCATTGTTTTGGTTGTTTGGAGGAACAGGATTCAGTAAGTGACCTTCCACGAACAGGCAAACCACACTTGGTTGTAAAAGTAGTCACCGTTAAACGTTTAAGCGAGGGCATTCTAGAAGACTCGAACATATCAACTCATTTGGTAGTTGAATTGACGTCGCAATGAGCAACAAAAAAGGGCTATTGGCGGCAGTCTAGGATCAACCTCGAATGGAATGATCCCAGGACAACACCTCACAATTTTGAGCCACGGTCAGATTATGAGACATCACCCGAACTCTCCAAACTTCCACACCACGCCAACGTGAGGACATTTGAGGCCACAACAGATTTAGCGTGCACCAGCCTCCGTGTACACGACGGTCTTTGGCTGGACCGTATTTCGAACCCTCCAGTTGCTAGTCCGTTACTCTGCCAACTGGGCTAGCAACCCAGTTGGCAGACGGTGGTAAATTAAATTAATTGTTAACCAGAAGTATTCTTTTATCCCTAGTAATTTGTTTTTCTTTACACTGAAAATCCCTCATGAAAAGAGATGGTGAATATAACTTTTCTGTGCACAATCATTCAAATATTGAGTTCAAAAACATGTCTCGCATTGAATTATTGGGGCCGTCGTGGCTCAGTGGGTTTGCCTACTGTGCAACCTGTGAGATGTAGGCTGCGTAGCTTCGATACCTCCATGGTGAATTTCTCTCTTGTGTCAGTAAAACTTTCTTAGTGAATGTATTTGCATTACATCAAATTTTATACCTTGTGTCTGTCTCAGCATGGCCACATATGGCCCTTACACCATAAGAACCCAACCAACCATTACTTGACGTTGCCTGTCTAGTGTTTGGCACAGCATGGTCAAATAAGGCCCTTGCGCCATAAAACCCCAACCAACCATTGAGCTATCCTTATTGAATGTTCATACTATCAGAGATAGTTGGTTATGGTTTCATGGTGCAAGATCTAAAAAAGAATAGCGGTCCAACAAAAGAGCGTCATGTACACTTGGGCTGATGTATGTTAAATCTGCCATGGCCTCAGCGTTGGCGTGGTGTGGAAGTTTGGAGAGCGAGGTGCCAGCTTAAAATTAGTTTCAAATGACTGGTGTTGTCCCCAGATATTTCCTTTGGGGATTAATCCCGGATGGTAGCCAATAGCCCGTTGTGGTGCTCCAGTGCGACGTTAATTAATTGCCACTACCAAAAAAGGATAGGCTACGCCAATTTGAGAAAACCTTTACGATGATTCCAAGAATGTATTTGTTTTGGTGCTTTTGGGCTAAAAGTTTGTAAACAGTCTTGAATGGTTATTAACGGTCGTTTTGGCAGCAATGGGAGATGTCCATGACGGGGTATGAATCAAGTGCGCCTCATCGCAAGAAGTGTGCCGGCGGGGTCAGTGTGCCCTGGAAGGGCGGAGGGGCGGCGCCTCTCCTTGTCTTAAATCCTCCGATATTAAAAGTGAAGGGATGAAATTACACGGCCGACAACAGCGCAATAACACTCTCGGGGCGCTTTGCGGGCCGCGCAGATGCGAATTTGATTGAAAATCCGTGCGCCCGGGCTGTTGTCAAAAAGGGCGCTCGAGTGGCCTATATTAAAAAGAGAGTGGGCGCGTCGGGGCTTTATTAAAATGTCGCCCGATTCGCCGCCGCCCTGACTTAACAGATTAATAAATGTCGGGGAAGTGAGAGTGTTCGAGATTATGAAAATCTTCTTCTCGGCTTGTCATGTTCGGCAAATTTATTCCCGCCCAAAGAGTATCCGGCCTTTTTTTCGACCCGCGCGACACGTGTGCGAACCGCTTTTTGTCCCTTGTTTGTGTCAAAGCTTCGCCCGCGACAACAATCAAGGGATAAATGGACTAAAGCATATGCGATTTAAAAAGCTTTTGTCAATTTTTTGCCACTTTTGGAAGAATATTGGCCGAAATATTCCTTTCGGGAGAAATGGCGTCTAAGTCATGCCTGTTTACGTCTTTTTCAGTAAAGAACGGGTAGTTGTGGCTCAATGGGTATGCCCACTGCGCTAGCAATCTTCAAGTTGTAGACGGGGCAGGATCGATTCATGTCAGGCGCATTCCTCTCTGAGTGTATTTCTCCTTTTTGTGTCAGTAAAACTTTCATTGTGTGTGTCTATTACTTGATATTGTATGTCGTGTCTGGCGCAGCATGGCCATATATGGCCCTAGTGCCATAGAAACCCCAAAACCAACCAAGCGTAAAGAATTGCTTTTGACTAAATATATATTTTTGTTAGTTTTGAATAGATGGATTGGATTCAAATGTCTTTATTATTAGTTGGTTTTCTGTATCCCAAACAAATAATTCGAACGCACAATAACCTCGCTATAGCTATTCATTCATGTAGTAGATTTTAACTGGTCCCAGATTAATTTTAAGTTGGAGCTGCAGAGGAAATTTCAACCTTTTTTTAGAATTGGGACTTAAAAAGCCCCTATTCCCTAGAGGCATTCAGGCACAATGGTAAATTTCCCGTTAGAGATATATCTACAGGTATTGTCTAGTTACTAGGGTTGAGGTACTACATCCTTTGGACTCCGAAAGGAAATCTGAAAATCATCCGTATATAGAAATAATTTTCTATCTTATTGTTGTTTTACATAATTTGAAATAAAAATCAATAATGTATAATTTGTAGGAAAGAACTAGAATATTTTATTGAAAACTAAAGCTCGTACTGCGCGTTTCTTACTCAGGGCTGTTGGATTCGCTTGCTTTCGACTTCTTACCGGGCATAACTACCTACAAATTAACTTCGTATCGGCGAGATCTGCCCTCTTTTCTAACTGAACGAAATGACTTGTAGAACTACCCTTAAAATTCTTTACGATAATATTTAAAATACTGTAGATAGTGTTTTTATTCTTGTTGTCTTGACAACGTATTTCGTTATTAACGAAACTGCCCAGATCTTGAACGAGATATTTCGTAAATAGAAAACTGACAAGATCTTGATCTCGTCATAAAAAAATCGGCAATATCTTGACGAGATATCTCGTCATTAGCAAAATTTATCAGATCTTGCTAACGAGATACCTCGTCGAAACCACTTGGAGGATTAATGCCTATTTATCACTCCAGACCTATTTGTATTCTCGTTGACTGATGGCAAAGAAGCCGGAGATGGTAGTAGGATAAAAACAAATTTCACTTTTTTTTAAAAACAATTTTTTTGACCCTCGCTACATCACTCTCATTGGTATATCGCGTTTTTTTGTCGCATAAAAGTGCGATGTATCGAGAAGTTACTTAACATGATTAACTTCCATGGAAAACAACCTTTTCCCACACCAACAGCAATGTGATGTACTATTTTACGATTGTGAGTACTAGAACAATTACATTTTTCTCAGTTCTTGCTTTATTGGTGTACTGTTCCCTTTTACATTGTCTTCTCGGGAGTGGTATTTTGAGGGTTTACTAGTTTTTAGATTGCTAATCTTGACAGTAACATGTTACGTAACATGCAAACATGTTACCAGCCTAACTTTGCCTATATATTGAGTTCGTGGTAGTTTCATCCATATCAGTGAATTATACCAAACTCTTAATGCAAACGTAACAGATTGATGTTTATGTGTTTTTTTTCTTATGTAAATTTCGATATAAATAGGAATGAAAAACTTAATCATGTAGAAAGTTTAGTGATAGCTTCTGTGACTTAAATTAACGTATTTCACCCAAATCCAATTTGATTGTAAAAGTTTTCTCATCAATTTTTAATGGTGTGCGTGTGTGTGGAAGCAAACGATGATCGTAGACCAATAAACTAAACTAAACACTCAGGACAAATATCTAATATCTAGTACCGAACTAATTAGCTATTCTTTCCTTATATTAATATAGTATTTGGCTTTAACGAACAGTAATAGCTTAGTATCGAATTTTCTGTTTTCCTGCTTACACAGTAGCCGACAGTACTCCGCTTTTTCTCCAGCCAAAATACGTTAAGAACTTTATAGTGAACTCGAAGATTTTTCTCATTTTTTCAATGAGACACGGGTATTTCATCATATCATTTCTAGTAATCAAACATGTCATTTGTAACATCATCCGCTTATGACATCACTTACTCCAATTAAGTTAATATTGTTGATACTTATTAAGTGCTTCGAATTAATGTTTCAAGATGTGAGCGTTTCATTATTGGGTGATTATTGAATTGTTTCGCCGTCTTTTCCATTCTCCCCGTTCATCGACATTTCCTAAACGATTCATTGTTAACCATTGCATTTAAAACCTCTCGACGCCACCTGCGCTTCCAATGCTGTAGTGACGTCAACCAGATTAATTAGACAGCTTCTATTTTAATCCTGTCACGCCATCCACAGTGGCGTAATCAGGATCAGTTTAAAAAGTTGTGCAAAATCAATACAATCCTCCACTGAGCCCGCATGAAAGCGATTCCTGTGACTGCACACAAACCAAACTTTTGTTGACGGTTTCCACCAGACCGGAAGTTTCAGGTTGGCTACAACATTAATTCGGCGTCGGCACTGACCCAAAAAATACATTTTTAAGTATCGGTTATCGCTTAGAGAACGCGCGCACTGTTTGCAGTTCTCTCCCGTTTCCACCAATCGTCGCCAATCAAACGTCCGCTCGAATCGAAGGGTCGTTAAAGAGCCCTACTGTGCCTCCCACCCCCGGCAGACCCTAAAACATTGGAACTGCACCCCCCCCCTATTTTCGAAATTATCGATTTGATGGGTGACGCAGATAATTTTGGTTTATGACCGAATGCGTCCTCCCCCACACTACCGTCCCTGTCACGTGCAGGGTGCCCTCAATCGATGATGCCCTGCCACCCCCCCTACCGGCACTGAATTAATTGGGGCCGACTTTTCCCTCCAGTTTTGCGCCCCATACTTAAATTACGCCCTGGCAATCGATCTAGTGGCACGCGGACAAGCGGCTCGTTTTCGGGTCGCCGGGGGGTCGAGCTGGGAATGGTTTTTGTCATCCCGGATGACATTCAATTTTGTGTAGCGGCGGGGGCCGGTTCAGTGTCCGTGGAAGTGTCACGTGTGAGACCAACAAGGCACAGAGTGGGTATTGGTTGGGACCAGTCAGGCGTGATCTATGCTTTTCTGTCATGCTCTGTGTCGTTACATGCTGCGTTTGATCCATGCTTTCGTACCACGCTGCTGCCAATCAGCCATGCTGATTAATTGCACCATCGTATTGAGGCTCTTGGGATTTCAGAGGTTCGATGTTCGTACGGGTTTTGCTCTGGGAATTATTCAGACCATCCGGCCATTCCCGAAGTGCTCTTGCTGAATGAATGCTGAAGTTAATCGAAGTTTTATTAAGCCCATAACTAGAAAAACCGTGGACAGATCTGAAAGGAGTCGAGATGTATTTGCAGACGAAATGCTCTTTTTTAATTTTCGATTACTGAAACAAGCGAAGAATCCATCAACACACACAAAATGCATCATATTTTCCATCCGATTTTCTCGAAACTCAGCTGAGATGTTTAAAAGTAACCTCTGGACCTATACCCAGCTCGATTTGGAAATATAGTCCAAATTGTCTCCTGTAGAACCTTTCCTTTAACAGTATTTTTGGCATTTCGACCCATAGGATGATGCTCCGAAAAAAAGGCATCATACACCACATTTTCCAACCGACCGTGGTTCAAAATTACTTGGTGTTGTCCTCGGTTCTCTCTCTTCGGGATTGTTCCCAGACCGTCCGCCTATAGCCCGTTGTGTTGCTCCAGTGCGACGTAAATTCAACTACCTATTTTCACAAAACTCGGCTCAGATGCTTAAAAGTAACCCCTGGACTTATACGCTCGATTTGGAAACAGTCAAAATTGTCCCATATAGAGTCGTTTGTTTATTCAGCATTTTGACCCATTTGGAAAAAAAGGCATCATACACCACATTTTCCAACCGACCGTGGTTCAAAATTACTTGGTGTTGTCCTCGGTTCTCTCTCTTCGGGATTGTTCCCAGACCGTCCGCCTATAGCCCGTTGTGTTGCTCCAGTGCGACGTAAATTCAACTACCTATTTTCACAAAACTCGGCTCAGATGCTTAAAAGTAACCCCTGGACTTATACGCTCGATTTGGAAACAGTCAAAATTGTCCCATATAGAGTCGTTTGTTTATTCAGCATTTTGACCCATTTGGAAAAAAAGGCATCATACACCACATTTTCCAACCGACCGTGGTTCAAAATTACTTGGTGTTGTCCTCGGTTCTCTCTCTTCGGGATTGTTCCCAGACCGTCCGCCTATAGCCCGTTGTGTTGCTCCAGTGCGACGTAAATTCAACTACCTATTTTCACAAAACTCGGCTCAGATGCTTAAAAGTAACCCCTGGACTTGTACGCTCGATTTGGAAACAGTCAAAATTGTCCCATATAGAGTCGTTTGTTTATTCAGCATTTTGACCCATTTGGAAAAAAAGGCACCATACACCACATTTTCAATCCAATTTTCTCGAAACTCGGCTCAGATGCTTAAAAGTAACCCCTGAACGTATACCCAGCTCAATCTGGAAATATATTCAAAATTGCCACTTGTAGGACCTTTTATTTGAATAGTATTTTTGGCATCTTGACCCATAAGATGATGCTCCGAAAAAAGGCACCATACACATCATTCAACCGATTTTCATGAAACTGGAATCCTTTCTAGGTAAATATCTGAATGGGTAGGGCCCTAAACATGAGTGAAAGAGGACATCTACTAGGATGAAGGGTCCAAGTCGACCTCTTCCCGAAATACTTTAAGTGTTAAATTACTAAGTAATCTGGGCTGAAACATTCAGACACTACGGGAAATGTAATATTCACGGAATATGAATTTTCCATTCTCAAAATTTGTTTTTCTCTAGTTATTTTGCATCTATATACAGACCATGTCACAGAAGTGATCAACCATATAAAGAATGAGAAAAGGTGTTGGGAATGTCATGTTAGTGTCACAAAGTCTCCTATTCCTCTGTCAAAATCAATTCAATCAATCAGCATTTAAAATAATGTGCATATATTTCAGTGATAAGAATGTACTTATTGAGTAATAACTATTTTGGGATATGATAGTTTTGAGCCCATCATATAAATGTCTTAACTAGAAATGAGAATAAAATGCAAAACAAAATTCTGTATTACATATCTTTCACATCCCGATGTGATAAAGAATATTTTGTTTCTCCATTACAGAATTATGCAAAGTGCCTTTTGGGAAGTAGATCTTTATTTGTATTTTAGTTCTTTGATAATTTATCACAACTAAATTAATTGCCCAAGACTTCTGAATGAGATAAATATTCATGTTTCCCTTCACATAAGTATACATAAAAAATCATTCTTAAAGAAACATTTTATAGCAAGAGCTAAAAAAGTCAACACATTTTCCATTTATGGAGATCACTAATAGTTAACCACCGAGTCTGGGCATTTTCTTTGACACTTAAGAAGATATTTAAAATTTTATCATCCACTTAAGAAAACAAAACCTCGTTGCTTGAATTGTATTAATTGTGTTGTTTTTATTGTGTGTGGTTTTTGTGAAATTTTTCGCAGTTATAAATATATTTGTTTCTAAATGGCAGTATAAATAAATATCAAATTCTACGTTCAAGGTTCCCCAAACAGATAAAAGTGCCATTTATAGACAATGTCCAAATCGGCCGAATAAACTTAAAATGTTGTGAAAACAGTTGTTATAGGACCTATACATTTTAAATCACCCACATATGCATATTAAATATTTTATACGTTATGAGCATATAACAATTATTAGGTTTCAAAAATTGACGTATTGTCACCTGTGCAATTGTTCGTTTGTCAGTTATTTAGAACTTGCCTTATAGAGTCTAAATTGATTCGTTTTCCTCAGATTTAATTTATTTATATGCACAATTTATAATCAACCAAGTAGGCAGATTCAATTATACATAATTTTCTTTCATAATTTGTTTTAAAATGTTTTCTTGGCATTCAATAATAAATTCGTGTGAGAAACTTTCATTCGGTATCCTTCGCTTATCATTTTGAACGTCAGACAGAAGATAAATAAATGGATTCGATAATTATTACCTATGCATAGGTGTGTTAAAATACAACTATGCTTAGGTAATAATTAAGATAAATAAATATTGGATGGCACTGGACACTATACGTTTCACCAACGAGGCTTTCAGCTAAATAGTCCGACTAACGGAAGGCTTGCGGAGATTAGATGTATGGTATACATATAGCACATTTAACAAAACGAATTGGTAAGTTGTGTCGAGGACACAAATCGTAGTTCAGCCGTGAATACTCGAGCCTGATGTTGAATTGTGGATTGAATGAAGCAGAAGTCGGAAGTTTGAACGATTGTTTAGAGTGAATATTCAGCAATTAATTTACAGTTTGAACGACTAAAGTGCAGTTTGGTAGTAGTTATTGTTCAATATTAATTGTAGCTTAGTTCGGTATCTTTCGAATGACACCACTTATATGCCTCACACGCAATTCAAAGTTACACTGGTCCAAGGCTTGTTCAGCACCATAGAATTTCGATCAGTGCGCATGCGTAACTCTGTCCGAAGGTCATGTCAGGTACGGACATTCTTGGTCTACACGACGCTATATTTATCTTGTGGGTGTTTTTTGAAATCATAAGACAAAACAGTTGTAGCGATTTTTTGAAAAGCTAGACTGTTCTTGTATGCCTCCCAGTACTGTTCTAATTTTAAAGGCCTATTCACATCAAAATTACACATATAACATGAAATAAGTAATGGGCGAAACATTCGCAGTATGAGTATGCAGATATACACAATGGCATTAAAGGGTCACAATTTAGGGAAGATATAAAAATGTAGGATGGTTCATATTTAGTAAATGCATGTATAAGGAGATTAAAAGTAAAAGGTTATCTGTAGTCCAATATGAATATCAATAACTTTAAATATAGCTGAAGTCATTTGTGAGGGAAAACGCTTGTTTTTCAAACTCTCAGAGACAGTCAATGCTGAGGAATGCCTTCAGATCAGTGTTTTATGGTGTTTGTTGGTAGTATAGCTTACTGTGATCATGAATAGTTACTACGCTTGTCAATGGGTTCTACAAGAGCGAAAGATACCAACCCTTGTGTCTGCTTGGATTGCTTTTAATCAAGTTTTATCTATTTATATTTAATTGGCAGCACTACCTTTTGCTCCCGTGGAAGCGTGTTTGTTAAATGATAATCGTTTCCAGTTGTCATTCCAAATAATTTTTTTAACACTTGTGAGAATTAAGATTATATTTTTTTATCAAAATTATATGAAGAATTTGATCCTTGAATCATTAAAATCTTCTGTAATTTTTCTAACTTTATACTTGACTAGAAAAATTAAATTCAGCACATATTTCATTCACAATATCAAAATTAATTTATTGAACTGATCATGTACACTTGTGTTCTAGGTATCAAATGTATTCTCAACATTGAGTTCCTGGGGATTCTTGGCAATTCGCTTTTTATAGATCTATATCCGAACTACGGCTTAAACACGCACATTTTGAGTGTATTGTGGTAAATCTTTGTCATTTATAAAAATCATAATGTTTTTAGAATTCTGTGATATATATTAGCATGCCTTAAAATATATTAGTAATGCATCCACTTTGAAGTATATATATTCTACACTAATGCATTTCCTGTATTCCCTTATCAGAACCCAATTCTTGAATGTAAAACATATTTCCTTTTAACATTATTCAAAATAACTCTTTTCGTAAACATCTTGTTTCATGGGATTTATTCAGATGATTTTTCTTTTGATACGGTGACAAGATTTATTCAATTACAAACTCACAAATATTTACAAATTTAAGTTTACAAAAATGTGAATAGCTTCTGTCAGCAAATCTTTAGAGAATCAGTTCATTATTCTGAATTTCATTTGCTCTGCGAGCTAGTACTGAATTTTATTTAAATTATTACTTATATTTTATAATACCCTGAAGAAGACATTTAACGAATAAAATATAGTCAACCAGCTGTTTTTATGCCATGAATACGGTTTAAGTATCTGAATTTCAATGTTTTCTCTTCCGAATTGGGTACTTATGCCAGTGTGATCTCAGTAAATCAATATATCTATTTCAATCAGTTAGGTTTATAACGCAATTAAATTCATGTCTGAAAAAGACATTACTGCTAAAGTTTGTCAAGATTGCCAGAAAAGTTGTCTCACCAAAAGCAACCAAGGCGAATTTCACTCTCCAGATTAAAAAGCATTGATACAAAACTAGGAATTATTTTTTAATTTCGTTATATTTTGTCACATTTTACATATACTTCTAGAAAGAACTCAAGCAACAAATTTATAAATATTTTACTATTTCCTCTGTCCATGAAGGGGCGGTAACCCGGTTGGAAGAGCACCGGAATTCGAAACTCAATCCAACCAAAGACCGTCGTTTTCGTGGGGGCCGGTGCCTGTTAAACCTGCCGTGGCCTTAAGTGTTCTCACGTTGTCGTGGAAGTTTGGAGAGTGCGCGCACAGGTATTGACCTCGTCATCTGACTGATTCAAAATGACGAGGTGTCCCTTCGTGTTTGATCCCCAATAGCCCGTTGTAATGATCCGTTTGTTCAACTCGCTACCTCTGTAATTGTAAAAAGAGTGCCCAGTTTCCCTCCGTAAGCAGCCTGCTCCCGTGCAGATTAAATAGCCTTCCATTGATGTGGGAATCCTATTCAGAGACTCATCCATTAATCCGGCTGTGTGGGAGAAGAGATATAATTTATGCGAATGCAAATAGCTCCGTGTCGTTTCCGATAACCTTTTCACGAGCATCTGGTCGGAGCGCGATAAATGGATAGCTGCAGTTGGAAATTTTCGGCCCTTCAGCCACGCCGTTTGTTCGCTTTAATAATTTAAGCCCGAGAGGCTGGCTAATTCCGGCCATCTGGACCATCAAACGTGCCTCGCAAATTGTTCGCGCTATCTTTCGTTCCTGCATACCGTTCGAGGCTTTGTACGTGCACATTGTAAATACAATGCTCAACTAAAATGGAGTTTTGTTCCGAAAGAGTTGTAAAAAATGGAAAAGAAAAAGATTTAATTTTAAATGAAAGGTTTGTTTTCCTGTCATGGTTGTATATTACGTATTAAAAGACAGTTTGGCTTATAGTAGAACTTCGATTATAATTAATATTACTGGGAATCGCCAGGTAGGTAGTTCAATTAATATCGCACTGGAGCGACAAACCCAAGGAGCTATTGGCGACAATGCGGGATCAATCCCTAAGGGAAAGGAGGATCCGAGGACGACACCTCGTCAATTTGAACCATGGTCAGATGACGAGGTCTCACCTGAGCTGGCACCCCTCCCAGCAAACTTCCACACCGTGCCAACGTAAGGACAATGGAGATTTAACGTGAACCAGCCTCCACGTACACGATCCAACCAAAGACAGTATGTCTTTGGTTGGATCGAGTTCCAAATTCGCAACTCTCAGGTGGGAATAACTATTATTTTCTCGTCTCGGGTTTTCTTTTCTGGACGTGTAAATTTTTGCAGGCATTACTACCAGATGACGTGGATACACTTTCCACACATGATGGATTTAGAAAATGTTTACTAAGTTTTCCATTTTTCCAGCGGGTGAAAAAGTTATCTTTAAGAACGATCAAATGGCATTCAACTGTCAAAAAAATGTCATTCAAATTAACAAATGTCTTTACTAGAGTTCACTTTAAAATTGAAGAAAAACTATTCATAGTGTGACAATTATTTTTGGGCGAGGAATATATGGTAATGCAATACTGGGTACTTCGATATTCCCTGGCCAAACTTTAAAGGTTAGCAGGTTGCATCGAAATGAATATTTTTTGTTTTTTTGTAAAGGTTAGGAAGGTAGTTGAATTAAGGTCGCACTGGAGCAATACATCGGGCTATTGGCGATGGTCCGGGATCAATCCTGATGGTAAAGATCCACCTTGTAATTTTGAACTACGGTCAGATGACGATGTCACACCATGTGAGCTTTGTGTCAAAGAATGCAACTGGTGTCGACAACACAGGAACTGGACAGAAACTCATCGAAAAGCCGTCGAAAACACTTTCGGATTGATTTTCGTTCAAGGAATCGCTTGATATGATTATTGGGTTGTATATTATGATCATCCTGTGTGCGTAAATTGCTTATGTTTATAAAACAATGAATGCAATTCAAAGACTGAGTTTTGATAGTAAATTATACTGTATAATACGCCCATCTACTTTAAAATGAGCTACGAAATCCTTGTGTTTGGGTCCTGCGAACTGTTCTCAACTTAAAATTTTCGATACGTTGACATCAGCTGCATAGCCAATTCAATCTGATTAGAGCCATTTATAACTCCAAATTTTATATCGTGTTCCAATTAAATCACAGAAAAATTTGCATTTGCGAATTGAATTAAACTGCTCACGAATAGTAAGTTCCTGGCACCCTCTTAATCTCGTGGCTTGATTTGAAATTTTGGAGACCTACAGAATTGTATGTCTGAAAAAAATGAAGACACTACTATTTTATAGCTCAAGAATCGTTTGTCTTGGGCGAATTAAAAAAGTTATCTTTCGTAGAACGAACGATTCACTAAAAACTTCTGAAGAAAATCTTTGTAATAAACAATAGTAATTTAATGTTAATATTTATGCGAACAATTTGTTTCCACATCCGAGCGAAGTTTCATCTGATGTAGTGCGAGATATGATTTATCGATTAATCAATCTTGGTGATGAATTATTTCTCAATTTCTTACAGACGGCTCTACTGAAAGACATTGAAATTTTTTTATTCATAAATGTGATGTTTAGAACATTTAACTTTCAAGACCTGATGCACAAACTTAGAAAGGTTATATTGATCACTTTTATCTGTAATTACATTTTGTTTTTTGACTCGAGCTTGTAAAGTAGTGAATTAGTAGTTTCTCGTTCTTATTTGTTCGATTTTGGCTACTAATATTAGCTATGTTAAACTATTTTAACGAAGGTTCTATAATGTTAAACTACTTTGGTTCAAGTTAAATTTCCTTTCAAGGTGTGAAATGTAAATAAAGTAATTATTTGGCCTTTACTTTTCTTAAGTTTGTGCATCAGGTCTTGAAGGTTAAATGTACTTAGTCCTAAACATCACAACTGAGATACCCTTTATTCAAAAAATTAGAAAGGTCCTAGTTTTAATTGGCGAAAGTAACTACTAACTTTCTTGGATATGACATGGACATGATGAACCGACATGACGACATCTTTGGTAAGACTATGTAAAATAAACGCTTCACACACGTTGATTGTGTTTAAACTGATAATTCACACTAAAAACATTTTTTAATTCATTTCAATCCTGCATTCATGAAACGAGACACGAGGCAGTATTTGAGAACAGACTAGCTTATAAAATATCTTGCATGATTTTTTTCTCTTTCTTAAAATTAAAGTATTTAATTATAAACATTACATTTAAAATAGATATAAACATCTAGAAAAATGTTTCATTAAAATATTTATTGTTTAGTGATTATTTTAATTAACGGTTGCGATTTTTATAATGTATTCTCTATTTAAAATTTGAATTTAGTTGGGGATTTTTATTTAATTAAAAACTACTGACAGCAAATACGTGGAATTTTTCGCATCCTCTCCTTTGTCAGTACTCTCCTATTTATAAGGGACTTAGGCCTAATAAAGTAATGTTTCCTGTGATGTGAGTTATAAATTTAAACAAAATTGTACTTAATGTGGGTCGACTGTTCATTTTAAGCTCGTCTAATGGCTATGCAGTCATTATGTCGACGCACTTACGTCTAGTAAAAGTTTACGATAATCACAAAAGATACGTATCGTTTTAACTTTCTTGTGATTTTGAATCACGAGACATAGGTTTAACTTCATTCAAATCCAAAAAGATGCTCCCAGATGCATCCGCTGCTTGAGGGCACTTCATCTCTTTGCTCCTGTGGTCAGATCGGAGGCTATCTCCGCCTCCTACCGGTGACGCAATTACCGGTGACATCGCCACGCCCCTTTTCCCACGGAGACACGCCTTCCTTCATTCATCTTTTCCAGGACGAGGCGCGTCCATTATCTTTGTAACAGGTCCTCCGAATATCCCCGTTATTTGTTAGGACCGTAGAGGGAGAAAGGAAGCTGAGGTATTTAGGAGATGAGCACAATTTCTCGTCTGCGGGGGACGACCTCTGAACAAAGCGCGAGCGAAGATGAACCTTTTTGATATTGGAATCGTTTCTCCTCCTTTCATTAAATGTAGATGGGCTCTTTTTGACGTGAATAGCGGCTGAAATCGGTATCACGAAAAGTAGAAACATTTTAGACGATTATTAACGTACAATATGTAGACGTGCGTAAATTCTTGTGGTCATAACATAGGTTTATTAGAATTGAATTATATTTAAATAACTGATTAGCGTTATAGCAGTCTCTATTGTATGCATATCAAGTAATTAAGATTTTGATTGAATCTAAAAGTAAACAAACATCAACGCCGTCTATTGACAAGTAAATAATTATGAATAACATTAATGTGTGCTTTAGAGTTCTAATAAATGTTTAGTAATTATCTGTATTTCTCATACATGTCATGCCTAAACCCTTTTCTCTAAGTATTTAGTATTATATTATTTTCGCCTTCCATTTCCTTTTCCTCATACTTCGTTTGAACTCATTTGAATAGTGATGTCTCTCACACAGAGCTAAATGCAAATACTCTATCACTTAAAATGAAAATTCTTAACTAAATACTTAAATACTAATACCAGACTCTTCAATTACACCCTAAGTCCCTTAGACATCGTATAAAATCTATCCATTTGATCTCGGATCACCGAGACGCTGTAACCCAAAATTTGACTGCAAAATCAACTATAATAGAAACTATTTAAAATTTAGCCATGTCTTGTCTTTAATCATGTGTACAGTTTATTTGTTTTGATAAACATGAAGTGCATATTTGTTTGGTTGGAGGTATCAGCATAATATATGAATATAAAACCATTTGTCTGTTTCGATGTTTTGAAATAATTTAGAATAACTGAAGTTTTTCCGAGTGAGTTTTACCACTCTGATTAATATTTAGATTAATTTCAATCAAAATATCTTGTAAACTATAGAAGAGATGTAAACAATAAAAATGTTCAATAAGAAATAGTTTCTAAAATAGCTTTATTAATTTTTGAGCAATCGTGAGTGCCAAGATGAAGCACAGATGGAAAAAATTTCCGTTCCTAAAATTTACATGACTTGCATTTTGAAAAAAACTAAAGAAACTACGTAGGCGTATAATGTGCATTAAAAGTCAACGAGGGTGATTTAAATGGATTTCGAATCAAATTATCAATTTCCAAAATAACAGTGAGCCGAATAGTGTTCTCACAATTAGTCGGAGAAAGTGAACATGAAAAAATCGGGGGAAATGTAAAGTTAATAAAATTTAAGTAAATTAATTATTCAACTTAAACCTTGAAGTGTTACTATACGTGGTTAAATTTGTCAGCCTTTCGTTGGTTCGCAGATTGAATTGCTTTTATAATCTCCTTATATATTTTATATTTCTATTTAATATTCTTACTTGTTGGATAAATTTCCTAACAGGCTGAAAACATTTAGTGTTACGTTGAAAAGATGTAATGTGTATAATAAATAATGTTGGGATTATTTTAGCCGAGTTTGAAATTAAAATATTCGAGATCTATTTTTGAATTCCATACTTGGGAAGCCACATACATTTGTACCCAATCTCATAAATTTACGATTCTAGAGATTTTCGCACTTTACTCCTCCTGGAAACCTTAGAAAGGAGTGTTGAAAACATTCATTGTAGAAAGTTTAAGTAATTGAGTCTACATTCGTCTCTATAAATGTGTATATCGAAATGATGGCGAAGCTTGTCCTTGCCCCATAAAACCCAACTATCAACCAACCATACCGAAATACCCACACGTTTTTTCACTCTTAACATATATCTTATTAGAGGCATTTTTAAATACTTTTGCACGTTTTATTAGTTCGCCCTGGACTGACAAGTGTTCAGAAAATAATTTCAGATGAGACACCTCTTCTGACCAAAAATTTTTATTCCAAGACAGTGGCCATGATGCTAAATGAGCATTACTTTTGGTAATATTTTGACTGTTTAGAGATGCATTTTGCCTGTTATAAACGGCCTTTCTATTTACGCATATTAAGATAAATTCGGTGAGTATTTTTGAATATTTTGGTGAGTTCTTGACGCGGTCCTTTTTCCTGAAAACGTTACTCATGCCTAAACGAATAGACGAGGTTTTCCTCGTCTTCAACCCCTTCCCATCCACGCACGATGGACTGTTCGCTTGCTTCAGCAATCGAATACTACACGGGCATTTCGTTTGTTGATACTTTTGACTTTTTTCGGATTGGGTATTTCGCCATGCTGCGACGAATACAAGACAAACAACATTAAGTAATGGACATACACATACAAGGAAAGCTTTAGTAACAAAGAAGGGAGAAATACATCCTGGAAATAATCGACTTGCGCCGCCTAGAACTCGCAGGCAGCGAGCATACCTACTGAGCCACGACGATCCCTCGACCCTTCAGACATGTCCACGATTTTTCTACTTATGGGATTGTTAAATTTCGATTTGCCTCAATGATTCTAACTTCAATAGTTATTTTTATAACACCATGTTCTATTATAAATTAGCAAAATGCCCCACCACCCCTATCTTAACCCTCTTGGTAGTTTAACTTCACGTCTAAAACTGACCTATAGTGTCCAGCCTCTGGTGCAAAAACTTGCTCCAAACTATCACCTGTTCTGGGCAAGGGATAATTTGTGTTTTCAAATTGGATTTTCATTCTCCCTGGACTAATAAGACAGTTTTTCCGCGAAGAGATATCTCGTTCTTAGCAAAATTGATCGGATCTTGAACGAGATATCTCGTCCAAACACTAGGAGGGTTAACTATCCCAAGGACCCTCTGGAATTTCAATGAATGAACGAGAGGGCTTGCAGAAATATGTGGCAAAAATAAACTGATTTGCATTTGCTTTGCAATGGGTGTTTGTTGTCACAAATATTGAAAGAAGAGCTATTGCGAGGAACGTCATCCAGTTAAAGCCGAGCGGAAAAGGGATTTTCTTCGGAATTTACTTAATAAGGAGCGCCTCTGTAATTAAATTAGCAGACTGGTCGCGATCCGAACGCCATTCCCTGTCAAATGCGTCTTCGGACTCTCTTTAATTATTCCCTTTTATAATATGCGCCACGAGTTTTCCATTTCCAACGACGAAGCAAAGTGGTGCAGCTTCTGAACTTTCGTGAGAGCTTTAATGAGAATTAGGAAGGACAGATCCTTTTCGTCTACAAGTATGCCTCTCGACGTCGCCTTTTCCTTTGAGACATGCGACCCTCCTAGCCCCAAAAGCATAAGCCCTCTTACATCGCTTTTTTTACTTGTCCCCTGAGGAATTTTAAGTTTGCAAAAGGAAGGGGGGGATGATGACATTCCAATCTGTTTCTTTAGAATTGGGAATTCAAAGGTCACTTTTTCGACCTCCTTCAGGGGCACGTTTCCTTTAGGTGTGTACGGGCTTTACGGTACCGAGGTACCTGTGTGATCTTTTCTTTTCCCATGGGTTTCACTGTCTTGAATAGATACGAGAGTAGCGCTCCCGGGATGCCCAAGAGATCTTTGCCTGCTTTCATACACTACTCTGTTCTCCAATCGCACATTTCTGCTTTCATCTGACTAATCTGTTCCTTAATTCCACTTTCCTTTCACGTCATTTTTATTTGGTGTTGTCTTGTGTTTGAAGCAGCTTGGTCAAACATGGCCCTTGCGCCATAAACCCCAAACAACCCTGTTTAAACCACGTGTCTTCCAGTCCGAATTTGCTCAGAATTCAGCGTTATTTGTAAATTGGCGAGTGGCATAAACTATATGTATACAACAGTTACAGGATTCATTCGCCAATATCGCTGTAGGGCTGCGGTAGCCCGGTTGGGAGAGTAACGGATTAGCAACGAGTTCGAAACTCGATCCAACCAAAGACCGTCGTGTACACGGGGCTGGTGAACGTTAAATCTGTCGTGGTCTCAAACGTCCTCACGCTGGCGTAGTGTGGAGAATGGGGTGTCAGCTTAGGTGTTCTCGTCATCTGACCGTGGTTCAAAATTAAGAGGCGTTGTCTTGAATCCTTCCCTTCGGAATGGACGCTAATAGCCCGTTGTGTTGCTCCAGTGCGACGTTAATTAACTACCTACCAATTTCGCCGTAGTTTAAAGATGCTTAATTTGAACTGCTTGAAATGCACGGATGAGCTCTCGAAGTTCTAATGAAACGCTTCAGCAGCCTGAATACAGAAGCCAGTGAGAAATCTGAATGATACAAATTAGCGTAGAAAATAAAATCCAAGACACCCAAAAATAGGTTTAGAGGTCAAAAAATATCGAAGTCTTTGAACATTCAATGAGATGCAATTGCAGTGGGCGTTGAGAAGCTAATTGCAATAACGTGACTCGTGTGTGAACTTTTCACCATGGAGTTTTTTGGGAAAAGAGAATCAATACCAGTAAAAGAACATTTGAGAAATGAAAACAAATATTATATTTTTTCTCATTTTATTTCATGTAGACATGAAATGAGCAAATTGATATTTATATCCATTATAAATGGATTGAAATAGGATATGAAACGTCACTTCGCCTTCAATAGATATTAGCAATTCAGAAACTTTAGCGCAATGTGCGAGTCTGCTAGTTTTAAATAAACGGGAAATATAGTGCACACTTTGAGTTCTTTTTTATTAAGAACATTTTTCGCTGCCCTAGTGATAGTGCTCCCCTTGGTATGTCGCGTTTTCTTGTCTTCCTAGAAACACGATATATCGACGCTTCAATGCATGTTCATGCGAGTGTTACATGCTGTGTATCGAACTATACTGAACCCTCCGAGAGTAGCAAGTGTTGCGAATAGTGTGTTACTTTTACTCATTCAATGACTAAGTAATCACATCTATTGGTTGAAATTATCCATGGATAATTTTAACCTTTAGAAACATACTATTGGTCTACCTGAGAATAGAATCTTTTGGAAAGATTCCATTGGTCAAGAAGATCAAAACTGGTTAGAAGTCAGGCAGGGAAGGCTACAGGTTGCAAGGTTGGTTTTGGGGTTTTATCGCGCAAGGGTCATATTTGGCCATGCAGCGCCAGACACAATACTATATCAAATAATTAACATAAGATGTACAATATCAAGTAAGTGACACTGAAAGTTTTTCCAACACAGAAAAGGGAAATGCACCCAGGAAGGAATGCACCTGGCAGGAATCGAACCTACGCCGCCTATAACTCGAAGGTTGCTAGAGCAGTGGTCATACCCACTGAGCTACGACGGCCCCGCAAGTTGCAAGGATGAATTATGCTTGTGAAACCCTTCATAGGGTCAATGACACTATAAATGTAAGAAAAAGTGTGTCCAAGTTCTCAGTTATTTACTTAACTTGAATTACCCTTTAAAATTATAATTGCTTCAGTTCGGCCATTTTTATGGACGATGGCTAATTAGAGCGGGTCTTAAGGCTTAAGTTCTGTTTGCTTCGGTACATCCAAATGTTGAATCCCATTTCTCATTAAGATTATCATTTCACCCTCTCCCTAATTCCAAGTATCTGTTTATTCAAATTAACTAAATTAAATCCAGATGCGAGGATATTTATAACTTCCTTTTTTTTAATTCGGATATTCACACCACGGAAAGCTTGCACACGACGAACCCGCCGCTTAAAAAAAAATTCTCTTCGGAATTTATTTTTTACGATGCCATTTTTTTTATCTCCTGAACCCAATTTTCTGGTAAACCCACCCGTCTGGGCGCGTTCGCAGAAACCGACCGCATTCGAAAAAAAAGCGGATCGCGGGCGACGTATTCGCGGGAAAGGGAATGGAATTAAAACAAATAAAAAAGGCGTCTCCCTCGCACTACTCTGAAAAATAAATCAAGAGGCACCGGAGCGCGAGTAAAGCGCCAGAAATTAACGCCGCGGAATACTCCAGGCGTTAAAATGAAAGGCGGTGCCCGGCTTTTATAGCGGCCGAGTGCGAAAACAATCCCTTCCGCAACACCCCTTCCCACCCCCACTTCCGGAAATAATAAACAAACCAATAAAAAAAGGATAGCTTTCCCGGAGAAAAAGCGGGAAAAAATGTTCTCTTCCCCCAACAACAAAATTCTCCCGATTAATAGTTTTGGAAAGTAATTAAAACCCTTCGGTGGCCATCCCAAGCCAAGCGGTAAATTAAATCGCTTTGATTAAGTGGAGGCTCAGACAATGATGCATCATCTCCGAAACCGGAATGGATTATAACTTCCCGAACGGGAAGGGTTCCCTGGCCAATCGGCGGATGAGATCAAATTGAGATTAATAATAATGACGACGGGGCGTTTTGATTGGCCTGGGATTAATTTTTTCCACCAGCAATCCCGCCTTTTTGGCCATTCCGCCACTTTGTTTTAATTGGGCCCCAATTGTCATTAGTGTTGATGAATGTCTATTTTAAAACCTTTCAACAGTTTTTCCTCGAAGAACTTCTGCTTTTGATCGTTTCCTGAAGAGGTTTGGCAAGTTCAATAGCTCCTGAACTCCAATTAAGATGTGTTAGAAAACTTCGCCCCAAGTGTTCGCCAGTGTTCATTAACCCTTTTAGTGATTGTCTTGTCAAGATATCTCGTCTTTAGCTTAACCATTGTCATTAGATATCTTGTCATTAGAAGAAAATTGACCAGACATTGATCTCGCCTTCCTGAACAAATTGGCAATATCTTGACGTGATATCTCATCATTAGCAAAAATCAGTCAGATCTTAATGGACGAGATATTTCGTTCGAAACCACTTGGAGGGTTAAGGCCCAGAAGCCCGACATCCCCTGTTGAAAAAAAATTGCAAATCAGCGACTGTCAGGTAGGTTGGTTGGGTTTTATGGCGAAAGGAGCCATATTAGACTAAGCTGCGCCAAACACAAGACAGACAACATTAAATAATGGACATACACAAAAAGAAAGTTTTACTGCCACAGAAGAGAGGAAATACACTTGAGGAGAAATTGAGCCTGCGCCGCTTACAAATAGCAAGTTGCTAGCGGAGTGGTTGCTGAATCAGGAATATGTTAAAAACAAAGTTTATTTTTGAGGGGCTTATCTTTCCCGTCATTAGTTTCGATCTCAAATGTGCAATATATGGCCTCTTTGTCACCGAACCATGCAGATGATGCTCGATCGTTTTGGCGTTCTGCGATTGTTGTATCTGATTGGTCTGTGATGTGTTTCATGCGCTGTAAGTACCCCTAACACAACCCCTCTCCCATTTTAGCTCGGTACAGTCCAGCTTATATGCGTCCTTCTGTATGATTTAGGAGACGCATCTATGCGACCTCGGCCTCCGTGTCACGCTCCAAGACAGCGCTTGGAACCAGATAAAATCCAAGCATGGATCGTTTCCGAGTTACATTCCAACATGGTAGACTCCGTGCCTCTCCTTGTGAGGATTTACCGGTTTAGTGTCTCCCTAGGGAATTGTCGAGTTGTCGACACTATTCTTTTATTCCTTGTGTTTGAATATTTTGTTAGTGTTATTTGACAAGTGAGATATTTTGATATAGGATGAAAATTTATTAGATTTTTATGACGTTTACGGAAGCCATTTATCCTACGAAGGATGTTGGTTTAAAATTAAGACTCCCTTTACAATCCTTTAAAGCTGCGGTAAAAACCATGTACTGACATTTTTTATCATGGTAAGAGGTTTTCTGGGATGACAGGTGCATCTGGGATGCATCGAACTACCCACTTATATTTACATATAATTTAGATTGGAGGAAATGTAATCTCGACATCACAATTGTAAATGTTACGCTGCGCTACTGATCTTGATAGTAACGTTCATCCTCTCAAATGGTTATTCACCTGTTGTATCTGATTTTTCAAATCACCCTCCACATTCATTGCTATTTAAATGTTTACATCATTCTAGCATTTTATCGCATATATAATGCATCATATTTCAATTCTACACTGCTGGCCACCCAAATTGCAACACCAAGAAAGACAAGAGATATCACAACAAAATTTATTTTGTAGATAACATGTTGACCAAGTATCAAATGATTAAATTTATAGACTTCTGTGAAGTGTGGTTCCTGCCAAAATCAGTAGCCAGAGTTGCCGCCATTGTTGGAGATCACCGCTGCCACACGCCTCGGCATTGATTCAAAGAGACTTTGGATGTGTTCTTGGGGTACAGCAGACCAAGCAGCTTGCACACGTTGCCAAAGTTGATCTGGTGTGGCAGCTGGGGATGTATTCTGGGTCAATCGTTGAGCAACCATGGACCACATGTTTTCTATCGGCGAAAGATCCGGAGAGCGAGCTGGCCAGGGAAGCAATTCAATCTGGCGATTGACGAAGAACCCTTGGACAATGCGTGCCACGTGTGGTCGCGCATTATCCTGTTGAAATATGGCTGTGGGCAAGCCCTGAAGGTAAGGAAGGACAACTGGCTCCAACACCTCGGAGATGTAGCGCTGGCTGTTTAAAGTACCGGCAATGCGTACTAGAGGAGTGCGAGAGTGATATCCAATACCGCCCCATACCATAATACCCGGTGCAGGACCAGTGTGGCGGTGCATAACGCAGCTGTTCAGCATCCTCTCTCCACGGTGTCTCCAGACTCGAATCCGACCATCGTGGTGTTGCAGACAGAAGCGTGACTCGTCAGTAAAGACAATTTCATTCCATTCTGCCGTCCACATCCTTCTTTCATCGCACCATTGGCGGCGGAAACGTCTGTGGTTCTGCGTCAAGGGTAGACGAAGCAATGGACGTCTTGCGGACAGACCACTCTGCTGTAAACGGCGTCGAATGGTACGCGCAGACACTGGATGATGCGGTACAGACTGAATGTGCTGTGCTATGGTTCGTGATGTGGCTGAGCGATCCGTCACTGCCATACGCGCAATATGCCTGTCATCACGTGAAGTGGTGCACTGAGGTGGATGCGATCGAACACGTCGGTCCGTCGTACCCTCCTGCTTCCAACGATCACATATCCGCATTACAGTTGTTTGGTTTCGTCCAACACGACTACCGATTTCCCTTAAAGATAATCCACAATCTCGGTAGGCCACTATCCTTCCTCTGTCGAACTCGGATACTTGATCAAAAGATGATCGCTGTTTTCTACGAGGCATAATTGATCGTTTTTTTGAAAAAACCACAAGAAAAACACAATTGCCGTACTTGAAATCGTCGAAATCTCCAAGCCTTAAATAGCGCTTTGAAGTGGCGCCACAGGCGCGCGTGATGTGCGTCTGCGCTGAAATTCTAATCATTTGCATATCTCACCTCCGCTAATGCATGTTGTAAATTTCATATTATTTGCATGCTTCCTTCAGGGTGTTGCATTTACGGTGGCCAGCAGTGTATTTTATAATTAAACGTTTCGAAGCTTTAAATTGTTCTTCCATTATTTGTATACATACATATCATTCTCTTTTTTATATCATACTTCATGTTGCTGGGCTATTGTTCTGAGTCTAACTCATAAAATTCTTACACGTTGACAGATTTTAATACATTTACTTTTTTTCATGTTCTGTATTGAAGTTTTATTTTATGTTTTCATGTGCCATATTTTTAAACTCCTTTTTATTGTTATTTTGGTTGATATTAAATATTTAATCGCGTTTGGTGCAACTTGTCCCATTTTGACCTTTTTGAACAGAACACCAACCAACCCAAAAAGCTACACATGTTTTTGATATCTTTATATCCTTTTTTGAAAAAGTACTAATTACCCATGATTCTGGTTGGTTGAAATTCGACGCTCTTCTGCACCTTACACCGAAACCAACAGCGTGATGAGGATGGCCGATTGGCATTACGGCGCCTGCCGAAAATAAGGGATTTGTAACAGAAAGCAACATGTGACATACGAGTATGTATTCTCTTAAAGGTACAAAGCTTGTTTTCAACAGTACGGAACTGTTTCCACTTGCTAAACAGATGAGGACAGCGGTCAGTTAAATTTTCTAGAAAGAAGAAATCGCTGATATAAATTGTTTTATTTGAATCATTTTGTTCGCACGTTTCAAACACAAAACAAATGATAAAAATCTTAGCCCATTCATAACTCGTTTTGATCCATGCCCTAAACAAGGAGAATTGAAGTGGAAAAATCTCCCCCAATTGATTGTCATGGCGATGTTCACTTTCGAGAGTTAGGGGTTTGTAACAGGAAGTAACACGTGACATGTATTCTCTTAACTAACACCATCACACACTCCCGTGCCTATTGTAAATCACTGTATCAGTTTAAATAAGTGTAGTTGTGATGAGAATAGAGCACGACACCGAGGTGGAGAGTCTCTAAATATTAGAGCTTATTACATCTATACATCTTTTCAGTAATTACATCTATACCTTCATAGATCAGTATATATTACACTGTATACAACACTAAAAAATGTTAATCTCTTGGGGATAATCAAGTCTTGATGAATCTCACCATGCCAATAACTTTGACCCTCGAGCCCTTGTGACAAGCAAGTTTCTGAGCCATGCGATTTTAAGGTGGTTGGTAGGTATCCTCATGTGCCATGATTCTGTTCGGGGGCAGACTGATGTAGTGCAGAGGTGTGCCGATTTCGACACAGGAGCAATTTTCCAAATAGATTTTTGTATTAACTTAACAGTACAAATCTTGTTTCAACTGTATGAAACTTTTCACTTGCTCTCTCCCTTCCCTGCGAAAAATGCTGGGTGCGTTTGGCGTGTTTTGTTTGGTGAATGACGGGCTTCTTCATGGGCAGAATCGGAGTGAGGCTTCTTCAGCGAAATGTGGACCATCATTAAGAAGTGGCATCTCATTACGCACTCTTCTGGCTCCATGCCAACTCGAATTGTTTTAAGATACGCTTAAGATGTTGCTGCTCTCGGAATTTTAAATGTATCCGAGGAGAGAAAACCTTTTTCAATTTTAGACTCTGTGAACTGCAGAATTCGTGACATTCGCTGCATAATCTATATAAAACTTACAGAACCGTAACACGTCGGCACTCTTTGAAGAATATTGTGTAAAACAAAAACGCACCTAAGGTAAACACGCAGGAAGTGTGCCTGAAACGATATGTACTAAGAGGAACAGCGTGGCATGTCTCTTAACATCGCAGTTCTAATTGCAATAGCTTCTTCGTTATTGAACGACAAGTAATTAGAATAATTTGGTTTTACCTCTACTGAAATTTTGTATTTTTTAGTTGTGACAATGTTTTGGGAGGAGTTATGGAAAATAATTCCTGAGGATATGGATTTTTGACGTAATAAAATACTGACTCATGAACGACACTTTTCATATATGGCTACTTATTTTATACGTACAAACATGCCAAATTTATGTATTTTGCTCCAAAGAAAACTGGACACGCGTCATAGATCCGTATGTAAACTAGACATGTACGCCAACCTATGAGATTGCAGGATCATTGTAGACGGACTGAGTTATGAAATGTTTCGTATGAAAGTTCGTTGGCGAGTTTGAATTTGAAGGAATAGTGTGGTATCTAGAATTCAAGATAAGTGCCGTTTTTAGGGATTGAGGGAAGACGAATACCAATATTTCTCTCCGAATTAGTGTTATGCAGGAGACATGTTTAGATGAACAAGTGCATAGTTGCTTCAAAACTTGTGAATGTCTATCCCATTAAAAGACATAAGGGTGTTTTCTTCGCAGGATAATAGCTGTAAGAGTTACCGTGAATATAGCATGTCAATCTAAAATAAGTCCTGGCCAATTAGTTGCTATTTCCGATGAATTTATCGCCGCACAGTATTTTTCACTTCTTAAATCCTTAAATAGACTTACATCAACTGTCGAGGAAAAAAGCATAGTCAAACTTTTCAAATCAAACGTTTTCGGGAGCATTGGTTTGCTTGTGAAGCGATGAGACTTGCCATAACAATATTTTTTGAGATTACAATGTTATCTTGACTATTATGAAAATAAATATTCTAGTAAAACTAGTAAATTTCTATAAGTGCGAACTGGTTCTTATGCGAATGAATAGAAACGTCACTAGGACTGCATAGTTAATGAAAGGGATCAAGAAAAGTGATGGGAAGTGGGTATAGACAAAGGATTAAAGGGAGTAAGTTCAGGGTTTGGGTTTATCACTCTACACTTAATTGCCTGCTCAGTACATTAGTACCTACGACTTAAAGTAGATTTTTCAACAGATAAATTTGTTCAACAAACTTATTTTGTCATTTATTGAAGTTTTTATCTACCAGTTCGGATACGATTCTTTTGCCTTTGTTCTAATGGAAGGGACATTGGTTTCTGTGAAGACACAATATTTAGAAAATTGCAGTAGAAAGTCATGCTTAGTTAGCACAGCATCTGATATAACCTTAAAGAAAGAACGAGCCAAATCAATAATTGATTATTACTCATTTTCGTTTTGCCAATTATGAATACAGATGTGGTTAAATGTCTTGAAACAGAACAACTGAGGTAGACTATGCAATCTGAATTCTAGTACTATTGCGAGATTGAATGACGCTGCATTCATTTAAATTTTGAAATGAAAACTTAGTTGAAGGATAAAATGGGAAAGACCAGAATTTCTTTTATCCTTGTCTGGCGTAGTACCGCTGCTGTTTTATGTCCTTTGAGTGCACTTTTCGCTCTGGTAAACTTTATGATACGGCATTTGAAAGGAAGATCGTAAAGTTTATTTACTTATGGCTCAGTTGAGTGTTACTAAATTCTCGGTGTGATGTTATAAAACATTTCAAGCCGGACAAATCTCTTTCCTTGATGAGACTAGCTTCACGAACCCGTGGAATCATGAAATGCCTTAAGAAAGCACAATGCTCTTCCTGCGTTCCTCATTTTCCCTTAACAAGATGATGCCTCAAGTCCATGAAAAAAATCCTTTGGAAAAGTTTGAAAAAATTCAAAGTGCTTGGATTTATCTTACCTCGCTGAACATTTAATAATAGCTCATTCTTCTGGAAACAAAATACCGGAGCATTCGCAGGGAAAAAACCTGGAAAGTAAAAAATATGTCAGGCATATTATAGCGTTCTTCCCCTCTTCAAAACTGGACCAAGTGCAAAATTACATTTCAAGCATTTCGCTGTTTACTTTCAATGATATAAATTTTAATTAAGAACGACCATTTTTGAAAAAAGAATGTTCCTGTTTTTTCCTTTTTCCTGCCAACGATTCTTAGGAAACGGATGCTTGTGTTGGCAGGTGGGGGGAGGGGTGCAGTGGAATCCCTAGTTGTGTTCTAAGCCACGAAATTAAAGAGTTCCCCATCTTTTTTCCCGTGGAAAACTCCGGAATTTATTTTTCGAATCTTTTTCCCTCCCTTCTTTTTCTCTCGAAACTCCTGGTTTTCCTAAAGTAATCTACCGTGAACTCCTGAAAACGGTTGAGGGTTGTTTACCCTCCTATATACAGCGTGAAAAATATATATTCCTTTCTCGCGGGTTCACTTTAAAAATATGAGAAAAAGATAAATGTTTTTGCGCCCTTTCCGGGTTTTCAACAACCTTTCGTTCCAAATTTCACCACCTTCCAGTTCCAATTTTCTCTTTCGTTCGAACCTCCCCTTTTTCCTCATTCCTTTTTACATTTCTTTTATTTCTCCACCCCTTGATTTTCTAACAGTGTTTCTCTAACTCGTTTGCTTGTGTGGGAGGAAATAAATAGGGGGAAAATTAGACTTCGGCTTAAGAATGTAAACGAGAACGTTTTAATCTCGAGGAATTCTATTTTTTAAGTGCCTCGAACGTCATTATAGCTCGAGACAGTTCTTTTTGAAGTGTCGTCTGGGAAATTATGGATAAGAACACCTAGACCACGAAATTATCGTCTTGAAATTTAATATAAATTCTTAAGTTTTTGACTGGAATTTCTCACCTGAAAGTTTTAGTCGTTTGAAGTTGCAGTTCGTAGTGAACTTCGTTTCAGTTGTGTATGCGTGGTTGGAGAAATATCGGCTTTCGCACATGCACAACCCTATGCGAAAAACTCGAGAAAAGTTTCAACTGAAAACGCTATTTCGAGGATCCGAAATTAGTTTTTAAAGGTTAAATTGGTATCAAGAGCATGTGATTAGTGGTAATACATCAAAATAAATTTATTCTGAAAGCTTAGAATTTCTTAAGCAACTTTCCGTAGTTTTGATTACTTCAACTGATTTACTTGAGTGAGTTTTACCAAAGTTTGAGAAAACTGAGCCTAATTTTAAACTTGTCTCCTTTCTTGGTATCAAGTCTGTTTATTTTTCCTCAGTTAATTAATATGCAGTAACACCTGTATTAATAACAGCTTTCGTTCTAAGGTTTCAATTTAGTTTTTAATTTTAAACGGTTTAGATGTTAAAATGTCAACGTGTTGCTGCTAACAAAACAGTTTCCATTGTTGGGCTCTAAAACAAATATTTATTTTTAAAGATTAATTAAAGTGTCAAGCTAACACGAAGATTAATCTTAATTTATTAATTTAGCATAATTTAATAACTAGGAAGATACGAAACATTAGCATAAAGTTTTTCAAATCCTTGTCCCGTCAGAAAACCCCACAATGTTTTCATTGAATTTTAAAATATTCATGTATACAATGCAAAAAATGATAAAAAGAAACACAGTATGTCACATTCTGTTATTTTTGTTCTCAGCCAGTTCCTAAAATTGGAATGTCAATTGAAATTTTTATGTCTCCTGTCCCCTAATGTTTTTTTATTTTTTATTTTATTTTTAAGTTGCAAAATTGTTCGCCACAAGGTCAAAGATTCATTTCGTTATGAAATCTACCTTGATAAATCCAAATATGCTCCATGCAATGTAATTATTTGTTTTTTGTAAAAACCTGTTGAACTATTTGTTGTGTTAACTTTTAGGTGAAAGATATGAGTATTTCTTCCTTTATCACCAATGTTTCAGTAATGCTTCATTTTTTTCTGATGTTTTTAATCTGCATGAAAGTAAACTTTTCAATGATATCGATATGTGTATTTTTTAATGATTCCTTGACATCCTGATTAGCAAATTCGTTTCCATAACTTCCAATGTGACTTTTAACACAAAAAACTAGATTTTTTTTCTAGAAGTGTCCAATATAAGGTCTGTTTTATTTCTTTAACAAGTTTTTAACCTATTGTGTTTGCTTCAAACGTTTGTAAAGCTGGCAATTTGTATAAATTTGGATCCCTATAGACAGATTGGTAATAGTTAGGGAATTTCTTGGGTCACTTAAGTTAATTTGTCATAAGATTGGTATTAATTGAATTCAGATATTAAGATTGATGTTGAAGAAACCAGTCAACTTACTGAAAATATTTCTATACGTTAATTATTTGTCACTGGGTTGTGCTGCACTGTATTAGAGCAATATTCGTGTAACTAGCTTTCAACGCCTTATATGAAATGAGACGGACAAAAAAGTCTTTTTTTGCGATTCCAAATAAAGTGAATATATACATGTTCATTTTTCTCTATTGTAAAATATATATGTTGTCTCGAAATCGAAATTAAATTTGAAATAACAGGAAGTAAAAAATATCACTCTACTACTTTTGGTAAGAATTATTTTAAATAGAAATGAACATTTGAAATTGAGTTGATATACAAAGCTGTTTCTCGCCTTTTTAAAAATGAAGCGTAATTTCCTAAAAAGAATTCATATGGTTTTTTAAAGAGGTAAAAAGGAAATTCAACAACTTATACTTTTCCTCTCTTGTTCAAAATTGATTACTCCTTTTCTACTTTCATTGTGTCTGAATAATTTTTTTGACCGTCAAATTCGACTGAAAAATTCGATGTATGCGAGTCCGTTTCAATTTCTTGTTCTATCTCGTTTTGTAATGATTGCTTTGGTAGCTCTTGTGGTGCCATCTAGTGTCGCAAATCAAAGTACCGCAACTTAGTTCGCAGTTTCAGAATGTGCTAGTTTCTAACGGTAAATCATTAAACAATTGTAGCAAGCTATTCTTTTATTATAGTTCCAGTTTTGCGAATTGTTGAATTGAAAAACACCTGCTTGATCTAAATAAATAGCTTCGCCTTTCAAGTGAACACGTATATTTTGTACTACAGTTAACATGTTTTAATGTGAGCAAATGCAACTAAATTTTAATTGTAAAAGAATAAAATATATTTATGTAAAGCATTTTACATGCGTTTTCCTCGTATTTCAATGCAATTATTACCATGGGAGAAAAATATATTATAAATATATCCCATCAAAGAACTTTTAAAATTATAAGGATAATTAAAAATCTTAGAAAACTTCAAATTGATATCTGATAGATTCCTTAAATTTGCATTTTATTCTATTCGAAATTTTGTGTTAGGAAATGGTTGTCAAATGTACTTAAATGATTTTTGGCACTAAATGTTATATTTCATATTTTTGAATAAGTGGATTGGTATTCAAACTTTTTTATATTCGTTTCCAATTTTCTAATTTAGTTGTAGTTTCCTTACGCTCTAAACTCTTATGTTCCGTATCATTCGATTCGAATATTTAAGTTTCTAACAGTTAAAAAAATTCAAACAAGAAATTAAAATAGTAAAAATTATGATAGCTAGCTCCTAATCATTGTCACTTTCCATCTTCACGTTTATTCATTTGTGCATTCGTTAGCCTATCTTCTGCGCTGTTTATATATTTTATTAACTGTTCATGACACATAGTCTGCATAGTCTGTCACTATGCATGGTCTATGCACAACAAATATCCCTTTTGTATGCCAGGAGCCGTCGTGGCTCAGTGGGTATGCCCAATGCGCTAGCAATCTTCGAGTTGTAGGGGGCGTAAGTTCGATTCCTTTCAGGTGCATTCCTCCCTGCGTGTATTTCTCTCTTCTGTGTCAGTAAAACTTTCATTGTGTGTCTATTACTTGATATTGTATGTCGTGTCTGGCGCAGCATATGGCCAAATATGGCCCTTGCACCATAAAACCCCCAAACCCAACCAACCTTTTGTATGCTAATATTTCTGGATTTAAGCCTATTCTGTCCAAAAAAAAAAGAGTATCGTCTACCGAACACAAATGGAACTATTTACTCTGATATATTAAGAAATGGTACGTGGGCATTCGACATTTAACATGAGAATGAATGTATAGTTTAAAATACACTGAACTCCAAAAGTTACTCATTACTTGACCTTATGGGCCCAACCTTACTGCCTCCTTGGCAAGCATCCTCTCGGGGGCACATCTTTAGGTGTGCACGGGCTTCACGAATCCCAGGTACCCGAGTGTTGTATTATTTTCCCATGTGGTTTATACTACCTCTGCTAAACAAAGGTCGTGATCCCAGGATGCCAAATCGATCTTTCTCTAATTTCCCCCCTAAATCTTTTCAACTCATAATTACTTGATATTTTCTGTTTTGTTGACACAGCTTGGCCAAATATGGCCTTTGTATCATAAAACCCTAAACCAACCTTGACTAGCATGGCAGAACTTACTTCCCAGTAGTATGAAAAACAATCTCACCCATAGCTCACTTTTTGGTAGACTGAAGTTGTCTCCACGTTACACCACATCAAGCAATACCCTTTCTATTCTAATTTTGTTCAAGTGAGCAAGAGCAAAAGGCTCGATCAATTTTAAGTCAACGTTTACATCATTGCATTTTAATTCATTTCACTTTTTTATGTTGATGGACGGCGTAATTACAATCTGATGTTTAGTTTCCGTAGCTTTAATTGAAGTGTGTTACTTTGCTTTCATGTTTACCTACATATCTTGTTTGAACTAGGGGCCTCGGTAGCCCGGTTGGAAGAGTAGCGGATTAACAACTGGTGGGTTGAGAGTTCGGAACACGATCCAACAAGACCGTCGTGTATGGGGAGCATATTAAATTTGTCGTGGCCTCAAATGTCTTCAGGTTGGCGTGGTGGAGAAGTTTGGAGTGTGGGGTGCCAGCTCAGGTGTTGATCTCGATGGTTCAAATGATGAGGTGTCCTCGAATCTTTCCTTTTTGATTCCGGACCGTCACCAATGGCCCGTTGTGTTGCTCCCCCAGTGCGACGTTAATTCAATTACCTTGTTTGAAGTAATATATTTATGAGGAAACTTATTGAGTCTTACGTTTGTCGCAGCTTATTCATTTTTGGACATTCACCATAAAATCCGAATCTACCAACTATAGCAATAAATACTCTTGACAAATTAAAAAATGAACCTCTAAACGATCTTCCAGTGATAAAGTTCAGAACAGCACCGTGAAGTCTGGTCAAAAGGAATAATTCCCTGAAATTCTCCAGCAGTCACCCTTGCCAAAATTCTTATGTAAAATGCGACCCTTTTTACAATTTCAATTTTCCTTTACTGAGATTCGCCAAGCTGTGGGGACAGACCCATATCGTTTCCGGGAACTTTGAAATCCTCCAATAGACGATCTGTCCGAAATGATATATTGGACAATGGCTTGGTGTCTCCCCCTTTTCTGGATCCCCCTGTGTCTGGGTGTCCCCCGACGAGACGGCCTGTCATTGGGAGTATCAAATATTTTACACAAAGTAAAAATGAAAGTAAGTCATTTTTCAAAGTAAAGAACTCGATATCAGAATCGAGTTTATTTTTGAACACAAAGATCGGGCATTTGGTGCCGAATCTCAGACATTAATGGGGGACGTTGAATATCGATTTTCTGCTTGATCAACTAAAATGTTAATGGTTCATTTTTTGCTGTAGGAAGATACGTGGCGCAATGGCTCTAACCCCTTTGAAAGGCATTATACTAAAAGAGGTTTTCTGAAATAAAAAAATTATCATTAAGATCTTTACGAGGTATGTTCTCAAAGTTATCCGAGAATTATGTAATATTTTTTTATTTTATTAATTTTTATTTATGTACAGGATAATATTCCAATATAATTTCCATTTAACTGCATATACGTGTCCAGCGAGGAATTTATTTTAGACCATCTAACAAAACTTTTTGGGAGTCGTTTATTTTTTTTTACTTCATTTTAGACCTTAATTCGTACGCCACGCAGAGGTTCTGTTCAATTCTGGAAACACATGGCAGTAGCTTTGTTTCCCTCTCCCCTCGGGGGAACATCTTTAGGTGTGTACGGGCTTCACGACCCCGAGGTACGCTACCCTAGTGATCTATTCTTTTCCCAAGGGTTTACTGCCACTGTTAAACTTGACGATTGCTACCCCAGGATACCCAAACGTTCTTTCTCTACTCCTCTCAATCCTTTATTTTCACAATTACTTAACATTGCTGCAGCAAGGTCAAATATGACCCCTGCACCCAAAAAGCCAAAAACGAACCAACTCTCTATCCTTTCAACATCCTCTTTCCATGCAAATAATGTCTCCAAGTTATTTATAATTTACCATAGTTGCAAAATTAACACTTCAAGAGCATTCGCCAAGTGGCTAACTCATACTCATCGGCATTATTGACTACCATCGTTTGGAAAATCTGCTTTGTCTATACCTAAAAGTATTGGTCCAGACCGTCATTCCCAGAACTTTGGAAACAAATGTATTTTGCAAGTAACGAAAACTTTATTTGTTTACTGGAAGGTGGGCTTCGTGTCTCCGTTTCAAGTACTTCCAGACCCATCAGAATATGAAATGATAGTATTTACGCGCCTTAGCAGTATTTATATACTAAATGTTTATACATCTGGCCTTGACCATTTCAAGACATGGGACGCCAGCCATCCGTGCGAAGGTAAGCAAGTCAAGTTGACGTCACGAATTCCTTAAATGTTCGGATAGTGTTCCAATCGTTGAGTTTTACGGCAATGTTTCTGAATGCAATCGTTTTGTGCCCGGGGCTGTAAAAGTTTCTTCACTCTGAACACAGTCAAATCGATATTAATAGAAAACAGTTTTCTCATTGTACTATCAATAAACGGCACGGGAGCATCGAATGACAGAAAAGAGAAAAACCGGACGGGCTTTGGAAGACGTTTCTGCCAACAAGAGGTATCTAATATCGTCCTATCTATATTTTAAAGTCTAAATGGAGTGTACGTTCTCTTCGGAGATGCAAGCAGAAATTGTTTTATCTGTTGACACAGACTGTCTCGTTTCTTGCGATCCAAGATATCTTTATTCTTGTTCTTTATTAGGCGGAAGACGTTCATTCAGTAGGCCCCTGAAGGCCTTTCTCCGAAAAATACTTTTCGTTCGCTTTTGTGTTCGGGGCCGACTCGAAATTTGTTTCGATATTGACTTTTCAGCATACAAAGCTGATTGTATTCCTTCGTCGACTACCTTGTTTCTCTTTGCGGGGCAAGTAGTTCTTTTTTTTCGAGTTTTTGTTCGTTCCGCCCCTGTAAACACGACCCCTATGGAAGGGGAAGAAACGGGATATTTTTTGAAGTGTTTCCCTTTTTCCCCGTCTGAATGCAAACAGTGGCGTGATTGCCGAGATGCGATTCTTTTTCCTCGTCCAAAAGGAACTGTCTTTTGAGGAATCCTGTGTGAGGCACAATGGGAATTTTCCTCTACAATGAATGTCTCTTTCAGAGATCGGAGCAAATATTGGAGCAGTGGAAAATTGCTATAGGGTCAGATAATTACTAGGAGATTGGATTGTTTTGCAGTTGGTATCAAAAGTTCGTCCAAATACCTGAATTGTCTTCATAATCTTTGTTGGAATGGCAGATCCCTCTATTCCCTGCTGAGCTTTCTACTCATCAGAGTAGAAGAAACTCGAAATAAGACTGGCCCTTTTCATGATTACTCTATGTACGCTATCGCTAGCAATTTTCAAACACAAAGTGATAAGCTCACGAATCGGAAACAACCAAATCTATAAGCTCAACAAATAAGACAGAATAAACAAGGTCTCGTGTAGAAGAAAGACGTCAAAAGTACTCGTATGCAGCCAACATCATATTTGTTATATTTACTCTCCTGATTGGAAAGAATATAAAGTTGCTTATAGGAAACAATAATCGAAAGATATACGCGAAATCAGATTTAATGATACTCTTTTATCATCTTTTTGCAGTTCTCTACCATATTACCTCATTAATTACCAATCTATCTTGTTTAGAGGACAACTACAGCGTTTAAAGGTATTACGTGCAGAAAATGTTTACTTGTGTATTATGAAATGAGCTATAGGATGTGCAGGCTCTATTCCTGTAACCAGCCTGGGTTTGCTTGAAAAAAACATTGCTTGTCACAGATTGGTCAGATACGACCCTTGCGTCAAAAAAACCAACCAAAACTTTAATAATGTGTTCGAATATAAATTAAATTATTTACAAGTATCACAATTCAAAAACTGGCTAAATACGCGTGCTGTATTTTGTTGCTTGACAGACGCTTCTCAATCACTCATCAACCAACAGAGAGAGAATAAATTAACTTGTACAAATAAGAGCGATAATAATCCAACTAGCTTTGGATGTAACTCTTTGTTATATGTATTTGTAAAATGTAATACCCTTGATAATCCTAATTAAAACGATTGTCATTGATTTTATTTGTCTGACTTTTATGTTATGGAACTTGTGCATTTTTATAGTGGAAATGCTTCTTAAAAGTCTTCTGAGTTAACTGTCATTTGTATATTATAATTATGAGAAATAAATATGAAATTTGGAAAAATATTTAACAATTTACTATCAACTCAAAAGTTTAATATTAATTCATTTGTCATCAAAACGTGTAACATTTATCGATTTGTACGAATAAAAACATTTTATCACAGGCAAGAACTGCACTTACCGATGAATTATGTTATGATCTGTTTCCTGTGTTATTAAATTTATCACATTAGTACAGCATGAGTTACATAATTATATTATGATGTTTACTATATTAGTAAATTTACCACATTAGTTACAATAATATGTAATCAAACCCTGCCTGGATTGCTATCCTCCAAAGAAATCCTCTCCACTCAGAATTTCTCGAAAACTAATATTGAAGGTTTTTATAAGGTTTCTTGCAAAATCGTACTATTGTGAGAAAAATATGAAGCTATTTGAATCATTTTTTGTTAGCTTTACTGTTGTAAACTTCGTTTTAAAATGTATACTATATGTAATCCAAAGGTTTGTATCGGAATTCTTTATTATTAGATTTTCACACATGATCATACATTTTCTGCAGATGGAAACAATTCGAGTCGGAAAGTGCTAGTCTTAAAATCTTTGGATCTTCAAAGAATTGAAAAATGGAATCTTATTTTCTTATATTTAGATGTAACTCTTTGTTATATGTATTTGTAAAATGTAATACCCTTGATAATCCTAATTAAAACGATTGTCATTGATTCTTATATATAAAATATTGAATTTACTAGTCGATGCATTAGAGTGAATATTTGGTTTTTCTAAAGTTTATTAGTTCTGCCTTCTCATTAGATTAAATACTTTTGCTAATCACGGAAGTTTTGTTTAGCTGCGAGTTTAAAATTTGCAAACAAAACTATTTTATTTGACACTTGGAATGTCATGTCCGCAAACAAAACAGGCGATCCGAATCTTGCATCAAATACGAAATGAACCAAAGAAACTGAAGTTGCGTCTATAAATCCTTGATCGATTTCTATAACCATCAGTTTTCTTATATTCTTTCAATTAATAGATGTAGTTATTCAGACATTAAGTGGAGGTGTAGCGTGAAAGCGACATACCTCTTACAGAGGTTGGATAACAAGCATATGGATACATTTATATTTACAATTTCAGGGGCGATGGAAAGTCTACCTCTTTGAATGGTTAATGCTTAGCCCTCCGGGGCACATCTTTAGGTGTGTACGGGCATCACAACCCCAATGTACCCGGTTTATATGTCTTCCCTGCTGCTTTACCCTGGCTTACACTTCTTTCCTTCTTCTGTGTTTTGTGTTTAGCGCAGTTTGGCCAAATGGCCCTTACGCCATAAAACCCAAAATCAACCAGCCTCAATTCTTTAAAAATCTGAATTTGTGATAAGTACAAAATAGTCTACGTTCATAAGTCTTCATCCATATAAAATTTTTTTTATAAAGTTTCCTTTGCTTTGTTCCATGCATTCAAATGTTTAATAATTTTTTGTGTCAGTTATGTTAGAAGTTAGGAACAAATACATTCATTTCACTGTTTCTTTTAGCTCAGTGAGAAAAATATCTCTAAATTTCCGTCCAGCAAAGAACCCCGAAATAGACTTCTGTTACTGAGGTGTGAACAAATACAACAAAAGCAGTGACTTCTTCCAAGCCAATACAGCCTCCCGCGTTCCTTATTCAATTAAACTCTTCCCCGAGACACAAGAAAACATTTTGAAGGCGTCCAACAAAAAGGCTTTCGCAAAACAAACTAATATGGAGGCGTCACAAAGTTCCTGGTCAGCCGAGCGCGTCGTCCCTGCAGCTTGATGTAATAGTTTGTTACTTGGGCCACGGGGTGAGACACTTTTCGCGAGGGATGAAGAAGAATAAGAAGAGGTAAAGAAACAAGGGAGGGCGGGATCCTAGACTAACATCTTATGGATGTCCAATAGTCCTCTCTCTGCCTCCCTCAGCGACTCTTGTTTGCGGAGGGATTCCTTCGCAGCAAAAACGGTGTGAATCAGCCAACCAAAGTACTGCCACACGGAGTGGGCTATCGGAACTTAAACCCCTTGCAGACCTTAAAAGAGCAAGATTAACCTTTAATTAAACGATAGCCTTATTTAATTAATAACCTTATTTAATTAATTTTAAAAATTCATGTGTGACAATTTTTCGACAGTTTCTCCTAGATTCAAACAAATATGTGACCATTATTTTTATCCCGTATACACTGCTCTCGAAGGCCCATCTTCTGTATACGGACGACATCATAATCCCGAGGTACCCAAGTGAACTTTCCTCCCTTTCATTTTTACCCTCGCCTACCCTTCAGCTTTTTCTTCCTCCCTCATTATCTTATCTGTCTTGTGTTTGGCGCAGCTTGGCCAATTACGGCCCTTGTGCCATAAAACCCGAAAACAACCCACCCTTATACAGGGGTTGGGCAAAATAACACATACTACCTGTCTCATGAGAACTGCCTGGTCTGTTCGCTGCCACAGAAATGATCTTTTTGTTTCTTTTATGCCCGCAGTAACTCACGAATTCGTAAATGGTAGAAAGCCATGCTCGCTCGCCTGTTAAAGTACTTTAAACAGTAATCCACGGCAGAGAAGGCAGAGATACACACGCACAATTATTTGTTTCATATACTTGATGAGAAAGAGCTAAGTAAACATCGGTAAATTGATGAGATTTGACAAGCACCAATACATAATGAATTATTTATAGAGATTTACATATTAAGTATTAAGACAATATGAAGCATATCCGTAGAGCTCACGTTCTTTCCTTAGCTTAAAAGGAAGACAAATAGTAAATAGACGAGTGTAAATAAGGGACAATATGAAGCATATCTGGAGAGCTCACGTTCTTCCCTTAGCTTAAAAGGAAGACAAATAGTAAATAGACTAGTGTAAATAAGAGTGGGTTTCGTAGCAGTTGACGGATTCAAATCATCACACACCAACAATTATCCTTTTTTCCATAGGGGATACAAGAAGAAAAGCATTCAAGCAGTTTGTCACATTGGAGCGCTTATTGACAAATTGGAAATGTATTTGTTGTAATTTTTAGCCAATTATCTATCTGCTCTGGGATCAATGAAATCTACACATCCACCAATATCGCCCCTACTCAAAAGCCCTGTTTCTACGATGACCACCAACTACCAAATTCAGTGGAGTGTGCAGATTTTATAGTAAACAGATAGTACTAATAAGGAGTTTGGCTACTCTGGAAGGGCTTCATACTTCAAAGAATGCATTTTAAATTCGATAATGATGATCCACCAGATTTATGGTTTGCATAATTGAATTCAGTTCATCGCTGTTTTTTTTACTTGTCTTTCAAGGAACAGCAAAGGGATGTCTAAATCTATTTCTTTAGAATTGGGAAATCAAAGGTAACTTGTTTCAAGCAATTTTTCTCAATTGAATTGACATAAAAGATTTGGGTGCCTCGAAAACATGAGCAAGAACGAACTCTCTGGAGGAATTTTATATATATAAGCTACCCTATTTGGTTGCATACTGCATAGCATATTTTTGAATTTCAACATGTTTCGTCTTGTAGTGTTTCTAGAAGTATGCTTAATTTTTCGAAGTATTAGGCTTTTAATGTTATGTATAGATTTGTTTTAAGCAGATCATCTCTTGCATAACCCAAACTTAAATTGTCTTAGTGCTGATACCCTTTGAAATATTTCATAGCTCAGCTGCAGCATGTTAAAAGAATATATTTTAAAATTGTAATTTGTAATCTAAATTTGCGACTGCAGAATTTCGAAGAAAATGCCTCTGCTTATAATCACGGCAGTTCAATCAAAATTCGAAGAGTGTCTGGGAGGGGTTAATGATTAATACTCGGCCATTTATGTGATTACTTTCACACAGGATCAACACCGAAGAACAAATACTTTTGGCACCGAAACATTTGATTCCCCTTTTCTCTATGTGGAAAGTGGAAGGCTTCTGTTGTGTAATTTAAATATTATGGACGTTTAGTAAAAAATAATCATAATTTTCTATTAAATTGACTTGATTATTTAACTGATTAAAAAGTACTATTATAAACACAGAAACCCCTCTTCATATCACGCCTCGATATGTATTGTTCTCTTTTACTTGTCCCCTCATAAATGGCCATGTTTGCAAACAGCAGAGGAAATCTCCATGTCCTTTGGAATTGGGTTGGTTGTTTTGGGGTTTTATGGCGCTAGGCCATATTTGGTCATACTGCGTCAGACAAGACATACAATACCAAGTACGCAATACACAATGAAAGCTTTACTGACACAGAAGAGAGAAATACACCCAGGGAGAAATATATCTGACAGAAATCGAACCTACGCCGCCTACCACTCGAAGGTTGCTAGCGCAGTGGACATACCCACTGAGCCACGAAGTACCCCTTTTTTGAATTGGATCAACCAGTTATCTCATCCTTCTGCCACAGTTTGAAAATTCTCGTAGGAGCATCTATACACATCTCTGAGATAAGGTTCTTCATCTGTCCGAAAGTAGAAGAATCGTAAAAGGAATAGTCTATCGCATTATGATTTGACATAATTTTTTTATCAAAAATGCGTGATATAATTCGCACTTTAGTAAATTTTTCTTGGCCTTCGGTATATCGCGTCCCTCGAAATCACTTTGTTATATGGAGGGTATATAAAACTTGCAGAGAAGGGAAAATGTCCGAACCAAGTCCTTGCCAATCTTCCTCGTGGTCCCAAAGGCTAAGGCTGGATGAAAAAAGGTTGTTCCACTTTCGCTCGGAGGTGGGTTGGATAAAGAACGGTCGACTTCTTCGGACCGTTCCGCCTGATGAACCGAGTCGCGGAAGAATTCCGAGGCCAAGCAACCGGCCTCTTCACTGCTCCGAGGACGACGAAATTGGTTTTTGGTGATTTCATTTCGCGGAACCTCCGCGTAATAAAAGAGGACGGATAGCGGAAGGGTTGACCCAAGTATGCGGACGCTCCCCCTTCACGTATATCTATATATATAACCCATGCACCTTTTTTATACCTGGCTGTTTCTTTCCGAGCGGTGACGGTAGGAATCGGTAGCCGAATGGAAACATCCATCTCTACATATATATTGGTCGTAATGTATGTGGGACTGGTTTCTTTATGTATGTTGCGTGCTTTCGTGTGAGTGTTCTGAGGAAAGGTAGCATTGTAGTCAAGGATTTGATTCGTAGCTTAGGAATAAAAGATGAGTGTTGTTTAGGATCTAGAAATGAAAAGTTGTTACATTGGAAAATCAATCGCTTTCCATCCACAAGAATTCAATACGAATCAGTATTATGCTTTTTGCTTGCTTTTATATATTTGCGATATCAATTGTTCATGCGTTTCCAATACTATTGGTTCAAGTACATGTTGATAGAAGCAATTTTATTGCGCTTCTAAGAAAGTATCTCTTTTGAGAAAAAGTTACACTAGTAGAAAATCTAGTCTTAAGAAGCAGTTTCTTTAATGCTAGCATAAGTTCATATCTTTTACAATATCTTTTATAATATCTATACCATATCTTTTACAATTTGAGCACATTAACACTGATTAATGACCTCAGGAACGGTCCTAAGCAGCAATTGCTCGTCTCGTTGATTTACATTCATGGATTTGACAAACTTTTTTCGGTTAACATTCATGTCCTTATAACAATTTTATTATATTGATACAAAAATTCATGCTCTTCGTAATAATTTCCCCATTGCTATACATTCATGTGTTTAGCAACAATTATATTCTATCGGATTCATGTTTTTATGAGAATTCCGCTAAATTGGCATATGTACTTGTCCTTAAGAATGTATAAATTAATGTCTAGCAATAATTTCATTTCTTTGAAGTACGTGTCCATACCTACAATACCGTTACATTGGTCATATTTTTGAGAAAAGTTCCTTTATGTTGATCAGATGTTTGTCTTTAAGAACAGTTATGTTCCATCGTCGAATTCTTGTCGTTACGAGCAGTTCCGTTACATTGGTCGATTTTTGTCTTTAAGAACAATTTCGTTACAGTAGTCGGTTTCTTGTTTTTAAGAACAGTTCGTCTTTATTGCCGAAGGGATCAATCCATATCTCTGTTAAGAACAGTTCTGTTACATTCGTCATTTGACCAATGTAACAAAACTTCGTGATGAACTGTCAGAACTGTTCCTGAATGGTGGTTTTTACGAACTTCATTACATTTGGTCGGATGCTTGTCCGTAACGACTGTTCCGTTTCATTTGTAGAGACTGACCTACTACTATCATTCCGATGGTATAAATGCTAGACCCAAGCAGTTTTTATTCAGCAAAAACAAACATCGAATAAAATCCATCGTAAGATATTTGTATTCATATAAAAGTGCTGCATTTGTAAAGTGATTGGGAACTTGTTCATGTAGAGGCTGCGGTTTCCCATGCAATTTCTGGGGGATTTGAAGATATTTCGGTCAACTTCTATTTACAAAAAAGCAGCATATTCTCGTTCCCAGCAGAGAATATGATTCTTTTCCCAGAAGGCGTTCTCTATTCCTCAATATCCCGTACAGTTGACATAAGACTGAGCCGGAGATTAGGGGTCTGCGAACCAATCGATCAAAACAGCCGAACGCGAGGAAGGTATAATTCGGGGTTTTCTATTAGGACGCACTTTTTTGCTGGTTCTTTCTTTTTAGATTATAGCGTTCAGAGAAATATGGCCGCGCACTTCTCCGGAAGGCGCATTACGCCACCTCCTAGTTTCCGTTTTGATGAATTGCCTTCCTGATGCGATTCAAAATTTTCTCGCCTCAAAATGGGACCAGATAAGAAGGCCCTTTTTCTTGTCCCGTTTTATTCCAGATTTCGATATTGTAGGAATTCCCCTTTCCATTTAAATGGCGGTGTTCTGGAGATCCTTGTGACGTTACTGGTTTTGAGTGGGTACAGAAATGGAATTTACTTTGTAAGAAGCAATATCCTCTCGGCTACGTTTCCTTTTCCATAAAAAAAAACTGCAGTTAATGTTTAGTTAAAATAATTCCAGTAATGGAAGATGTAAAGAAATTATTCACGTTGTCATAACTGGAATGGGTTCTTAAAAATTCAAGTCAATTCGCATTCAACTAGCACTAAAAAGATTCGCGAATATAGTGTTCAATCTTTACTTTTCTACACGTTATTCGTAAATAATAAGGATGTGATCATTCGATCACATCCTTACCAGAACACATCTTTGAATAGTTTATCCGTTTAACAATTTTCTTTAGTGATCGTATTAAACAATTTTCCTTAGTGATGAATTTAGTAACGTACCACTTCACTACCTTTTGTTAAATATCTGCTTTTTAACCTTCCTGGTGGTTGTCTCGACGAGATCGTCACTAGCAAAACTGACCAGATCCTGATGGACGAGATATCTCGGCATTAGAAGAAAACTGACCAGATTTTGATCTCGTTATCATAAAAAAATTGTCAATATCTTGATAGACGAAATATCTCGTCGAAACCACTTTTAGGATTAACAATCTTCTTTGAAGTTTCTCAAATCCTGACCAGTAAGAGTCATGGGATATTCAATTTCTGGCATGCACATCAAAATCGAACTGCTTCTCACCTATGAAATCCAACATATTACGAGTAGAAAGCACGTGTATAATTAGAGATTGGAATTATATTTTCGTGTACAAGTTTCAGATTTTCTAAAGTGTTTTTGACACCCTTGAAAGACGACCCTCCAATTTATTTACCAACAGCACGTCCCTTTGAAGTTCTCCAACACCTGACGTCATAAAATGGTCAATTCCTAGTATACGCTTCGCACATAACTGCTTTTTACTGAAAACTTCAACGTACCCTAAAGAGGAAAACAACACTTATGTATCGAACGCGAGAGGGATTATTTTAATACGCAACGAAGGCTCCACTTTTGAAAAGTATTTCCGATCCAGCGTTGAAGACGGCAATTCATTTATCAAGAAGAGAGCGTCTGGCTTTGATTCAATTGAAATTTTCTTCCCGAGCGAAAAGAAAAAAAAATCAAAACTTTGTTTCTTCCCACGGATATCGTTACACATCCTTATTACCCCTCATAAACCACGATCCTCACGTATCGGGGAGGATCAGGCGGATGGCGTCACACTCCTCCCTGTTTGCATATAATTTGTTCCCAAGGCAGAAAGGCTGCCGGTAATAACGGCAACAATTCCGCATGCCGCCCAAATTGCCGCAGTTTGATACCTCATGCGCGGAATAGGGAATTTTTCTCCCTTCTGGAGCACTGGAAAAAAACTGCCAATTTTTGATGGATTCCACGAGAGTTTGGTGCGGAATAAATAACAGCGGCAAAAAAATAACGATATGATTTTCCAGCGAGAGTTTATGCTGGAATTTAGATGAGAGGTTTCAACTCGATTCCTCGGAGCTGTTTTCCGGGAAAAGAAGGATAAAAGCAACCCAAAAACGCCGAATGGAAATAACAGGAGGGGAAGTTCTACAGATATGTTTTGTTGGGAACCTGGTTTCTTTAAAGTTTGCATACTGCATATAAACTTCCGTTTTTCTGCATAAAAATTCTCCACCTTCCTGTACTTCCTATGAAAAGAGCCAGGAGTATAATATTGACGTCGGAGAGGGGTTGTTCCACATCTGGGTACGTTAAGGGCTTACGTTTCGAACATTCCATGCAAGACGCCTCTGCGATGCGACCATTTAAAATCTCTGCTGCACCCTAAAGTAAAGATTACGCTGCGAACAAATGAGTGGAACGGTCAGAACAAGCGTATGTCCGTTTTTTAACTACTATATGACTACCATAATTATGAAATTATATTTCCAAAACAATTCCTTGCGTTTGGAACAGATTCTCCGCTTTTGGACCTTTCGCCATAAACCCCAAAATCCAATCCAAAACAATTCCTTTGCTTAAAATTTTATAGTTAGTTCCTTCACCACTGTCATCTACTAGTTTCGGAAATAAACGTACTCTTCACATATACCTTATAAAGTAGCTGAAAAATCTGTTTGTAGAATTTTATTCAATAATAAATTAAAAAGTAGTGAACTACAAAATCATGAAAAAATTATTGTATTGTAATGAATTACTGCAAAATCATATATATTATACATATATTCTACGAACAATGACTACTAAAATTAAGAAAAAGACGTTTTTGGGGAGCAAGATGTGCGAGACAAGAATGTCGATATTGGCTTACGATGGTAGATAGCTCTACGATGAGATGACACGATATGAATTCTGCGGATCTGTGTTTGTACAATGGATTCTTATATATTTTCAGGTGCTTTATACTCTGATAATGTAGAATTTTCGAGCGTATTACGAGTGTTTTTAATTATTTAGTGAATTTAACATGTTCTAATCACTACGTTTTGATTTTTAATTTGTTCTGTAAGCTAAATGAGAAAAATATAATTACGTGGACCTGAGAAAAATAAAATTACGTGGACATTAGCATACATGATTTGGGGGACACTTCTGACGGATGTAGGCCAAAAGAATGTCCATTAAAAGTCCCTCGTGGCCGAAAATGGCGAAGGCAACCCGTATAACAATGCAATGTCTTCCTGAATTCCAAGTCACGACCGAAGAAGAGGGAAAAATGAAGATGCAGAAAAAAATCACGTCCTCTGAAAGTATTTGAATTTCTGTGTCTCAGTTTTATGCCGTTCCTCCAAGGCCCTCTTTTCTATTTACGGAATGAAAAGTTTTCATTGTCCGCATAAAACTGCCGCAGAACCGAATCGCCGGGGCAAGTGCCCAGGGGAGCTGTTACGAATATTTCCTCCACGCTTCACAGAACTCTCGTGTTTCCATTTTTGGAATCTTTCACTCAAACGTCCGAAATGACGCCTTCGACCTTGCGGAGGACCCCAAGTCCTTAAACGCGAGAACTGTGAGTGGAATGTCAAAGTGGGATCTTCTAAAACAGGAGATATATAATATTTTTAAAAGTCGTTGGTTTGATTCTCGTAATATGATTGGGTTGTTTTTTTCTTTGAGTATTGTTTCTTGCACGAGGCCTAGTTAAACAGGATCCCCATGGCTTAGAGTGGATTATCCTATCTCGACGAACTTCTACGCTCACACCCCTTTATCTTTGTCTTGATTTTTAAATGTTTTGTACTTTTATTGGGTTATATTATGTTTTGTGTTTGGCGCAGCTTGTCTACTTTTGGACCTTGCACCGTAAAATCCCAGCATTCAATCCAATATATGCTCACACCGGGCTTTGAACACAGGACTTGCAAACCAGTGTTAGCGCTAAGCATGTCGGTTTTCCTTAGTTAAACCTCTTTGAGGTTTATCTTCGCTTCGAAAACTGCTTTGAAGTTGCCAGCCTTTGATGCAAAAATCTGCGTCAAGCTGTCATCAGTTCTGAGGAAGGGACAATTTGTTTTCCTACTTGGATTTGCACCCCTTGGATTAATAGCAGATTTGTCTCGAGGTACTTCGTCATTAACAAAACTGATCAGATCTAGATGGACGAGATGTCTCGTCGAAACACTTGGAGGGTTAAAATAGAATAGTAAACTAGAATTTTTTTTGTTTTGTATGTGTGTTTAAGCAGAAGTGTTTATATATTAACTAATCTATTTGGTGATAAGTGCGTTTAAGATAGAATTACGTGCACATCTGGGTCTACGATTGCAAGAGTAATACTGCTTCTCTTACTTTTGAGTTAGAAAAATGTCAAGACTAATGCGATGAAGATCCCCAAAAGTATCTATTTTGAAGGGGACTAGGTTTAAAATCTATGTTTTATTTTTCTAATCAAATATAAAACACTTTTTGATGAGATATTTTATACAGGGTGGTCAGAATCTAAGGCACAATAACCATAGCACAGATTCTATACCAAAAACCAACCCGAAAAGTGTTTTCGTAGGATCGTGGCATTCCGGAGAAATTTGCTTTGAAAGTATTGAGTCACTCGAAATATCAACTCTAAAGACACCAACCTATCCTTTCAAGGTTACCTGTACCTAAGTGAATCGAGACGAAAATAAGGTGTCCGATACAAATTCGAATGTGTGTTCAACTATCAGGTATTTAAATTAACGCGTCACATTAGAGTAACACAACGGGCTATTGGAGACGGTCCGGGATTCATCCCGAAGGGAAAAATCGGAGGATAACGCCTTATCATTTTGAACCACTTTCAGATAACGAGGTCAACATCTGAGCCGGGCCCCCCACTCTCCAAACTTCTACACCACGCCAACGTGAGGACATTTGAGGCCACGATAGATTTACCTACGTCAGCCCCCACGTACACATCAGTTGGATCGAGTTGCGAACTCGCAACTCTCCGGTTCTTAATCCGTAACTCTTCCAATGAATCCGTAACTCTTCCATGGCCCATCAGAATGCCATGTCCAATAGAACTTTTTGGTGTTGGTTGCAGACGATGAATCCCGTGGTATGATTAGTATGCGGTAGATTCTGACCCCATTGTATACAACATTGTTTTCGTATCCGAGAACAATCCGGGCCTTGCGCCATAAAACATCCAATTCACTAAACAGTCTCTCACTTGTGGTGCGTTAAAGTACGAGTCTGGGCGCTGTGCTGCCCAAAGCAGGGACCAAAAGGTGGATTGGAAAACCCATAATTTTAAGTAACTGCATTTATGAGTGATACCGATAACAATGGTGTGGATCGATGAAGACGCGAGAAAACTCTGATGCGAAGGCGTTTCCGTTCCTTGTGCGCAATTATTGTTTGGCGATTAATAATCTCTGCGCGGCCATTGATCAGTGCGCTCCTCCCTTCGGTAATCCCCCTCCCCCCCTCCATTATCGGGGAGAGGTCAGGCCGCACTCTGCCCACCTGCTCTGAGAGCTCGAGATTCCGATATCAGTGGCCATCTGGGAGATCTTTACTCAGATGGGTGACGACACGAACGGGTTTCAAACGTGTATCTCCCGAGAAAATCGATGGCGAGTTTAGATTTGAATGATTAAGTTAAAATAAAGGCGATAATGGGGGTCGATTGCATCACACATCCCTGTTACAAGAGTGCTGTGACTCAAAAGAAGTCGATTTTGATGTTTGGATGATTATGAAGTGGGAGCGTGTAGTGTTGATTACTTCAGGGACACTTGATCAGAAGGTTAGACATTGAAAGAGTAAATTAGACTTAACAAATTTATTTAAAAAACTATTTAAAATCAATGATTGAATAAAAACGAAAATCTGACGACCGACTTAAGAAGTCGAAATGACGTATATGAGGCGTACAACGTATAGCTGAAGTCGTTGATTGAAACTACTCGTGAATGATATGCACTTGAATTTATAGTTTGCCCCATATGACGTATGCTGTTCCGCGTATTGCTACCATGTATGCTGCGTTACATGTCATCTCAATGACTCCTGTCGCAACAATGTTTGGCCAGATCTTCCCTTTAAGCCATAAGAATCTGCCAATCAATCAACCTTTTCATGCCTGTATCTTTCAAAATGGTCATAACTAATATCGTGCAAGTGGTGAAGCTCCAGAGAATAGTTACCATACCGCTTCGGAACGTTTTCAAATTCTTCTCTAGGAAAAGTTCTCTTTTTGACTTGTGGCACTCTTGCTCCAGGGCTGCGGTGTATAGACATTAACTTTTCCTGTGTAGCAAAATATGAAATCCCGTTAGGATGACTTTTGATTTAGGGAGTAGAAATTCATCATTGGAGTGTAAAAGGGAGGTTCGAAAATCACAATATTTATTCAAAATGGACAGTAATATAGTTATTTAATACTTGGGGACATAAAAATGTTAGTTAGCAAGAAAACTAGACGAAAAATCTGGGAACAAGGGACACTTTAGCTGTCTCTTGTTGAGAAAAAAGACAGCTAAAGTGTCAGCCTATTGGCAAATAAGGTTGGTTTGGGGGGTTTTATGGCACAAGGGTCATATTTGGCCATGCTCCGCCAGACACGACATACAGTATCAAGTAATAGACACACAATGAAAGTTTTACTGACACAGAAGAGAGAAATACACCCAGGGAGGAATCCACTTGACAGGAATTGAACCTGCGCCGCCTACAACTCGAAGGTTGTCAAATAAGGAATTAAGAACAAACCTTCATCCATTAATAATTCGTGTATTTTATAAAATAGACCCAGTCTCGTTAAGGTAAATTACAGATGAAATAAAAGAAAAATAGCGTGGAAAGTGATTCTTGAACGAACAAATGGAATTCAATAAATCCATTCATACAAAATACTTTCCCAACCAATATATACCCTGTTTTTAGGCATTAAAATCATGAGACAGCCTCACGAAGAATCTCCAAGTGATCTTGTATTGTCAGCTCTCATTTGCTGCAATAATTATATAACTTGAGGATTATGATTTTTCTGAAGATCCCTTTAAAGTTTTGAATAGCTATAACTATAGTTTTAACTTGGAACTGGTCTCGGTTTGAGTTTTCGAATATTCAGATACTTGAAAGGCAGTTCTAGTTGAAAGCAGTAATGTTGGAAGAGTTTTCTGCATCCGAAACCTCAAAAAGGCATTTTTTTAGTTGACACTGTTCCAAAAAATGAACTGTATGAGCAATTTTGCAACTTTCTTAGTAGAATATTTGAATATTTATGAATAATTTTATTTTCGTTAGGGTTATATGGATAAATCTGCTAAAATCGTATCTTAAGTTACTATTAGTATAGTTTTTGTTTCGTAAACGTAAAAAAGTTAAACAATGAGTCTACTTGTTTCTTGATCTATATCGATCTCGAATTCTCACTAAATGATGAAAACCTTTAAAATGAATTTTCATCGTATGAAACTAGTTATTCAGTAGTTAAAATAAATGTAATATTTCATAAAATTTCGCAATTACATGTTAGATTTTCTACATCTACATTTTTTAACTACATGATTATTCGTTTCTCTTCTGAATGTTTACATTTTCAACGTTTCTAAATAGTTTTTTAATCAGAACAATTCAAGTAGTGAAAGTTTCATAAAACTAGTATGTTTCAAAATTTCTATTTGAAGGATATTTGAAATAAGTCAATTCAATGAGATAAGTCGAGTTCAAATTTCCCTTTATGTGTAGTTAAAAAGAAATATTAATATGTTATGTGAAATTGGAAAAAAAGATTCAGACAATTATGAGTTTCTTAAAATATTGATCCAAAAGCTTGCTTGGATTAATAATAGAAAGCAACAATTATTTTTATGACTAATATAAAATTACCTCAACCAGGTGCAAATAATTTTAACTATTTACAAAGAATTTTCATCATTGAGCTTAACAAATACTCATAGTTGCAATCCACAAAATTCTGATTAGTAGTTCCGCAGTGCACTCGTGATGTATACTAAGAATATAGTATTTGCATAATCTGATCTTGAATACTGATTTCTGAATGTTTACTTTTGTGTCTCAAAGGGACCAATGTAATGCAAGCCTATGTCGTCGTCTTAATCAAATACTGCACCCTGTACTGAAATGACAACATCTGAAGATAAGAGTCTTGTTGATGCAGCAGTGCACTGTTGTTTTATGGTAATAGATATTTGAGAAACATTTTATATATGCGATAGCGTAAACATACTATTGCACAATTGGACCTGGTGCCATTAAAACTTAATCAACCAACCGTACATATAAAAGGGGTACCAATTTCGAGAACTGTACGTGAATTATTGCTATATATGTTAATGGTTTCCAGTAAACTCTACATTGTAATCTGATATATTGTTTACCTCATTCCAAAATTCTTTGGTGGCTATACGAATGTTGGAAATGTCCCGAAAACTGCTTTTTCATATTGTCTCCTTATTCTCTTCTAATATTATAACCTATCATCTGAACATGATTTAATTCAAAACGTCCTTTTATTGAGTGAGCCTAGTAAAACCGTTTTACTAAATCAATTTGAGTTATGAAACAAGTAAATATATAAAATATATGTAATCCCAATGACAGTAAAAAAAATCTATACTTATCTATCATCCTCTTTGACATATTAAACATATTACTCCCCGTTTTAATATATATTTATAATGATACCATTCTTCAAACGATTACATTTTATTATGCTATTTTAGATTGTTGCACAATAAACTCTGCTTAAAAAAGGGCAACATTTCGCACAATAAAACAATCGTAACTAGTTTTTATGTACTTGCAAACTTCATTCGGATTGCATCCATTAATTAAATAATTTCCCATCAACCATCCAATCCATTCTCTCATTAAAGGATTGAAGGAATACACCTCATCATTAAACTCCTCTGATAGCTACATTTATTCACTCGTTTAGTTGGTTATCAGCCCGGTCATAATTATCTTAACTATTCGCTCTCGAGTTCAATTTAGTTTTCTTCTGATAGTTTGTAACATAAGGACACAGAAATTTTGCTTTTTTTCGGAGACTCCAAAAAACGATGCTCTCCATCTGTTTTAATACAATTTGAAGACTGCGAAAATGGAGAAGCGTTACTCTCTTCATGTGTCCGCACGGCTGCACATGAGACATAAAAAGAAAACAAAAGAACGGGAACACCGTTCCATTTTGCCGTTCCTACCCGCCAATTTTCCCGACTGGCCAATTTTCTTTTCAATCAACAGGACTGTCTCTCACTTAAATTAATGTGCGATCCTTGACTTGGGGTGCCCATTTTTCTCCCTCGATGTCGTTCAATTCCTTTCCAATTCCCAGACCCGTTAGCATTCTTTTTTTTCCTTTTTGGAAAAGATATAATATATATATATATATATATATATATATATATATTGCATCCACATCTGCCGCAAACTATCTGACCAGTTCCCAGAGCATTTGGAAGCAGTATATTCAGAGCCGAGATTTTTTTCCTCAACTCACGCTCATGGGGAAAAAGAGGGAAAAAATTCCGGAAATCTTGTCACGTTTGCCCGTTTCCCCAAAACACTTCCCCCGAAAACGACGGGAAAAAATATATATAGAAACAAAAAAGTAGAATTCTTCAGTTTCTAGCAGAAACAATTTAACTCACGTACAACGAGATTTTTATTTTTTTCTTCTCAGAAAATAATAAAATCTGTAGAGAAAAATAATAATAATGTTAGAGGGGGTTATAAAAAGAAGTGCATGAAAAAAGTAAGTTCGAGTTATAGCCCCGTGACATGTTTTCCCCCTCCCCGAGTGACCGGTGGCGCAAGGTGGACGTCAGAGCAGCGACGGGTCTTTTACTGAAGCGTTTCCTCACTCGTTTTACGTCATTTCTTTGCTCTGGAAAGAAACAATATAAAACTCGATATTAACCGCGACACAAACAACAAACTGTAAAGCGGAGTTTTTATGCCCCTCCCAAAGTGGTCGGCGTAAAAGACGGGACGTGTATAAAGCTTTATGTGGGTTTTCCGCTGCGGGTAACGGGGTTAGGGCACACTCGGCCCGCTCGGCTCGGGCGGATTTTCATAAAATTTACACTCGCGCGTGTCTCGTAAAGATATCTGTTTTGATGGCGAACGAAGGCTTTTAGGTTGTAATGCTTTAGAAAGTGCGAGGCTGTAAAGCAGGAGTTTCCATCCGCTCTTAATGGCGGCACAGGAATTTGAAAACGTTTAGTTTCGATACAGCTAGCCAACGAAATGCATTTAAAAATGTTTAGTGTGTCGTAACGTTTAGACGTCTAACCCTTTTCTGCTTCCCACAATACTTGACTGCACCTCAATACTTTTTATGCAGTTCGTTAATAGAAAACTAGTTACTTGACACTAAAAACACATCCATTGCCAAGTAACCTTGTTTAATATCATAAATATACATGAACGGGAAAAGGTAATACTTTAAATTTAATCACACAAGAAATACGGCATTAGTAATCTTAATATGAAGTATCCATTTAAGGCGATTAGTTAGTTTGGGTTTTATGACGCAAGGGGGCATGTTTGACCAAACACAAGACAATATATTAAGTAATTGTGAAAAGAAATGATCCATTTAAAGAGAAGGACGAGTTTGTTCACCCATAGTTATAAATTTAATTCGTGGACGAATGTTCGTGAGTGCGAGGATGAGGTCCGACTCTGGATCGAGACCTCCTGAGTCAATTGCTCTCAGTGCAGCGGCAGTGAAGCAGCATGGCCAAATATGGCCCTTGCGCCATAAAACCAGAAAAAAATCAATCAGTGCATTGGCTTATAATAGGAATCAAACGTCAATATATTATGTCTGCCCATTTTTAAATATGAAACGCTTTTCTTCCTTGAATTATCAATGCAATCAAGAAATACGAACAACGAAATTAGGTATTTTTCACGTACCTCTGGGAGGGCGTGAAGGTTAGCGTACCACCAATCGGAGGATCAGCGTACCACCGTTTAAATAGCACTGATCTGGTGTACTCGAAATGCTGTCAAGTTATGAATATCCACTTTGGTTATATCACATAGTTTGTGTTTGAACCGTATTCAAATATTGCGCTTTCTTTATATTATAAGAATAGATTCAATCTTCGATTTCTCAATGCTCCATATACTGTACAGCAAATATATACTGAATGTCAGGTTTTTATTACATGTGTTTGAATTCCATACTCAATGGATACAATTTACTCTTAGCGGACTGTCGTGGATCAATTGGAGTCTGCACTCAGAACATAAATGAACTCGCTGAGACAGTTCGCTACTTCAAAAGCTGATTTCCAAAAATGGTTCCGGCTCTGAAAGAATCACGGGGCTTCGGAAGGGTGATTAAGTTTCAAATCTATAAATGTTTAGTATCGTTTTAATGTCCCGTCTGTATAAATTTTTAGCGCACCTCCTACATGTGACAAATAATAAACTATTATACAAGTACATATATGAAGAGGTGGGGAAAGACTTCACCAGCAGCACCAAAGGGCCGAACGAGAAACCCAGACCCGGACAGGGGAAGTACCGCTACCTCTACTACGTGGGCACGTGCGGCATTTATTGAAATTTAGACACACATTAAGATGACAATTTTACATTAATGTGTAAAGTAATAGAACAATGTGGTAAAGAACATCAAAATAGTAGAAAACAGATAGTTACAGTCAGAATTTTGATATGTACAGAATGAAAGAAAAACAGAACTATAAGTAATTTAACAGAACAATTTACAATGAGACATTTTGATAGGTACAAAATAAGAATATAATAGAAAATTTAATAGAACGTTATTCTGTACAATAATAGGTAGATATTGTGAAGTGGAAAAGGGAACATATTAATAAAGAGATGTAAAAGATACAATGTAAGTCCAAAGGGAATAATAAAAAGTCAAGAAATTTTGCAATGTAGAATATCAGTATTCAAAATAGGTCGTGAGGATTCAAATAAAAGATCATTATTCAAAGGAGATGAGATGAAAAAGATATATTTATTATGGTAAATGAATGAACAGTCAAGGCTCCAATGTGGAGTTAGCTCCTATGGGGAGGAAAGGACGTGATCCGCCACATCTCCGGCAGTCCTCATGCATATTTTGCTTCTATATTGTGAAATTTTATTTTTGAGTACGGCTTCCAGCTAATATGATTTGTTACGATCAGTTGGCCGGGAAAGATGATAATCTTTAGTAAGAGGACAGCCAAAGAGGTAATGGTCAGCATCCTTCCCACCTCCACAAGAACAGAGGTTGGAGGATTTGACTTTAAATCTATGAAGATATGACAAAGGACCATGACCAGTTAAAAAAAAACCAATTAATGTTCCTCTCTGTGACGAGGATATTGGTGCTAACCATAAGCCGAAAGGATTTTGTTGGTACCATGTAGATGACTTAATGTACTTGCTACTCGTCCACGCATCGGCTATTCGAGAGGCACTCAGACATTTATTAATGGGAGAAACCATCTTTAGCAACAGCCTTTTACCATACGCCACATTTTAACCTCTTTTTATCGTCTTAAACCTTTTCACCGTCGTCTTTTCAATACCTCATCGTCAATTTTATCTGGCTTGTTGGGTCAATCGCCTCCACATACTCATTACGTATTACCTTCCTTCATCATTCAGTATTTTTACCATTTCTATAATTGATCAGATTTTAAATCAAATTTCATCAAGTTCTATCATCTAAGATGGAGATACTCCATCTTAGATCTAATTTCTTTATAATGATTTGTGATTAAAATTTGAACTTTCATATTTTGTAGCGAGTGAACTACGAGCGCAGCGCCAGCTGCTTAGATATAAACCTCAGAACTGTTGCCGAACAGAAAGCGAATACACAGTTTCACGCCGGCTGCGATCATGAACACACCCCTGTAACCTTTACCTCGAGGTATTTTAAATGTGTATCTGTACTTGTGTATGTAAATTTTATGTTTAACTTCTTAATTAAACATTTGTCAATGGGTTAGAGCTACTCCAGGTTCAATTGATTACAAGTTTGGCGCCCAATGTGAGGCTCCAAATTTGTAATTGGAATGAACCTGGAGTAGCTCTAACCATTTACAACAGGTTAATAATAACTTAAATTTATATACACAAGTACAGACACATCCATTTAAAATATCTCGGGAGACGAAGGTTACATGGTCATAAAGGTGTGTTCATGATCGCAGCTGGCGTGAAACTGTCTTCGTTCTCGCTTTCTGTTCAGCAACAGTTTTGAGGTTTATAGCTCCGCAGTTGGCGCTGCACTCGTAGTTCACTCGCTACAATTTAATTTTTAAGTAATGTATTTGATTTTATTGACTGCATCTTGTCTTTTTTAATGTTGGTCTGCTTGTCATTCCGATGGCTTTTAAACATATTCTATTGAATTTTATCATCTTGTGTTTGACCCAGCTTGTCCATTGCGCCATAAAACCCAAATATGTTGTCAATTTAAGCCACTACATTGTCTACAAATTTCAAAAGGCTGTAATCAAACTGGCGAAACAATTGTGTACAGATTATGGATTGATTCGAATTTAATCTATAAAAATTACATTCTATGATTTTTGACTGCTGTGTAACTGCAGTGATGATGCAGTTGACGTGATGTAACTGGAACCACGAAAACATTGTACCTGGCTATAGGTAGGAAGTCGAAGACGGGGCCTAAAAGCTTTAAAGATGGTTCTCTGAATTTTAAGTTCGAATTGCAAACATACCAACAATAAAATTATTTTATCCAAAAAATACGACAGAAATTATGCAACAACGTGATTGTAGGGACTCCTTATTGCTTTTCAAAGCCTTTTTTAGGATTCCTCGATCCAAATTTGATTGACTGATCCGGACTTAGTCGAATAGTCGCGGTGACATGGTTACCAAGGTAACCAAGAAGCGCCGGTTGCCGTCTCTCGAATTTCCTGAGTTCGCTTTACCTTTGCATTACAAAGCCCTCCCCTACGATCCCTGGAGATTGTGAGAGGGGGTGGACTCTTCCTCTCTCGCACTAATAAAGAATCGACTGGGCCGACAATTTATTTCCGTTAAAGGAAATGACGCAGCCGAAAGAACAGAGCAGGGCAGATTGGAAGAACACAAGAACAAAAAGGAACAAGAACAGGGTGGAAAGAAGAAATACTAATAATAATGAAAAGGACGCGAAAGCTGAAGGGAGGTGGGGGCGAAAAAAATATCTCCCCTCCAACCCGAACAAAATAGGAAGCTGTCTACTCCCGCACATTTGTTGAGGTCGTGTCTTCTTCGGTAATTGTCGCATTGTGCCGGAAATTGGTGGCGCTCCGGGGTCTCTGAGGATGGGATCGCGAGGGACTGGGGGTGGAGCACGCTGCCGACCCCCTCCCCGACTGTTTTGCAATACAGCATCCCACCAGTAAGTCTCAGGAATGGATAAGCAAACAAACAAATAAATAAGCGAGGTGTAAAGGAAGCGAAAGAAATAAAAACGACGGGTCCCTCTCTTTTTTTCATTTTTTGGTCAATTTCGGCAGCTCTTCCCTGTGAGGACACGAAAAAGGGAAAAAATGTATAAATAAATAATAAATAAAATCAATTTCTCCACGTCTCTCTTTCTCCGTGTATATCCCGCATCTTTCTTTCCGTGTTTTTCTTTGTGGGTCCTACTCTTTTCCCGTTCTTTTTTTTTCCGGAGGAAAAATCAGGGAAAGAATTCTTTGGGAACACAAAAAGGAATCTCCATATTGGCAGGGGAGGAGGAAAAGAAGAATCGCTGGGCTTACCAGCTGACACACCCAGGAGAGAGTTCCATCCCCAGTGCTAACCGCTCACCAGGAATTCTTGGAGACGGTTGACAACGAGCTGGAGTGAGCGAGGGGAAATTGGATCGAGAACTTAATCTCGATTGTATTCCTCGGACAGGAGAGAATTTTAGAATGGGGAAAAACTCGATTCTTCCTCGAGGAATCTCGAAAGCAAGCGTGTGTCCCTTTTCTTCACTTCCTCTCGTAAACTGATACTTCCAGTACAACAAAATGCGGCTAGTCTTGTCGCTTCCAATGCGATCGTGATAGTTTGCGAGGAATCGAGTGATGTGTGGAATTCAGTGTCGAATCGAGTGTTTTAAAGAAACAAGTGTTAGATCGATTGTTTCTTCTGGTTTCCTCTGCACGATATAAATTTGTAGAAAGGCAGCTTCCACCTTTGTAGGCCATTTTTTACGTAAAAAAAACTCGAAACGTAAAATAAAAATGTGATGCATTAGTTTTGATTCATGAGATTGGGTGACTTGTCTAGTTTTTAAATATTACCTGCTTGATTCATTTGGAAACTTAACTACTGAACACTAATTAAAGAAACTACTTCAACTATTTATCTAGAGAATAGCTAACCGTTCGGTATTTTCTAATCAATAAAATAAAAAAATTCGAGTATATAAAGACGGTAATATTTGCAACTTTTTCGAGGCACTTCCCACCACCTAATAGAAAACCAGTCTCCAATTGTTTCCATTTAGTAGAAAAGAGTAAATATATGATGAATACTAATTTGGATAAATATTTTAATTAAAGTGCTTGTAACTTCAAGAAAGACGCGGAACTGTTTGTAAACCATGAGTTTTGTATTCTAACATAGGAATCAATGAAAAGTAATCGTTTGAAGAAAAATTCAAGGCTTTAGAGATCTTTATAACCCCCTTTTATAATACGTCCCTCTTAAAATAAGCAAATTTACGGCTTCAAATCAAATCACTCTCCAATGCGGATATCTGTCAGGAAGGTGAAAATGGAAAAGAAAATTCAGATGTTACCAAAAATAGTTTAACTCCAATCGTGCCTCAAACTATTTTCACCCATTTGCTGCTCAATCACAAATGCCCATGATAGCTATTTCCGGATCGCTACGAAAGAAACGCACCAGATGGTCTTAGCAAAAAATCAGGCCGCTTCGTCCGATTTCCAATTTCCCACTCAGAGGCCAAAATGTTTTAAAGATTTCCTCAGATCCACCAAAAAAAAAAACTCGCGTGAGCAGAAAACCAATCAAAGCCTTTTAGTGACATAAAAAACCCAACAAACCAGGATTTATTCGTTCCAATTCCTTCGCCCGAAACTTCCACTCCCTCACAAAGTGGAGTTGTTCACTTTGTTTTCTATTTAACGGATTCGTCTCTGAAGCCGAGGTGGTAGAGTTAAATCCAGATCAGACCGCCGGGGTTGTTTAATTCCTTTCGTCCCACGAGAAGTCCCATCAGAGAAATCACAAGTTATCTCGGGATTCCAGGAGGACCACTTCTCTTTCGGGTACGGCGGGCACAGTTAAGCAACTCCTGGTCCATCCTTTTTAAAGAAGAATAACGCTAATCCCGCCTTCCCCTCTAAAGGGAGGATACATCCTTTTAAGACCTGTCCGAACCCCTTTCCCCCTAATTCTGAGTTGTGTCCTCCGCCTCCAAATCAAGACGTAGTGCGACTGACGATGACCCGAGACTCCCCGAGTCGTCGCGTATCTTTTAATCTGACGGCTGCTCGTCTGGATCTTCCCCCCAAAGGAGTCTTCTCCTTGGGGATAAAAACGGTGCGAGTCTCCCTCGCACAAAACTGAATCAAGAGATTAGATGAGGAACTGTATATCATAAGCATGTAGGGACAAAGAAGATGATGTCTTTTACAACCCCGGTTGTTTATGTCACTTCCATGTCCGAGATCGGAAGGACGAATGGCCCGGTTTATGGGTATGAAAGGGATGATCGCTTTTCGCACAAAGTGCTGACGTCCATAGTTTCGAGATTATGCTCCTTTTATTGCAAAAGATACTTGAAGAAATCCTGAACTAAACGATTCTCAAAGTTTCTCGGTTGCGATTTTATTTCAACGTGGCAGGTTTAAGACACGCTTAAATTCAAGATAGAACTAATATTACTAAATGCGAATTGTGCTTCCTCCCTCCCTTTTAATTTGTAGCCCAATTCCTAGGTTCCTTTTGCAACTGTTTCTTCAGCAACTGCAAAGTGTGGACTGAGAAAACAAGATATCGTAAAGCAGTTCACATTTAGATGCTTGATAAAAAGTCCATTAAACCTCTTGGTGGTTTATCTTTGTGTCGAAAGCTGCATTGTAGTGGCCAGTCTCTGGTGCAAAAACCTGTTGCAAACTGTCGTCAGTTCTGGGCAAAAGACAATTTGTTTTCCCTACTTGGGATTTCCATTCCCCTTGGAGTAATAGGGCAGTTTTGCCTCGTCCATGGCAAAATTGACCAGATTTTGAACGAGATATCTCGTCGAAACTAGTTGAAGGGTTAAGAATAAGAAGCTAAACTTACTTCGGAGAAAAGTTAATATCTCTCCGCATAATGTCGGCAAACTTTAGAAATGATTAGCTTTCTGGTGTTTGAATGAAAAATACCGCATAGTAAAAACATTCATATGATTATTAGAACAATGCTGATTTATGTAAATTAATGTGCTGTTTGCAGCGCTTCACATTTGAGAAAATCTTTGGCACTCACTATGAGCATGACTAAACATTTCATCTCTCCAAATCGAGAATGTTGGTTTCGATTTTATTTGGCAGTTATATATCTATAACAGCCGTTTCTCAAATTATAATTGACAAGCACAACTATAGGAAAATCAGATTCACTCGAATAATCGTCAATCAAGGATGGGCTTGTACAGAAATCAACTGATTTTTCTGTTGTGAAACTTGAAGGTTTAGGAAATTCGGACAGAACTGTACAATAGAAATAATCAACCGTGACACACTAGCATAGATTGTCATTTCTTCCACTGTCAATATAACACATAACCTGACACCTTGCTCTGGAATACGAACCTGACTGAACAAAAGGGATTGAGAAACCTTGTTCTCTGTTCGATTGTTGGTTCAGCCAATCCAATTGGTACCCATTGCTCAGCTAATAATCCTAAAATGTACCAATGGGATTCATCAACAGAGTATTCACTCATAGAAGACAATTGATTTTCTAGACGAAACGGTCTTTAGAATTTCCAAGCAGTACTACTTCGAGCTGAACTAATTCTGTGGCATAGACATGCATTTCTTATCCAAGATAACTTCCTCTGTTACATAGCATGTGCATGCCTTATGAGCTTAGCAATGCAAAATCGATTTCTGCTGGGATTTCTTAAGCCTCTGAGCGTCACGTGGTTTCCGAGTAGTGTAGTACTACGTTTACCCTACATGATTAACTTATATACTAGATGATAACTACACTTACCCACTTAATGATTAAATATCAATGGTTGAAAGAACCTTAGGAAGCATTCTATCGATCAAGGTCTAAACTGGCTCGTACGATGCGGACCGAACGTATACATGCGTGTGCGCCTCTCCGGTTGGTTAAATTTGACCTTTCAACAGTCGACTTGTGTATGAGTACCTGTACTGACGGCTATAGGACCAAATCTGATTTTCTTGTGATCGCACTTTTCGATTATAATTTGGCACCAATGATTGCCTAAACCAGTACCTTTTAACTGGCTCCTCATCTGAGTAAAACTGATTTTCCAGTTGGAGCGGTAAATCCGAACGGAACATGGCCCCATTGACATTTCCTCATTGAAGATCACTTCCTTCCCCATCCATATAACCCAAACGGGACAGCGGAATATGGGACATTCCATCGATACCTCGTTAAAAGCGGCTTTAGATGTCCTATCTGCTGCCGAAAGGAACTCGATCGCGGACAGATGGCCGGCACTAATAACTCTCCCCGAATCCCGAATTAAACGTGATTCTAAATCCAGGCCGTCGTCATTATATGTCGATTTGTAGCGAGCGACGTTTTGCCCTCCATCTCTGTAATGAGGACTTGGACAGAGGTTGCCTCTCTCCAGGTTGATTAAGGCACCGGGGGATCAATTGTGCACTTTCGAGAGCCGATACCCTCTGCTCACCGACCCCGCAAGATTACTCCTCCTCGCCTTAGCTGGGAAACGTTTAATAGTTATTTTGTTTAATAGAAAGCAGCGTTTTAAGGAATATCAAATAGGTTAGAAAGCTTATATAAACTACTTATTTAGAGCTTTAGGATAAACTGTCTGATTATAGATGATTTTTTTCTCATTTGTGGTATTTTGTTTAAGTTTTGATAATTTATTTGTTAGAGTGATAACTTGACTAGGTCGACAAAGAATTTCGTGTACCTATGCTATCCTGATTGGGACATCGTTTATGGAACGCACATGATTTTACAATCACCAGAATTTGGGAAGGTCACTAATTTGAACCCACCTATTTAACCACACATTTCCTTCGGCTGCGCCGGCCAGATTAGCAATCTGACCGCACTCCGATTCAAGAGACTCTGGGTTCGAATTCTCTCATTTGTGGTATTTTGTTTAAGTTTTGATAATTTATTTGTTAGTGATAACTTGACTAGGTCGACAAAGAATTTCGTGTACCTATGCTATCCTGATTGGGACATAGTTTATGGAACGCACATGATTTTACAATCACCAGAATTTGGGAAGGTCACTAATTTGAACCCACCTATTTAACCACACATTTCCTTCGGCTGCGCCGGCCAGATTAGCAATCTGACCGCACTCCGATTCAAGAGACTCTGGGTTCGAATTCTCTCATTTGTGGTATTTTGTTTAAGTTTTGATAATTTATTTGTTAGTGATAACTTGACTAGGTCGACAAAGAATTTCGTGTACCTATGCTATCCTGATTGGGACATCGTTTATGGAACGCACATGATTTTACAATCACCAGAATTTGGGAAGGTCACTAATTTGAACCCACCTATTTAACCACACATTTCCTTCGGCTGCGCCGGCCAGATTAGCAATCTGACCGCACTCCGATTCAAGAGACTCTGGGTTCGAATTCTCTCATTTGTGGTATTTTGTTTAAGTTTTGATAATTTATTTGTTAGTGATAACTTGACTAGGTCGACAAAGAATTTCGTGTACCTATGCTATCCTGATTGGGACATCGTTTATGGAACGCACATGATTTTACAATCGCCAGAATTTGGGAAGGTCACTAATTTGAACCCACCTATTTAACCACACATTTCCTTCGGCTGCGCCGGCCACATTAGCAATCTGACCGCACTCCGATTCAAGAGACTCTGGGTTCGAATTCCGATCCAAGCATGGATGTTCGTAGTGGTACGGAATCAACTTTAAGCTGCAGATCCTGGTCTAATTAGTCCTCGTGCAGCAAAAATGATCGTAGAGTGGCAAACCTAATCAAATCACTTGGCTACACGAGGCTCAGTTTGCATTCCTATGGAACCAAAGAAGTCTATTGTGAAACTATCGTTCAGCTATCTATCGCGGGGAACATTGTAAAAGCACGATATACCGAAGGAAGTGATATAGCAAGAACGGAGGAATTTTTTTAATTATTTAAAAAGTGCATATTATGTATTTTATTTAGTTATGTAAAACTACGATGTGGTAGAATATTTTTGTGTATATCGTAGATAATTTATAGTTTTTATACCTGCCTTTTGGGTTCCGACCGATGCACAGCCCTTCTAATCTATGTAGATACCCATACGCTATTTGACACTGGGCCCTCCGGAAAAAGTTGAGATAACAAATTGAAAGAGGGGAACTCTCAATTCTAAGGCCCCTCGGGGGCACATCCTCTTTAGGTGGGCATGAGCTTCAAGATACCCTAATGAGCTATTCTTTTCCCATGGAGTTTACTGCCTCTGGTAAACATGAGGATCGCGACCCCAGGATGCCCAAGTAATCCTTCTCTACTTCTCTCCATCCATTCTTTTCATAGTTACTTGATATTTATGTCTTGTGTTCGGCGCAGCTTTGCCAAATATGGCCCTAGAGCCAAAAAACCCTCCAAAACAACCAACCAAACAACCCAAATCTAAAGGTTGGTGTGCTGCATTGAGCTTTATGGTGCAAGCGCCATATTTGGCCTATCTGCACCAAACACAAGACATGGACAAACACACGCAATGAAAGTTTAGCTAACACAGAAGACACAAATTCTAAAGATGGAGATTGAGATATTCTGATTTTTGCAAACTTCATACTAGGTCTTATAAGAGATCGGTGTAGCCGAATGAGTGATATAACGAGTGGTCGCTATATACCTTGCAGAGCATGATTTTAATTGGAAGCTATTTTTACGGTTCTCGAGTTGTAGAGAAATCCTCGACTCCATTGTAAATCACTCGCATTGAGGAGACGAGACTGACAAACTTTTAAACAACTTTTCTTTTCCTTCTAATTTTCTCCACACTGAATAAAAGAGAGAATGCAGCTCCACCCCTATTTCGGCACAAAGAGCAACACGAACATCATAAAGTTTCTCTTTCCTCCCAATTCGTAGGAGAGATTGTGGCGGGAGATTGGCAAATAAAAAGGATATCTCCGCATCACGTCTCATTCTGTTTCCTCCTCTCTTCGGCCGCGAGTTTCCATTTCAACAAAAATTCTCTCGGAAGGAAAAGTGCGCAGACGGGGCTCTGGGGAGAAATTCCCTCATCCTTGATTTTGATTGGTCGTCCATCAAAAGCCTGGGAGTCATAGGCTCTCAATTCTTGAAATTGAACGGCAGTATTTTAGGCCATAATTTATTTTTACAGCTGATGAGAAGATCATTAGGAGTTTTTCTTCCTTGCTCGCCGCTTTTTCTTATCCTCTCCACTTCGGCCGAGTAATTGAAGCTCAGGATCTACGAGATCCATTTTCTCGAGATATTTAAAATTGTTCTTTTTCGTTCTATTGCGTGTTTTTTCCTCGGTTCATTCAGCGCCCATTACCTGAGGGGAAATTTAAAGATACTTTTTTGTCTGTAAATTTGTTCTCGACATGTCTGGTTGTAAAAAGAATATAATTTTAAGGAAAATCGTGCTTGAAATGTGCAGATCAAGAAATGTTAAATTGTGTTGGATTTTGTGAGAATGGCGACTTGTATACTGCAAAAGCTAGTGTCAAAAAAGGCTTTAGAATAGCACCATAGAAACAAATTTTGCTTACTACAAAGCGTCGTATATACCAAGATAAAAATAAGTGTGGAAGTACTAATTTCTCTTAGATTATTTAATCAAAAGTTAATTTTTTTGCCTCGTGAATGTTTGCTTTTGGCGTTCATATAACGCATTGCAGTAACCGAACGGTACACGCAACCATTTCGTTTATCACAGTTGATCAAAAATAAAATATGAATCATTTAACGAAATAATAATAAAAAATTATAACAAGTTATGTTAATTCGATACGTATATTTTAGGTTTATTTCGATATTTATATTATATTAATTAGAATTCCAAATAGATGAATTAAGGAACTGAATAGTTTAATTTGCTTTGCTTAGATATTTCTTTCACTTCGTTGGAGAAATGAAGCAATGGAATGTGTGCAGACGTAATATATATGAAGGGATTAATTAAAAAGAACTAGTCCCCGTAAAATTTTTAAGTTGCATACTAAATTAGAAGTTGAACTCATCTCGATTATTGCATTGCGTTGCAATACTCTTACGCGATTCCAATTAATCAAAGTGTGAATGTAAACTTCCAATGACTGTTAAACTGAATTTTAATGAACTCGGCCAACTTCCGATTTCCTTAAATTAAAATCTTTAAGGTTAGTTCTTAAGAATCGAAAATATTTTTCAACTGAAATTACACAACTTGAGCACAAATCAAACAAAAATAATTTATTTACTATCGGGTTATATGTGTGTCTGGGAATATAATTCAGAATGAGACGTGAAAACTCATTACGGCATTTGCGTAACAGTTGAAAAACAAGGGTTAATCATTTTAACTTGCACAAATTGAATTCGATGTGTCTGATTACATTATTCAGAAGATTTGTTAAACATGTAGTCCAAACACTAATAGTCATATGACTGGGATTTATATTATATTTCTGATACCTAATGACTTAATGCTTTTCTCATAATTCATGCCTTTGCACTTTTAAGCTTGCTTTCTTTCATTACCATTTTCCTATATCCTGTGTCACGTATATTTTAAATCATACGTATTTTAACAACCAACCAACATATTTTAAATCATCCATTCATTAAATTTATGTTTTTATTTTATTTCATGTTGAGTAAAATGTCTATGGAGTTTTAATTTATCCTCAGTTTGATATATTGTGCGATTAAATTCATACATTCATTGTTTTGAATTTACACTGGTTTTAGTGTTTGATTTGGCGCTTAGCACAGCTCGCCTGTTTTCGACCGTGCGCCAACAATCTAACAGCCACCCAACATAAAGCCCAACTTACTGTTTTGATACACACGACACCCAAAAACTCAATCTTAAATGGAAATAATTTTAAAGTAACAGAAAGCATTAGAAATGATGAACGCATTTTTAATGCTTTCACAATCGTCTTATGAATTTTCACTGTTATCCTAATCTGCACTCCAGGTAGGGGCCACTGTAGTCCAGTTGGAAGAACAACGGATTAGCAACCGGAGGGTTGCGAGTTCGAAACTCGGTCCAGCCAAAGACCGACATGTACACGGGGGTTGGCGTTCGTTAAACCTGTCGTGGCCTCAAATGTCCTCACATTGGGGGTGTGTGGAAGTGTTGGAGTGCCATCTCAGGTGTTGTCAGGTGGTTCAGAATTACGAGGCGTCGTCCTTGGATCTTTCCCTCCGGGATTGATCCCGGACCGTCGCCAATAGCCCGTTGTGTTGCTCCAGTGCTACGTTGATTCAACTACCTACCTGCACTCCATGTAGTGCATTTTTATGAAAGCGTGCGTCCAGCCCTGCGTGTATCAAAGTTTGGCAATATTTTCATGCTTACTAAAATAAAAAAGTCGAGCCAGTCAAGTAGACATTATTTTTAACTAAGTTCACCCATTTGGTTAATTGCTACGTATTAAAATTTCTTAATCCTCGTGGTAATTTATCTTGCACGCCCGAAACAGCCGTGTAGTGTCCAGCCTCTTGTGTGAAAACATGTTCCAAATTCAACAGTTTTGGTCAAGGGACAATTTGGTTTTTATACTTGAATCTTCATTCCTCTTGGAGTAATAGGGCAGATTTGTCTCGAGTATGTGTTTCGACGAGAAATCTCGTCCCTAGCAAATTTCAGCAGATCGTGGACGAGATATCTCGTCGAAACACTTGGAGGGTTAAGCCTCACCACTCTCAGAAACTGAACAAACTGTTTTCAAGTATTATATGCCTATCCGATTAACAATCTTCGACCCAACTTGAAGATATCTCCTTTGTAGAGAAGTGAAATGAAGTCGGTTTCACCGTTGGAGGGCACTTTGCTCATATTTAGATTTAGTGTGTATGAATGTACTTCATAAAAAAACCTTTCCTTTTTTTCGCTCTTGGGTCTCATCGAGTTTGACGGTGCAGCCTTCTTGACTAGCACAGCAGAGTACGCCTCGTCCCTCCTACGAAGGATGTTTCCAAAGTTCTGGGTGTTGTTATCTGGATGAATAATGCAGGACTAGTGACTAACTCTACGGTACGGATTTTCCCAACTATGTGACCCCCTAGAAGACACTTTAGGGGCTTCTTGAATCCTAGTGGGGCTTACTGCCTCTGGTAAACATAAGTATCAGCACCCCTAGCGATCTTTATCTTTCTTTTCACAATTACTTGACATCGTATGTCTTGTGTTTGTCCAAATCTGGACCTTGCACCATAAAAGCCAAACCCAACCATGTGAGCCAATGCCGATCGGTATGATTTTAACTGGATACAGACGCGTTCTTCAAGCGTTGACTTCTGAAGACGCTATCGATTCTCAAAGAGCCGTTATTTTCTTTGTATGGGAAGAGGGTTTATAGGAGACGCCTGTAATCTGTTCCCAGAATAGAAAATACCTGCGAGGTTTCGAGACTCAAACCTGTGGATGGAAGAGACTCCTCAAAAGTAAAGACGCCGATAAAGGGGTTAAATGGGAAATTCAGCCGAGAACTTCCCTCCCACCCCATTGGAGGAAAAAGACACTGAGGCCTATTCGGCGATCCATCGCGCCGTGATTAGGCAGAGTGCCGATGCCCCAATTAGGCGACGGGAAGTTTCCAGTTTATTCATTATTTTAACACTCCTCCTCAGGAGGGATCGAGTTAATTACCTAATGACTGGATCTTGCCCTTTCCTGCGACTCTTCGCTGGGAAACGCAACACATTGCCTCCAAGAGGCGGACCGGGACTCTCCTGGCGGTGCGTTTTTGCCTCTCTGCACGCCCGCGCGTTCGGCACCGCCGGAGACTCGCTAATTAAGACAAATGAGGGGCCCCGCTCTCACGCGAGCGCTGTCACGTGCTGCCGGCTCCTCTAATCAGATCCGGTGATTAATGGCGCCGCGCTGACACTCGCGTCGCGGAAAAAGGTTGGACGCTCTTTTTCCCTCCTGCAGGAAGATGTCTCACTTCCGTTTGCAGTACTTGAAATGACACTGTTGAGGAGCAACTCTTACTGAAGACAGCGGTGTCGGCCAATGTTAGAAAGGTACTCTTTCAAAAGTGTCCGGTTACATTACGGTGCAAGTTACGAAATCAGAGTAATTAAACTTAAAAAAATTTAAATGGCCAAAAATAATTTTAAATATTGTAGTGGTTGTTTTGGGTTTTATGGCGCAGGGGCCGTATTTGGCTAAGCTGGGCCAAGAAAAGATTCAAGACAGTCCATGTCAATTAATTGTGAAAAGAAAGGATGGAGGATAAGAAAGAGAAAGATCGCTTGGACATCCTGAGGTCGCGACACCAATGTTTACCAGAGTCAGTAAACCCCATGAGTAAAAAAGAGATCATTTAGGTATCTCGGATTAGTGAAGCCAGTACACATCTAAAGATGTGCCCCGAGGAGAAATGTTTTAACGCATAATTCAAAATTAACTGATAAAATTAATCGTATGCAACCATCACTCGCACTCAATAATAACTACTAAATTTGTTTACGGTTAATAGTCTCTGGCCGTCAATTACTGACATTAATATCAATAAATGGCAACTGATCGCAAACTAGCAATAACCATTAATAGTGTTATCTTATACCAGTTTCCCCATTTCTATCGATGAGAACATCAACTTGGGTTTCATTTTTCGATCCATGGTCCATTTTGGTACAGGAGATCAATTTATTCTTGACTCGTTGAAAAGATTCAAATCGAAGCTTGTCGCTCTTCGATTATAAATAACGTATTGCTTTAAAAATTCAAATACCAACTTTTATAAGGCCGGACAGAAGGGGAAGGGCTATAGGGGTTCGAGTATTTTTCTATACGACAAAAGTGCCATTTTGGATAAATGTCTCAGTGAAAAATATCAAATAATTTACGTAATTTGCATAATATCTAGTATTGTGTAAAGTTAAAATCCTTGAATATACATATTAGAATTGTACGGGTATCAAATCCCCGAGGTACCCGACTGTTCTCTCTTTCCTTCCTTCCGTTTTACCCTCACATCTGCTTTTTATTTTTACCTCCCTAATTTATATTTGGTGCAGCTTGGCCAAATATGGCCCTTGCGCCATAAAACTAAAACCGATCAGCCGAGAGTGAATTGTTTGTTGGTTGAAACTGGAATTAAGGAATATTAATACCGTTTCTAATGCCTAATGCAGTCTTAAAATTTTTATAGCATGCATAGTTGGCAGATATTTATTTTTAAAAAGAATCATAAATTCATTTTTAATTTTTCTAAAGATATGAAGATTGTATACATGGAGGGAGTGTGCATGAAGTCAAAAATTTTAAAAATTCCTGTTTGTAAATTTTGAATCCAAACTTCTTAAATTCAAATATCTACTTCTGAAGTGTAGAGATACTGCGGAATTTTATAATGGGGATGGTCGTAGTAAGAGAAGTCTGCCAGTAACTGACACGGACAATTGCTTTTACTATTTTTTAAAAGGATCGTCAACATCCCCCCCATTGGTTTGAGGAAAAAACAACGATTAGAACAAAATATTCCACATTATATTCACTGCAGAGCACTATTATTTTCATTAGCTTAGAAAGGGCCGTTATTACAAAAATTAAATTTATCACAACTTTCCCTCCTATTTGTAGACTAGATCACTCCAGTGTGACGTAATGCAATTTTTATTACGTCACAATGACGCACCTGCCCTGATGTATTACGACTTCCTCTGTGGCTTTGAAATAATGTAGCCCACGCTATAAAAGAATAGCTGTTTACTTTTAACCTGCTCTTGATCTTTAGTGGGGTGTCAGCTCAGGTGTGACCTCGTCATATGACTATGGTTCTTCAAAATTACGTGGTGTTGCCCTCGGGTCTTTCCCTTCGGGTTTGAACCCGAACCGTCACCAATAGCCCGTTGTGCTGCTCCTATGTGACGTTAAGTACTGACTTATCTTGGTCATTTGTTTTTGAACTGCTTTTGAATAGTAAAATCTTGTATATTTAACGCCATTGGTACTGAATTTTTTAGCGATAGTTATGAATGTTTTGTAAACTTCATTGATTAACAAAAAATCATCTTATTAATCTCTAAAAACTTTGACTCAATTTTGCATTGATGAAAAAGCGCATTTGGTGAAGTAATAAGTTACGTTTGCATGCAAAAGAATTGCAAGTAATTATATTTCAGCATTAAATTTTTAATACTGTAACAAGCCAACGTACCACAAGATGGCGCAACTTTTCCCCGAACCTGTTCCCGCCGTTACTGCTCAGCTGCGAGTCAGCCATGAAAGTGCTAGGTTGTATTCTTCGAGCACCTAATGTTTTCTTCTAATTTTTATTTGAACTTTGTTTCTTTAGTGTTTTAAATAAATTTTTGTGTTAATGTTTTTCCTCTCGTGCTCTTTGGGATCTTGTTGGAACAATGCTGACACAAAACTGGCGCCCAATGTGGAATGAACGGATATATGAACTTGAGGGAGACATAAAATGTAATAGAAATTATTGCTAAAATAATTCATTTAACCTTGACTAGATATCTATTTTGTTTAACCTTGACTAGATACCTGGTGGTTGTCTCGACGAATTATTTTATCATTAGCAAAAGTGACCAGACCTTGATGGACGAGATATCTCGTCATTAGAAGAAAACTGACCAGATCTTGATCTCGTCATAAATAAATTGGCAATATCTTGATGACGACATATCTCGTTATCAAGATATAATTGTTGGTATATTGGCAGAATTGGTCAGATCTTGATAGACAAGATATCTCATCGAAATCTTTGGGGGTTAAGATGCCAATGTTATGGAGCTACCAATTAAACGTCAATCATTCTTCTACTTGTAGAAAAAATAAGATTTTAGTCTAAAAACAAAAAATAGTTTTACTTCTGTTAATTTTAGTTATATTATATGCATCGTTTTGTAATTTAGTGGTTTAAGATATGACGTATCTTACGGCAGTTTTACAAGAATCTTCGTACATTTATTTTATTTTGAAGCTCAAAACACATTTTTTGGATGAGTAGATCGTATTTGCGACGATAAAGAAACGAAGTAAAGTCAATCTCTCGAAACAAAGAAAACAGTCGAGTAAGATTTTTTCCATTTCGTCCAAAGCAAATATCGGTTTCCATCTCCACAACAAGATCTGTTTTTATCTGAGCAAAAAGCGGTCGATCGATCAGAGTAATGAGCGTAATTATGATGATCCGAGCAACACAATGAAGGGATCCTCCACCGATAAGTAGAGCTCCCGGTCCTTGTGAAGTTGTGTGAAACAAAAGCCATTCATCATGCTGCGTCCCATCGAGGATTTATTACGGGTGGCAGATAACAACTCGGATTGAGCGAGATGGATTGCACCACAAAATGAATTAACCCGGTTTCAGTTCGGTTGGAAGGTCACCCTCCGACAGCAGCACTCTACTGAATGCTTGTCTATCGGTTATGCGTGTTTCTCTATTTAATAAAGTCTTAGATTTCAAATGCAAAAATATTCAATAAGGTATAGACCAGGGTTGCATTACATTGTAGAAAGAAAGCGTAATTCCATTATATAAAAGTACTATTATTGTAAGTGCTGTCCATCTTGATTTGACTGCTGGGCAGTCGATAAAGTACCGGATTCTGGACCTACCACCTCCCAGCTCGCCGAAATAAAGCTTAGAGCTTTGGCTTGGGAAGCGGGGGTAGACAACCACCGTGATCACGAAAGAAGAAGGCAGCGAGCCACTCAGCCCCCCCCCCGGCGGAAAGCATCGCCGAGTTCCCACGTGCGGCCCCAAGCATCAAGGGCACCACCATTTATTGAAACCAAAAATTTTACAAAATAGGCCAACAGGGCCAACAAAAGAACAACCGGCAACAATTTGTCGGGAAACAATATAATAAAAGTAGTGGACAAATAATAATAAGACAATATAAATATTAAAGACGACCGGTGAACACCACCGGTTTACAAGAATGAAACTCAATATAATACAAATTATTAAATAAAATCATATATATAATAAGTCTAACTTTAAAAATATAAAATAATGTATGACAATGTATTAAATAAGATGAGATGAATAATGATAATAAATATATGAATTAATGGAACGAAGGTAAGTAATATAATTAAAATTTTAAAATAATAAAACCAATAGCAAAGGGGAATACACAAGGAGCCAGGCTGTCACAAAGGAGCTCAATCTGTGGGCGGCGGGCCGTTTGTCACCTCTCCAGCTGCCAGGACGCATAGTCTAATCCTGTTCAGAGATACTATGTTTTTTAATACACCAGAGGGCCAAGCGGGTTTGTTAGACACCGCTGGCTCTCTCAAGTAATATTTCGAAGTATTTGTGCAGCTGAAGAGATAGAAAGTACCGGATTGGCAACCGGTGAGGTGCGAGTTCGAAACTCGATCCAACCAAACACCGTTGTTCAGGTGGGGACTGGTGCACATAAATCTCTCGTGGCCTCAAATGCCCTCGCGTTGGGGCGAGTGTGCCAACTGAAGTGTTGACTTGAATACCAGAACCACGGTCAGATGATTTCGACGTGTTGTCCTCTGACTTTTCCTATGCATTTTTATTTTGTACATATCTGAATTAAATTCTTCAGTCTCATTAGTTATGTCTCAGATGATGTTGTTTTTATTGTCTGACTATTAAAATATTTTTATTCTCATCTACACATTTTACATGTTTTAAAGTTACCTTTTATTTTTGTCTTTGACTTTATTTTTAAATGTTCTGCGCTTTTATTGGGCTATATTATGTCTTGTGTTTGGCGCAGCTTTTCCACTTTTGGACTTTGCCCATTAAACCCAAATCAACCAACCTCTGACTTTCCCCTTCGTGATTGTCCCAAACCGTCGCCCGTTGTGTTGCTCCAGCGCGACATTAATTCAACTGCCTACCTTGATTTGGTGGCAAAAACTCTAGCAGACGGTTGTTGCAGAACGTTTATTTTAAGGTGTTCCGTTCGTGGACAGGTGAGCATAATTGGCGACAATCTTCAGATATGCTCTATAAGGTATTCATCTATACTATTAAACTTTTGGGTCATTTTCTTAAAACAAACTGATGAAGATTTTTGAAATATCTATCATTAGAAAAGGAACGAAGTAATTTTACTTTCATCAGCTTACACTGACCTGTGAGGGGTCATCGGACGTCTGGTGTCCGATTGCCTCTGAAAGGGTTAAGACTAGTGTAAGTAAACAAATTTAGGAGCCAAAGTATTTAATTATTCCTTCATTTGATTTTCTGATGTCTAGGAATGTTCTAGATGTGGGGTGAAATACATGGTGCTCCACTTACAAAAACTCCAAGTACTAAATTTTTGTTTTGAGTTAAAGTACATTAATATAAGTGATGTCTAATAGTCAGATTTGTTTTTAGATGGATATTAGTTTTTACTTGTAAATAAATAAAAAACGAACCACTTACAAAAATATGTTGCTATAGGAGAATGACTTATATAATATTAAGTCAGCGTTTCGTGTTTTCAAAAGTTTAATTCAAATATATTAGTCAATTTTTCTAAATAAATTTCCTTACCTTATAATGAACGCACATAAAAAATTCCAACGAATTCTGCTTACAGCAGATAAATTAAAAAAATAAAAGATAAATAGAAATTCTGCTACTCGTCCGCGCGCCCACAGCGTTGTGAGAACTTTCCAAAATATAAAGACTGTCTCACAATAATGGGTCTTCGCTGAGAAAGCTTGTTACAGCGTCAAAGTGTTGAGGCATTGGTAATGTAGGATTCCAAACTTTTCCGAATTTAGAGTTGGCGCGTACAAGGATTGGCTGCATCTGAAAAAGTTCACATAAAATTGGTTCACGATCGCTTTCATCGTTTTATTGTTTTATAACCTTCACTCAAAAATGATTTTCGGCAAGTTTTGCAATGACGCCGTACTTCATTCTTAATCGTCAAACTCTGCTCGCGATTTGTAAATTCAAAACTTCGATCGCAGCTTTTGAGACAATGGGTGTCCACACCATATTCATTACTTGTCTGCCCCAAATTAGCATCCGCCCCATCGGGGGCCCTCAACGCAGCGGAGACCACCTGCGTCCCATCATTTGATTGATAGCGCAACTTGGGAAATTGATGCCGATCCCTCTTTAAAGATGCAGTAACGGCTCCGCTTTTGTTTGGGATCTCCAAGGAAAGCTTTGATTTATGCGGACTCTCCGCTTGTTGAACGCATCTTCAACAACGCTTTGGTCTTGGAGGAGGTTTTAAGATGCGTTTTCACACTTTTCTTGAACAAGGAGATTGCTTTGAAATCAATCTTTTACCCAACAAAGAAATAGACATTTTCAAAAACAAAATTGAATTAATAACTAATAAATTGGAACTCAATTGAGGATTAATAATACTTCATACAACTAAACGGATTTATGTGAAGCATTATTGAATTTGTATCTGCTAATTATTTTATAAATACGTGCACATTTGATAAAAATGTTCTCATGAATTCATTTTTATAAAATTTGTAAAGATTCATAAATTCCATAAAGTGATGTTCGAATAAGACTAATGGGCGAACAGAGGTTTGTACGACAACTTCCCATTCCTGGTGTTACTGTTAGAAAATTATTTATTCATTATTTAACTATATACGCAATTTCTAGTTAACTATATGAATTGTAATACGTAATTAAGTACTTAAATTGAGGAACTCGGAATTCATTTTAGTTTTATTTGGCATTTTAAATTCAATATAATTGTAAAAACAGAAAGAATAATCATCTGTAATGTTTTGGGTATGCCAAGAAATTTGTGATGCATACCTCATTTCAGAACCTAAATCGCATTCTTAGGACACTCACAAAATACAAATGTTCAGGACAGGGAAAATTCCAAATTCTAATTACTTTAACCCGAGAAGTATCTATTTCCATTCAGGAAGCAATGTTTAAACATAAAATAGACTCGTGATCCTAATCTTACTCATAAGATATCGTTTAGATTTGCATTCTGTGAGTTAAAATATGCACTTTTGAGTTGTACTATTTTAAGAATGATACATTTGATAAAATTTACTTCTGCCATTAGAAATTTTGCAAATCCAACATACATATCTTAATGCTTACAACGCAACTGAAGTACTTCCCACCTCAATTTGTCGAATAAAAAATAGATTTTTCCATTTTCCATATTTCTGGAATAGCACATGTTTCCGAGAGCTTAAATGAGATCCGAGATCTTCGAGCATTGCCACCGGAAACAAAAGAGTGTTCCGGCGGCCGGTGCTTTATCCCTGGTTCTTAATTGCCCCGTGCTTCTGAAAGTAGCTTTATTCCATTGTTCTAAATGAAGTCAGTCCCTGGTCGACTTTTAAGTGGCTCCCCGAGCGGACATGTCGTTACTATTCCGCAATCACCCGCGTCGACTCATTAAGCGGACGCGCCTCACCCCCGCCGACCGAGAACGACCCGCTGCGAAAACGCTTTAGCGGCCATGTTGGCTGCCACACGTAGCGCAACATTTGCTGCCACCGAATATCCACACGGATTATTGAAAAGCACCCTCAATGGCATCCAAGACACTTGCCAAGAATGAGAATTAGTTGGTAGGAGCGGGCATATTTGCTCTATGGAGATTCATGCGTGGGAAATGAAATTCGAAACCGCGTGCTCATTGGATTGTGGAATACTATGCATCATGCTGTTGATCGGCATATTTTAAATCATAATTTCTTTCTGCCACTTCTGTCCTCATGTCGTTGATCGATATGGTCCATTTTTAATTATTTCATATGCTAAATAATTATATTTTAATCAATTTTTAATGTTGATTTGATTGTCTATATTGAATTGTATCCTTTAAAAAAATCTTTAAAATTCATTTAAACTTGCGTTTGGCGCAGCTTGTCCGTTACACTGGACCTTGCGCCATTGAAATTAAACCAACCAACCTCGGATTGTGAACTTGTACATCGTATAATCCGCAGAATGGTTCTTATAAATGAGTGAATTCAATGGTAGTATAATATTTAGAAACAGGAAAAATCAGCAAAAGCTCTCGCATTTTAAACCCTCTTGATGGTTGTCTCGTCAAGGGGTATCAAGCAAAACTGACCTGTTCTTGATGGACGAGACATCTCGTCATTAGAAGAAAATTGACCAGACATTGGTCTCGTCATCACACAAAAATCGGTAATATCTTGACGAGATATCGCGTCATTAGCAAAATTGGTCAGATCTTGATGGAAGAAATATCTCGTCAAAACCACTTGGATCGTTAAAGAGATACATGACCTTTATCGTGCATTTAATTTACCAAACCTTAATTGGTCAGAAGAATTTGATTTCTCGCTTTGAGTGCGATGATAATGGCCATTTTACATTTCGGAAATCGAAATTTGAAACGTCAATTGAGTCGCATGAAGATTACACAATTATAAATTATAAGCCATAAATAGAGTAAGCATAATATGGATTATAATGAATTAGAACCTCGCTTGTTTTAAACATGTTTTGACTGAGAAATAAATTTATCTAAATTGATATTTAAATTTTAATATTGACGTTTTGTATCTATATCTTGGCACACCAAGAATCCGTGATAGTAGGTACAACAGTGAAATGAAAATTTCTTCCAATAGCGTAGATGCAAATAATACTCTTCTAAAATTTGATAACTCATCTCAAATAATATATAAGTATTATAAATTCTCATCAAAAATCAATTCTAGAGTTGGGATGTTATTATGACCGGCTTTAAAATGAATGTGCTGTGACAAATTAAGAAACAGTTCGCAACTGTTATCGAAAATATTAACAATCGATAAATATCCCCGAATGCTAAAAAAATAAACTTTGAAATATCTAAGCTTATTGTAAAAATGATTAAACTACGTTGAAAATAAAATCAAATTTTTTAAAAATTTATAAAAGCAGAGTGAAATCGTTAAAAACATTTAAATCACTTAACGGTTAAGTTAAACAGTGTTTAATAGCTAAAATTAATGATTCACATCAATTGTGATAGTTAATCGTGCTGGAGGTTGTTTCGACGAGATATATCATCATTAGAAAAACTGACCAGATCTTGATGGACGAGAAATGTCTTCTCAGTATATCGCGCCTTTTTCTTGTCCCCCGGGCCGCCGTAGTCCAGTTGGAAGAGTAACGGTTTAGCAACCAGAGAGCTGTGAGTTCGAAACTAGGTCTAACTAAAGACCGCCGTGTACGCAGGGGCTGGTGCACGTTAAATCTGTCGTGGTCTCAAATGTCCTCACGTTGGCAGGGTGTGGAAGTTTGAGAGTGGGGTGCCAGTTCAGATGGAACCTCGTCATCTAACCGTAGTTCAGAATTTCGTGGTGTTGTCCTCGGATCTTTTCCTTCGGGATCGATCCCTCGCCAGTAGCCCGTTGTGTTGCTCCAGTGCGACGTTAATTAACTACCTTTTCTTGTCCCCCAAGAATCGCGATATATGGAGGGGCTACTGAAACTGCTATCGCAAATTAGCACTAACAGTTAACGTAAAATAACAGTTCTGCCCACCACTACTCAATACCGAACGCTGCTGCAAGAGGAAAAGAAATCCCCACACGAGAAGTCCTCCGGTAGAGTCTCGCAGATGTATGTATAACGAGGGCCGAGAGGATAAATACTCGTCTCTGGTGGGTGTTCGACCGGGCCATTACGGGCAACCGTAAGTGGGCCCCGGAGTGGGAACGCTTTTATCTTCGCTCTGAGCGGGAGCAATCGCTTTACATGGTAACTACTCACGTCTTGCTTCCGAGGCGGCATTTGTTATCAGCTGAGCCCGTTTGCCCTTGAGATCTATTCTTCGGCTGGAAAAAGTGCTCCGCTAGGATCGTGTCCCGAAGCCTGTAGGACGCTGATTTGCATGGCAATGTGGATTAGGGCTATCCTAATGTGGTCCTAATGAGTTTTGGGGGCCGCTGTGGCTCAGTGGGTTTGTCCACTTCGCTAGAAACCTTCGAGTTTTAGGCGGTACAAGTTCGATTCCTGCCAGGTGCATTCCTACCTGGATGTATTTCTCTCTTCTGTGTCAGTAAAGCTTTCACTGTGTGGTGTCAGTTACTTGATATTGTATTTTGCTGGCGCAGCATGGCCAAATATAGCCCTTGTGCCATAAAACCTCAAAAACCAACCCTCTGTCAGTATAGAACTTTCATTGCGTGGATTCGTGCAGTACTAGACTTTGCCTTGTGTTTGTAGCAGCTTGGCCAAATATGGCCCTTGCAGTGTAAAACTTGATGCAATCAACCAACCCACTAATGGGTTTTATGTTCGTTCAACGGTTCAACAGAAAATGAACTCATTGCGTGGTTGTATTGTCACCTATGGATAAGCATTATGCTGCTTCTACACTTGTTGACGAAACGTGTTGACATAGGTGAAATGGGAGCAAGCCCTTGTTGCTGGACCAGTGAAATATTGTAATGAAAGGATAAGATCACAAAATTTAGGGATTATACATACACATTAAATTTGTTTACATACATATACATTCCTAAATTCTTGAAATTAAAGTAAAGCACGCATAGTAAGAACTATGAAAAATTGGAAAGAATTTCTCCTTTGCTCAGGCGTTTTGTAAACCATATGGTGTTCCGGTACTAAGTGTCACATTGTTTTTTCAGTCAAACTTAGAGGAAATAACGGGCAACAAGTATTATTTTGCAGGCTGGTGGGGTGGAGAGATTCAAGACCACCTAATTTTTCTAGTATCTGTCGTCAAAAGGAACTTTCCGTTCTCAAAGAATTCATGATTTCCCCTATGTCAACGCGTGTTTTGACAAAATGAGTAGACAGTTTTCGAAAATAGTGAATAAAAACGAGTTAACACAACTTGTCCCACTATTACGCATATGAATAAAGTGTCCCTAAGTTTTGGGTTCACCGTCGTTAAGCCACGTGCTCACCAGCGAATTCTAACACGTAATGCAACCGATTTCTCTAGCGTGGACGTCAATCAAACAGCGCCTCAAAGCTATTTGACCACTTGTTGGTGTTTGATAGGTAGTTAATTAAGGTCGCATTTGAAGAAAAAACGGGCTATTGGTGGTGGTCCCGAAGGGAAAGAACCGAGGACAACTCGTAATTTTGAAACGCGGTCAACACCTGAGCAAACACCCCACTCTCCAATCTTCCACACCACGTCAACGTGAAGACATTTGAGGCTACGACAGATTAAACGTATTCCCACGTACACGACGGTATTTGGCTGGATCGAGTTTCGAATTCCCAATCTTCCAGTTGCTAAGCCCCTACTCTTTCAACTACTGCCGGGTTTTGAGACGAGCACAAGGACAGTAATTTGCTGTAAAGTTGTAGATGCTAAAAGCTGTTCTGTTGTGAATACGTTACATCGTCCCCTTTCTACACACTGCACCTGCGGATTCGTGAACAGCTCTAATCATCACTGGATTCGACTGCCTCGTTATTGTTGTGCGCGTCTTGTGATTGGGCGTACCGTTCACATCACGTACAGATGCTTCCGAAATACGGCAAATGACCTTGGGAAAGTCCATTCGTACGAAAGTAGTTAACCTGACGTAAAGGGCTATGTGCATCGCGACCATCGAAAGTAATTGGTTGTAACGCCAACTGGTAATAACTGATATAGCTTCGAGCACCCAACTTGGAGCCAGAAAGTGCGCTAAAGTCTCAAATTGTGGGAACTCTTAACCTGTTCCTCAATCTAACGAGTAAACACGTTAAAAATCACACGATTCCAATACCAACTCGCCGTACTATGCATGGTACAGTTATCTAACGAGCAAACGGCTTTCCATGCTACATTTATAACTCTGATCTTACTACTAGATGATAGTGTAATCACACTCTCTCTATAAATTGTTGATTAAATCCTTTTTCCTAGCAGATACGTATTCACGCAGACTGTTAGCCTTAAAAGAATAAATTCGCGATACTGTTTTTTACACTAACATTGCATTGTGTAAGTCACTGAACGTTTGTAGTATTACGTATTGTCCATTGATTTAAGTGATGTGAATGCAAACTTAATTTTTGTGACATGGAAAGTATAAATCCTTTTCAACTTTTGAATGATGCCCCTAACTCAAATGAACGATTCGTTTAACTTTACCTTGATGGAAATGAACAACAAATTGAGAACAAATAACGTCGTTCGATTCCACCATCATTAGTAGCACATAAAAGTAAAAGAAAAACACCATCCGAGTAATTTCCTGCTGAAATAAAGTTTTATGCCGTTACGATTACAGTTTCTTTTCCGTTACACATTTTAAACCTTCGATCGGCCTGGTTTCTTTTTTATTACTCATACCCCAAACCGATATCAAAAAGGAATAAACGACGAATGGAAAAAAAGATAAGTTTTAAGCCCGTAGCCGTGATTGAATTTCATGCTTAACCAGACAAGTAGCATCGTGCGGGCAACGAAATTGTCCCTGCTCCTATATAAAGCAGCCTTTCCCCCTCAACTGTTGCTCCTTATTCCCAGGGATAAAGCAACGAAAGGGAAAGAAAGGTTCCTAATGGTTCCCGCTTTTATGTGAGGCCTTTAAATTTAATGGCGCGTGATAAAAGTTCAATCATGATGTCCGGCAAGGTCATTAAAGCCGGACTCCGGCAGAATAGGATTAGATGGGAGGACTGTTATCTGGGCTCATTTTTATGCCATTGCCTGACGAGTCAATCTTCGCCTGACGACGTTAGGCAAACAGCTCGACGTGATCCAAGACGGCATTTAAATAGATTCACGCTTCGGGACGATTTATTGCGCTTACCTGTGTGATATCATCCCTGTCGCCACCATAGGTTAGAATCTATTGTAATGATTTTAGCTTGAAGAATCAACCACCTATTCGACGCGTATAACGTAATTTTAATCCACCAAAAAGTATAGCGTTGAAATTTGCATCAGTTTTATGTACTCGTATGAAAATTTAACTATATTGTAGTGGTGGTTTTTTTTCCCTGAGATGTAGAGTGGAGGTTCATTCCAAGGTGTTTGTTTTCTTCCAAATAAAGTGAGGGGCCGTCGTCGTGACTCAGTGGTTATGTCCACTGCGCTAGCAACCTTCGAGTTGTAGGCAGCGTATGTTCGATTTATGTCAGGTGCATTCCTCCCTGGGTGTATTTCTTTCTTCTGTGTCCGTAAAACTTTCATTGTGTGTGTATATCTATTACTTGATATTGTATGTCCAGTGTCGGGGGCGCAGCATGGCCAAATATGGCCCTTGCGCCATAAAACCTCAAAATAACCAACTTCCGAATAAAGTGACTTAATTTGAGCCTGCTTTTTTAGTTGAAGCAACATTAATGGTGCGGGAAAGTAAAATTGTTGGAGGTATGCTTCGTTGTTTTTCAGAAGTTTTAGTTAAGTTTTGCCTGTAGAAAATGAACCCGGATGAAAATTAAAATGATCATTCATCATATTTATAAAGGGGAATAATCTGAACAAGACTTCATAGAAGCATAAATAGAATTAATACGGCTCATTTTCTAGGTTGTAAATCTAATAAACTAACGTTTCTATTATAAATTCTGTGCTACATCTATTTCCATCTTGAATAGTACAGTTTGTATTTAGGTAATTTCGAGCCTAGTATTCGCTTAAAAACCGCACATGTACCGAAAGTAACGCAGGCTTTTGGGTGTTTTGAAGACAATTGAAAACAATGATTTCATATCAGGCGGTAAAGTAGTAAGACTATTTTTATTCATGACGTGAACATGTGTAAAATTTGCAAAACGCACCATATTATACTATATTTATAAACTATATTCTGAATGTGAAACAGCTAAAGTTTGCATTTATGAATCTAAATGGGTTATAGAGCAGCCTTTCGTGCTCCGAAATACTGAAGATATTTTTAGGTTGAAAAAGAGCAAAATAACTGCGCGATTTGTGTGAAACAAAGAAATAGATGTAAGTATTATGTGGAAACCATTTCTGTTGTGTTTGCTATTACAAGCCTATCTGTGACCGAGGATGAAATTCAATAAATTTGGCTTCGCGAATAAATATGTTTATATAACCTTTCATAAATATTTATTAAAATCACTATACCCTCATTTGAAGTTTCTCCCTTATTTGCCATCAAACAGCACAAATTCCGTCTGAAACTATAAAATATATTGTGTAATATAAAATACATTTTATAAATTCTACTTATACTGAACGTGGAGCTATCAAACTTGATAGTAATTAAAATATAATTTGAGTGAACAAGTCACAAAAATAAAAAGAAAGTACACTCAAAACAGCTCTGCTGAAGCACAGCTGTTATGACAGACCAAAAACTGCTATTCAATTTGAAGGCAGCCAATCATTCATCACTCAATGTCGACCATTTACGCATACTGGCTCTGCTAATTAGGACAATCGATTGGCACTCTGCCATTAATCAGCAGACGGATGGATGGAGGGTTGTGATTGGACGGGCTAATGATAGCTCATGTTCACTATTAGAGTTTGCATGAGTGGACAACATGTAATGGAATGATTTTCCAATACGCAGTGTTAATCATAGATGCCCATGGACGCCAACAATCAATAGATCGAGTGTCTGCTTTGCATGGGGAAATTCAACACGCATGCGCAGAGTATGATTATAATTCATGCCTCTCGTATAGGGTCTAAACTCGCAAGCCAATGCATGTCAATCAAACCTCAGTAATTACTACTTATATCTATCTTATATATCAAAAAACAAAGCAGCTACCGCCTTTATTTAGAATCTGATACTTCTTTTGGGTTTAAAATAAAATTCAAAGCCCCATGTTTGGAGAAATTCAACTCTGTCTGCCAATCTAACGGAAATAAGTTCTGTTTGACTCTCAGATATGTATTGAGCGACAAAAGAATATATAATAGTAAATTTTTTTCGTGCCCTAAACATATTTAATAATGGTGTCATTTGCTTATTTTGATTCTATTGCGCGACTTAGGAATCTGTAAAAGTGTTTTTTCCTTCCTATTTACCTTTGCAACAGGGAAATTTCTTCGTGTGAAGAAAGCCATTTAATAATTTCTTCGTGCCAGCAAAACCATTTAATAATGGTGTCATTTACTTATTTTGATATTCTTAGATTCCTAAGCCGCGGAATGGATACCTAAAAGTGTTTTTTCCTTCCTATTACCTTTACAACGGAAATTTCTTTGCGAAAAAGCCGTTTAATAATGGTGTCATTTGCTATTTGATTCTTAGTTATCTATTCAGCGACTAAGAATTTGTAAAAGTGTATTTTCCTTCCTAATAACCGTCCTACAGGGGTCTTTTTCAATGCGTAGGAAGTCATTTCATAATGTTAATCATATTGTGGGTATTTGCTGTAGGGACTAAGATATCCATTTAGTAGTTGAGGAATCTAATCTTTTTTCCTTCATATTGCTTTTTTATCTGGGAAAATTCTACTTGTGAGTGAACGTTTTGCGTTTCAGTTATCAGTTGTTATTGAGACGTCAAAAATGTAATCGTTTGAATAACAGATTCATATTTCCCTTTTCATAGGGAACTCTACCCTTGCAGAAATCCATATGCAACTAATATGAATCATTACATACAGTCTGTATTTCGACTCGAAGGATTCAACAATTCAAGAACCTATAAAACTATTTCTTACTATAGTTTACTTATCCTAGTGTTATTCATTCCATTTCAGTTGCTATTTCAGAATTTGTTGAAGTTCATAATATGCTTCTTCCATCGTATTGCCTATCCCGCAGGGAAATTCTACGTACATCTTGATTTTTATTTTAGTTACCGTTGCTATTTGGACTCAAATCTATTCAGCAGTTCATAAATCTGTAAAAGGTACATTTCTCCCGATGAACGATGACTTAATATCCTAATGTTATAGTCAGTTGTTACTTCTATTATCAGATTCTATGTAACTAAATCTGAAAATATTTGTCTTTATTTACATAATATGGAAAATTCTACGCGTAAAGTGTTCAAATATCTTAGGGGATAACAGATTTCAGTATTCAAATAAAATTTTTGAGATTCTAGGAGATCAAAGTGGACACCGAAAGGCTAAGAAGGTTGAAGAATCGACAGGCATGTTAATCACGTAAATACATTACTTATCATAAATTCCAAAATAAAACATATTTTTCGAGATTATTGAAAATATATTCAATCTAGCCACGGTCTTCACTTCTAAATCAACCGTGACAGTGTCAAATTCGAAACTTTTCGTTGGGGATTTTCCAAACATTTCGCGCTCGGGAATGCTATACCCAGTCTCGACAGCCGCTAACTCGATTTATTTGTCACAGACATGTCAAAACACACCCGCCTTTCGTTCATCATCGACGGTATCCTAATCCCAATCTGCTCCTTTGACAACCTGAGATCACTGGGGGAATTTCTTTGATTGCTTTATTCTTGCAACCCTCCTCTTTGTCTCACTCTGTTCTGTGTGTATCCTGGGGTTTTCCTGAATTCTCTCCACAAAAAAGAAAGAAATGGGAAGGTTTGACTTTTTTCTCGGCATACAGCGCGTAGCCCTCCCGAGGGAATGGTTTCACGAGTTCTTGACGCAATTTTGTCTTCGGCTTGTTGCTCTCTGATAACAAGTGATTCCCGGTAATCTCTCGTCGGGAAGTTTGGAAAAAGCACACAAAGAAGGAACCGTTAGGGGAAAACAAGAGCTTTATCGGCCCCAAAGACAAAGAAACGTTAAGACTTTTGGAAGCGAAATATAAAAATTGGCTCAACCCACCAAGGATTAGACTACCGGATTGAAAGGAGTCTCAGAAACTAGGGACTCGGTGTTTGATTTCTGCTCTCAGGAAGCAGAGGGACGACTTGTTTTTGGTATCGATAGCTTGTTTGAGAAGACGGAATGAGTTTGTAACAACTACTCTTTCTTTTGGCGTTCTTTCCAGATTTACTGAGTGGTTTCAGCGGTGTCGTGTTTGAGCAAGGGAGTTCAACTCTCTAAATGTTGTGATGAATGTTTTCCGGAAATAACTGTCAAAACTTTCAACTTTCCAAATGATGTATGGATGTTGGATACACGTTATAAAATTCTGTATTTAATTCCATTTGAACATTTAACATCTTTACAGGTTTATAAAGTATGAAAAACTGAATTCGAAAAATGTTTCCAACTTGTGAATCCAAAGTGAATTTGTTTCCAATTTGGGTATCCAATATGAATTTGTTTCCAATTTGTGAAACAACAAATTTATGCTACTTAGGATATTCGCGATATTATTGTAATTTAAAATTTTATTATTTAAACAGATTCACTAACGTTATCAAACAAATTTATTTGTGCTTCAAGGGACTACAAGTGTGCCATTAGTTTTGACACGTTCCCTGCAAAGCCTTTTTTGAGTCGACCAAATAGCAACCGGGGGTTTGTGAGTTTGAAACTAGGTGTAGCCAAAAAATCATCGTACAAGGGGCTGGTACACGTTAAATCTGTCGTGGTCTCAACTGTCCTCACGTTGGCGTGGTGTGGAAGTGTTGGTGTTGACCTCGTCACCTGAGCGTGGTTCAAAATTACGTGGTGTCTTTCCCTTGAAGACTGATCCCCGACCGTTGCCCGTTTTGTTGCTCCAGTGCGGCGTTAATTAACTACCTACCTACCTTTTTTGAGTGAATTTCATTTTTAGGCCTTGTGTACCAAATACGATGCATGTTATAGAGTTTGATAAATATATAAAAAATTTGCTTTTTCTGAACTCGAAACTCGTTTATTAGTAGAATAAATATTGAAACAATAAAATGGAAAATATGATAAATAAATTCCTTCCAAATAATCATTTCACATTGAAAACAGAAAATCGTATGCATGTTGGCCTCAGTTTCAGTGAGCATTAAAAACGTTACGCAAGCATTGAACGTGTCAAACTATCCAAGATAATTATATCGAGTTACGATATTTAATAAAAGTTATGACTAGTTTTTGAAATGTTTGACCTATGACGGATGAGCGCGATCCGTCGACGGTAATTTCATATTCTATGTTAATGTACTGGAATCGCCACTCAAAAGCGGGTTTTTTTTTGTTTTGACCTTTGATCTTATATTTAGATAAATTATTTGATTTCATTTTCTATTCGAAGTAAAAAAGCGGGTAACACAATTGTAATATTTTCTCAACTATAAAGATTTTAAAGCCAATTCATATAATTTCTTATTGAAACTCGTTATCGCTCCTATTATCAACCAACGAACGAAAAATTTTTCTTACTTTAATTCGAGAGAATTGATATTTAACTTCATAAATAATGTCAAAATGAAAAATGTTTAGTTCGTGAATTGGTTTTACACAATTTGATAGTTGGCTTGTAGAAGACCCTATTGGAATCTGATGTTATTTTCATACTGCATATGAAGTAATAAATTACCATGTAAAGGAAAGAACATTGTCATGAAACTTATTTGTATGTATTTAAGCAATCTAAACTGGTTTAGGTACCTTCATTAGAACTTTTTACATTTTTCAAGAATTGATGTTATGGTATTCAAGTTTTTCGGTCATTTTAAAGCATTTTTTTGTTGTTTTTGATTGATAGTTTTGCATGTTTTTGTCTTCAAATAAAAAGGGTATTTTGAACGATGCAGTACAATTCTGGGTTGATAATATAAGTTTCCTCTTTGCTATGTTATTCCATTAAATCTATTCATTCAAACATTTTCATTAGTAAAGTTAAAACCTTTTACTAGTTTACAAGTTTATTATCAAGTGGAAATTTATTTTTTAATTTATAGACATATTAACTAAATAGACCTTCAATTTTCAAAGAATTGAAAAAGTTAAATTGGCGTTTTAACGAATTTTTTTGTCTAACACGTATTTTGCAAGCAAATGTTAATTTTATTAGTTTCAGTGCTCCACAAAGTTGTACTTGTTTATTTTGGATGGTTTCATAGGTCATAATTGTAAAAAAAAAAACGATATTTAGTTTATAAAGCAACAGTCAACAGATGAAATGTTTCATAATTCTTGTAAATTAGTTTTAGAAGGTCAAAAATTATATTTTTGTTTTCAGGTCATTTTTCTATAATAAGAAAAGTAGTTTTTACGAAATACAAATAACATATTTTGACCTGATAAGATATGATAAATAAAAACAGCCGTTTGATAATTTTTGACAAAATAAACTATTACGGATTTAAGAAAGATCTCAAATACAATATTGAGGCGATCTAGCTCATAAAGTTTTTATATTTGGAGTAAAATAATTAAAGCAAGTGATTTTAACTGACCATTTTATCCCTTAAAATATCTTGTTCAACGAGCATCGCCAAACTGAGCGACATGTCACATTGAGGAATGTGATTAGTCGCAACCAAAACGAAGTCAGTCTGACAGCTTTTCTCCGTGACAAGTGTTGCTTTATATTCTGTCATTGGAATGCTCGTGTGTCACTAATCTTAGTGTTGATGTTATACGACTTCGGATGAGACGCTAATATAAAATAAACCTTTCTTTTAGGCTTATATTTCTATAATTTACATTTTTTTAAATGTAAACAAAAGAGAAATAATATTTATATGGGTAGATTTCATTTTTCTAAAGATATCGTTTACAAAAATCTATTTAATATTGCAAATGTGCATACTTTTTATCAGTTATGTCTCCTGCTTTTTAGATAATGCATAAATTTTAACATTAATCACGTATCTTTGATACAGTTAATTAGCAATGCAGTTAACACGTTTAAACAAAGTTGACTTCACTTTTGAATGAAACCCATTATAATTTATTTATAAACAAAATGTTTAGAACTGGCGCTAGAAAATAACAAATAAATCATGTATAAGATTTAAAATATGACTAGAACTATTTGTTCGCTTTATAATTAAAGCATAAATAAAATACTAAATAATGATTTGTTGATTTAATATTCTGATATTCGTCCAGAATTTTGAACCAGGAGTTGTGAATCAGATAATGGCTATTTTAATTTCCATTATCTGATTCATAACTTTAATAACCTATTGAAGACAACCGTATTTCTTAGAGTTATAGCTAATTTCATTTATTGCTGAAATATAGGACGTCTACAATTTATCATATGCCATATATTAAATGTTTCAAGGTTATGTTTGACTGTAGATCAAGTAAGATTTTTAAAACATTTCTACTATAATTTCAGTAACATCACTAAATTTTAAAACAGCGATTTTTATATATTATAAAATAAGCACTCTTTTTTATCATTTACAATAAATCATTTTAGAGTACTTACGGTGAGATAAAAGTGGATTATGAATTTTAATTTATCCAAACAGGAAGAAATCATTCTAGATAGTATTAAAGTATGTTCATGAATTAATAGTTCATTCTCGTAACAGTCCAAGGTAAAACGCTTACATTATATCATATATTCATAAATGTATAGAGTACAGATTTGTACACTTAATTGTGCGTGATTTTACGCCATTTGAGTTTTACATTTCAATAAGTGCGAGTTTTTATTTCAACAGATAATTTTAATTCGCGAGTAGTCGTTGCTATATTTTTAATTGGACTATAATGTAAGCTAATTTTTCGGGAGGAAGACATAATTTGTCTGACCCAAAATATCTCCCATATCTTGAAGTACAATATCAAAAATAGAACATCCGCGCTATTTAGCATCCTGCTCAGTTTTGACAGATTTAGATATATTCACACAGAATAAAGAGAAATGGAAGTTCAGCGCGTGATAAAAAAATGTCTGCATGCCATCCGAATAGTGATAGTGGATTTGATTCTGTCGTCAGAAACATCCAGCTGTCAGACTCTGGGAGGAGATTTCGACACATTTTATGCAGAGTATCTTGTGACTTGATTTCTGGGAGAGTTCCTTTCGATGGAATATTTCTATCCTACTATTGCAATGCATAGTTCCTTAGATTGTACTAGGTTTGTGAGGCTAGGTTGACTAGGCTTAACCCTACGAGATTCAAGAAATTTCCATGTACTATTGCTTTTACAACAATACACACATAAAGACACCTTAAAACAAACTCATGGATTGACATTTTTTCGAACCCTAAATGTTAATTTTCATGATGAGATATACATTGTCACATTGTTATTTGTTCAAAAGATATATACCACTATCATAATGCTGATAATAATAATTTTTTTACTTGAGAAATGGTCTTTAAACAATTGTACCCCAAATCATTTGTTTTGTCGATGCGCTAGTTTCTGCTCTAAGCCGACGATATAGCATGCATTGGTTGAACGAATCCTAACGAATATTCCATTAGGCAAGGTCAAAACTGGTTTCATGCATAGTGCAATAGGTTACAGAACGGATAAATACGTGTGAAACCCAGATGGTTAAGAATTTTCTTTTTTGACGACAGCTAAATAGACTGGGATCTGGGCTTAAAGTAATTTTTTGCTGAGATTATTTTACTGTTCATTTTTATCTTTGGGTATTAAGCCAAAAAACTCGACCTAGTTTCATGCAATCCATTTGCTATTCCTCTTATAAATGTAGAAGTGTTCATCAACTAAGCAGAACTCAGAATTATATTTCAAAGTTTTTACTGATAAAGAAAACCCAATAGGTCTGTAACTTGAATTAAAATTATTTTATTGTATCAAAGTGTAATCTAATATATTTTCATTTTTATTTCTATGTTTTAATGCTCGGAGGCGCGCCCATGCATATATCCGTTCGGCAATTGGGAACCTGAACTTCTAACCAATTTTGAATTTGTTAATTAATAGAATGTTTCTGAGGATTCTTCCTATCCATTGATGGGGTTGTATTGTCATTTAATGTGGTGTGGGATAAAAAGTACAATACCACTCGAAAATCTCGTGAAATTCAGAAGGTTAAAGTACATTTCAATTTTAGAGCCAACCTTTCTTTTCGTCTTAATTCATTAATTTTAAAAATGGGTACATTAAGAGATGAAAAACACAAGCTGAAATGTTCGCTGTTGCTAGGAATATACATTAAGCATTATTTTCCTGTCAAAATAGCTTTCGTGTATGGAAAAATGAACGTAGAATGACCAAATCAAACAATCCTACAATTGTTTTCAATAATAGTAAAATATACAATTTCATTTGCTCTCACTTTTGACACTCGATTCAACTGGCTTTGGGTTCGAATCTGGATCTGAGCATAGATATATGTAGTGATTCGGAATTCACTTTAAGCCGTAGGTTCCGGTCTAATTAGCATTCTTGAAGCAGCAAATTACTGTAGAGTGACAAACCAAGCCATCGCAATAAATCCTCCCCTTTCCTACACGAATTAAACTAGAACTCGCTATTTCCAGATCTGAAAGTAAATTTTTACTCTTTTATATCGAAATGCTTTTTGTTTTGAAGCAGAACGCGGCCCACATATTTCATGCGGTGCCACCGGAGTCTGTCCATGACGTCCCGAAATTAACTGATTAACGCCAATTAGGCAACCGATCGAATTCGGGGCTTGTCCCGACATCCATCCTTGCTTAACTTAATCCAACTTGGCAAAATGGCACTCCTCCCGTCGGCTGCTGCTGCACGGCACTTTTTACTGGACCCAATCTTGGAGAGACCACTGCCCGGAAGGTGCATTTCGAGTTTATTTTGGAAAGCGTAATTGGGCAGGGTTGCTTAAAATTATATTGGTACTATGTATCGTCTTGAAATGGTGTTTAACTTCTACTTAATTTGAAAAGTATGTTTTCTACTCTGAAGGATTATAGCGTGTTACATTTTATATTTATCGTATTTCATATTTCATATTTAATTGTGCATATAAATTTTATGTTTATGTATTTGACACATAAGCATATAATCGTATTATATGTTTATGTATTACGATATATAATTGCAATATTTAATGTGTTTGTAATATTATGGAATATTTGTTTTAAGTAAAAATTTTAATTATATATCTAATCCAAAAGTTCAAAAACGCATGCGAAGAACATTTCGAAAAGAGGAAATCTTGTAGAAAAAGAAAACTTCAATTTATTTTTCATACTTGTTACTTATGGTATAAATAAGTATATGAAAAAGCCTTGTCTTCTATTTTTGAAATACTGAAAGTTAAATTTCGACATTAGCCCTCCAAATTGTTTCGTCGAGATATCTCGTCCATCAAGATCTGGCCAGTTTTGCTAATGACGATACCTCGTCGAGACAATCACCAGAAGGGTTAATAGAAAGTGGTTACGCTTGGATTATCGATGATAGTAATAAAATACGGACTTTTCTTTATAACTCTGTATTGATAGTATACAAACATGAATTTAATGATCTATTTACAAAAGCACTAACATCTCGAGATACCAATGGACCTTATTTATCATGTCATAAAAATTGAATCAAGATTCGATTAATCATTAAAATTAATTTCGGGCAATGGGAATTTTTAATGAAATACAGAGATGTTGGTGTGGTAAATTTGTTACCACAGGGCTACCCAATCCCAACAAGGTTTCATCTGTTCACCTTGAAAGACCATTTGATCCTACAGTATTCTTTATAATTTTCCTTAGAGTATATACAACTTCATTTCAAGTACTGAATTTCCTCTATCAACGAATCAAAACGTCATCAACTAATGTTTCATTTATTGCCAATATTTTTATCGTTATCCTTCAAAATTATTAACATACAAATTCCTGTTTCAAAATTTTGTAGTTAAAGTTTATATTTTAATTTTTCACTTCTGTATTCAGGTTCATCGTCTGCTATTATTTCCCTATGAGAGAGATTTTCAGTGTAAATAGAAACAAACGAAGAAAAAATACATCAGGTTAAGGATAAATATGACTTACTGCCGTTGTAACGATGTTTGGCGTGAGTTTTTAATACAACCGATATGCTGAAATTGCATTCGAGTATCATGCCAAGTTGAGTCAAAATTACGAATGAAGTTACCAAAATACTAGTTGCCTCTGCATTTAGCTTTGCAGAAGAATTCTGTTAAATGTTCTGGCATTTACAACATTCAAAAACAAGGAGATATGCCTCTTTTCTTCAATACATAAGGCTTATAATATAATAGTAATCGAATGAGATTTATATTTAATTATAAAGAAAATATTTCATATCAGACATTCTTTATATCGATACTTCACTTGAAGTTAATCAAATTACTTCAAGATCACAAAGTTTTGATTTTTATTTAAATGATTAACCTTAATTACCCACACACACATTTTAATAATTTAGAAATATCCAGTGATATAAAAACAAAATCTTCCGCTTTAATATTTTATGCTAAAAAACATTTTTACTTGATATACATTTTTTTTCTTTTCATAATTTATAAATTTAATCGTAATCGGATGAAGTCTATGTATAGATAATCGTAATCGAATCTTTTGGATTATAGAACTTTCCAAAGCAGGCAGGCGACATATTGGGTTTCGTACCGTCTGCGCTTATCACGAAGAAATTTTTTTAGGAATCTGGCTTAATATCTAGAATATGTAATTTTGTTCTAGTCACTGGAACATATATTCCTCGTCGTTTTGATTATTTTTGAAATTTTTATATTGTGGTTGGTTTTTTTATTCTTCATTCTCTTGTTTCTGTGAGATGATATTTTTTATTTCCTTTTGTGTTTATATGGGGGTAGGAAGAGAGAGCACCACTTTGTGTTAGTACGAACTGGATCATCAATGATGATACCCAAAGGCTCACCAACACTTCATAGTTTTCATATATATGTAAAAAATGAATGTCGATAATGTGAATAGAAAAAGTCAAAAGAGGAAACGAATCCAGGTAATTCGCGCTAGACAGGTTATCTCAAACATAGAGAAAAATAATTTCAAACTGATAAATGAATTTGAAAAATATGAAGGCAACTGGCAAAACGAAAACAAATATATAAACTTACGGGGTGTGTAAATATGATAATTGAGGCAAAACAGATATAAATTACGTTCCAAAAAGACATGTTTTGCAGTTTGAGACGGATGATTTTTGTCGCATAACAATGAAGATATCGATTTTGTTTGTGTTGTGTTCTGGTAAAATTGATGGAATTTTCAGTAACTGACTTTAGTTTCTGTTAATTAATTCCAAAGAATTTTTTAATTTTTTACAACATTTATTTACGTGTTTAATATTAGCTTATTATAAATGTTAATTAGTTTACTTGTTTAATATTAGTCCTAACCATTATTATCATGTTTACTTGTTTAATATTAGGTATAACAATTATTATGTTCACTTGTTTAATATTAGACCTAACCATTATCAGGTTTACTTGTTTAATATTCGATAGTTTGTTCGTGTAATGAGTTTTACTTAGAATATCATGTAAAAATGTTTACCCTAGCTATATTTCATACAAATGTTTCAATTTCAATTTTATAGGGAAAAGTGAATGTGAATAGTCATCAATTATTCGATGGGCAGTGGTCAATACTGGTCCAATATTTTGTACTTCGATATAAAAATTCTAAAAACTATAAAACATTAAAAATTCTACTATAGTACATTTTAATCGCCCTACTTACAAGATGCTAACTCAAAACATTTTTGAAAATGAATTACAAATTAGTTCTATGAAAATTGTTCCATGGAAAATTAGTGTAAACTGAGCAATTACTGGCCGGTTAACTCTTAAGTGCATGTAATATTGAACAACGCGTAATATGGAACTCCGCAGCATCGCGAGAAGTAATTACCAAAAAATAATAATTTTATAAAATGTTTCTGTGTTAGAAGAATAAACCCATATTCTGTTTTTAGAATCTTGTGTTTATTTTTTTCAGTATAAGCATTTTTGTATTCCAAGATACTGAAAATAGAGAACCATTAAAAAAATTTAAACGGTTAAAAACTGTTTTTATTGTGTGTTTTAACATAAAGTAGCTTGTTTGTAAATATTCAACAGAAGTTTTCTGTTAGATTTATTTTTTCTTATAACTTTTCCGTCGAAGAGCGTATACAGTTTCTTCCGAAATTGATTGTACTCCAAGAAGACGTTTTTTAATAACTAAAATAAATTGTAATTTGAACTTAATACTTATAGGAATGGTAAAGCACACATTTAAAAACACTAAGCTAAAAACAATTCCATTTTTGCTGTAACGTTTTTAAAGATGTCAAATTTTCAAAATTTTAGGTCACAAAGTTGAGTATACACCCAGCCTATTTTGTATAAAAATACACCAAAAGCGTAAAATAAAGTTTTTTGCATGACGGATACAGCTTGAATTAAGAAGCTGTGTTTTCGGAATATTTTGTTCATTCTTATATTCTGTGCTCTTTTCAATTAAATGAAAACTAACTAATCAGTATTTTGCGCTCAAACTTGTAGATTTGACTGCAAAGAATTGAATTTATCCATGTAAACTTTCAAGACACTGCCCAATAGTTTCTTCTATTGACTCCACAAGCACACACTCGTCATCTGACCGTAATTCAAAGTTACAAGGCATTGTCCTTGTGTATCTTTCCCTTCGGATTTGATCCCGGACTATCGCCAATAGCCCGATGTGTTGCTCCAGTGCGACGTTAATTAACTACCTACCATAAGCACACTCGCCCCTTGTCTTTTAGTATTATAGATCCTACTGTACACACATTATCCAATTATACTATATGATGTAGTTTAGTTTGTTATTTGCATAAATAGAATCTTAAACTGCACTTGTAAAAAGAAAATCACGAGGGAAAGTTTCATTGGCTTGGTACTGAGTATAAGATGGGATAGAAATTTTACAATCAAAGTTGGTAAGTACACAATTAAGAAAGAAACCTACTTTGCTCGAGGAATCTTTCACGTTGGCGTTTGGAAGTTTGGAGAGTGGGGTGTCAGCTCAAGTGTTACCTCGTCATCTGACAACTATTCAAAATTACGTGGTGTTGTCCTCGGATCCTTCGGGATTGATCCCGGACCGTCGCCAATAGCCCGTTGTGTTGCTCTAGTACGACGTTAATTAACAACCAACTTACCTACCTGTGGGAATCTTATTTAATAATGCTTCCTGTTTAATGATTATTAGACAACAAATAAACTTATTTGAAAAATCCCATTCACACATTTGTTGGAGTTGGAATTTTACATTTTTGAAATATTTTATGGAAGAAATGCTATTACCTTAAAAGACTGGATTTATTTACGTCCATAACAACCTTTAGCCCCTTGAAGACTGTAGACGTTAGGTTACTCGGAAGTTGAAATTTCGCGTAAGTCATACTTAATCATAACAGTCTCAAAATTGTATGTCAAACACCAAATCATAACTATATATTGTATACATATATTTGTGTCTATATATACATGAATATGCCTAATTATATCTGTAGAAAACGAGCAATGTCCATTTTGCAAGTTATCGGTAACCGCTGATTTAGGAATTTTTACTCTTCCTTTCTTTTTGCCTTGTTTGTCTTGTGTTTGGCGTTAGCCAAATATGGCCCCTTGCACCATAAAACCAAAAACTTACCAACACTTTTCTCTCAAGGTACAGATACATTGACAAAGAAATTAATTTTAATGATGAAATCATTTAAGAGACGTATAACTAGTATAAGTACATTGGTTGAAATTAAAACAACCAAGAAACTAGTTAACTGAAACTAATTTTCCTTTCGTATCTGCTGCTTCATTAAGCGAAATTCCTTCGCTTATACAACCTGGCGTATCTCATTCATAATTAGAAATGTATTTCCTGTCGATAGGCGTTTCGCACATTAAACAGTTACGGGATTCGAAGCGTTTTCCACTCAGCAAAGCTCGAAACTAGAGGCTTCTTTCATGACCCCCCTAACAAATTACGGTCGTTAACCAACCAGAGCTTGTCTAATGAACTAAGGAAAGCGGGCGAGGAATTCGTGAAACCCGCGAAAATTTCAATGCTATTAAATTCGCGATTCCCGCGTGTAGGGAGCGTAAAAATTCTTTTCGCGGCGAGAGGTGGAAACGTAAATTACGGCCATAATTCAAGCCTGACGTTTTTTCGATGCTTCTCCCAACGTAAACACGGGAAAAAGCGCAACAGCGCAGAATATTTTTGCGCGCCGAAAGTCGATGGTGCAAATGGTCGAGAAACGAACATTTATTCCAACCGCCCCCCCCCCCCTCCCCGCGAGACTCGACGCGTTTTTGTTCTGCGCTGCGGTTATTGAGGAACATCTGGTGGCAACAATGCGCGGGTGGCTGGGCGGCCATTTTTGTTTTTTCCCCTTCTTTTTCCTCTGTTTATTTTAATGGATGTGCGGCGTTTTCGGAGAGATATCTTCCGCACAGGTGTTAAGTGTGGTTATGCTGATTAATTGTTTGCTTTCGTTTTTTCATTATTTCGTTTTCCATTCCACGAATGGCATCGTATTTATTAAACTTCCTCGAGTGGCAACGTGGAAACTGAATTGATTACGCTCGGCCGCGCGCATGCGCCGAGAGACGGAGAACAGAAATGATTTATGGAAGTTGTTCGGAAATAATTATAAGAGAAGGATTTTTGAGCTAAACATAAATAAAGGCGAACTGAGTAAAAAGTTTTTGAGAAAGGAAACGAACTTGCTTGAGTAAATGTTATTTCCGATTATTAATATTAACGGTAATAGAGAATGATTAATGTCAATGAAATGTAATATTTTAACTCGATAAAATTCTTCGAATTCTACGCTATTTTTAAAAAGTTACGAGGTATTTGTTACTTTATGTAATGCAATCTGAAATTCTGAATTGAGTTCGCTTAATAAGGCATTCTAAATTAATATTCTTGACTCATCTCAGTAATTCTTTTGAATGTTTTATACTTATGGTATATTATATGGTATGTACTACCTTTTAATAAGCTTTGACACAATGCAATAAATTAGCTTAAATTTTCATAGCAACTTACCCATTATCGAAGAAACACACTTTTATAGAACTTATTTAAAAGATTGTTTCGCACAATGTTTCAAATTATTCACAATTTGAAACCATTCAAATTTGTTTGCTTCTTCTTAACTCGGAGGTTCACCCGTATGTACAACTTTCAGTCTTCCCTGTATGACTTCTAACCAGTTTGAAGAACAGAATCTTTCCTATGATCTTCCTTTTAATCAATAGATGCGGATTTTTAGTCATTAGGTAAGCTGTGGGGGAAACCAATATTGCACTAAAGAAACTCAGGATGAAAACATCGAATTAACATATTTTGTAAGCTGATGAAACAAATTAAAAATATTGATGTCGACGATTAATGTGGGTTCTTGAGATCAATCCCACGAGTTGAAGTTTACGAGTGTAGTTGATCTGTTAATCTGTGTTAAGATCAATCTAACATTAAAATTAATAAATTCATAATGTTTGAAGAGTTCAGTTGATTTAATACTTCGCATTTGGTTAGCTTCAATTTGGAGACGATTGAGCTTAGCTTTGCTTCTTTTATTGTAAAATAAAATACTTCATCTTTTAAAGGTGACAAACAGTGTAGTCATTGATGGTAGTGTCTCAAAACAATAGGGATTATAGATCTATTGAATTCTATGTAGAACAACAATTTTATTTTGCACAAATCGTTATCACCTCCTAAAAGAACATTCGTTACTAGAAAAAAATAGATTTTCAGGAAAGAGGATCCAAATTCTAATACCTTTGCTTTGATTTGCCTTGAGAAGAATTTATTGTATTCAAGAATTGTGATGTTTGGTGTTAATTTTTACATAGAAGACAAGAAAAATTTGAGAATAGGATGTAGTAGTTTTACTTTCCAATATTTTTGAAAGGGTTTTGTTGAGTTCCCACATGAAATAGGTGCGCGGCCTCGTCACAGAAAGACATCCTCGCAAAATGTTGCGCATTTAAATATTTAAAAATATGTATTTAAATTCTCACTTTTTAAACTCAATCTGTCATAGGAAAAATGTATGATCAATGAATGGTTTCTACTTACTAAAGACCAATGCTTTTGATCAATGAGCTTTTATCTGACTTATCACACATTTTTATTTTATTTGGCTCAATCTACTTACCTGTGATGCTTTCCATAAACCTTTAACGTTATTGCTCCACTTCAATGCAGTTTGACTTAATATGAAACAAGCGACGTTTTTTCAGTTGTAACGTTCTTCAAGGAGTGCAATACAAAAATAATTCTCGTCCTGTTGTGATGACTAGTACTGGTTAAAACTAATTCAATTTAAACCCCCCTAGTCGTTTAGACGAGATATCTTGTCCATCAAGATCTGGCCAATTTTGTCAATGACGAGATGTCTCACCATCAAGATATTGCCGATTTCTTTATGACGACGAGATCAAGATCTGGCCAGTTTTCTTCTAATGACAAGATACTTCGTCGAGACAACCATCAGGTGGGTTACGACCCTCATCGACCAAGACGTTGCGTAACATCTTTCTCTCATTTAATAACCCTCTATATAATAAGTTGCCGCCGTAGAAGCGAATAAAACAAACCCCCTCATTTTTAATTTCATCCACCGTTTTAGAAACTATCTCGCGTTCACTTGGGGAGTACTTCCCAAAAATAATCCTCGTGCATCGGTGATTTTTAGTGCCGTCATCGATTAAGTGCTCCGCGCGTTTATTCGCCCGCCCCGAATAAAAAATCAGCGACGCGACTCCAAATATTTGATTTCTTTTATGACGTCACATAAAACCCAACTCCTTCCCCTAGAAGATAAAAACTATTCCTTTCAGTTCCCATCTTTGTTTTTTGCGCCCTTATCTCTCACACCTTGGACTTAATGCATTCGTCGTCATGCGCAGAGCATACCTCACCTGACAAACACGGCGTAAACTGATCGACTCATCTCCGCAGAACACGGATACATATCTATCAGTCGCTCCCATTTGCATACTGCATCGTGTGCGTTTTTCCAAAATCCCCTCCGCCATTTTATAGAGTCGTCACACACGTACAAAGACACGCTCGACCCCACCCCGCTCCTAAAATTTTAATAAATATTTATAACGCTCGGTTTGTACCCTCCCTTACCCCTGCAGGAGTTGCCCTTTTCTTATGCATTCGTATCAGATGTATAATTCATTCCCTCCCGTTTATGCATTCATATTCTTTTGCTTCGACGGCAAATGGAACCTTTGCCCGGAATTGTTTTAATAATAGAAACACTAAATGTGCTCCTGGAGAGCTCCCGCGGAAATGAAACTGTTGGGGACTAATGTGGAGTTGAGGGAATTTTCGCCACGACGTCCTTGCATTGAATTGTTTATCCGGCGTTATTCTTGTGTTGAGGTTGAAGCTACTTTTCAAATTATTTATGACATTGACTTCCCTGATAACCATTGCCTCTAATACGAAATAAGGCAAACTTTCCTAGAATCAGTTGTAGTTTCCTATTTATTTTCACGACATTCCCTAGCTCAGGGTGGGTAGCATGAAAACCACATGATCTGTAATATACAACCTATTTTAAATCCCAATTTATTTAAGGGCCGCGGTAGCTCAGATAGCCTTCTGTTCCAAAAACAATTTATATTTCTCACTTATTTTACTATTCAGAACAGATTAAAATAACAAACTTGACAAGATTTGATTTGATTGGAAGTTTGGTTTGAAGTTTTCGGTGTACTATTAAACCTTGTCGATGTTCTTCAATTTCTGCTACGGGGTGGAGATCAGATTTCTTCCACCTCTACGTTTCAAAAACACGACAGGTACTCATTGCGTGAGCTTTAACCCTCGTGGTGTTTGTCTTGACTAGATATCTGGTTTAGTTAGCAAAAGCATTAGCAGATCTTGATAGTGGACATATCTCGTCATTAGCAAAACTGACAAGTTCTTGATCGACGATGCTTCGTCATTAGAAGAAAACTGACTAGATCGTGATCTCGTCATAAAAAAAAATGGCCAATACTTTGGTGAATAGATATCTTGTCATTAGCAAAATTCATCAGATCTTGATGTACGAGACATTTTGTCGAAACCACTTGGAGGATTAAATTGAGTAACACAAAAACTTTCTGCTGTGTGCTTATCAAGTAAAATGATTAAATCATAAGAAATTGTCAAAATACAACAAAAAATGCGAAAGGGATAAAGAAACAAGTGTTCCGCTATCGAAATGACGTAAACGGACGTTCTAGTGTTAAAGATGTTTAAATTACACACGTATTAAAGTACATACGAAAAGAGAAAAAAGGAAATGACCACATACCCATAAGTGTACCTGTGCTTCCTTTTGAAATTTTCAAGAATATTTAGAGCTAATAGAATGTTACAGGTGGTATTCACACTACTGTCCACTATACTGTCATTATGAACTTAAACACTCATTTGCATAGAAGTCGGTACATTTCGTTTCTTTTTCATTGAAAAAGAATCTAATTCAATTTCCATAATGAAAACTAATAGTTCAATAATAAAAGCTATATTCTGTATCCATTTTGCTATTCAATTTCTTAATGTGGTCATGAATTTTAAAACTAGCTTGGATGTTAAGCTTTATGATTTCTCGACTGAACATGATTCAAAACACCTGTTTAGTATCCCGTAACATCGTGCGAGAAGTTGGTTGTGTAATGTTTTTATGGTACAAGGGCAATATTTGGCCAAACAACATTAAGTAAATGTACACATACAACTTCAATTGATTGCTCATTCCTATTTAGAGTTAGTTTTTTATGTGAATGCTGGATCAAATTTTAATGTTTTTGCCTTTTGCTTCATTAGGTTGCCATTTGAAATGTATGTGTGCCATCTTTTATTATATAAGTCTTTTTGCCTTGCAGATGAACCGTCCAATCCAAGTGAAGCCTGCCGATAGTGAGAACAGAGGAGGTAGGATCAATTTTCATTTCAATTTGCATTGTTTGTAAAAATGAATATTTTAGAATGGGGTAAAATGAAAAGCTACAGAACTCACATATGCTTGATTTAGTTCATATTTTCAGCAAACTGGAACTTAAAAATTTTTTCACAAATTTTATTCCTATTATCTTTTGCACTTTGATTAATTTCATTATATGATTGAACTGTATTTGAATTCTGATTGAAATGTATATAGAAATATGATTGAACTATATTTGAGTTCTCTGTTTTACTGAAGTGATGGCTAGTCTCCACTGTTTATGCTTCAGTACCAATGGCACTTAAAGGAACATTATCCGCATTCGATATAGTTTTTATTTAAAGAAACTAAGAGTTTAGCTTGGGGATTATTAAAACTTAAACTTTATATGAATTATAAACCCAAATTGAGTTGTTTTTCCTCCAAGCATGGTAAAAGCAATGTTATCTTTAATTTTAAATTTTGACCCATGACGTGAAGTATTTTATGTTTGAAGGAAATCACTTGGTTTTCAGAAAAAAGGTTTAAAGTTTTCCGACATTTCCAGAATTGACGTGTATTCATGAGGACTTGGAAACTACGCAATCTAAATAGTTTTTAAAGGATTTAGTTGTTTGTTTCAGGTTATTTGGCAAATTAATTTCTAGATGATCCACTTTGAGCGACATCCACACTTGGAATAACTGGTTGATTTTTGTTTTGAGTTTATAAAATAAATATCTAAGGAGAAAGGGTTAAACATTGATTTCTGTTCACTCCATTTGATATTGTTGTGTTATCCGGCCATAGTAATATTGCTACTTAAAAAGAAATTTCAACACTTATATATTTCACTTTTATATCGTTATATATCTTTTCTATCGTTATATATAATATATATGAGATTTATATTATATATCTCATATAAATACGCGCTCAATATTTGATATAATTCAATCTATTAAAGTATTAATAAATAAAATAAAATGTTTAAATAGTTTAATATCATTAGGCTCTTAAAAGATACATTGAATACAAATATTTGTATTTCTCATATTCATAAATTTGGATAATTAAAATTCTTCAATGGTAGATTTGCATTGGTCGCACAAATGGCACTATTTCTTAATAGAGAAATGGTAAAATATTTATGAGATGAAAAGTCCGTGAGAAATGTCTTGCTGAATTCAATTGCATGAGGTGGAACCATTAAAGTGTTGACTAAACAAGTCTAGTGAATAATAGAAAGGACGACTAAAGCTAATTGGGAAAGAGTTTCACAAGTTTAGGATGGTTTCGCATATAAATTCGATAAATAATAACCAAACTAAGTATTTGCGAAAAATTTATTACGTATTATCGGTGCTATAATTAAGAACAATTTCTCGATGCAATAATTAAGAACAATCGTCTTTTGATTGTTCTATTAAAAAATTAAATCACTCTACTTAAATGAGGAAAATAGCAATTGTAATGTCACTAGTTTAAGTTGTTTGTGAACCTGTAGCCTTAATTGATTTTAGGTAATAAACAGAAATTCACAAAATACCTAAGATTAATGAAATATTATTAAACAGTAATTTTTCGTTGAAAAAAATTGCTGAAAAAACATCACTCGAAAGTATTTACAAATTAAAAAACTAACTGAAGTAAAATGTAGAAAGGGGGAAAATAATTGGAAGGGTACAAGCGAAACACCAAACGTTTGGTTAAAATGTTTCCATATTTCCAAAACAATTTTTTTCCTTCTCATACTTTCTAGTTTCGACTCATCCTCTGGACCTTGTCTCGTGATCAAACAGCACGAGATGATTTTTCTATAAAGCTGAACATGAAAGGGTTTGGTAACATGTTTCTTAACTGATGGCGCAACGTGGCATATTACTCGGAAAGCAATTTCAAATATTAAATATATTTCAGCATATTAAAAATTAACGCCAAACATTTCTTACAAAACTAGCAATAAATCAAACTAGAATTCTTAACCAGAAGTATATTCATTCTTCCCTAGTTTATTTAGGTTAGACTGAAAAACTCTCGTATTTCATCTCTGCAACTAAAATAATTCTCGACAGCCTATTCAACATTTCTGCTCAAAACTTCCTCTTTATTTCCCATTTCTCTCTCCCTAGTTCTTTTTCTTGAAGCCTGTTGAGACACATTTTCCTAACATTTTAATTTCGCTCATTTAATTCAGCCTCTCACGTGACTCGTGAGAATCTCCCTCCCAAATTAAAATGCCATCGCGCGAATAAAACTTTAATTTGTCACTTATCCTTCCCTTTTTTTGCACAGGAAAAGGGATTTTTTCCCCTTTCAAAACATCCCTCGCTCTCGCTCGTCATGCATTCTTAAAATTGCTCAACAAACAGCCTTCTCAGTCAAACGACGCCCGTCTCTTGTTGTTTTCCCCTTTAAAAGGGATTTTTTTCCCTTTCCTGACGTGTTTTTTTCCTGACACTGAGGAAACGTGTTTGACTCTAATTTGCAAACACACTCCGCTCACCCCTTTTCTGAGGAACGTTCAGCGTCGTCCCCCTCTCTACCTGTCTGGGGGAAAACAATGGGGATTAGTGTTGGTAAGAGAGGGGAACCATCTTAAAACTCTTCAAAACGCAAATGAACACGAGGAGAGAATGCCTTTTCACGCTTGGCTTTTCTCTGACAGGAGCCTGAACGAATTAGGAGCACTCGCGGAAAGTATTCGAATAGTTGGACGAATTCGAAGAAAAAAATGGGTTTGTGTCCATTCGAATTTAAAAATTTGAGGATGTATGTAACAATTTAACTGCGAAGCAACAGTGAACGCTTTTGTCTTATCGTGCTTGGAAAACTGCATTTAAAAGTAATATATGCTTGGGAAATGGGAGTTCTCTTGTGGTTGAGACATACTTCATTTGGATTTTTGTGACTTGTTAATAATAATTTTGATCAATAGTTCAGACGCATTATGAGGCACGTAATGCTAATGTTAACGACGGTATTGGTGTAGAGATGTTGAAAAATCAATAATCCAATCGATTCAGTTGAACTTTCAGTCTATTTCAACTCAAAAAGCTCTAAATTGGCAAACATAAAGCGTAACATTTTTCTGAAATATTCAGGTAAGAATCCCTTCTGGACAGTTGAATAACATTGTCGAGGAAGACCAGAAATTGTAACATTCATGAGGAATGGCTAATTTCTAACACAATCATTCAACGAACCATTTACTTCCGAAACACTCGTATGAGGATGCACTTGTTTCAAAGAACGAAATCACTGAGTTGAGAAACTCGTATGTAGTCAAATCTCGGATAAATCCTTGTTTCTGAAACACTGCCTGAGAACTTGTATGAGTTCGATAGATGGCAGCACAAGTTATTTCCCAATCTCGGAACACTCTCTATGCTAATTGTTCCCTTTCTTAATTTATCATTGCAGAAATGGTCGATCCAAATTCACTCGGAAAACAGCACTTCAAATTTCAACAGCCGTAAACCTTAGCTTGAGATGAAATAAAAACGGAAAAGCGTCGCACAGTCAAGAAGAACAAGTCCATCGGTGCCAAAGCATTAAACCGAAATCTCTTATCGCTTTATTATGAATTTTAACTACGCCATCGCTTTTGTTTTTCTTTTCGGGTGGGAAATCAATTCGGCGGCGAGTTCGCCATGTCTTTATCACCTCGACGTCGTTTAATTTATGAGTTGTTGTTTTCCTCCTATCTGCTCAGATCCTAAAACAGCACTTAGTATGCCGCGCACAAAAACCCAATAACCGTTAGTCTCGGCTGGGGGCCTTATAGCCCCTCCCTCCCTCTCCGTAACATTAGGTTTCGTGGAGAAGGTCCTTAAGATTACGCCTATAAAGGACTTTACAGCGGCCGTTCGCAGATTATCTTTTTTAAGCGAGGGCCAACCTGTTCGGCAGACATTTCTTACGATACCCCAGGCTCTATCAGACCGGAGCGAATTTTTTAAGAGGGGCTCCGGTTAATTATAGAGGCTGTTTTGGCTCCGAAAGTGGTACACGTCACGCCGAAACTCGCGTTTAATTTTGTATAGTGTCAGTGTTTCTGGAGCAGTTTTCGAACCGAAAGGTTCTTGGTGTTTCGGATCTAATAAAGGTTTCAAAACAGTTAAAAGTATGAGGATTCATTGAGATTGAAGAATGCTATAATAATCAAGATGCCTTGGGTGATTTTCTAAGAAACACATCCTTCACCTACTTTGTATGCCTTATCCGAGCATGTGTTTGTTCTTAAATCTTTCGAATCAAAAGATATATTTTCGTTTTTCTACATTTTGAGTTTTGAATTTATAGTTCTGTTTAATAGTATACATAGCTTAAGTTCAAGACGTGACTGAATTTTAGCTTGATCATTTTATGAAAGAAATTAGTTACAGTCGTGAGGTCCATGCTCCATTAAAGCTCGTCTCTGGGTGCCCTCACGTGACAACAAAGAACATATTTCCATGTCTACGGGGCTCAGAGTGTAGTCGAAGAGAGCCCGGGAAAGTATTTGCATTTAACGCTGAGACAGCCCTGTTCAAAGGAGAGGGTTCAAACGGAGAAAGAAATTGAAAAGAAAAATTTATATATTACTGAAGGATTTAAGATGAATAAAAAGGAGCACAAGGTTATACATATTACACTCGATTGATCATTACATTATACTTGTTTAAAACTAATATCGTGTGAAGCCAGAAAGAGAAAACGCGATATATATCGAGGTTCCCAATGTAACATTCTAAATACTCAAATGGAATAAATTTATTTATATTATTAAACCATTTAAATTAAAAGAGATGAAACTATCTCTGTTAATCGCTAAACTACATCCGTGTTATAAATAAAAAACATAATTATCCGTGTATAAATCTAAACCCTCGTGCAGAGACTGAACAATATGTATTTGTGAAGAACTAATTATTTAACACGTATATTGCATGCTGTAAATATAATTTATTAATAGAAATGTATCTGACTTTCATGATAAGATTGATCCCAAATTGACCTAGTAGATTTTCGTACCATTTTTTACACTACCTAAGTAGTAATGCTTGTACTTTAAAACTATTAAATGAGTAAAGCCTCTTTCTATTAGCTGAAGAATTTTCTGTTGTATGATTTTTTATGTGCCTTAGGCTTACTTAACTGTCATACTTAATAAAAAGCATTGTACTTCACTGATATATTGAGCACAATTAGTCATAAATTAAAATTTTCAAACATCATTCCTTTCGAATTAAATACTGAAAAATCAGTACTTTAAAACATTCAATATGAAAATAAATTTGCATAGTAAAGCTAAGGTTGTAAATGGCGTAAAAATATAAACACGTTGGGCTACTTTCTCGGATTAAGGAATATACAACTGCATAGAAAAGGATTTGTTTTGTGTTATGGAGCGTCTGCATTTGATAGTGTACAAGATTAATCGGTCCCCTGAGGGCCATGCGCTGCAATCAATAAATACTGATATCGGTCAATGTCATTAAGTGTGAAATCTCGTGACGCTCGGGGGTTAATCTCCCAAACATGCAAGTTCTATTGAAAAGAAATAATCGAGATCCTTGTGGTTAAAGATTAAAGAACTTATTATCACACAACACACATCAAGAGGATGGGCTCAGGGGTGAGACGTCCGATTTGCCTGGAAGTTAACCAAGAAGCGAGAGAAAAGTATACGCGAATCGGCAAGTAGTGTGGGAAAGGTACACAATCAGCAATTTTAACGGATGCTTGAGGTAGGAATTTCAATGACATTGCATTGTAATAAGTATGTGACCTGGGAACTCTCAAAAAACGGTTGGCCTGGTAGCCAAGGCTCAATGGGTTCTGGATTTCAATTCCCAGTCTTGACGTGCATATTCGGAATTTCGATTAAGCACTAGGTCCCTGTTAAATCCGCCCTAGTGTAGCACAAAATAACCACTGAGCGACAGACCTGCTCTGAAAACGAATAACAATTGCAAATAGAAGGAAATTAACCCTCCAAGTAGTTAGGACGAGATATCACGTCCATCAACCAATCTGATCAATTTTGCTAATGGCGAGATGTATCATCGTCAAGATATTGCTGATTTTTTTTATGACGAGATCAATATCTTGTCAATTTTCTTTGAATGACGATATATCTTGTCCATCAAGATCTGTTCAGTTTTCTTTGAATGACGATATATCTTGTCCATCAAGATCTGGTCAGTTTTGCTAATGACGAATCCTCCTGGTGGTTGTCTCGACGAGATACTTCGTCGAGACAACCACCACCAAGAGGGTTCTAGCTAGACTAACTAGTGACCATCATTGAGCCAGTTTAAAGTATTGAGTGGCTGAATCGATGCTACAAGTGCGTGTGTTCGCTGCTTGGTGTTTGTGCCAGTGTCGCCCACAGCCCTTCCGTGTGAATGGGTGCTCATCGGAGCCAGAGCGACTGCTAAACTCTTGTTGTTTCATCGTGATCCTCCGGAGTTTCTGAACGGCTTTATTAGCGTTATCTCCCCGCTTTACGCATCCCGGCGGCTGTTTCAGTGCGCTCCGATGCCCCTAACGCGCCCTGATGGTATCGGGGAGGGACCGACCACTCAGTGCACACTAACCCCTCGATATATCGCTTGTATCGCTCGCTTTTACTCACCGTCCGACAAACTTTCGTTTTGCAAGCAGCTAAGAAAATCTCAATCTGTTTCGTTAGAACTTCGAATCTCGCTTGTTTCATGCAGTTGTGCTCAATTGAATAGGTACAAAAGATTTGGGTGTTTCGAAGCATGGTCGGGAAGAAACCGGTAGTTGAAACAGACATTTCCACCAGGAAAACTCGTAAAAATTGTCGGCAGAACTAGACCGTTATCACCAGTTATCGCTAGCGAAATGCAAATATATTTTGCTCACTAGTCCCTTTGATTGTGTTTGTACAAACATTCCATTATTTGGATACATTTGGGTAATGAAGGATTTCTAAAACAATTCTAAATTGAGGATTAGAATTAAAACTAATATGAAATAAAACAATTCATTATAAAAAAGACGGTTAGAACCTGATGTACTTCATGTAATAAGCCTGGTATGCCATGATATTTATGATAATTTTTTAAAAAATAGATCGTGTTTCAAGGAAATATAAATAAAACTGGAGATTCCTACTTTTCTAATCATTTTCTCTGACATTCACCCGAAAAATCATGAAGTTAAGGAGGACGTCGAGTTTCTTAAAATTTAAATATATTTTTGAGGCTTTAAAAAGATTTGGATGCCAATTTTCGCGATATGAAGTAATTATTTTACTTAATATTGCATTAAGTTCCATCGCTTCAAATCGAAAGAACTTCCTTGTTAGTCCTATGCTGTTCTGTCAGTGATATTGTGTCCCTACCAAAGCATATCTTTATAGATGTTAAAACACAACTTGCGTGGTTTGCCTGATGCGTCAAGGGTAAAACAGATTATCAGCGGACTTGACACATTATTTTTCAGAACTAAAAATAAACTTCAATGATAAACAAGAAATCTGCCTCTTGATGTTATAGATTTCAAACAAATACAGTGAGGAAAGATGTAAGGACACTAAAGTTTTGATGGAGCTCTCTTCACCAAACCCATATGACTCCAGTACCACTCAATCCAGTTTAAAATAATTTGTACACTTTTTCCTTATCTCTGCTTCCAAACCTGGCGGGTAGACGGCGCAGGATTCTAACCTGCGTGTATTTCTCTCTTTTGTGTCGGTAAAACTTCCTTTGTGTGGTTGTGTTTGTCCATTACTTGACGTTGTCTGCCTTGTGTCTGGCGGCTTTGCAAAATATAGCCCTTGAGTCAAAAAACAAAAAAAAAACAACCGAACCTGGTGACTATTTTGCGTGTGTTAGGAACGGCCATTCTAATGTGCAAAAGTCGTACTGCTACAGAAAGTGCCCTCACCTGAGGGACTAGTCAACTACTCCATGATACAAATTGATTTATATTTTACTCGTGTAAATTTGTGGATACAATATATGGATCCATATTATTACGAGAACCTCCTCAAAATAACAGCTATATAATGTATTGCATGATTAAAGATAAAAAAAAATAAGCAAAATTGATGTTCAGGTATACAAAACTAAAGCTGAAAATCTCTCTGAAATTTACTAATACTCTGCGATACACCCACAAAAGTTCAAGATTAATTTTAAGAGGAAAACTCGGGTTAACGTAAACTTCTCTCGGCAGCACTTACAGCTCTGAGTTACATTTTCCAGGCAGTAAGTAAAGATTGAGTAGCATTGCTGTCGTTGAAAACTCAAAATGGCATTCTCGATACATAGGTTATATGTATTGATATCATTTTTATGTATCAATGATGATATTGAATCATAAACGTAAATAACTTGGGATATATGTATTTAATGTTGCATGCTCAAAATGTAAATGATGGACGGATTTGTAAGTTGAATTGTTTTTAAGCTTACTATGTGTTCACACGCCATATATTTCAGGACTTATTTAGCAATCTGATTTATGTTGGTCAGACAGGTGCAAGGTTCATGCTTGTTGGGAGCCATACTACGATGGTTTTATAAATTTGATCATGTATTTTATGTTTTAAATATGTCCCCTGCCCACTAAAAACAGTCCCCATGTGAAGCAAAAACTAACCAAAGAGCTCAATCCTACTTTTAGTAAGATCAGTTTTTAAGTTCCATTACAACACTAAGTTCTTTAACATACAATAATTGCAATAATTCCAGCAGAGGGAATCTATGAAAAGATTACACGGGCACCCCATATCTATTCTGAAATCTAGTCTTACCTGTATGACTTCTAGCCATTTTGATCTTGACCAATAGAACTTTTTCTACGGTTCTCTTTCAACAAATAGAAGTGGTTCTTTTGTCATGTGTGTGTCGTGGGGTAAAACCAATGCTACATCACTTGGAAATCTTGTAACGCTTTAGATTTAGGAACAAAACTAAAATTGAACATTCCGTTTTAAAAGTTACCCTCTACAGCTGTCTATTTCACAGTTCCCAATTGATGATGAATGCAAATTGTAAGACTATTGAGTGATTGTCCGAAAGACTTGCAGTTTTATTGGAAGCTGTTCGAAAAGCTATCCGTATCCAGGCCATTGACTGGATTTTCTAACCCTTTTCTTGTAAACCATTCCACATTATCAACGCTTCCAACCGAACCAGGCTTCACTTGGGAGTTCAATTTAAAGCCGGTCCCTGCGAGGAGTTGACTTGTGACAGCCGTCGGTCGCCGCCCATTGTCGTTTCAATTTGCTTATCTTGGCCGTCTAATTGCGTTTCGCGGCCTCATTTGGGGAACTTTGCAGCGCACCTCTTGCATTCGGTCACCTTGAATGGGTCGTTTAGGCCCCCCTCTCCCGAATGGACATTGTCATCCCCGACGGTGACCATGCATCGCTCGGCGACTGCAGAGAGGAGGTGAGATGTTTTCTACTTCTCTTCCTAGTTCTTATGATAATGGCAGTTACGGTTTGGAGAAGGTTTATAAACGAGATGTCAGCTGTAGCAGAGTCCAAAAGTTTCTACCAGCCCAAGCGTATTTAAGAGGTAATAAAATCAAACAATGATCTTTAACAATTAATAACAGTATCACATTTTCCCATCAATGCATTAAACTTTTCTTTTCTAAAAATAATCTGAATGTTTGTCAGAACTTAGTAACTCAGAAAAGTTTTGAACAAAATAGATTTTTTTGTGTAGTAAATAAGTTTTAAGTTAAATAAATTCTATTTAAGTTAAGTAGAAACTAAGTTATATATTACTTTGTATTCTTCAACTAAAATGTTTCATTCTTACAACTACTATTTTTCGATACATGCTCCCTAAGATGCACCAAAAAGACTCAGAGCAACACAAGTGGAGGCGGAGAAATTACAAAGCCGAGTAGGTCCTGTCTGGTAATCTGTTCTCAGTCTGGTAATCAAAAATAGCGCAAAAGGCTTTTTTGTCGTCATAAGTCAGCATAAGATAATTTGCATACAAATTCTGTTCTTAATAAACACGAAATAAATAAAGTAATGGTTAAGCTACAGTTTGTGTGTGGAAAACACAAATGACTTATGGCCACTTTTAAAGCAAGGTCTCGTGGAAATTGCTCCTCAGTGAGTTTTCCAGATGCAAAGCATTGTATTTTCGCATGACCGGATATACAGAATTCGAGTATATCGGAAATAGTGCATATTTCAGAAGCTACATTTGTATCTGATTTAGAAAAGTTCCTCTTCCAAACCGTAAACTAAAATAAACTTTGACAAGCAGTATATTCTAATTCCGAAGATAAATATTCATAACATTTATATGTTGACTTTCTATAATAAGTTAAAATTAAGTGTTATGAAAATTCAACAGCACAAAATTGAGAACAATTTAAGTATTCAATAGATTTAAAGAATGTTTTCCATCAATTCACACAACTTTATATATTTTAGTATTTTATTTTGTTGGCATGAGCCCTGTATATATTTCACTTCAAATTTGTTTAATCTCTTTAAAATATATTCTTTTCTATCGACTTTATTTCTTCAAATGTCATCTTATACAATTTTATATTACTTATGAAATCTGTAAATAATTTATTTCAATTACAGTGTTCGCTTTTCAAGTTTACAAGAAGAAAATTCACTTTAAAATAATAGTATTGATGATCTAGAGAAATATACTTTTACAAAAGATAAAATATAACAATAGACATTGAAAGATTATAAATTTTCTCAAGTAAAAATGTATTGAACACAATGAAGTGTCAAATTTGTCACATATTTAGTATTCATCTCGTTGTTTGTTTTCTTTAACGAACCGGAACTAATATGATATGAAATCATTTAGAACATTATCAGTTCAGTTTTGTACAAATTCAGTAATACTTTATATTTTAAACTGGAAGCGTATTTGTTTCGGAATGGTTTGAAGTAAGAAACTATTTAAGTAAGAATTTCATTAGTTCAATTTGTTCTAGTTTTTGATAAATAGTAAGCAAAGTTAAACTGTTTAAAGTAGTTTATAATATATTTCAAATAAATTATTTTGCAAAGTCTTGTTAGAATCAAATGAACTTTATTATAGAATAAATTTGGTTGAAAAAAAATTTCAAAATAGGAACACAATGATGGGGAAAAAAGTAATTTATTCCAGTATAAAATTCCAAAATTAATTTTAAATGAACTTTTTGTCCTTAACTAACACTTAACTTAAAATAATACAACTTTCTTAAATATAAACAAAATTCCAAAACCTCTAGAGAATGATTATATTCAATTTCATAAAACAGCTTTTGAAAGTAAACCTATAAAAGAATAAATTATTTTAATATATTGAGGAATAATGTAGTCATAAAATTAGATGTTTCTATGTAAACTACTATTTATTTTTTCTTATAGATATAATATCTTATAAGTATAAAGAAAACATTTTTCAATCAAGACAAATCTAGAAGGAAGGTTGACAGTGATACAACCTGTTTTGTAGAAAACTTAATTCCTTACTTGTTTATTTTAAGATTCTAAACACACGCACATTTTAAAACTGTTCACAGGTGACGAAACCAATTCACGCATTTCCTTCCTCGGCTCATATTCGGACGTTGTTTTCATCTGTTTCAAAGAATAATATCTCATTAGTCAATATTGACATAACAAATCTTATAAACACCATTAAAACAAGGAACTACAATAAGGAAACACATCTGGACGGGAGAAGTTTGCATTATAACATAGCCTTCGTATGTTGTGTAGCATTGATATTTTTAAAATTTTATAAACATGAATTAATAAACAAATTCAATTAAAAGATAAATATTAGTTAATATAAAGGCTATGTTTTGCTTTCATTCATTTATTGTAAGGAATATTGACTTATTCGTTAAGAAAAAGTCTTTTACTTACTTATGCTAACTTTTCTTCGGATACAGCCCTTTGATTCAAAGATTGAGGATCCTTCTACTGTGTTTTAAGATCCTCAATTAAGTCCATTTGATTCTTTCAGAAGAACCAGTATGGGTGTTTTCTTCATTACGAATAATAATGTCCAAGGGCCACAATCTTTTAAAGTCTGTCAATAACATTTTGTGCTTTGCTCAAGCTTTTCTTTGTTTTTGTTTCGGGAAGCACGTTAAGGTCTTTTCTAATTCCGATACCTTCAGATATATATACATACATATATATATGTACATACATATATATACATATATATATGTACATACATATATATACATATATATGTACATATATGTACATACATATATATACATATATGTACATACATATATATACATATATATATGTACATATATATATGTACATACATATATATACATATATATATGTACATACATACATATATACATACATATATACATACATATACATATATAGATACTTATATATATGTTGATTTGTTCATCGAAAGCTCAGGCATAAGATGGAAACCCGACGGTATCTTTTTCTCTTCCAAAAAAGATGGTTCATCCTCAGTTTAAAAAAATCTCCAGTAGTCCATGCAACTTTTGTTTCGGTCATTCTATCGAATCTCACCCTGAAACGTTTATCCAAAACAGTTTGTTCCGCACATTTTATCATCTGGTCGTTGAAACAATATGTACCCAAATCCTGTAAAGGTATTGTTTTGTCAGAAAACTTTGAATGTTTTGAGTAAGCTCTCACTTTATTTTCTGATGTTGAGTTGGTAGATTCGTTTAAGAAAGCAATTGTCCTCGTGAATTCAGATGATTCTATTTTTGTAGAAGTTTCGTCACTATTCAAATTATTCTTTTTCCACATCAATTAAAATTACAACTCGCCATTCATGAATTGATCTTTTTGCTTGATATCTTCACACATATTTCAAAGTTATTTCTGAGCTGATTATCTCAGAAATATATTCGAAATTAGTCATGGAGTTTTTTGAAACAGTTTCATTATTTCGGAATGAATTTGAATTTCAAATTCATTTGCAAGTATTTTGTTCAATATGCACAATATGCAATTATTTTGTTCAATATGCAAGTATTTTGTTCAATATATACGATATTTATAATCGTGGTAAGCACTCATTGAATGATCTGTATAATCAAGGAACCCATATCTGAACTTTATAAGATAGTCAGCTTGTTAGGTTTTGAGAGTAAGTATTACGTTGTTCTTAGAATTTTATAATAAGAAAATAGATTAAAACAATATCTCCAGAGAGGACTCAAAAATCTGAGCACTTTTCCACGCCGATCCGAATTCAATTTTCAAAACGAAACAATTTTTCATTTGTAAATTTGATGTCCACGCTAGCTGGAATACTACTGATCCTAGAGCCGCAAAATTTAACTGCAGCGCATCAAAACATGGCTAAGGGGTTACGAAGTTAGATTTGCCCATTCGTGTTTTAGCCGAGTTCATAATAAAGAAACTTGTTAACCTTACTACGTAATTTCTAGAATCTAACCTTTGTCCTAGTATTATTAGAAATGTTCTTCGGGAATTATCGCGTACAGATAACTTTCCTAATCTAGAATTTATACCTTTAGGTTTCCAGTTATTTAAAACTAATATTTATAAAGGTGAGATTGGACTTTTAGGTATTAACCAACATATTAATAATTAATTATTGGGAATTACGTGAGTGCTTTAAGTACTTGAATAATGCTTCCTTTCTTAACTAAGTTTTAACTTTCTTAAATATTTTAAACAATATTTATAAAAATTGACCACAATTAGGAGTACAAAATGAAACACGTAAAATTAAAAGGAAAAAGTTGGCTAATATATTAAATCAAAATTTCCTTGAAAGGGGCTACATGCTATGTAGGAAGTTTGAACACAGGTAAAAGGGATTTATAAAAATATTGGAAGTTGTATATTTACGAAACTTACCAAACTCTTAAAAGTACTTACCTCATAAAATACTAATTGTTCACAAATTAACTCTAATTTTCGTAAACTGCTGTATCCTATCAATATTCTCTACCTGTTATTCAATGCTATATATGTATTGTTAAATATCAGATGTTTCAGGTGAAAGCTATAAAACATCTCCGAATAAATCTTTTCGTTGAAAAATGGTAATGATGATGACGTTTAACAATGGAAACGGTTTACATGCAAACAAAATTCATCAGAAATATATTTTCTAATGTTCTTAAATGTTAGTAATATGGCTATAGTGTAATAAGAAAAATTGTGTTGGAAAATATAGTTGTCGAATTCGTAAGAACCTACTATTGCTGATTAGTAAATTGTACGATCGAAAAAAGATTGCTATTTAGTGGGGCCACACCTACAGTAATGGTAGAGATTAAAAATAGTTTTGAGCATATGATTACCCTAAAATAGTTGGAACTTTTTTACCATTGACGAAATTGTCTTAAGATCCTTTCACAAATTTGACCACGTGTAATAATTGGTTTCTTTTGATTAGAACTTTCGAACTGCCTCTTTGCCAATTAATACTAGCTTGGCCATCCCTCCTATGTAAGTGTTAAATTGATAGTCATGGAACTTTACCCTTATATTGGAATTCAAAGTATGAATATCCCGATTCAGCTATCCTCCATCTGAATAGAAAATTCTGCCATTACTATAGATGGAAACTTTGTGATCATTTGCCTTCGGTTTTTTTCCCAAAATATGCCATGGAATTCTTTTTGGAAACAAATGCGTTCACAGACGTTTCTCTTATTATTGCAATCCAATCTTGCCGTTTGTTAAGAATATAACGTAGTTGGCCATCACCGTTGCATTTTCGGGGCTTTACTGGCCATATTCTTCCAATGGGAAACCTCAACCATCAGGCATCCGACAAAAGCCTATAAATCATATCTCCAATCAAATCTCGTCGTTGAACAATAAGGGCATCGTACAAGCGAGCAAAACCCCACCGCCGATACCAGCGAGGATATAAACGTCCCATTCAGCCCGGGATCGTTCGAACACCCCTTCCGATGTTCCCTGCTGTAAAACTCGTCCCACGCAATAACTCCGGGACAAAGCGACCTTCCTTCCTCTTGTCTCCATCATAAAACTATGATATCCGCAAAAATTAAACGCATAAATCTCGAATCCGATACGAGTTCTCCAAGTTTTATTTCTCCGCGGGATAGCCTCGAGATAAGGGGGGCAAAAACAAGTGTGGGCCGGGCGGCAGGGGCGCAGGAGGAGTAATCTGCCCTCGGACCGTATTTCATTCGGTATAAGGTGCACGCATCAGCGCTAAATTAGTTTTATTGGATCGGGCGAATCCCATGGTTAATGGGCAGGGCAGCTTCCCTCTCCCCCTCGCGTTTTCTTGGGGTGGCGCACCTTGGGGCTGCTGCCTCTGGGGCTATTGATCAGATGTTGGTATGGATTTGGGAAGTCTCTTTTTCTTTTGGTCTATCGACGGAGGCTGCATTTTTGTGCCGGGGAATCCCTGAATATTCACCAATTCCTACGGGAACTGAAGTGATTTGATGTGAGAGGGATCGAAGAATGTGTTCGGGCGGGGGTTGAAGAAAAGGGAGGCTGTTCGTAAAAGTGGGAAGAATTCTGTTTCTAATTAGATCATGAGTATTTGTTGGTTCCTGAATAAAGGTTTTTGGTTGTTTTTAATTTTGTGGTTGAGTAGAACACAAAAGAGACTTATTCTATCATTTGAACTCTGATAAATCTGATGTTTCTGATAAGTGTTATGCTCTTGTTAGAAAGTCCATTTCTTCTATTTAAAGCCCATTTACACAAAAGTTACAACTCTTCAAAAACCTTAAAATGGAGATACAACTTGAAAAGCGAACAAAATAGATAGATCTTCGTTGAGATAATAATTAAATAAAATATGTCTTTACTTCTCCTTGAGTTAAACATTTAGGTAGCAATTTAAAAAATATTGAACTCAACCTATGATAAAAAATTAAAAGTGTTAAGCTATTTATTATATCAAAGTGCTTACATAAAAAGTAAGAAATTCTAAGTCAGCAAAAAGAAAGTCTCTACGCTGCATAAATTAGTAATGCATCAGCCGACAGAGACATTTCGACGGATCAGAAAATTAAACAAGCTACCGAAAACTAATTATTCTTTTTCCTCATAGTGAAGAAATAAGTTATGCTCAGGGTGACGGAATAAACGGAACACGTTATTACGGAACTGATTCACATGCTTACGCTTACAATAAGTAATAGCGTAATTATTTCGTCAAAAGTCCCTAGTTTATCACCCAAATTATTTGCATTTAAAAGTTAATTGAACCGGATCAAAAACAGGTCTCTTTTTTCCCTCTCGATATCTTTTCGCGCCTCAGAGAAACTAATCGATAACAACGATCAAGGTCTTCAATACTCTCACAGCTGTTGAAAACTTTAGGATGTATATCTAATTTAATACGAAAACATTATTTTCATATGAATGGAGTATTATATTTTTTTCATAAAAATACTTGTACAAACAACTACAATTCATAAAACTACAACCCATTTTCATAAAATGAGGGGTTCACATGCCGTTGAACAGTCATATATCCGTTGTGCAATCTAGTCTTCCCAGCACTTCTCGACGAAAGACCGCCGTGACTCAGTGGGTTTGTCCGCTGTGCTAGCAACCTGAGTTGTAGGTTGTAGGCGACGCATGTTTGATTACTTCCTGGATATAGTTATCTTCTGTCAGTAAAACTTTCATTGTGTGTCTATCCATTACGTGATGTTGACTTTTTTGTTTGTGCAGCTTGACCAAGTATGGCCCTTGCACCATAAAACTCAATGCAACCATCCAACCTTCTTGACGAATAGAATGGTTATAAAGATTGTTTCAACCAATAAGATGTGGTTATTAAGTCATTAGGTGTGTGTTGTAGGAGGAAGACTGGGTATAGACTCGGTTTACTCGGAAATCCCGAACGCTCAAAATCTTGAAGGATGTGAATAGAAGCGTCATCTGATGTTTTTTCGCGATATAAAACTTGAATGTACAAATTTTTTTTCAGCAAATACATAAAGTGTATTCTATAATTATTTCCAAATATGTTGCTTATCCTTTTGGCCAAAGTATAACCTATACCAGTCCAACAGACCCTGTAGTACAAGCCTCACAACGAGCGATCCTGATCATCCAGGAACTGTTGTTTCCAAATATAAAAAAATGGTTTAAAGTTGTACATGTTCTAGGCTCTACTCCTACGTTCCTAGAGAAATCCAATTTCTTTCCTAAAACTACGAATAAAAGAGCGACCTTGCATAACACAATATGAAAGTAACCATATAATAAACCTTTTTTCCAATTCGAGAAAGCATGCTACCAACACAACAATTGAAGAGTAAAATAAAATATGAATAACGTGGCATCTTAAAATATTTTTAATTGCAAACTACATCAGGAGAATCAAGGAAACCAATTTCTCTTAAAATTAAAATTTTATGACCTCAATTGCTTTCTGCGTAGCACGTTTAATTTTAAATGTAATTCAATTAAACGAGATTTTTTATAATGCGAGCTTCAACTTATTTGGATATAAAATAATATACTTTTTAATAAGATCTAGGATTTAAGGTTTGCTTTGTTAATTTATTATGTGCGCCTTTCCTACCGAGCAGTAATGAAATTTAATTTCCGAATCAATTTGATTACCGTTCCAGGTCGCTGTTTTCTTTTCGTATCGATTGTTTTAAAGGTATCGCAATAAACGTTTTATTGAGATTTCCTACATTTGGTTAAACAAAAATTTAATTATGTATGAGAGAATGAAGTGGAATAATTTTCCCTTGAATTCTCTTGCGCTGACGTCAAGTAGATTTTTTCTTCGATTATTGAAGGTATTGATAAATTTATTTGTTACTTTATTTTGCAATTTGGCATATAAATATGATAAATTCTTTGGTATTATTCAGTATGGGAAACAGTGTGGAATCGGCTTAGAGCAGAAACCCATTAACTGACAGACATTTCCTTTTATTTTACAGCTGATTAAATTTAAATTATTAGGTCAAAAATTAAGAGTTATAAGCATTTTGGTAGTTTTGTCTTGTAAGCAAGTAAGTCATGACTGAAATTCTGATCCTCATGAAAATAAGCATTTAGTGTCTCGAAAAAATGTCGCTTATTGAGTTTCTTATAAATTAATCAGATAAATCAATTTTCAATAAACAGATTAATAATGTTTAACATTGAATTAAAATACACCCTTCAAACATTTGATTATTTCCCTTTAATTTCTGAATTCGAAACATTTAGCATAAACAATTTTGCGAGTTTTAATGCAATTCTCCTTATTTAACACCAATACCAATAGAATTAAACATTCATTAATTCTATGAAAATTGTCGGATCTAACTTTAAACGGAAACTATTCAAAACTGGGAGGAGATGGATTATTCCATTGCAGTCTGTATAGCTGATATATTATTCATGTTCGACTTTTCAGTCTTTAATGAAACAGCATTCATTCCCATCAGTTGGAATGAAACAATTCGGCATACAAATTGTTATCGAGTTCCTTGCAAACTGAACTGCTTAACGTTTCAGTGAAATGTTTTTGAAATGAAATTAGTTGAATTGAAATGCAAATTACCGTAAATCGTAACACATAGACTTAATAAATTATAATATGCTTGAAACAATGTATGATGACGAGTTTAGGTTCTAGAGATATTCAAGAACGCAATGAATTATAGACACATATCGAAAGTGCAGACCTAACAAAACAGCATTTATACGGTTTTCAATTTGAATTCCAATTCATTAAATACACTTGTTGGGACAAAAAATTCTTGTGAACTTATCGTAGTGGAAAAACTTCGAATCCAAAGACCGTCGTGTACAAAGAGGCTCAAATTTCCTAACCTTGCCGTGGTGTGGAAGTTTGGAGAGTGGGATGCCAGCTCAGGTGTTATCTCGTCATCTGACCGTGGTTCAAAATTACGTGGTGGTGTTCTTGGATCTTTCTCTTGGAGATTGATTCCGGACCGTCGCCAATAGCCCATTCTGCTGCTCCAGTGCGATGTTAATTAAAATACCTACCGTAGTGGGAAAACCACAGCACTATTATTATCGAAAGGGACTTGCTCAAACTGTTTAAATGCAACGCTCAATGTTGGCCTCCTGGTGATTGTCTCGGCGAGGTATGTGTTCATTAGCAAAACTAACCAGATCTCGATGGATGCTATATCTCGCCATTACAAAACTGACCAGATATTTATCTCGTCATCATAAAAAAATCTATAATATCTTGATCACGAGATACATCGTCATTGGCAAAATTAGTCAGATCTTGATGGAAGAGACATAGTCGAAACCACTTGTATACCACTAATGTTTGTATTTTAAATGTTTAATTTTAAATTTGTGTTTTCATATGATCATTGGTCTCTTTCTGATAGCATTCAAATGGATAGTATCCTATATAGATATCCAGTACCCACAAAATAGCTCTTAATAATCGTCAGGTAAAATCTGAAAACGTCTTTCCACCGATTGTTTTTCATCCCTTCAACCCTGTAAATAGTCTTAAGCTATTTATTTATTATTGGTGATATTATTGTTACTACCCTTCTGCCGTCCTTTTTCTTCCTTTACTTTCAAATGTCGTCCCTACTTTCTGCAGCCATAACCATTAAGGCTAATCAAAGAAGACCAGCAGTGTTCCACCGATGGTCCATAAAACCGTCAACGTCTTTTTATTTCACCGAAAGAAAAAACGCAAAAAATATAGATTATAAAAATAATTTCCCCCTGCCACAGTTTTTAAGGATAGTTCCCCTCCCACCTCAAAGGAAGAGAAAGGGAAAATGGGGGGGGGGGCAATATCTTTTTTCCCTGTGCCTTTTATTTTTGAGCCGTTGGCAGTGTTTCTGTCAAATGCACTCGTAAAAAGAATTAAGTACCGAGGAAAATTTTACTCATGGGTGGCCATCATTTTTGAAGGCTTTGAAGCGTTACATATTTTTTTATTATCACTTCCACTCCCTTTTACCTTGCATTCTCCTAATTATATTTGGTAAATAAGCTTAAAAATTCGGAACATGGCGCACGTAGATTTTTTTCTCCGACTTGTGACAGGACTTTCAAATAAAATTCATCATTTTTTCAGCATAATATGTTTGACGGATTTTTCTTAATCGAAATGCATAAGAAACTTACTGATAAGTGAATTTATTTTCCACTTTTAGCTTAAGTTCGACTTGTCCCTCTTTTCGCTTATAAATAGTTGTAGAGAGGCATTGTATTCAGATGAGTATATCGTACGCTTTTCCCATTTGATGCATGAAATCCCATTTGATGTACGCATTTGATGAACTGAAATGTCCGAAAAGATTTGTTTTCTAATACAATCTCACGTAATGTTAGTGTCTTTTTATTTCCAAGCGTAGCTTGTATTTTCAAATTCATAGATTAGACCTATTTGTAGAGAAATTGTTAAGATAAAAAAAGAAAAGTATATGAGATCTTAATGCAACTAAAAAATAATTCTTTGAATCTAATTCTATCAATACCTTAAATCGTGTGATGATTGATATCCAATTAGCAATATGTAAACATAAACTGAAAAAATGTACTAAAAGAAAGGGCACATTCATTTTGACGTGGGTAAAATGCAAGCTGTATTGTGTACACATACGTGTACAACATATACACATTACTTGTAAAATCGGACTGTAGGATCTTGTGTATTTTAATTAAGATTCTATTCAAAAACTTTAAAAAAAGTTTCCAAGAGTTATTTGTCAAGTGATATATAAAAAAGAAGTAAAGCGGAAACTTTAATAAGAAATTCCTTTTTTATTCAGAAGAGAATGTTTTTTTAGCTTTTTAAAATATTATTTGCATTCCGATTCTAGAAAACAAGGAATCCCAGCTGGACACTAGAAATTCCGTTTTCCCATAAATCTCTCCTATTCGAAAACTTCCCATCCAAACCAATTCATGCCAACGCCACGTAACAATCCTGAAAGTAATTTATTCAGTCGAAACATTAGTTCTAGAGTTCGAAAACCGGACGTTACCATTGTTGGAATTAACGGTTAGATCCATCGCAATTTTCGCTCACTCTAAAGCGATAAAATATGAATTCTCCAATATCGCACAGCGAAGATTATCATCTTCAAATAACGGCAGCTGTCAATTATTAGTGCGCCAAGATGGCCCGGTTACTACTTTATATTCTCCTTTGGCGGACGAATGGGAGGGTTGCCAGAAGTGCACAGTTTTAACTATTTTGTCACGAAAAAAGAGTAATAGGAGTATTAAAAATTTATTAATGATTAGACTGAGATATATGCCCAAGTGTAGACGAACTATTCCGATAGCAGTTTAAATAAGTGTTATTACAAAATACACAGTTAGGAACAATAGCATCGATAAATGCAATTGGGATTGCAGTGAAGCAATTCAAGTTGAATGATATTTAAAATTAAATTAATTCTCAAATCTATAAAAGATATTTAATAAATATAAAAAGTTCAAAGAGTGAATTTTTAAAAATCACTTTGGTATTAACTATTAATAACCTAAAATAAACAGTTCATGTCACTTTCCAACAATTGTTACTTAAGATTTAGCTAGACAGTTAGACAAAGTCGATGAGTTCGAACGCGCTTAGTCCAAACTTGATCAGGACTTCCCTAGAGATCCTTCCATTCCAGACCAAAGCCGGGATACCAAGCGATCTTTATCTGGTTTCATCCCACTGTGTTCAACAATTCCTTCTTTTCGCTTTCACATTTTTTACTTGAAGTCTTGTCTTTGGCAGAGATTGGACAAATATGGCTCTTGCGCCATAAAACCCAAAACATACAACCAGACCAACGCGGGGCAGTAGATGTGAGGTATTTTCACCGCTACGTTTTAGACAAGTCATAACAGAATAACTGTTGAATCCCGTGGCTTCAACGGGGCCATATGCCCACTGCGCTAGCAGCCTTCGAGTTGTAGGCGGCGCAGGTTCGATTTCTGTCAAGTGCATTCCTCCCTGGGTGTATTTCTCTCTCCTGTGTCAGTAGAGCTTTCACTGTGTATGTGTCGATTATTTGATATTGTATGCCTTGTGTCAATTACTAGATATTGTATTGTGTCCGGCGCAGCATGGCCAAATATGGCCCTTGGGCCATAAAACCCCCAAACCAACAACCCGCTGCTGAAACAGGAGAAATGTTGACAGAAATAGGAAATAGCTATCTCAAATTGGTAGATGACATTTCTGACGTCATTAAAATAACAGTTGTGTGCCCCAAGCTCGGCGTGCAGAATTCGTGATCCCGCAGCTTCAGAAAGTGCCGCAGAGGCGCAACTCTGGCCAATGTGGCAACTCTGCTGGGAAAGAGTGGCCGGCATTCCAGGGAAGAAGAGGTGTCTTAATGCGCCTCTATGTATGCTGTGGGAGGCAGACACGTGGTCGCTATGTGTCTATTCGCTGACACGCCGTTCAATGCACAGATAAGTTGTCGGGGGGCTGCATATAAATTACCGAATCGAGGACTCGAGTGGCGCGTGTCTGTATTAACCGAGTGTATTATATCGCAATAAAAACGAATCCAGTGGCTCTCTCTGGTGGCGATTTTTATGTGCGAAAATTTTACAAAGTGCGCAGATGGAAACAGCACGCTGTGAGGTTCTCGTTTCGAATTCAGGCCACGGTTTGGATTTGAAGTTGGAGAAATCGTTTCTGGAACATAAGGTGCTATATTTTAAAGGACAACGGGGTTGGGAATTTAAAGTGGGGTAAAATTTTATTATCTGCCGAGATATATTTTACCATCGCTCGGAAAAAAACAATTGTTTGGATTCAGATGTTCAGAGGGTTAATTTCCTTGATTTTCGAGTATTCGTGCTTTGTATGTTTGAAATTCGTCGAAATGGTCATGAAAAGGCCTTTTGATTTCAAAGCTCTGTTGACACTCTTTAACTTTTGAGTGGCACGTAGTTCTAGAACCCATATCCTTTAATCAAGAATCAAATTTAGCAGTTCTATCGAAGAAAAGCACATTTAACGATGAAAATTAGAGACGGAAATAAAACATAATAAATTGATCTTGTTTTTAAATTTTCTTAGTGTGCAATACACACTAGGTGAAAATATAATTTCATAATACAAATTTATAACTTTTAAGGAGCTCAAAGGACTACTATAGGTCTGAAACTGCGTATTGTGTATTACAAATTTATATGCTTTTGAAATACTCTTTATGTGTGCAGATAGGAGATGCTCTTTTGTTAAGCTAAATGTAGATGGCGCTAGTGTTTTCATGGCAGAACAAGTTTCCTGTTCGTATTTCGTAATGGACATCAGGAAATGTAAGTTTGTCTTTCGATGGTTTGTTAAACCTCTTGGTGGTTGTCTTGACGAGGTATCTCGCCATTAACAAAATCGCTTGCAGATCTTGATGTACGAGATATCTCGTCATTAGAAGAAAACTGATTAGATCTTGATCGTCGAAAAATTGGCAATATCTTGATGACAATTTATCACTTTCATTAGTAAAATTAGTCATCTTGATGGACGAGATATCTCGTCGAAACTACTTGGAAGTTAACAGTGAAAATCCCTGTAATTATTATCCCAGTAGCGAACCCTTTCAACATCGGCATCTCGATGTTGAAAGGGTTCGTTAGATAGTCGAGCCCGTTTCAATCAGTTTTTATTATTCGATATCCATAAGCAGATATAGATTACTTTGCATACCATATTTCAGTATTTATTTCATTTAAACATGCTTTTATATTTTTCTTATATGTGATATAGGTTTTCTCTTTGAAAAAGAATATTTAATTAATATTTTAGAGAAAAAGTATAAGTTAATATTAATGAGTTTTAGGAGGCACAGGAAACTAGCACATATCGCGCTACTAGAAGAGATTTAAAGAATCCACATTTTGAGTCAAACCTATGGAAGGCATGTGAAAGAATAAGTCTGTCTAATATCCAAGCATTGCAATTCTGATTTCTTTGGATTCTTCTCAATTCAACACAATGTAGCTAAAATTTCGCTTTCCCTCCCTTGAATATTAGTATTTTTAAGTTCTGTCGTGATTCTTCCATCAATACAAATAATTTAAGATTCATACACATACACGAAATCGTTTCTTGGCTGACAAGGAAACCAGGTTTTGCTACAATATTTGCTTAGAAATATATTTTTGGAATAAATCGAAGTATCCAATAACCAAGCGAGATAATAACCGAAAGAAAATTGTGCGATAAAATTAATATAAAAATCTCCTGCAGACGAAGTCTATTGATCTTTTAATAGTACATGTGGATTTAGATTTTTATTACACCAGTCGTTCTATCACAAATACCGGTCACCAATTATACTTGTCATGAACACAGACAAAGCAAGGTGAACGAACAACGAAATGCAAAGCTATCGCATTTATAGAATAGTTTATAAATATTTAGATTTTTGTATTGAACTAATGCATGACAAAAACACTTTTACCAGAAATACATTATACTATACGATTTTTCAAAATATTCAAAATGCTGAGAATATTCATTCAAAATGCCTGCCATTTTACATTAGGTCATTAACTTGTTTTAATCTATAAATTCTTAAATGCTCTGCACATGTCCAAATGGTTAGTTGATAGGCACGTCAATATGACTAGTGGATGTATAGGTAGTCTAGGACAGAGCGTGCAAGAAAAGACACCCAGCCCATAAGGATAGTGAGACAATTGATAGTTTCTATCTCCGATATGTGTCTAGTGGGCTCTTTTGACTAATATAGTCTAATTTTTTTTTGAAAAGTTACCCTATTTCAGTTCATATATTACGTGAAATGTTTAAATCATGTCGGAGCTTAGATAGTTTAAGATTCAATTGAGAATTGGGGGGTGTAATTTGACCTAAGAAGGAATCCTTTAGAATGTAATGTAAAATGCTTATTGCTTTTGTGGATTATGAGGAAGACAAGTTATCACTTTCTAACGGGTTTCACAGATATCATCAGGTAGGTAGTTGAATTAACGTCGTACTGAAGCTATTAGAGATAGTCCCGGATGGACTGAAGTCCCGGATGGAAGAGAAAGATGCGACTCGTCATTTGGACCATGGTCAGACGACGAAGTCACACCTGAGCTGTCACCCGACTCTCAAAACTTCCACACCACGCCAACGTGAGTACATTTGAGGCAACTACAAATTTAACGTGCACATACACACGCGTACACAATGGTCTTTGGTTGGGCCGAGTTTCGAACTCGCAACTCTCCGGTTGCCAATTCGTTACTCTTCCAATTGGCTACGGCGGCTCCTGTCATAATGCAATAAGCTACAACTTTGCATTAATGGAATCAGTTCCCGTTGAACGTATATTGAAGCATTTGCGAAGCAACTATTTCAAAATGTCTCTGCCAGTTCCAGGTCTAAAGTTGTCACAAATATAGGTTTTTAACTCGGAAGATTTCCATATTTGTAAGATAGGTTTGTTTTGTCGCTTTAAGGTCACGTTTTTCTGCACGAGGGCCAATTAGGTAACCTAGAGATTTTGCAGCAGAACATCCAGATGCATGGATCATATATGAATAAAATATCAGAAAAAATAAAGCTACGCAGAAAATAAGAATAAACAAATACCTAAACCGATCTACATAAAAAGGGGTAAATGAGATGAAGATGAAATCGGAAATGATCCGAAAATATAGCCGGGTTTTTTAGTAGACGAGACGGTCTTTTGTTGAATCGAGTTTCGGACTCGCAACCCTCCGGTTGCCAATTCGTTACTCTTCCAATTGGGCTACCTCGGCCCCGATATCATCAGTGCTGTAGCCAATATAATTTATGATTTGAATTATTTGGCTTGGTCTCTTATTTTTGTAATATTTGTGCACCAAGCGTTGAAAGTAGCATCAGTTGGTGGTTTTAAATGCCATTTAGATGGTAGGTAGTTAATTAGCATAGCACAGAGCAACACAACTTTCTATTGACGACGAATCAATCCCGAAGGGAAAAATCCAAGGACAGTGCCTCGTAATTTTGAACCATGGTCAGATGGCGAGAACACCTGAGCTGGCACCCCACTCTCCAAACTTCCACACCACGCCAACGTGAGGACATTTGAGGCCATGACAGATTTAACGTACCCCAGTCCCCGTGTACTCGACGGTCTGTGACTGGAGTTTCGAACTCGTAACCTTCCGATTAGTAATCCGATGGTCTTCCAACTGGGCTACCGTGGTCCTTATGTAGTGTGGATTGCTGGGCAAATTTCACCACAAACGCAGTAAATGTTAATCCCTATAAATGTCATACTTTAAAAAGGGTTATCTTTTCTTTAAGAATCGATTCTCTGTTTATTTTTGTGTCGAGGAGACTAACTTAAAGGAGCAGCGGAATGAGGTTGAGCGAGGAAATGCCTTCCGGAAACCAGTAGCCCGTCCCCCTGGTCCTTCCCTCTGGGGTATATCATTATTCTTCTCTCTGACAGTTGTGTCAGTCCAGACCCTTTCATCCGTGCTGTATTATCGGCAGCCGGAGTTGCACCTTCTCGAACACACGCCGAGACAAATATCCCTGCCATATTAGGGACCGCGGTCTTGTTATTTCTGGAGGGAAGCCTTCTTTTTTCCCTCTTTCGGCAGGCCCTTTTTGTCCGATGGGCTGCAGACGTATTTATTCTCCCCACTCATAATAAAAGGAGGTTATTAATGATATCTCTTGCATATTGCCCATAGACGCCGCCAGACGCCCAATATCTGTACGGACGGAGAGTGTTTAATTAATGGGATCCCGCTGAATGGAGGATATCAGTTGTGTGTAATGCGGGGGATTATGTTGTGAATGATGGTAATACTTCCCCTTAATACGAACCAGAGACGGAATAGGTTTCCAAAAATGTGAAGCAAATGTGCTAAATCTGTTTTGTTGTGTAAAAATAGTTTAGCGATGGATTCTCCTAAGATTTATTTCTCCACTGTCAGATGCAACAGACGGAAACAAAATGCTGCTCTTAGTTCTAAACTTAGGCATCGAAGAGTTTCAATCTATCAGATACGACTTCATTATTTTTTATCGAAATGAATGAAAGTAGCGCGTTTGTACTTTACACTAGCACATTACTGTCAAGTAAGGAATGGGAATAATTAAGTTTTTCGGTGCTTTTTGCTTAAAACCTGATAGGCTTCAAATTTTTAAATTCACGTGTTTCAAACGATGATTTAACTTGTTTTCGAAAGGTGAAATGTCAAATAACTGATCAATGTGCAAATGCTTTTGAAGGTATAAATAAACGTTGAAGTCAGGGCAAGATAATAGAAATTTTATCGTTGATTCATTGAAATTCTATACATTATTTGCACAAGCGTTTCGTAAATTCTGGTGGTCACGATTGCATGTTGTATTCTATTTATTTTTCACTCACTTTCGGGATCATGTAGTTAACCGACTCAAATAAAATGCCCTATTTTTACGGTCAAGTTGACTTATCAGATCAGACTTTTAACGTAAGCAATTTACGAGAGTTTTTTTAACTGGAATTCACGGGTCTTAAACTAGTACACTAACTTTTAATTCCCTAACTTCAAGTTTGGTGAGAAGCGATCGAGATTGACTCGTTTATCAAGAGCACTCCAATACCGTTCTAGTTAGAGGCGGAGCTGAAATTAGAAAAGGGTTTTATTGAGAAGGATTCTGCAATCATTTTGTATGCACGCCACACCAACAATCCATAGAGCTTATGAAAAATACATCTGGAATTTCCAACCAATTTTCAAATACAATAACTCCCGTTATATCGCAACTCGATTTATCGTGCATTTGACTACATCGTTCTTCGTTTTTCTTACGTGTTCCTCGATGAATGTCAAGCTTGAGAAGAGCAGATGAAATGTCGCTTTGTTTCTTTCGAAAGGGGAGTTCAAAGGTCATTTGTTTCAAGCAGCTCCGTAAACTAAATTGGCAACAAAATTTGGGCGTCTTGAAATTGATTAGAGAATTTCTTTTCAAATCAATTCTATTGTGTTTAGTATTAGTTTAATAGCTTGGGTTTAGTATTCGACTGTCATTATAACGTATAAAGTATCTATTTAAAAAGTTGAACCACCGATTTTGTTTGTAATTTGCATAATTTTAATGTATAACTTGTGCTTTATTTCCAATAAAGAATTTTTTCTCGACTCTCGCTGTATCCAAAGAAATGTGATTTATCGAGGAATTTCTGTACAATGCAACTATGTAAACAAAACAGTTCTAACTAAAAGCTGCGCCAAACACTAAACAGACAACATCAAGTAATGGACATACACACATAAGGAAAGTTTTACTAACATAGAAAGAAGAAATACACCCAGGGAAGTATCGAACCTGTCAGGAATTGAAGTAGCGCCGCCTGCAACTCGCAGTTTGCTAGCTTAGTGGACATGCCCATTGAGCCACGATGGTTCTTAAGTCGTTAGAGAAACGGTGTTTATTGTGAAAATTGCGCAAAGTACTCATTCTCGAATGAGGGTTATGAATAAAGAATTCTATGGCGTATATCCCAGGCTTTGAAGCAAACTTATGGGTTTTGTAAATTTTCATGATCGAGCGATTCTTGCAAAATGGCGGTTTGTAAAAAGACCCCTGAGCGTACCTGGAGACTCAGACCACTAGGACCTGGAAAGGTCTGGGATTTTTCCCTCTCCACACTGAGTGGGAATGATTCTGAGGGGCTACGACTCACGCCATTAGGATTCGAAATGGCGCAATTGACGTTCGAATGCTAAATCCCTCCGCTGCTGCATAATGTCCCTGTGTTTCGAGAGAACCCTCCCCAGACAATTTAACTTCGGTCGACTCCGCCAAATTAGACTGTCGGTGACCGACCGCTGTCAGGTACTTTGCATAATGTTCTATGAGTTGGCCATTAAGGTATTTTCCGTCATTAGGTTTCTCCTGCGTCGCTGCTTTTTTCCCCTTTCTGCGCCACAGTCGTTTCGCAGACTACAATTTGTACGGAACATTGTAAGGGTATTGGTTATTTCCTTGAAATGTCTACAACAGTCTGGTAAATGGTGCCTTGCTCAAGTCGGTGCTCCTAATCCAGTCAACTGGGAGTTTCATGGCTTTGTACTACAGATTAAAGATTAATCGGTGCGAGAGGATTCTACAGCATTAGGTAGCGTAGTTTAGGGTTATACACAGGGTGAGTCGTAAAGACGTTACGTCTTACATGGGATAGGTAGGTTTATATTCATTCAATAAACTGCCATTGTAACATTAATTCCAACTAATGCACTCTTTCAACCTGCACTCCTTGGTTTTCAAAGTTCAATTCCTCCTTGAGTGTATATCTCTCTTCTGTCTCAGTAAAGCTTTCCTTGTGTGTGTATATTTCTTGATGTTAACTTTCTTGTGTTTGGCGCTGCTTGGCCAAGAATGGCCCTTGCATCATAAAACTAAATTCAACAAGCCAACCTTAGTTCTCAATGCAGGTATACAGTCGGTTCACCATAGTCCACAGCTCGTTGTGACATTTAGTAGGTATAAAGTGGGTAACGTATGTTTTGCACAAACTTCCTTCTTCCAAACTAAGTCGTGTCACTGAAACAGAATCAAATTTATGATGTTCTTCTGTCCATATAAGAGGTAACAATGTTTTGACGTCCTGTATTTTGTACTAGTACGGTAATGAAGATCGATCTTGAATAATTCTGAAGAAGAATAGTTAATGTTTGAAACGGTTGTTTAGAAAAAGGAAAGATTGAGAATTAAGAATGATTTGTTTTTAATGCACATTTTATAAACCACTATTTTTTCGAATAAATCTTTTATTCTGCTTATGTAATCAGAAATTATGTTTTTGTTAATTTTTCATCGTATATTAATGTAAGTCCCATTATGATTTTAGTTGTACTCGTTAGAAAACGCAAAATATCTAGTCTGGTTTTTACTGTATAATGTAATGGCTTTGCATTCCTACTTTTTCACATCAACATCTTTAGCGAGTCAGACAAGAAGCAATATCAATAAGTTTTATAAGTTTGAACTTAAATGAGGATAAATTTGCTTGTGCCGGCGTACCTAAAGATCTTATCATGTGGCTGAATGACTTTTATTCGTATTCGAAACTAATGTAATCATAAACTCAAAAAGATTGAAAGAGAAAATTGCGATCCCTTTATTTTAAAGTATAAATTGTTTAAACACTCTTGTAAGCACCTGGATGATTGAAATTTATGTTAAATTGAATATCCTTTTGAGTAGATGTAATTCCCCCTCAAACTAAATAATTAATTACTTTGTACTCTGTGTCTTGTACACTAAAACAAGAAATTGATAAAGAGTTTTAAATCATGTATAACCAAAACATTTTCTCACCCAGAGTACTGATAGAATAGGTCCTTCCAAACAATTTGAATTTAAAATGCCTTTATATGAATATTTTAAAAGCATAGCTAAATATTTTTCTTCAGAAATTTTAAAATAAAATAGGTTAAAACCATTTTTAATTACTCCTTCCATAATAGGATACAAAACGGGATGTCAATGGCAGTGGTGTTAGCGATTTATGAAATCTATCCTCCACAATCAGTATCTTTGCAGCCTTTGATATCCTGTGCGGGAAAGGTAAGCCTAATAAACAAGTAGGAATCCGTATCACATCTTCAGAAGGGAATTCGCTCGAAGCTGCCACGCGAATATATGTTCTTCGAGACTTTTCAGTTTCTTTCTTTTCATCGCTTTTCCATTTCTTTTCAATCGCGATAAAATCGTAGTTTCCGTGAGGGCGGACGAAAAAAAGTGAACTTGGAGGTTCCTCCGAAGCATCGTTTCTCCTTCAGGAATACCGTTACTTCTCGGAATGAAATGGGGGATGAGAAGCAAAATGGTTTCTTGTCAGGTTTCGAACAGACTTACGAATCGATGCCTCTAATGGCTGGCGTTTTGGAATCGGAAGACCAGGCCACGAAATTGGCAAAGCGTGAGGAAGGTGGTCGATCCCCTTTACTCGAGAAAAAAAGATTGGAAACCGGAGTGTTGCGAGTTCGAAACTGGGTTCAACGCAAGACCGTCGTGTACATGGGAGCTTGTGTACGTTAAATCTGTCATGGTTTTAAATGTCCTCACATTAGTGGGGTGTGGAAACTTGGAGAGGGGTGCCAGCTCAGGCGTAGATCTCATCATCTGACCGTGGTTCAAAATGATGAGGTTTTGAACCTGGATTTTTCCCTTTGGGATTGATCCCGGACCGTCACCAATAACCTGGCTCCTCCTGTGCGAAGTTAATTAACTACCTGACCAAATGAGTACAGCTCATTTCATGTCAAATATACATTCACTGTGAAATCGTGCATATAAATCGCTGAAAATCGGTGCAGTTTTAAAATGTGTAAAGTTTTAAAAGAAATTTTTCTTCGGTTTACCCAGAATTTTACATGAGTTTCAGGTTTTATTCAGTGCCCCAAATACTTTCAGAGATATCTCATTAAAGTGGAATGATAGATTTGTCCACTCACGGAGTTTTTTCATGAATGATTGATAGTACAGTACATTCATTTGTATAGAAAATTCATAGTACACTACATACATTTATATTCATAATTCATTACATACATTTATATTGAAAATTCAGTGTACCACATATATTCATATGAAAAGTTCCTGATACAATACATTCATTCGTATAGAAATTTCGTAATACACTACGGATATAGAAATTTCATTAATTTTTGAAAATTCATAGTGTGCTACATTCATATTGAAAATTCATAGTACACTACATACATTCACATAAGTGATCAAGACTGTTTACTAGTTATGTTTTTTTATTTCTTATTCCAATCATAATAGGACTGCCAGCAATAGATAAAGCTCAGATCTAGTGTGTCAATGAAGATTCTATACATCAAAATCATACAGAATTCTTTTATGAGAGTGATGGAAGATGTAAAAGGAATGAGTAAATTAAAATAATTTCCTAAATAAATATGCAACAGAGCGATCGTATGATTACGTAATGTAAACTTTAAAAATTCGTCATAGTGAAACTGAAAAAAAAAACCAGAATTCAGCCAAATTATTAATCTGACGAAATATTTTCACCATTACAAAAATAATTGTTTTTCCCAGAGAATTTTAAGAGTAATGAATGATGCAAAGAATGCATCATTCATAAATTTTAAATAATTTCATCCACAGAATAAAGTTATATGGCTGCATGTAAACACAGATCATGAGGTACCGAAGTAAATTTTCAAATTCAAATGTGAAAATATAAAACAAAGGATTTTATTTTCTCGAACAGCTTCCATGTTATTTTCTACAATCCCACACCAATAGATATTCGAATAATTGAAAGCAGCAAAAATATTTTTGGGTTTATCTCTTGAATGAACAATCAAATTTTTAACAGTATTAGTAGCGACGTGTAAATCTGAAGTTCCTGTAGGTTTTGTGATACTTAACCTTTGCATATAGAATTTTTTGTGGAGGTTTTATTTTAAAGCTTTTGTAAATCAAAAGAATTGTTTAAAATATCTTTCGACCGCCAAATCAGATTATATAGGTATAGCAACCCTTCGTTATATCACATTCGGCTATATCGCTCATTTTGATTTGATCTCAGATGCTTTTAACCCTCCTGGTAGTTTCGACGAGATATCTCGTCATTAGTAAAACCATTATCAGATTCTGATAGACGAGGCAACTCGTCATAAGAAGAAAACTGATCATATCTTGATCTCGTCATAAAAATATCGGCAATACCTTGATGAAATATCTCGTCATTAGCAAAATTGGTCAGATCTTGATAGACTAGATATCTTGTCCAAACCACTTAGAGGGTTAAGCTTCCGAACGTCAGAGGGCAATATCAATTTGTTTCTCTTTAATTGGGATTCAAACAGTCATCTTGGTCTTTTCCCGTGAGTCGTGACGCCAGAATGCGGAATTTCGTAGGGGCATCTTCAGACATTGTCGGGGTTGAGGTTTATCGGTCGAACTCCCAAAGGAAGGTAGAAAATTGACTACGTTTATATAGCGGGTGGTCATAATGTAACTTTCGCTACATAGCGACGCAATTTCCATTGAATCGGAATGAAACTTGAGACTTCAAGGTATGAACTCGAAAGTTAAGTAAACAAGAACTCTCGGTTGTCGGAAGCCCTCACGGTTACGAATACAGTTAAAATTTCGTATAACAACACATTTTTTATCGCAATGTAAGTGGCATAATTAGAAAAGAAAATCAGCGTTGAAAAATTTGCTTTAGCTTTAAAAACGACAGAACAAGAGCACTGTCAAGGAAGATGAGTGAACGGCAGAAGAGAGGCCAACAAGAAACGATAACATTTTACCTTATTGCAAATGCTAGTGCCAGTTGGAATTTTGTGATAGATACTTTTGATTTATGCAAATTGCATGCATTATCACTGCTGCTTGTCTCCTCTTTCGTCACATCATCTGACTATTGTTAGAATATTTTTACTCCCATTTTCACATTTTTCATGCTTTAAATCTACCTTTTATCTTTGTCTTGGACTACTAATTTTTAAATATTTTATACTTTTATTGGGTTGTATTGTGTCGTATTTGGAGTAGCTTGTCCGCTTTTAGACCCTAAAACCCAAACATCCAATCCAATCCCATTCTCTTTCGTCGTTCACGCTCATCTCTTACGCAGTCGTTTATAGTTAAAGGCAATATTTCAATGCCAATTATGGTTTTTCGCTGCCAATCTCATCGCTATTAAATAAGTAGGTGTTAATCGACTTTTTTTTTTAATTTGTTAACTGTATCCGTAAGAGTGAGAGTTTGTTTACTCAATTCTCGAGTGCATACTTGAAATCTCATTTGGATTCGTTGAAAATTGCGGTCCCCAGGGGTCGTACATAGAGGAGGTTACTTTATGTCCACCAAATTTTACTTATGAGGGTACACATTTTTTTGGCAGTGCGATGTATAAGTTTCAGCAGTGCATTGGTAGGTTTGGTTTGTTGGGGTTTTATGGCATAAGGGCCATATTTGGCCATGCTGAGCCAGACACAAGACATACAATATCAAGTAATAGACAGACATATAATGAATGTTTTACTGGCGCAGAAGAGAGAAATACACCCAGGGAGCATTGGTAGTATTAACAAGAATGAGTGCATATTACATGCAATTCAGGTGTAACTACCATTTTGAAGTGATTTTCTGCTGTTCCAGTTCCTCTTTCAGATCTTGTTTTGGGCATGGATGCCCGTAGGGACATGGATCGTCTGTAAGCCTAGGTGTTTCAGTTCTGAAACTTATTAGATCATTCATAGTATCAGAGTTGAAAGTCCTATGAACTACCTAATTACCGCTTGTATAGCAAAAAATGAGCTTAGTACGACCCAAAAACCGTTGGTTTGACAGTAGCATGATTCAAGATTTTAAACTTTTGTAGGTGTTAACCTTGTAATTAAGCCATGTCTTTTATCGATTCTATTTGGTTTCCAATATGGCTTCACCGTGTATACGTGTACCAAGAACTGATCGTAAAGGTTATAGTCACACTTTGATATAACGGAGTTGAATTTTATCTCGACCTGGGATTTCCGAACTGATATCCACCAAAAATCCTCTCTGTTAAAATTGTAAATATTAATGTGGTTCCTCAATCGTTAATTATGATCGTTACCTTAATTTCTGAGACGTTGTTTCTTTAATTATATGATAAATACTTTAAATCTTAATAAATATGTTAATATTGACTAAAGGTGTCATTTGTGAGAGAAGTGAAGCATCATCACCTTTTTATATAACTCTGATTTCTTCTAACTGAAATTGAAAAAAGCAATATTTTCAACCACAAGTAATTTCAAAACACGTCAACCACCTTTAGAAAGCAGAATTGGAAAAATAAGTTGGAGAGGTTCTAGAAAGAAAACTTACCTCATACGTTTTCACCACAACTTTCTCTCTTTGAAAAAGACTTTAGAAAATGATGTACAAATAGATCTGTAGCAAATTATGAGCTCGTCCCACTATGGCTCTGAGGGCCTTAAAAATCATTACGAGCCCCGCCACCAGCAGCAGGCACTTGAATTGGGAGGCTTTTCAAACTTGTTCGTCATCAGAACTGAAAGAGGGGCGCTTTCGCGGTACGGTGTGGAAATTTATAAACAGAAAGAAGTGAAAAAAAGGGGGCTTGTGAAGAGGCCAGTGAAGCTGTCATTTTGCAATATTCTCTTTGAATGGCCTTGTGAGGAGTACGTGCGACTCCAATCTCACCGCACTTTCTGGGGGTAGAACTTCTAAATTGGAAACTTTTGATTTTGAAGAGGCGTCGAAACTTTGGAGGGAGATGGGGAAATATTAGAGAATCTTTAAATGGGGAATTTGAAAGTTAGTCGTTGAAAAAGGGTCGCCGCTCTTTCGAAACGGAATGCCAAACTTTGAAATTAAACATCAAAAAGGGTCCTGTTTACACGAGGAATACTTTTGTATGACATGACTCATCATGCTCTCATTAGCTAGGATAAACGGCCGAATTTTATACTTAAATTTGCAGGCTTCAAGAAAATGTAATATTGAACTTGTTTTACAAAATCACTTAATTTTTAATCTATATGATTTCCATTTTAAAATAAATATACAAAATTCTACCGAAAATTCTCATTTCGCTTAAAATATCCTCAATTGAAGCATGATTTGTATTTTAATAGACAGTTTTTAGGTTGGGCACTGTAGGATGTGTATCAGTAAAAGTATATATAAGTTTTTAATTTCACTCTGATAAGAAAAAACTTATGGGAATAAAAACAATACAGAATATTGAAAGATTTACTATAAGGAAAGTTTTGACTAGCAATTGGCTTAAATTTAGCTTTTCTTCAAAATACCCTTTCACCCAACTGCCGTAAGGAAAAATTGTCCGTATTTTATATTCGCATACAAGCATTTATATAACAGATACCTTAACAAAAAATATTTGCCAAAAATGTAAAAATATCCATATTTTTTTCGCATACAAGTATGCAACAAACACGATTCAAAATATATACGAATCTTTAGTTAAATAAATCTTGCTTTTTGAAAATGGCACAAAAATAGGCAAGAAAAAATATGACAAGATACCGCTTATCACAAAAAGCTTCTTCTAGAGAGATGAATGGATAAAAAATACCCATCTTGTCTTCAGGAATAACAAAATATTTCAAAAATATTCAAAAACTCTACTCCAGTACAACTTTAATTTCAGATCCATTTTACTGAACGACGATTTATTTTATTGTGGTATTTTTTCAGTTGTTACAACTGCTCGTCGAACTCGAAAATCCCTAAATCACTTTAAAATCCATAAAAGCATAACCATTAAATATCCAATCCTTATACCTGAATATATAGTTCGAGTGTTTAAATTACAAAAAGCTAAAAATCCATAAACACATAACCAAATCCTTGCAACTGAAAATTCTAAGCCGAGCTTTCATATTACAGAACACTTTAAAAATCCATAAACACAACTAAACGAATCCGAGTCTGCTGAAAAACAGTTGGAGCATTTAAATTACAAAACACTTCGAAAATCCATAACCCTATCAACCTTTCGTCTACTTGGAAAAATGGAGTTATTGTAAGACCACCGAGAAAGGGACAGAATCAATAGATAAACAAATATCGGAATTCCTTCTTTTCGGGGAACATCCCACTGCGTCTTAAGGGGTTGCAGAGGGAAAAGAAAGAAAACGAACTCTTGTATTAAGTTTCTTTCGCATTGTTGGGAGCCCGATTTTTATATTTGTCTCCATATTCTTCTGTTCCTCTTAGGAACTGCGTTCGAAAATGTATGACGTCCTCGTGATCCTGCTTCGACAGTTTCATTTTATGGGGTTACATCTTTCAAAATCTTTTCGAATGGGATAGATTGGACTCGAGGAATTTGTAAGGCAAAACAACTTCGGAGTTTGGGATGAATAGAAATAGATGGAGTAACGCAGAGATATGGAATTTATATCTCCAGATATGCTTTCTCTTGTCGGGTTTTTTTCTTCGATAATTTTTTTCGAAGGGATGGTACGGATTTTCAAACAAAGGTTTTGCTCTTCTATCCTTCCCCCAGAAAGTAATTCTTTTTTCTCCTCCTCCTGACATACTTTCTCGGAATTGAGCGAAACTTCAATGCGTGTGTGTTGCTAGATTAATGGATATTTTCAGACAAATCCATCCAGGGATGCCGAGAGGATGTAAGAGTTGCAAGGATGTCACAAGGACTTTGCAGGATACTCACATTTCCCATCAACTTTTCAGACATTTACGAATCTCCAGAAAATTGAAGGAATGATCTGAGCACAGAGGCGAAGCTAGACTTTTCGGAACCTGGGGCAAATGAGGCTTATGCCGCCCAAAACAACCTATTTAAATGACGATAAAGTTTAGTATTAAAATAATTGGGATAAAATGGCTTCTTTTTTAAACGAGTCTCAAGGACGGAAGTACGAAAACACGCCCTCTCTCTTGTCATGATGTTTGTGAGATGAGAATTGTATTGATATATCACACTTTTCTGAGTGTAATACGATTGGTAAATTTTAAACGTTACGTTCTGACAGTGAATTTCACATGAATGACGCTGAAAAATACTATGAATAGGACAATTGAGCTTAAAATTAAAATATTATTTTACAAGAAAAACTACAGAATTGTTTATAAATATTATCTAAATGCTACCCACTCCTTTAGCTACGCCTCTGGACAATTTTAAAGCTTTCCAGGGAACAAATTTTGAGTAGAGTTCAGAGAACGTATTGCACGCACTTGTGTGAGTTTTCAGAATACCTTCAATTTTTTTAATGTTTGTTACTGGAATCCCTGCCATGATGTGCACATGCAATTGCATTTGGATTACCATGATGTATGTATTTTTTATATTTGAAAAATATTCTACCAGCATCAGTCGAAGGGGTTTTAGCAACTCTGTTCGAAGTTTATGAGCAATCTGTAAAATGATTCCTCTTAACGTTGACGTTGGCATGGTGAACGTTTCAATAATTGTTATTTCTGCATTCCAATTAACAATGTTTTATAAACGTCCACTCTATGAAAAGCAATAGTTCCAAAGTCTCGTGAACATGACACCCGTCCTCCCTCATCGATATCCCTTCCTTGAGTCTCCCCCGAAATTCTCTTCTCAGGACCCGGATTATCATCTCAAGTACACACCCTCATCCATCAAGGAGTTAAACCAACTCCTTCCGACCAACTTTCATTCTTGTCTGGCCGGTGAAAACCCTCACATTATAACCTATTTTTTTATATTTATTGCACAAAAAATAAAATGTTAAGGTAAAACTAAAATATCTATTCTCAAAGCATAAAGGATCCATTATTCTATGAATCTATTCACATAAAGAACAGACGAATTTTCTTTCACTTAAGTCTGCGATTCGACATGGAGAAATAGCATCTGAAATTTAAGCTCCCTTTTCTGTATGGAAAGATGTTTAGTGTGAACTATTTTCTCAATCATTTATCACTCCTTATTCTAAATGATCAATTGTAGGATTTTCGTAAAGTTTTCAACTATACGTTTATATATCCATGGAATATGTCCAACTGAGTTCTTTCTATGATTCTTTTATTCAAAGTTCAAGAGAAATGGTTCACCAAGATCTAGCTCTATTATCTATGCAAAAAACTCAATCCTTCGCGTATCCAACTCATCCAATTCATTCGCCATTTCTTTATTCAAAATTCTCAATCCTTAAGAAACACGTATAACGATAAACTAAACTTATATTCCAAGAATATATCTAGTCCTTCACATTTTGATTCCAACTGTAGAAGAGATACCAGTAGGCTTTAATTGTGTAAAGATAATATTTATTGAACTTTTTCCAATCATTCATTTACTTAGACATCTCAATCCTTAAGAATTGCGCAAAGTGGAAAGTCAAACTCGGCTGGCTACACTCCATGCATACAGGCGAGCTTTTATTTTTGCACGACTCTTTTATTCTATCATCAGAGGCAGAGATATCCATCCCGTTTCAACCGCGGAAAGGCCTGCTCATGAAAAGATGTTTATTCAACCATTTTCTCAATCACTCCCCTCTCCTTTATCCAAAATGCTCAATCGTTTCCCCATCTGTGGGAGCGTCCTCACTCTGCTGAGGATTGGGAACGCTGGAACCGTGCCCGACTGAAGAATTCAACATGGAACGGATAGATAAGGTTGTGGACAGTTGATTTAATCCGACAGCTGTTGAACCATGAAGGTGCTCGCAGAAAAAGGAGGGTTGAGAATTGGACGATGGCCAATAGAAATGCACATAGAGAGGAGTCCCGCTTTTAACCGAAGCGTTTACAGTTTTGGACAAAAACGAGCAAATTTACCGAATCGAATGGGAGAGAAATAAGAATAAGAACCCACGCCATTAATAAGACCTCATCCATCTTCTGGGCTGACTGGAAAATCGGAATTAAAAGCGAGATTAGCAATTCAAATGTGATCAGAGGGAAGTGCTCTGTTGAAAGCATCCAGGAGAAACTTTGCTTAGCTCCTTTTTTCTTTCGCTTTCCTCTTTTTGAATCCAACGAAGAAACTTATTTTTGCGATAGATATGTGTAGGGTTTGTTATTTTATTTCATTTTATTTGATATCCTAGCGGCAAGTTTTTCTCACAATCTCTGCGAAGGTGATATTGTAAGTTTTCTTTTTCATTTCAGTTTTATTATTATTATCATTTTTTTTCTTGCTGTGTGTAGTGTTTATTTTTTTGTTATTGTTTTGGATCTTTTTTGTTTGTTGCTTCTTTTTCCTCCCAATCCTTTTCATTTGTCGACTTTTTTTATCATCGAGGGAGAAGGGGGTTTTTATTGTGCTTTGCGCTGAATTTCCCTCAGGAACTTTTAGTAATACCTTATTGATTGGGCTTTGCTTGCCGTTCAAGGTAGGGGAAGAGAAATAGAAGAGGATATAAAAAGCAAAGAAAACCAATATAAGTATCAGATAGAACATAAAACAATGGTCATAGCCAGGGGACTGTTTTTATCACACTCGTCCGAAGTTTAATTACCAACATGGATACCTTGTTACAAAAAATAGTTCTAACGAGCACGTGATCTGACAAAAAGGAAATAGTATTAAATGGAGTATGTTTTAGTCTTTTCTTATAGTAACAGTTTTCCCTTTCTTATTAACAATAATGTGTGTTTGTGGATGGTTTGTTAAATTGCTATTTTGATTACTGGATTCTGTATATTTCTCTTGAAACTTTACTACGATTAAATGTCACTACATTTTGTGAATTATTATTTATCTATTTAACTAAAAACGGGTTATAATTTATTGAAAATATGTTAATTTGTCAAAAGTCCTAGTTAAAATATTGATTAACAATGATATTCCAAGATCAACAAAGTTTTATTTAAAATTAGTTTTACTCCAACTGACATGCAGTTTTTAAATCGTTTTTTGTTTCAATTCAGAGATCCGGTATATAAATGGAAACTACGTACCTAATTAGAATGATAGATGTTACTATCATTCTAATACTGACTACCGATTTCGATACAATCTAGTAATATAATTTCAACTAGAAAAACAAATGTAAGTTTCACTGATTTTAATTGCCTTGTAATGGAAACCTATGTCAAATTTTTAGGAAATCTTTGAATTTAGTTTGAATAACTACGTATGGTTACACGTTTTATTTTATCGCTAACTGTCTTATTTTAAAATAAATTTACTTTAACGTTACCCTCTTTTTATAGTACGATATTACCGTCACTTTTTAAAAAGGTTTTGTTTTATGCTCTTGATTTATTTTTATGCAACGGTATTCTACAAATTACATTGTGTATTGAATCAATGGCTTATGGAAAATTGGTCGAAATATACACTTACCGCCAAGAAAGGAACCCATGTCTTTTGCGATATTTTGTACAAATAAATAATTCGTTAAAATCTGACTCCTAAATAATTTGTTTACAACACAAAACATTGGAACACAAATAATAGAAATGTTCAAGTATGACCGCATCATTTTGCTGTCAACTCGAACATAAACTCGGAATTCTAAATAAAATTAGAAAATAGAACTTTAATTCTGGCGTTGCCAGATACCAAGTAACAAAATAACTCATTATCTATGGGTTTTTCGAGTTCGCTTTTCGCGTTAGACTTGTTTCCATACAAAATGTAAGTAATGCAAAATTAAATTTTCTTAATAATTTCATATCAGTAATCAAATATTTATAAATTATTGATATTATGGAAAGAAATAAATATAAATTCAAAACATAAGTATTAGAATTTAGATACTTTAAATATAATTTTTGTGAAAATAATTGTTTTTCCAGCAATACCGATAAAACAATCTGAGTGCCCTACCGTAATCGTAATAATACTCAGTGTTATTCCTATGAGGACTTCGAATTGTTTTCAGCCCCCTCTGCACACCTAGGACATATTGAATGAAGGTTAATATGTAGCCTATGTTACCCATATGGCTCTAAAGAATAAGTGTACCAGATTTGTGGATTGATCAAACGGTGTACATTGGTATAGAGAACAGACAAACGCTAATTCTGCTTTATGTATATAAAGATATATATATATAAATATATATAATATATATAGAGAGAGAGATATATAAAGATAGATAGATATCGATTCAAGGGATAATAGTACTTGTCACTAAATTATTTAAATCTAGGTCAATGTAAAAAATTCTAAACGTTTTTTGAAAGAATGTGCAGATAACTGCAAAACTAATACCTGTAAAGTAGATTTTTGACTTTCATATGGATCCTTTTCCAAAACGTTAAAATATCAAGTCAATCAGTCAATCGTTAAAAATATCAGTCTATTTTCAGTTTTGCCACATGCAACTTCGTAATTTTTTTTCCAGAAGATATTTTCTAAAACCTTTAAACACACAAATTCCTTTTCTGTAAACTTAAAAATAAGTATAAGGTGCTAATTTTACCACAGCTACAGCAAGAAAACGTAAGACGAAAACAATAATAGAACTAAGGAAAAAAAGCTTAACTAAATAAAATCTGCAAAGAAACACGCTCGGATATGAATAATTGAAATACTCTAATCATCTGATCTCAACCTCGCGTGTCTTGATACACCAAGCAGTACAGCACTCCTTAACCCCCGCTGCTGGACTTGAGCCCGCAACCCGTCAATTAGCATGAGGCGTAGAGGCCACTTTCAATAAAATGGGAATTGTACACGTAACTCCCTAGAGTATGCTGATGTTTAATCGGCAAAACACACCCTCTGGATCTTACAGGTAATAGTCAACGATTCGTGGAGACTTTTATTTTGAATAGATTTTTACTGCTTAACACACTATGAAAACAGCGAGAGAATCCAGGAACTTGTTAATTTATTTGGCTCACACATTTTAAAACTATTTGTACGTTGCGTGCTTAGACTACTTGTCAAGTCACTAGACCAACATTAAAATTTTTCAAATTACTTAGATATTATACGAGTAAAAGGCGATTTTTAAAGTATCGGCTAGCTGAAAACTAATAAGTTGCACGGGAAACTACTTGACCGATTATTATTCAAATTTAGGAACATTTTTAAATTCTATCTATTTGACAAGGGTTGTTGTCTATCATTACCTTATCAAATTACCTGACTACCGTTAAAAAAAGCTTATCTATTTGACTTCCATGAGCCTGATCACTACTTCAAACAAACTTTCAAGCAAATTGGCCATCATTAAAACTTTTCAAAGTACTTGGCTGCAAAGCAAAACTACTTTGCAAGTTAATTGGCACAACTAACGTTAAAAGTTTGATCAATTTACTTACTGTCTATCTAACAGAGAAATGAATACGAAGCAGTCTGCTGCTGTCGAAACGGACTCTCAGTTTTTTGTTCAAAGATGTATTCAAGTATGTCACTTTGACGCGCTTAATGACAAATTGGATATTTATTTCTCATGATTTTTACTTGGTGAGAATATCTAGACACGTAAATTGCTCTTTCCTGTGCTCAAATCTGAATATAATACGAACCTCCACCAGAACCACCCCTACTCTCTATACTATGTTCGCTTAGAGACCACCACCTAGACTTCGTGTAAGGAGCAGTTCTCGTGGTAGACAGACATGGCACAAAAAATGTGACGTTACTAGTCTTAGAAAGCCCAAGGCGCGAGTTCCTTGTTTTGGCACCGAAGGTAAGCGAAAGAAGTGCACTTTTGCAGTGAAGAGTCGAAGTAAGAAGAGCAGCCGTGTAACTCCGCAATCTCACGCATTTCATTAGGATGGCGGCTCTCTATCTCGGCGGATCTCATCCCAAAGTGCGCCTTCGCACGGCATCCGACCATTTGCCTCCAAATGCGCGGATGACGCGCGACTTCGGCATTCTATAAAAGTTTTCGAAATGCGACGCTCTCTGGAGGGGATGCGTGTGACTTTTCGGTTCGCTTTCCCAATGGGAGTGTTTGCTGCGATCGCAGCGACACGGGTGCATTGGTTGTTCCTACTCAACACGCAATTCCAATTTGCTGTCGGTAGGTAGTTAATTAACATCGCACTGAAGAGACACAACGGGCTATTGGCGACGGTCCGGGATCAATCCCGAAGGCAAAAACCAAGGACAAAGCCTCGTCATTTTTGTTCCTCCCTGGGTGTATTTCTCTCTTCTGTGTCAGTAAAACTATCTTTGTGCGTGTGTATTTATTGATGGTGTACGTCTTGTGTCTGGCGCAGCATGGCCAAATATGGCCCTTCCGCCATAAAACCTCAATACCAACCAACCTCGTCATTTTGAACCACGGTTAGATGACGAGGTCAACACCTGAGCTGGCACCCCACTCTCCAAACTTCCCCACCCCGCCAGCGTGAGAACATGTGAGACCACGAAAGATTTAACGTGCACTAGTCCACGTGTACAGTACGGTCTTTGGCTCGGCCTAGTTTCGAACTCGCAGCCTTACGTTGCTAATACGTTGCTTTTCCAACTGGGCAATCCGATTTGCAGTCGGGGTTTGACAGTTAGCGTGAGGTAATCAAGTTTAAATTGTTGCGCTACAATGGAGACTTGACTTGTATCCGCATAGTTTCCCGGTTGAAAGTTTTTTCTGATATATACCATCTTGAGTAGCTGATTGGTTATTTCTCTGAGAAAACTATTAAGAATTCGATGTAACTGTATTAAGAATATCGGGTTAGTTTCATCTTATGAAGCTCATAATTGTACTCTGACACTTCGATATTAAACATCGTCATCTGACCGTAGTTCAAAATGGCAGGATGTTATCCTCGGATCTTTCCCTTCGGAATTGATCCTGAACCCTCGCGAATGACCCGTTGTGTTGTTCCAGTGGGACGTTAATTCAACTATCTACCATTTCCGAGCACGTGAACGAATTGTCACTTTACTAAACCGAAATATTTTGCAGACATCTTGGTGGCACGTACAACAATACTTCGCTCCATGTATTCCCATCCAAATCGAAAGCAGCATACCTTTCTCACGCCTCTTTACCAGACTTCCACAGACTAAAAAGAACCGTGTAAGACTTTCCCATTCCACTTTTCAAGGGTTAAGCAATGAAGTGAAGAAAACTGTCCGGAGAGGAGAAAGCCTTACTCGGGATGTTCGGCGGAGATTTAGGCAAAGCACTTTCTTCACACATCCCCGGGGTCTGTCGGTCACGTACAGAAGAAATGTCGCGTGGCAAAGTCGCGACTCCACAAAGACAAAATAGAATATTAACTCTTACTCGCAGCAACTCGCTTTGGGGAAGACCTCTTTTCCAGGAGTCTAAAGTATCTGCCCCCCCTCCGTGATATTTTAAAAGATTCCCCACTTCTCATCTGGAATGGAATGCTACTGGAATGAAAGCCTTCTCTTTCAATTTGAAATGGTTTGGGAGAAAAATCAGGTTTTTAGTATGGGTATTTATAAATAGTTTTAGGGTTGTGAAAAGTTGACGAATTCGGGTTATTATATCGCAGAATACATTGTTCGGTGAAACTATTTCATTTTTAATAACGAGAACGCGATTTTATTATTTTCCGAATTCCTTAGTTTTATTACTTTTTTATTCAGTCGTTCTTGATAGTTTACAGGATCTTTACCGTTGTAGAATGTTTCGAGGACCGAGTCTTGTATCTAACCAAATAAATATCAACTCGCATACTATTAAAATGAGACTTGCGTGATCTTGAAAATGCAAAAAGGAATTTCAACTGTAGAGTAAATAAATTAACATACATTTTAACACTTTAAGCATGTTTAATAAAATGTCTTACCATTCAAAATTAACAAATTAATTTATTTAGGTAGAGGTAGTAGAGTCCAACCTAACCAAATGCGGATAGGTTTGATTTATCGTTCTAAGGTTCTTTTTTCATTACTGTTTAATATGGACTCCGAGTCATACAAACAGCCATTAAATGATTCGAACCCATAGCCTGTTGATCCAATAGCTAGCCAATAGGCTATCAAAATACAGTAAATTTTAGTCTATTTAAAATAAATTGTTGGACTAAAAGAATTGGAAAAAAGTTATGAATACACAATTTTGGATAGATAGAAAAAAGAAGCTCGTTTGGCGTTGGCCGTCCGTCATTGAGCAGCGTTTCGTATTCCGCTGCCTGCGTGCCACTAGGCCCCATCTGCGTGACGTCACAATCGAATCGTGCAAAAGCATCCCTCAACCAAAAGCCAAACCCATTTCCAGACGTCAGTCGGACCCTTCGTGAGACACGCATTCCACCTCAGATCTGGAGGCTAGAGGCACGCCACAGCGCCACCTCTCAGAGGAACAACGAACCAGTTTTTTCACTCTTTTGTAACGGTAGCTACAACCTTGAATCATCCATTCAAGAGGAACGGTAATTGAAACATCCAAATGGTTTCTTGGTTCTAGCTTTCTAACCGCTCTCAAAGATTCCTGTTTCGGTGTGGAAAAGTGAACTCGCAAAACGGCCTCGAACATACACAAAGTATGCACATGTTTAAAATACGATGCTAAATGTCCCACTCACTTGAGGTCTTATTTGCCCTCGTGTGATAGCAAAGCTACAGATCAAATCCAAAAATCTACAAATCTGACCATGGTAGGATAACGAGATGTATAAACGGAGGGTCTGTGTGTTCCAAAGGAATCGTCTACAGGGGCAAGCCTTCTTAAGGTGTGCCCCTGTAGACGGACATCACAACTCCGAGGTATCCGAGTGATTTTTACAATCGCCCACTCTTCTGCTTTTTCTTCTCAATTGTGTTGTCAGCCAAGCCAAATATGGACCTTTCGTCATAAACCCCGAAAATAACCAACCAGCGGAATCGATCAAAGCATTATAGTAATAACGACGATATATGTCACATGATTTAATTTTCGCCATCTACGTCAAACCATTTTCATGGGATGTTCATCAATTATAAGTTTACAATACTCTATAAACCAACAAGTATATTCTTGTTGTGGTGTACAGTTGTATTCTGTAGTGAGAGGTTATTGGACATTTTTTGAAGTGATTCATAGATGAGAATTCGATCCTAAATGAACATAAAGGATATGAAGTCGCAACGTAAAATATATTGCAATCGATTGTATTCATATTGAAGATTTAAGTTGTAGAGCCGTATTCGAAACAAGTCTAGTTTAATACTGATAATTCTTGTCTGACACATTTTCAAACAGTATGAGCTCTGATATGGAACAAAATGACTGACCGAATGTATTCATCAGTAATTGAATTTTGTAATCCAGAATGGATAACCCGACACTCCCGAAATATTCTTGATAGCACAAAAATAATTGCTGAAGTTAGTTAAACTGATGTAAATCGAAAATTTTTTAGAGCATAAATAAAAATCGTGAGCATGTCTGAAAGTTAAAAAAATATTTTCTAATGTAATTTAGAATTTGGTTGCAAGCGAAGAATCCATCTAAGTGCTAGGTGACTGAATGGGAAAGGAGTGGACAAAAGAAAGTGTCTTGTCTATTTGCCCTAGACATGAATGATGAAGTACTTTTTCAAAGGAAGGGCTCATGTTGAGCCCTCCCCAAAATGTTTTAAATGTTTACAGAATCACAAATACTAACCTATTGCGTTGCATACTAATCGTAATCTAATTACATAATATTGGGTCATGGTAGTCCGGTTGGAAGAGTAGCGGATTAGCAACCGGAGCTAGTTCAAAACTCGATCCAACCAAACGCTGTACAGAACGTGGGCTAGTGCACGTTAAATCTGTCGTGGCCTCAAATGTCCTCACGTTGGCGTGGTGTGGAAATTTGGAGAGTGGGGTGCCAGCTCAGATGTTGACCTCGTCATCTGACCGTGGTTCAACATGACGAGGTGTTGGTCTAGGATCTTTGCCATCGGGAATGACCCCCGTCGCCAATAGCCCGTTGTGTTGCTTCATTGCGACGTTCATTCAACAACCATACCCAGATTATTTTTAGTCCGTTATGACGTATGGTGTCAGATTAAAAAAGGAGCTAACTTGTTCGTCTTTAAAAAAATCAAAGACGAACGTTTATTTTCATAGTGAACACTATCAATTATGACATGACATGCGCAAATAGTATTTACATGAAACGAAAATGTAAGGATAACATGACAGCAGGAGACATCATATCCACCCTGCCTCGAACACTAACAGCAAGTCTCCACTTTTCTCCGCACTATTCTCTCCCCACTCCCCTTTCGGTTACAGTTAGGGTTTGTAATCCTAACTGGCACACTGAAACTCAATTAATCAATGTCAATCAAGGATTTGGTCACAAGCAAAATGCTCCTTTTCCATTTTGATCCTAGAAGTTCAGGAGGGAGGATTGGGCCGAAATCATTTTCTGAATACGTGCCTAGTCATTCATATTCGGTTACTGATGTCTGATTACAGTGTTCAATCTCTTTGGGGTTTTGAAGAACTAATCTCTAGTGTTCTCTGGTATTGTTTTAGTGCGTTTCGCTTGACCAGGCGAGGGGCTGGCTCTGAGCGGTTACTTAATTGCTGTGCGTGCCGCTGAATATTTGAGAAGAGAGCAATCAGCGCCTGCTCATGGGATAGGCAGTCTCTAAAGCTCGGTAATTGCAGGTACTGTGCACCGACCTCAAAGAATCCCGCAGGACTTTTAGCAACACGCAACTGTTGAGGAAATTTGTGTACATTCATTCCAGTATACGCTTTTGTTTCCTTTCAATGTCCGATGCATACTTAATCGTTCCTAAGCGTAAACTGTTTTCATTATGGCGTTACGTTTATTTACACAGAATGTCAAACAGAGTAATCCAATTATATGACAGCGAAAAAAGATTAAAAGTACGGAACATTGAGAAAAGGCAAACAATAAATGCAGCAACAAATGAAATACGTTATACAAACACAAAGCAATTCATTATTTAGAACAAAAATGACCGAAAAAAGAAAATCACGACCAAAACACACAGCTATTGGAAGAACAGTTAACATGTTTGTCTAATGTCATCCATTGACGATTCATTAGTTTTACTTTATAAAATTTATTGCGCTGTGTGACCACGTTAAGTAGTTCATATGTTCCATTTTAAATTTTCAAAATATTGCAGGTGAAAGATTTTAGACACTCCCTAAATAAAAGTACATTTTTCGAATCTTGTCTCGTATCTGTCATAACATTAGAGATTGCTTTAAAATTCAATTAAAAACCAGTACGTCTTTAAACCCATGTTAATCATGGTTACTCTTATAATATGTTTCAAGTGTCCAAATATCTTCTAATGGAGGCTTTGTGTCTTATACTATTTCCTTCAATCAAAAATGCCATGCAATCCAAATATTATCTTTCCGTTCTCTGCTACGAGTCTTAAAATATATCCAGTCTTAGATTTCTGATTGGAAAGGATTGCCATGAGGTGAAATATAATCCTTAGGCCTATATTGGTTAGCGCAGACTGCATTCTAGGGATGATAATACATGCTCTTATCTTAAATAATATATTGAACCCAGACAAGGATCCCATCAAGAATTCTAGACAGTTCGGGACGACTGGCAATCCATCCAAACACTTCAATAGTTAGAAAGACGGCGTTTCTCTGGTGAATGCAAAATCTTTAAACTCTGGCGTCATACACTTCCAGTGGCTTAGCCGTCTTATAATCTCTGCCCTCTTCAATAATTCCGAACTAGTTCAAGATTCTTCAGTAGGGATGACAAACTAAGGGCCTTAGCATTTGAAGTCACTTGTGTACAAAACTTTCCAGTTCTCAAAACCGTGTGGATACGATAACGTCTACGACCAACCCACCGACCGATGAAATTTCTGCAAAAAGTAATTTATGGTTACAAATACAGACTTCTGATTTATTGGGACTTGATCTGGTGATCCAACTTCGCATTGGAGGATCTCGACTCGTTCATCGTCATCTTTTGTTAGAAGAGATTCCCCCTCCCATTGTGACAAACATGTTCAACCCTTTATCCTCTGAGCGTTGTGAAATTTCCTAGTGGTGTAGCATTACTTTTACCCTACAACATATGACTAAATAACTATATCTTTTGGTTAAAAGAATCCATTGCATTTTTTCAACCTTTGGAAAGATTGTATTGTTCCTTTCCTTAGGTTAGAATCCTGTGGAAAGATTCTATCCTCTCTATCTTTGTAATAGAATCCTATGGAAAGATTCTATTGTCTCTTTCCTTGTAATAGAATCCTTTGGAAAGATTCAATTGTCTCTTTCCTTTGGAAAGATTATATTGTTTCTATTCTTGGAATAGAATCATTTGAAAAGATTATATTGTTTTTTCCTTAAAATAGAATCCTTCGGAAAGATTCTATTGGTCAAGAAGTTTAAAATTGGTTAGAAATCATGCAAAGAAGACTGCAGGGTTCTAAGTGGAATTATGCGTGTGAACCCCTCAGAGTGTTAACTATTCATCATGTCTTATAACCTGTCCTTTAAATCACCTCGGATCTTTTCCTTCGGGAATGATCCTGAACCGTTGCCCATTGTGTTGCTCCAGTGCGATGTTATTTCAACTACCTAAATTACCCAGATTTTTCAATAGTTTAAATTCTAAGTATAAAATATATTTTATACGAGAAATCACCTCATTCAAATAGTTTTGCTTTTGACATACAATTTAAATTCTTATTGCTTTTTAAAATCTCATTGTTATTTCTTTTAAAATCTCAGTGTTTTTTTATTTATATTGCTTTAAAAATAGAAATGCTTTTTAAATCTCATATAATTTTCATGGAACTTAATAAATCTACGTTTTCCAAATCCAATTTGTAGTCTCAAACTTCAAAATGTGCATGCATGTAAATTAAACTTTGTATCTGACTCAATTCTAAATTTTTCCTTTTTCGAGCCTTTATTTTTTAATTTTAATTTAACTTTATTATCTGGAAAAGCAGTGATGTAGAATTAAACAGAAACTCAACCAGAGTCTTCAAAGAAGCACATAATGACAACATAAGACATGCAAACAACAAGAACATGACAACCCTTGTTAACGTTCAACGCGTTTCTTGGTTGCAATAGAATGAAATACACTTAGAAGCATCGCGTTTCTTAGAAAACAGGATAAAACGCGAGGATCGAGAACTTGCGAGAGAAAATAGCATTATTTATACACAGCATATTTTTTTTAAAAACGATGTACAACGGTTGAATTTTTTTGTACATAAGGTAGTTCATTCACGATTTTTTACCTTTCCTTTCGGGGTTGGATCAATGAAGAATATCAACCCCCTAACTTGACGATGTCTGCAGATGCTCCTACAAATGCCACATTGTGGCAGAAGGGTCCACGGTGAAGTGAGTGAAGTAAAAAGTAAAGATAACTGGTTGGAACAGGTGATCTTTGAACTCTAAAGGGCGAATAGTAGCTTTAAGCATTCAAACCAGGAGGAAAAACAGCCTCATTTTGATAAATCTCCTGTATCTCCTAAAGTCTGCTGCTCTATTCTACACACTATACAAAAGTTCGGTTAATGTTTTAAAATTAAGTGATATTTAGTTCGAATTTACTTAAACCCAATCTACAAGACATATTTACAAAGACAATATGCTCAACTTTCTGAGTCATGCCATGCATTATCTACCAAAGTAATGATTGAAATGAGTAACAGAAGACTTACTTTTTTGGCTTTAATTTATATATATAAAATATAACTCAAATAACACAAAAATGTGAGATCAATTAATATTTCACTTAATTGATTCTTAGAAAAATGTGTCTCGTATTCAAATTTTTGAATAAAGCTCTTGTGTAAAATTTAGGTTACATTTGAAGCTCTATTGGGATAATTTAACTTCATTCCAAATTTCATGTACCAAACTTTAACATTTTAAGAGTTATAGTGCATGCAGTGTTGACAATTCTCATTGTAGGAAAAATGCGATTAAAGTTAAGCTGAAATTGTTAACCCTTCTGGTTTTTGTTTCGACAAGGTATATCGATAGTAGCAAAGCTGGCCAGATCTTGATGGACGAGATACCTCGTCCTTAGAAAAAACCGACCAGGTCTTGATGGGCGAGATATCTCGTCTTTAGAAAAAAAACGACCAGATCTTGATCTCGTAATCATAAAAAAATCTTTAATATCTTTGCACGAGATATCTCGTCGAAACCACTTCGAGGGTGATAGGTCTTGACAAAGAAAACTTGTTTTTTTTTTTGCGTTGTAATCAAGGGTTGGGACATTGGTAATGTAGGATTCCGAGTAGGATGGACGAGGTATAGGGGTGTCAAAAAAGTCTTGCGAACTAAAGCGAATTTTTTATGCAGTTTTTTTAACATTTCACGTTTTCTAAATTCATCTAAACATTCTAAAAAGTGTTTTTTTTTTTAAGTTTTATAAAGTGTCCCTTATAGAAACACTGATTTCCTCTGCAAACCACAAATTCATCGAAAAAGGAAGCGATCCAGCCGCCATTTTAACGAAGGTTTTCTGTACTACTCTTGTTAACTCACTACAACTATATATGAACTCCGTCCTCAAATCATCCAGAGACCCACCTTCGGAATCTCCCGGGATAGAGTTGTAAAAAAAGAAATCCAATGCCACTTTTCGTCGATGTCCTATTTGACGAGCCCTATTCCTATTTGAAGGCACAAAAGCGGAGTCGCGGATATCTCATATGCAGTAAAGAGCGTCCTTCGCACCAACGTGCTTATGGAAGGGGGCGCCCAAACAATCGTAAAAAAAGTCGGCACATAAAAATATCGAAAAGAGAGGAATGAGAAACTTTGCCTCTTGCCCGAAACTTATTTCTGTTTTTTTCTCCCTATCGGATGTCATATTCGGAAGATTACTCCACTGTCCCTAGGCGGAAGATAAACCAACTCGAATCGTTTGCTGTGGCAGAGGGATGCGTCGAACATCTGCCAGGGGTCGACAATAACTGGAGGGATTATGATCAGGAAATAGAACATCACCCACGAAACATAAAAAAACTTTGGACGAACTAATGGCAACGTATTAAGTGTATCCAAGATATAAACGATTGGTTAAAGCGATTTGCTAACTATCACACAATGTACGCGACATTTTTGTAACGAAACCATTTCTAATGTGTTTGAATATTCAAAGGAGAGTTTGAATATGGGCAACTCCAGAATATATATTTTATTAATCAAATATTTTAGAAGCGGGGAAATATGACTTAAGCGTAATCGAACTAAATATTTCTATTTCATTGTATTAGTCAAACAGAAATACATTGGACTTCCTTTATGCGATTTGCAAAACTATTTACATAAAATTAAATTTCGTATTAATTAAAATTCTAAATTAGGATTTGTAGGAGGCGCAGGTTCGGTTCCCGACAGGTGCATTTCGCTCTTCTGTGTCAGTAAAACTCATTGTGTGTGATTATTACTTGATATTGTATGTCTTGTGTCTGGCGTAGCATGGCCAAATATGGCGCTTGTGCCATAAAACCCCAACCAATCATCCAAACTAAAATCAACCAAATTAAGTTCCATGAATATTCCTCGATCCATAGGTCTTCTAAATACATAAGAGTGAAGTTCTATTTACTGAGGGGAGTGATAGAGCGAGAAAAATGTGCTCATTAGAAGTAGGTAGGTAGTCGCACTGGAGCAACACAACGGTCTATTGTGGACGGTCTGGGATCACACCTGAAGGGAGCGATCCGAGGACAACACCACGTAATTTTTGAATCACGGTCAAATGAAGAGGTCAAAGCTTTTTCACTTTTCTGAAACTCATTTCAGAACCACGGTCAATCACACCTGAGCTGGCACCCTACTCTCCAAACTTCCACACCACGCCAACGTGAGGGCATTTGAGGCCACGACAGATTTTACGTGCCCTTTGTACGCAACGCTCTTTGGTTGGATTCGAACTCGCAACTCTCCGGTTGTTAATCCGGTAATCTTCCAACCGGGCTACCGCGGCCCCATCCGAAGTACAGAATCGCAAATTATACATCAAATTACGCTTTTTATTTCAAATTACAAATTCAAAATAAAATCGAAGAAAATCGCGAGGTTTCCCTATAGAGTATATTGCTTTTATACCACAACACACTTAATGACTCAATAGCTACATCTCTTAGTTGAACGAATCCATGGATTTTCAACCTTTATAAGGATCCATTGTTCCTTTTCTTAGAATAGAATCGTTTGAAAAGATTATATTATTTCTTCCCTTGGAATAGAATCTTTTGGAAAGATTCTATTAATCCTTTCCTTGTAACGGAACCCTTTCGAAAGATTTTATTGTTTACTTCCTCAGAAATGAATCATTTGGAAAGATTGGGGCCGTCGTGACTCAGTGGGTGTGCCCACTGCGCTAGCAACCTTCGAGTTGTAGGCGGCGCAGGTTCGATTCCTATCAGGTGCATTCCTTTCTGGGTGTATTTCTCTTCTGTGTCCGTAAAACTTTCACTGTCTATTACTTGATGTTATGTCTTGTGTCTGGTGTAGCATGGTCAGATATGATCCTTGCGCCATAAAACTCCAACAAAACAAAACCTTTGGAAAAACTTTATTGGTCAAGGTCAAAATGAGTTAGAAGTCTCGCAGTTGCAATATGGAATTACATGAGTGTGAACCTGTTTAAACTAGTACTAAACAGGGTAGCATATTTTTGAATAAGAAATAATTTATTTTCACACTTTCAAGTGGCCCGAATATTTTTACCGATTCAATTTAGCACAACTGCTCGAGGCCTTTGAACTCTCAATTTTAATGAAGGCGATTCGCTCTGCTGATCTCCAACATGGAATTCCTCCTGGGACAAGAAAGAGAGCAAAAACTCATCCGCCGAAATGACTCACATCCATCGCAAAACAAACGCATTTTCTGGAGAATGCACACTTGCAAGCGAACCGTTCCCAGAGAATGATCTGGTCCATTTGTGCCTTTCGCGTGGGGGGCATGAAACAGAAGAACAATAAGAACGAGGGGGTGAGGACTCGTGGCAAGCGCGTATCGCAACCACACCGTGCAATTTGCAGCTCCATAAATCGTGACCAAAAGCCGAACGCCGGGCACTTTAAAGGGACGCAAATGCTCGTTCCGGATTCCGCTTGTGCCTTGGGCCGGTGTTCAAAGAAAGCTGATAGCAGGGAATTTAGGCCTTCAGGAAAAGCAAAGATGAAGGCGATAGAGTGCGTTGAAAAAAAACCTTCTTTTTTCCGGTGACAAATAACGTCGGTGGGAACTCCGGAGGAGTATGATGTGACTGCCACTTAGTTGCAAATGATCTACTGCTCGGAGCTGGGAAATAGGGTGATCTCCTTACGCTTTGTTTTTTGGTGAAATTGTTCAGGGAGAGGAATAAAGTTCGAAAAATAAAAAAGGAGTTGTTTTTAAAACATAAATGTGAATGGATCATATATGTGGTTAAGATTTGACGAACGCATCTTAGGCACATTCTTATACACACAATGTCATACGTTTACAAGAAGTTTGTTTGGGTTTATAATAAGTTTATTTTGGGGTATGGGGTACTACAATAAGTAATTCGCCACACTCCCAAATATAATATATAGATAGATGCACACACAAACCAAGTTACCTTTGATGTATGAATGCTTGAACTATGCTGATCCCTTGTTTTTTTATAAGACTGAAAGAAAAACTTTTTCACTGTTCTATGAAATGCCTGATCGTTTTCACCCTGTATCTTGCTATTGACTGTTCTGAGAAAAGACCATTCTCAAAGTATAACCCTCCTGGTGGTCGGGGTATCTCGGCATCAACAAAATTGGCCAGATCTTGATATGGACGAGATATCTCGTCGAAAAGACTTGGAGGATTCAGTTTTTTATTTTTTATACTGGCTCCACTTGGCAGTTGAGCCTTATAGTGTCTGGAGTTCAATCAATTCTATAATGAATTGCCTTCAATTTTTTGGGGTGCCTCTTATTTAAATTTATTGAATTGGATTTTTTGCTGTAAGGTCCAAAACAGTACAAGCTGCTATCTTTAAATGTAGAACTTCGTACCAGTCATCACTGTCGCTAAATGAGCAATTAATGTCTTACAAATGCTGTATTGTTAAAAGAAGCATGGTACGTTTAATAATAAAATTGACTGACAAAAAAAGCAATGTAGCAACCAAGGTTTAATTTCATAATCCAAGTTGGCGGTAAACTAAAATATTTTCGCCAAAAAAGATTACGACAATGATCCTGTGAAAGTTATCGTTCCAGTCATCACTTGACTCACTGAAGTAAAAATATCGGAAAATTCAACGCCGATAAAAATTTGAGATGTTTTAATGAGCATTGAACGCTAACTTTTACAAAAGTTTTTCATTGAAAAATTTTAAAAATCGAAACCGTTTGCTACTTAAAACAATATGCATTAACTATCATTACGGCATCGTTATAGGTTACAAGAATGTTATGTTTTAGAAACATAGTTGACACTTTATCGCTACTGTTTAATCAACGTCAAAGACCGGTGCTTTAAGATGAATAAGGGCAAGCTAAATTTCCAGGGAAGCCCACTGCCCCTTCAGTACAAGTATCTGAATATAATCTACTTTAAAAGTTTTTCAATTGGAAGTTGAAAAGGTAAGACACTCGAGTTTTAAGACCACGTAGATAGGTTGGTCTAACAAAATGAAAGTTAAGTCCTCTGACGTTATTAGTTAATCAAAAGTAATCCCGTAACTGAATGGTACAAAAATAGAATATAGCGTTGCACACCATTTAAAAGCGCTAGTTCAAAGCATAAATATTTACGATATATAAAGGGTATTTATTGAAATTAAATGTTATAAAAAGAGAAATTTCTCAAAAAATGAAAGTTCAGAAGTTCGAAGTCCAGAATTCTTTTGTCAAAAATGATCTAATAGTTCACTCTTGCTTGAGCTGGTCTGGTGATCGAATGGGCAACTTTCGGTTTCGACTCGATGTTTCTGATGTTTTTCAATCACTTTAAGCCGTAGTTCCAGGTCTAATTACTTGGGGAAAATGAACATAGAGCGACAAACACCAGACACTGGAAACATAAGTACGATACCTTACATCCAACAAATCATATACTGAATATGAGTTTTATTATTTAAAAAGGAGCCTTAAAAATCTAATTTTTCAATGCGATATGTTCATGAAAGATGACAATATGACACTCCACCAATGTATCCCTTACCGTTAACAAACGTGTTCATAAATAATATTAATGTTGAAATACACATTTTAATGAATGTAGTATACATGCTTTGAGCATACATGTAAGGAGATTAAATGTGAAGTTTTGACATTCAGGAAGTAGTAGTTAAATTGTAAAACAACTTTCCCCATTAAACTAACGCCCCTAACATTCTCACGCCGTTGAATAAACTAAATAAATTGCCATTCCTAATGAATTCAGGGGATTTAATAAATGGCTGCCGCAGTTTGAGTTTTCGGTGCATTTTGCATTCTGCGCGGCAGTTCGCGCGTTGTCAGGTGTGTTTTATTACGTGGATTCAACGCACCACTCTGCTTTGAATATCAAAGGTTTTACAAGGACTTGTGGGATTACAGATATAGTCCCTGGAATCGGATTCAATTCGTCGAGCTAAAATGCACTAAAGTTCGTTCGGATGCTTTTTATCAAATTAAATATCGATTTTTGTATTCGAGTATCGATTTTCCAATTGAGTATCGATTCAAGCATCGATTTTTTAAATATTACTTAAGTATCGACTCAAACATGGATTTTTTTTAATTTATATTTTTATGGTCAGTGTAAAAGATACATTCTAAATGTGTTTGGGGTTGTCTCTTTTTTTTTCATTACTTGTGCTGTTCGTACAATATTTGTAGATTTTATATTTTGTTCGGGATTGATCCCGGACCGTCACCAAAGCGACGTTAATTCAACCCCTACTTTGTAATACTTTTCCGTATGGGATACTATATAGTATATAATTTGTGTTAATAGTCATCCCGGTCACTCCTTGAATAAACTGTAGGTTGGTGACCTCGATTATGAATGACTAAATATTCATTGAAAGCATTTATAGATGAATATCTTTGGTGGTGTGGAAATTATTTCACGCAGCCATGAAAAAAATTTAAATTAAGTGAAATTTAGGTAGGTAGTTAATTAACGTCGCACTGCATCAATACATCGGGCTATTGGCAACACCCGTGATCAATCCCAAAGTGGGATTGGAATAAAAAGTCATTTGAGATTTATAAGAATTTGAACCATACTCTGGGCAGAGATATTCGTAGTGGTTTGTACACCGTAAGCTCTGATCCTACATCAAATACCGACGATTAACCAAACCTAAAATTGTATCGAACATTATCCTGCCTTTGAGACTTCTCTTTTTTCTAGATGTTTATGGATTTTGCACTGCTGAATACAAGTAAATCGTGTATTTCCCTAAAACTCATGAGTTTTAATGGTCGAAGAATTATATATCTCAATTCGTTTTTGAACAAAAAACGTTTTTAAAATTACTTTATTAACACGTTTTTGAGTATCATTTTAAGACCCTGTATACCGAAAACGGTACCACGTTAGAGTTTAATAAAACATGTAAAAATTATCTATAAATTGAATAGAACACGCATAATTTTCATGGGGACAGTTTCGAAGCCTTCAAAATTTCAGTTTTTAAGTTTTTTTATACGCTAATAGATTCATTGAAAAGAATGGATGTTTTTAAAGATGCTACATTCGACAGCTGCACATTTATTTGCCTCGTTAATATAGCACATAATTTCAGTATCCCAGATTGTTCTGCATAAGCCCACCTGTCTGGGGAAATGGATTGTTCGAGCAGACGGCTTCAGATCTCGAGTATGCGCCAGAGCGAAGTATTTATTAGGCCTCGCTTCTCTCAACAAGTTTCAACAACTGCAATTTGGCGATCCGATCGTAATTATCGCCAGAACGTGCCGTTGTACAGGTTGCTCGCAATTAAAACGATGGCGGCCGGGGTAACCTAAGTGGTCTTTTTATGAGTGCTTCTTGGAGATTTCTCGTCATGATTACAGTTATTAGAATCCATCGGGGTTTTATTTTCGTGATGAATGTGATTTTGCCGCTTCTTTGAATGCTTCCTCGGCGGTTTCACAGCTGGTTGCATATTTTTTAATCCCACACATCACGCAAGAACTCTTGAGTAGGAGTTTATTTTTAATTGTTCTAAATTTCATATTACTGCCTAACCCTTTAAGGGGGGGGGCGCACACGGATATATATAAATCCGGCAACCAGTAGTTTTTCTTGCCATAACTTTTAACCAGTTTTTAAACCTCCTTGACCAATGGAATGTTTACCACGATTCTTCCGCCATCAGAGGCACATCTTTAGGTGTGTACGGGTATCACTACTCCATGGTATCCGAGGGATCCGTCCTCCCTTTTGTTTTACCCTGGCCTATCCTTCTATTTTTTTACTTTTTTACCTACCTCGTTTAGTGTTTGGCGCAGCAGCTTGGTCAAATATGGCCCTTGCGCTATAAAACCCAAAACCAATCAACCCAGGATTCTTCCACCTAATAGATGCGATTATTTAGTCATTAAATATGATGTGGTTAGAATTTGTACTGACTGCTCGGAAACTTCGCGACTCTCAAAGGGTTAAATTATTTAAGAAAGCTAATTTTACCGTGTTATATTTTGAAACGCTTGTCTTGTTAAAGTAGTTAGCGGTCTGGTTTGAGGTTCAATAAGTTCCGAGTTTGAATCCTAGTCTGGGCATCTATTTGAGGCGATTCTGAGTCCATCTTAAGCACTAAAGCCCCCTGCCTTAATATGGATACTGCCTTAATATGGAAGTAGGAAGGAATGACAGTTAAATCGATATAAATAGGTATTGTCGACATTTACCACATTTGTTTTGCACACAACTGCCCCATCATATAACTGAATTGAGTTTCTTCACTCAGATTATTTTAACTTGAAGTGTGATGAAATTTGTTTGAAAATACTTGTTATAACAAAGTAATTTCTGATTCTCAAAAAAAAATATTGCTTTGAGAGTTTCCAGAGAAAAGTGAAAATGCTACCCACTTTTGGCATTTTGCAACTTGTACGCTTCCATGGCAAAGAATACCATACGAAAATTCTTTCAGCGATGAATTTGGTCTCCACAATAAAACCATCTACTGGTAACAATCTCGCAAACTCGTATTCTGACTTCCCTTCATATGACGGATTCTCAGTATAAGCAGACTACCAGAGAAGGATTACACTCGTGATCGAATACTCACTCGATAAACAATGGACTTACCTTAAAATGTAGCCAAATGACGTACATGAAAGCGTCCTACCACGAAACACTAGCGCCATCTACATTTAGCTTCAGAGAAGAAGCCTCTTCCATTAAGGAATAAAAAAATCTATTTAATTCAATAAATATTTCCTACATTCACAGAAGAAAGACTACCTAACATTCCTTAGATCGCATACCTCAATCAATCCGTTTAAGCGGTTTGAAATACGCGTGTTCGATCGATGGAAGCAGTAAAAAACCCGAACGTTCCGTCATAGACGAGTCTCGAGATTTTGAGCGCATTCAATTATTATAAGAGACTTTTGCCGGGCTATTAGGTGCGCTATAAAAGTTAAAAGATTTATCGGCGCCTGCTATCGGGCGGGGTGCCGTGAAATACGGAGGCCCCCGGATATTTTAGTGCCCAACGCTCCAAGAACTTTGTGAAAAATATGATCTCCCGCGAGGCCACTTTAATGAAATTCTCCGAGGGAACACTAATAAAACGCCACTTGCTCTATTACTCCTCGGAATTAATTAACTGTCAAGGCCGTTTCCAAGCTCATAGGTCATCACCGTAGGCCGCCCGCATCCATCCACAAGTTTTCATGCCGTGTAATTAGGATTAAATGTTCGGGAACCCTCTCACCGAATATCTTGGAGAAAGGAATTCGGCTTTTTTACTTCGAAAACAGCACCTGAAGAAGTGTCGCAGGAAGCATCGGTCCAGTCATCTTTGTAAGAAACGTGGAGGAAAAATTATAAAGATTATGCAGCTGCATACTTATAACGACTCTTGGAATAACAAGCTACTTTCTAGTAAGTACAGATTTCGCAGCGGAATCATGTTATGATGAATCTCCCTCCTGATATTTGTTTAGTGTTTAAAATCGAAAAATTAGTCGGAATCCGTTTCCTTTCGACTGTTCTGTGCTAGCCAGGAAGACAATGTCCCGAATTTGATCTTTAAAAATAACGGTTGTTAAAATGTGTGTATAAAAAATGACTGCAGCTTCAACCTACTCAGTTTCTATAATGATCATACTGTTATTAAGTGTATTAAGTATTGGATTATTATACACAGTATGTACCAATTGTCAACTCGTAAAGACTTAATTTATTAGTACAAAAATTACTGTTACTTTCCAAAATGTAAATGGGGCTGCTGTGGGTTTGTCTACTGCGTTAGTAACATGTGAGTTATAGGTGGTGAGCGTTCGATTCCTGTCAGGTTCTATTCCTCCCTGCGCGTATTTCTCTCTTCTGTGTCAGTAAAACTTTCATTATGTGCGTGTTTGTCCATTTCATTATGTGCGTGTTTGTCCATTTCATTATGTGCGTGTTTGTCCATTTCATTATGTGCGTATTTGTCCATTTCATTATGTGCGATATTGTGTGACGTGTGCGAATAATAGACCCACCCACGATTCATTCTGGTTTTATGTTACAGTAAAAGGGTGGGGGCTTGTGCCCATTAAATCTGTCGTGGTTTTCAAATATCCTCACGTTAGCGTGGTGTGGAATTTTGGAAAGTTAAGCGCCAGCTCAGGTGTTGACCTCGTCATCTGACCGTGGTTAACAATGACTAAGTGTTGTCTTCGGATCTTTCCCTTCGAGATTTCCCCGGACCGTCGTCAACAGCCCGTTGCTCCAGTGTGACGTTAATTAACTACCTACCTTACACAGAAAAAGGTAGGATTTTACTGCTCCGTAACCAGGTTCTCCACATCATAAAATACCCGTTTCCTCGAAGTCAAATTTTAAATCTACAACTCATTTGCATTGCTTTATTCTTTTTTAACATACATCATGTCGACCCACCATGTTTTAAATTATTAGCTTCTGCAACTCTTGCTTTAATTATTTATTTGATTTTTCATGTTGTTGACCAACTTGTTTTGAACATTACTTCAACGTTTGACTGTTGAGGATACATTCGCTTTCAATATTTTTGTATTATCATTGATTTTTTTAATTTTATAGGCGAGCTTTGTCCCTACCTCTTATTTACCCTACCTACTTACCATACCCCATGTCAAATATGTCTAAGCGTATCGAAAAGAAACCGTTGGAATGAATGAAACTATTTTGTGAATCTCAGGGTGCACCCGTGGATCTAAATTTTCTTTACAAATTAGTATAGAAATGTTAACAAAATCACTAAACTCCAATTGATGCTTGGGACCGTCGTGGCTCAGTGGGTATGCCCAATGCGCTAGCAACCTTCGAGTTGTAGGCGGCGCAGGTGCATTCCTTCCTGGGTGTATTTCTCTCTTCTGTGTCAGTAAAAACTTTCATTGTGTGTGTCTATTACCTGATATTTTATATCTTGTATCTGGCACAGTATGACCCTTGCGCCATAACACCCCCAAACCAACCCACCCATTGATGTTTTGGAATTGAAAACCTCTACTGCTGTTAGGGTGGCTGAAGACCATCAGTCACCCCATTGGTAATTCAAAACCTAAAAGCAGAGCAAGTGAGGGTGAAGAAATCTCTCCGGCGCAACTTTCAATATTCTTGGGGTCCACAGCTCAATCAATTGGCAGACGTTATAGAGATAGCTCCTCCAAGCCAGCAGACGCCCCATCCGCAAACCAGGTCACGTTGCAAACAGTCCGCGAAAATTCTTAAATATCTCTGCGCCTGTAAATCGGAATTTTATTCTTTCGGCGCCCAGTCGTGGAACTTGATTTCTTTTCTCCCTTTTTCCCCCTTCCCACTATTTAGTCGGGGAATAAAATTTTGAGGGAAAAGTACAAAATAAAATTCTTGGGAAAGTTTCTTGAGACGGGGAATATATACACACACATGATTGAAAATATAAATCCTCCTACTTGGGATACCCTGGCAGGCGCTAACTCGAAATCTGTATCGAAATCTTCGGCTGCGTCCACCCTTTCTGGGGTTGTTCTGATGGAAATGTAAAAATCCTTTTCCCATATTCCCTCCCCCGCACGTGTATTGGCAAAGATTCTGGGAGTCGAAGGAGGCCTGAAAGCGAGGTTTTCCTCCAGGAGATGCGTGTCTACTGAGGCCTGAACGGGGCAATATTATTATGGATTTCTTTCTCTCGCGTGGTTTTTTCTCCCCTTTTATTCCCTGCCCGACCCTCCCCTTTTCGGACTTGGGCCTATATCGCGGTGCATTGTGGGTTTGTGTTGTATCGGAAATGGGAAGGACATATGTAACGTTTTTTCATCCCATACCCGAACCTGTGTCCCCTTACCCGGCTTTTCTTTTTCGTCCAGCGGAGGAAAGAAGAAAAATCTCACCTATCGGTTTCGTATATGAGCTTTTTTCAAGAAAAGGAAGGGATATATATATCTATCTAATATTTATCCATTTTTTTATTAGGATATTGGATCCGTTATTGATCACGGACCCGAGTTTTGGCAAGGAAGTGGAGGGGGGGGGGCGCTCCGAAAGTGATTTCGACTTTTTGTGAATGTGGAAGCTTTTATCCCTTTCGAATCGGCATTGTTGATTCTCCTTAGGAGAAAAAAAAAACATTTTTTTCTCAAGTAGAAAAACGTTACACAAAAGAAATTAAAATAGATCGATATCACGAGGGAAAGTAATAAATGTTTCTTGCAAACCACTGTTAACGTTCGATAAAGGTCTTGTAGGTGTGGACTTGACCCTCTTAGCTGTTGTCTCGACTAGGTATCCCTCGTAATTAGAATTGACCAGATCTTTATCTCGCTATCTTAAAAAAAAATCGATAATATCTTGCTGCCGAGATATCTCGTCATTAGCAAACTTGGTTAGATCTTGATGGACGAGATATCTCGTCGAAACCACTTGGAAGGTTAAAACATATCTCAATAGTGACGGACATGCTCTGACTGTAATTGCTATCGGACAAATGAGGCTATCGCAGCAAGAGTGGCCTAATCCACCCACATACCCAAAGGAGATAAATGCGATTTTTTGGCACCATTTTTTATATATTTTCTTTATCCACAATATGATTTGAGGAGGGTTAAAATCTGTATTGCAAATGCGTTAAATGTCAAGAGAAGTGCACTGTAGGTGCCAAAAATAATTATTTTGGCATTTTTGGCATTTTTGGGGTTTTGTGGGTTAGGTCACTCTTGCTCTGAGAGCCTCAAATAGGCACTCAGTTTTATTGCTTAGTTTTGTTTGATTCTAAAGAATTCGATTTAATAGATTATAATTTAGTGTTGGAGAATCAATAAATGCATCAATTGAAAATTTGGATACCAATTACTGTAATTATTTGATCACAGGGAAATGAAGTAACTGGTAAAGCAGCAGCACAAACGGCTGATACGGCCATCTGCTTCCTTCCAAGACAGACCATATTTTCTTGATTGAATATATTAGGTAGACGAATTCAAAATATATTACATTTCATTCAATCATCTCGATCCAAGACCGTGGTTCAAGATGGCGAGGTGTTATCATCGGATCTTTACCTTCGGGATTGATACTGGACCGTCACCAATAGCCCATTTTGTTGCTTCAGTGTGACGTTAATTCAAATTACCTACCCATACAATCATCAATAAAGGGTTTTAAATTCAATCATTGTAGCAAAAGATTGGCCATGCATATTTTACTCACAAGCATATGCTATATTCATAACCAGCTTCGACGTGTGATAAAATATTATGCCACATTTTAAGTGACTTCTGATTTTAATACTTTTCGAAGCAACCGCCTTAGAACTAATCCTACTGTTGTTGATTTATGGAGTGATCTTGATGCAAAACTCTAGTATTTATAATTCCATTTAAAATAATTTAATTTGAATTTTTAATGTTTATATTTTTTTTCTTTATAAATTTTAATGATGTTTTTCATTTTTTCGGGTGTATTCGAATA